>CP025648.1:23642408-23853148 GCA_003576665.1 Ipomoea trifida | reverse complement strand
TATCAGTTTCCCTGACCCGGAAGCCATCAATCTCGCTGCTGAGCTACTGTAATCCTCCACATTGGGCGCCAATGTGGTCCAATAAGCGGCGCATCGCCCTTCCAAAATCTCCTTCTTTTTCTCCGACTTCAAGTCGGCCGGGGACACCTCCTTCGCCACCGGCCCTCCCATCACTACAGACGCGGTTTCCTCCACCTTATGAACCGAAAAGCTGCTGCAATTGTCCAAAATTGTATCCAGATCTTTGATCAAATTATCCTGACCTTTGGAAGCAATTGTTAGTCCATAGTTTTAACACGTCGTTTCCCATATCCTTTTGTTTTTCCTCGCGTTTCCCTTCCTTCTTCCCCTTGCTTTTTTCTTCATCACTCGAATCTGAATCATCGTCCACATTCGGAAATTTAAACGAGAAGAAGTAATGCGAATTGTCGAGCTTTACGGAGGCAAGGTCCTTGGTTAATGGCCACTGGATCTCGTCTGCAACCCTAGCGAAGACTGCGACGGTGTTATCTCCTTGCCGGATACTGACTAGTGCCAAGTCGCCGGTGGCGAGCTCGACGGAGTACTGCTTATCGATCAAATGGAGGATCGCGCCGGGAACAATGAGGAGGGTTTCTTCAACCGCCTCCGGAGGGGCAGATGGGGAATGTTGATAATATCCATGGACAGTTTCGTAATTTTCTGGAAATAGATTCTCCACATCTTTCATGTCAACGACGGGTACATTGGGCCCGGTTCCCCGACGGAGATGAGGAATGGAACGGATTTTCAAAATCCGGGTCGACAACTTTCGGGTACATCGGACTCCGGGTCGGATCCTGAGAAGCCATTGAGAGAGAAACTTTTAGGCTTTGAAAATTTTCTGCTCAGATACTTAAAGTACATAGTTGACGAAGAAGAAGAGTGAAAGGAAGGATATAATGACGTGTTTTCGAGGAAGATAAAGCTGACGTGGCGAGACGCGGTTGGGCAGCGTTGAAATTAAATAACTGTCGGGAGTTTCCCGCGCAGTACCGGTAAGAGTGCAAACTGCAAAGCTAATTTATTTAAGGAACACATTTAAAATATTTAATACTTTTTTTTTTTAGAATTTTAAATATAATCGAGAAAGGAATATTATCATGATGTGCTTCAATGACTGTGAATACAATCAATCATATAAATGTAAATTAGAGATAAAATAAGGATAAAATAGATGAATTACTTAAATTATAGATACATTACTTTTTGTTTAATATTTTATTTAAGAAAAATTTTTATATGTATATCATGTCTATGTACGATAGGAAATCATAGAAATATTATCTTAAATGGTAAATGGGAGCATAACTTTTAAAGTAAAAAAGAAAAAAAATTCCGGGCCATTTTTAGCAATGTTAAGCTAAAGGAGCTTTCACCATATTGTTGTGAGGTTACATTTATACGGTTGAGCTCTTAGAAGGATTTTTCATTTTATTTGTTTTTTATTCTCAAGATTCCAAAAATAAAATTTTCCACCGTCCACACACGCTTCGAGATTGAACACAAGATCAAGAACTAGTAAACACTAAACAGTGTCCTAACGGGGAATTCTCCAATGCAATGAATATCAAATTTGTTCTTATTTTAGTTGTTTGATATTCAATAATAGTTGAAATTAAAAATCAAAACTCAAGTGGTAATCACTATAATTGAATGATGATCTAATTCCACCAAGCATAAAGTACAATGTGTGGCATTTCTACATTCAATATTGTATAAGCTTCCAAATCTACTCTTTGCATTCCTAAGTAACCAACAGTACAAAACCAGAGAAATTCACTAAAACGAAGGCGATGTAAAATAGCATCATATTTCTGTTAGTGCATGTAATTGGAACTGTCCCACACCTACTAGATAAAAATCACTTTTCACAAGGTATTGAAACTGAATTGGAACACATTCAAACATTAAATTCACCTCCCACTAGGACTAGGAGGTATAACAGTGACAGCTACATGCCTACATTCATTATCCGCAGTCCTTTTGATAAGAACATAACTTCCACCAACATGCAGTGCCCTTTGATCCCAGTTTATGTTTATCAACTTGTAATTTGTGAACCTGAAGGATGAGCAAATGCCAAAGAATACAATGGATAGTGAGAATTCATAAAAATGAATTTTCTTTTGCCCTGAATTCAGACTCGTTAAGGAAACATCCCAGCATTTTGAAAACAATACCTCAACAGACATAAAAATCCCATCATTTTTTTCTCCTCCTCTTTAGGATCCTTGTCCTCCTCCTCCTTCTCCTTCTCCTGGGACTAATTAGGCAAAGTAAAAAATTGTAAGTTCATTTTAACTTGTAGGAAAACTAGTAGTTTAAGAAAATTCAGTTGTGACATTGATTTAGCAATGCCATCTAAAGAAGCAAAACCAATTCCTAACAAGCAAGGGTAATATTGTAAAGAATTGACCGACTTTGCAGGTAAGCTCTGAATAATATAATATTCCTTCACTGTGTAGGCTTAATGGTCCAACATGCATTACAGTCAATAGACAATTCCAATGGATTAGATTAACAAGTTACCACATGATGAATTGGTAACAGCAAAAACAGCCGAAGTTAATGAACAAACACCTAAATTTGGCTCTGTATGATAGTGTATGCCTTTGGATGGGGAGCAAGATTTGTGTGCTTCAATGCAATAATGACATCATCATTAGTTTCATTTCTGATTCCCCTAATTCAATTTATTGTAATATTTATCATTTTCATCCCAAAGTACACAAGAAACGAAATAGGTAGATCTATATCTATCACCCTGAAATGTACTGCTACTGCAATCTACCAAATATAACAAGTCAGTAATTAAAACTAGATCTTGCTCATAACTAGAATTTCCTGATCATAGAGATAATTAAGTAGCAGGGACAGAGACAAAGAAAGGCGAAAGGGTAGGGCCTGTGTGCACTTCTAATCTAACTAGTTATTATGAAGGGACTCACCTCAGACTGACCCTGCATGGAAGCTAATAGATCTTTAACTGATGGATCATTGTGGTCAACACCTGGAAGCTGTGCATAAAGGGAGTCATGCGAGCCATCAGCACCATATCATGCATATCCATTAAGATAAGAACATAAAGTTTGATATTAAAAGAAGAAACAAAAATGCTTTGATATCTAAATACTTACTGAAGCAAGAATAGATGACACAAAAGATTGGTCAGCCAACAACTTGCTCATATCAGTTGGAGTCGCCTGGTCTTTTGTACTGTCTTGCACAGACAATTGAAGGGCTGCAAGAATCACCAGGATAAGAACATAAAAATACAAGCTACAACTATGATAAAATGTTTATTTCAATGACCACATTCAAAATATTCTAAAAGGTTGTAGCTTTTCCAAATAATTTAAGAAGCTTAGCAGAGATGACTTGTAGAAAGTTGTGTGTCAAGTAGAAAGTTTAGACTACAGAGTACAGAGTTCCAATTCATTCTTAAGGAGTTAAAGTATTACTGGCTTATGAAATATTACCTGCCACACAAAAATCACATATGAATGAGACCAAAGTGGAGTAAATAAATTAGAACTTTGCCCTTAATAAAATTAGGTGAAGAAGAGTTTGTTCAGCCTTCCCGTCAATATTATTAAACAAAAGACGGATAACTACACAGGCACCTTCAAAAAAATCTATGTTATTATCTTAGAGAATGCCAGCAGCACCTGAGCAACCCATTTGAATTTGAAAAAAAAAAAATCTGTTACTCATAGAAGTGTTATGTGACTATGTCTTTCAATAAGTTTCCAAGATAAAATCCTAGGATGACAAACTCAGATCCCAAAATGTGCAAGGCACACAAGCCTCCATGCATGCATGCAAATGGATAGATCCATAAATAAATAAATAAATAAAAATAAAAAATCAAACAAAGACAACTTATCCAACATTCCAATGTGATAACTTACCAAGTGCCAAATCTTGATCTTCAGAAGCTGCTTCTGGCATGTCAGCATCTCTTATGGTAATGTTAGTGGTAGAATCATCCATGGACATTGCAAGTGCTTGTTGTAATAAGGCATTTTCATCATCCTAGAAGACATCCAAGAAAACCTTGGTGTTAATAATAATCATCCCAGAGAAGTGAAAATTGTCATTTCTTATATTCTTGAATGATACAGAGGTTCACACCATAGGATCAGCTGCCTTGTTTTCGGATTCAGATGTTCCAGCTGCAGCATTTTCAGTCATGGTCACATCTTGGGAAGCACCCTGATTTTCTCCTTTTCTTGTTTTGCAGCTTCTTCTGAAGCCTTTTTTGCAGCTGCTTCCTGCCTTGCCCTTTCTTCTTCCATTGAAACTCGAAGTGCAAGGGCAAGTTCAGGATCCAGGTTAGGATCTACACCAAATTCAAAGCCAGATACTCCACCAGCTGCAGCCGCTGCAGCTGCTGCAGCAAATCCACTTCCACCCTCACCGTCACCAGTAAATATAGGAGTACTACCAAGTAAAGAACAAAAGTATGATTTAGCATTCAATTCTAATTTGGAAATGAAATATTAAAATTAACAAATCGTATAGCAACCTTATTAACACATCTGAAAGAGCATTAGGACCAGGAGGAACATGAACAATGTGACTGCTATCATTGTTGTTTACAGTGGCAACTAGTGCCTCAAGCTTCTCAGTTTTCCCTTCATCTTCTTCACCAAAGTTTACAACATCCAGAGATACACTGTTCTTTTTTAACTTTTTCCCAATCATCTCCAATACCTTCTTGTCATATGTGACAGGACTGAAAAGACATAATATAGATATGAAAAAACCCAAGATAGGAATTATACACAACAATTCAGAAATATTCACCTCCCGGCAAAAACAATAATCCTTTGTTGTTGCTTTTTGTTTTGGCGATGCTTGAGGGCCAACTGAGCTACCTGAATTCCAGCTGCCAAATTCATTTCACCTCCTATTTCCAGTCCTGAATATTGCAAGATCAAAGACAATAACCATAATGATTGGAGAATAAGCGAATGTCAAATAAAATGAGACGGAGGGAGTATCTAAATTTGTCCATGTGTATACAAGTTTTAAGTAAAGCTAACCGTGCATGCAAGCTAAGATCTTCCGAGATCACTGGTAGGAGTTACTAAAACGCGAACCCCTTTGCCAGCCATTGTCAATACCCCAACCGTATTCTCTGGATTAGCCTATACAATTATAGGGAGTACATAATTACCACAAAAAGGACATTTGAAAAAATAAATAAATAAATTTGCAGAGCCAGGCAAAATGAAGGTGAGTATTCAACTTTCATCTGAAACCAAACCATTGCAATAACGCTAAAATTGTGAACTAAGAAAATTAAGTAAACAAACAAACAAACCTGAGTTTTTGCCCCACAGATGAGATTAACGGCGTCAGCCTGAGCTTGAAATCTACTGGGCGAGTAATCTCCATTTCGCATCCACTCCGAATTGTCGATGCAGATCATCGTTGCCTGAAAAAAATTAAAGAAAAAAAAAAAGACGAAAATACGATGAGAAAATGAACCCTAATTTCATTAAAACTGTACAACCGCGAGCTGAAACAGTACCTCGAGCACCATGTTTACAGAATTAACACGAAATAGAGTTTAAAGGATCGCGTGATTGAATCGCAGAGCGCCTGTTTTGTATTCCGTATATGTTTCCTCCTTTGCACGCCAAAGGAATTCCGGTTTCCTTTATGATGAGGTCACTTTCTGGAAAACTGAAGAAAATACTACTGTGTAAGATTTGTTAAACGGTTCAAACTTCCAACTATCGGGCCGGGTTAAGCATATAACTAATTCATCTCTCCCATCAAAATTGTCTTCAAAATGCCTACCAAATTTTATATGCTTCAATAAATTTATTATCTAAAATATTATTTAAATAAAATTATAAATAATAAATATCTAATCTAAATTATAAAAACAATAAGAATCGATGAAGGTTGGTACAATTTATTTATTCTGTTTTTATTACTATTTTTCATACATTATGCTATAAAATATGGTACTATATAATTTTTTGGCAAAAATACATCTATCATTATATCATCATGCATCCATCATAATTTATATCTTTTCTTATATTATTTAATGGTGACCATATATGTAAACATTATGCATTGTAGTAATATAATAAATAAATTTGATTTCATTTAAATTTTAATTAGTAAATATTAGTTAGTTATTCTTTATGTTTATATTTGTATGTTTTATTGAGTTGTGCATTGCTCTACAATATATTATTATTTTATTTTATTTTTGTACTACTAACTCTAGTCATCTAATGAAGCACAACAGTCAACCCATCACCTCCCGTATAAAGGGAAGGGTTTGATGTCACTGGCACAAGATATATTATTATTTTTATGCTTATTGAAGCGTATTTATCAGTTTAGTGGAAATGGTTAGCACATGATGCATGTGTTTTTCTCCATGCAATTAATATACCTAGCGAGATAAATTCACTCGGTTAAATGTATTTGTGTGTTGAGTGTATAATATAGGCACAATGGCTCGGGTAAATGAGACCGAAAGTCAGAGTTTCCGAGCTCGCAAGGTTAGAGAGAATGAGCCCTCAAGGCCCCTTGCACAGCGCTTTGCGGTGTATTTATAACAAAATGAAGGTGACATATACCGGGAGTCACATGTGCCACGTGTCTCACATGCACTAGATGGTCTCGAGGCAGCAGCGGGTATCTGAGCAACTAGGAATTGGGTTCAAGTTATTGTCAAGTTGTTAGGCTTGGGACCGAGGTCAGATACCTCAAGTCGGTGACGAGCATATAGCCGTAGGAGTAGGAGTAGAAGTCTTTAAGCCTATATAAGCCATAATCTTCATGTCGGGTCATTCCATATCCACTCAAGTGTGACATGTCGGGAGAGGTTCCTCCTAGCTCGGTTAGTCGGATCCAATTAAGTTTTTTGGGCGTAGAGATCGGTGTTTTATCCATGGGGTATATTCCCTATCAACACCATTAATGAACTTCCTTAAGTCACCACAAGATATTATATTCCTAATTCTTTTAAGTAAATAAAACATTTATTTCTAAACAATATAATTGTTGTTTTTTTTTTATATTTTAATAGAATATATTATTGATTATAAAGGATATCAAGATAGATCAGATATTTGGTACCTTATCCAAAAATAAGGTATCATCATTCTATCAATTTGAACAAGAGTTGTCAACTAATGCTCAAGGCATCCAGTTCGTGCACACTCTTCTCTTCATAATTGTATTGAGAGATCATTTGGAATACTAAAAAAGATATAGAAAATACTTAATAAAATGCCACAATTTAGTAGAGATACCCAAATTAATGTTATTATGGCTACATTGCGCGCATTACAAAATTACATCAGAAAGAACTCATAAGATGATATATTTAAAATAGAATCGCATGTTAATTAATTAAAAATAGTCACGACTTATAAATACATACATACATAAAGTTACAATAGAGAGAATAATATGATTTATATAAACTATATTATACATAAGATTGCGATGAAAAGATCAAATGGGTGATGAAAATAATTAAAGCTCGTTTTTTTGGGTAGTGGACGGGTAAACCCTTCTTCACCCACGCATCATATCCTCCTTCCATGTTACACACATGCTTGAATTCCTGCATGCTCAATTTAATTTAATTATATATCACATCAGTTATTCATTTAGGAGAATTGAAATTCAGTTCAAGACGACCATATAAATATCAGTATGTTACTACTTACCACTTCTATCATAAATTATTCGTGAATTGTATGGAACAAGCTTACCTCATTACGAAGATCTTTAGTTGCATGCATAGACCTTACACCACTTTTGCACCCCTACATATATTAAATATATAACTAAGGGTTAACAACAACACCAATAATGAAATTTCTAATTTGTATCGATAGAAAATTTTTCATATGACTTATCCATTAATCAATCATTAATTAATGAAAATAAATTATTTTTATGATCAATTATCAATTGACGGGTCAGACGAGAATTTCCTTACTATAAAAGACTGCAAAAAAATCATAATTACACGAGGGGGAGGGAAGGAAAGTGTGAAATGTGTGGAAACTCACCACAACAAGCTTTTCTTCCTTGCCTATTGCTGACAAAACTTGATTCATGAATTTTGGATTCTTCACCCTACCTGATAATTGGTAAAAGATCATTTTTAAAGAGAGAGGAAAAGAACGATTCAATCATACATAGATTAAAAAAAAAAAAAAACACTCTAATGAATAAACAGCCAAACAGCACCTAGTGATTTGTTGATGATCATATAAGGTATGTTCAAAGCGTTCTTCACATGCCCTTCCTTGAATCGGCAACCAGCTAGCTAACATTCCTTGCAATTCAGCTGGTTTTCCCTTCGCATATCTCTACTTTTCTCTGCAGCTAATTCCTTCACAAACCAATCAACACAGCCAACAGGAATAGAATTCCATCCCCGGATCGGATCGGACTTTCTCACTATCCCCACTATATATACACAATCCTGCTCAATTCCAATGGCTTGCTTGCTAAGGTATAGTACACACGTCTACAAAGATTATTATATTTCTGGAGATCGAGTTGTTGATAGATAGATACAAAAGAAGTAAATCTTTAGTTTTATACATTACATTAAGAAATGGGTGTTTCTTGGATTTCCGGGGTCGCTATTCTGGTGCTTCTGTTTTGTAGTTCAGACGCAGGATTAAGAATCGATAACGTTGATGTTCATGCTGCTCAAGATCTCCTAACTAAAGGCCATCGCTATCTTGATGTCAGGTACTTTCATATTTTTTTTTAATAACTAGCATGATGATCGTATTAGTGTCTCTTTTTATCGGGTATAGTCATATATACTATCGATCTTTGGGAGAATATATATTATATATGGATAGTTGTGTGTATATAGCACAAAAGACTTCGGTACTGATATAAGATTTTTATTATAGCATTTAATTTCGGATTTTAAAGTGTTGTGATTTGGGGAAATATTCATCCGGCAGGACAGAAGAAGAATTCAAGGAAGGGCATGTGAAGAACGCTTTGAACATACCTTATATGATCATCAACAAATCACTAGGTGCTGTTTGGCTGTTTATTCATTAGAGTGTTTTTTTTTTTTTTTTAATCTATGTATGATTGAATCGTTCTTTTCGCTCTCTCTTTAAAAATGATCTTTTACCAATTATCAGGTAGGGTGAAGAATCCAAAATTCATGAATCAAGTTTTGTCAGCAATAGGCAAGGAAGAAAAGCTTGTTGTGGTGAGTTTCCACACATTTCACACTTTTCCTTTCCCTCCCCCTCGTGTAATTATGATTTTTTTGCAGTCTTTTATAGTAAGGAAATTCTCGTCTGACCCGTCAATTGATAATTGATCATAAAAATAATTTATTTTCATTAATTAATGATTGATTAATGGATAAGTCATATGAAAAATTTTCTATCGATACAAATTAGAAATTTCATTATTGGTGTTGTTGTTAACCCTTAGTATATATATTTAATATATGTAGGGGTGCAAAAGTGGTGTAAGGTCTATGCATGCAACTAAAGATCTTCGTAATGAGGTAAGCTTGTTCCATACAATTCACGAATAATTTATGATAGAAGTGGTAAGTAGTAACATACTGATATTTATATGGTCGTCTTGAACTGAATTTCAATTCTCCTAAATGAATAACTGATGTGATATATAATTAAATTAAATTGAGCATGCAGGAATTCAAGCATGTGTGTAACATGGAAGGAGGATATGATGCGTGGGTGAAGAAGGGTTTACCCGTCCACTACCCAAACAAAACGGAGCTTTAATTATTTTCATCACCCATTTTGATCTTTTCATCGCAATCTTATGTATAATATAGTTTATATAAATCATATTATTCTCTCTATTGTAACTTTATGTATGTATGTATTTATAACTCGTGACTATTTTTAATTAATTAACATGCGATTCTATTTTAAATATATCATCTTATGAGTTCTTTCCGATGTAATTTTGTAATGCGCGCAAATGTAGCCATAATAACATTAATTTGGGTATCTGTACTAAATTGTGGCATTTTATTAAGTATTTTCTATATCTTTTTTAGTATTCCAAATGATCTCTCAATACAATTATGAAGAGAAGAGTGTGCACGAACTGGATGCCTTGAGCATTAGTTGACAACTCTTGTTCAAATTGATAAGAATGATGATACCTTATTTTTGGATAAGGTACCAAATATCATGATCTATCTTGATATCCTTTATCATCAATAATATATTCATATTAAAATATATTAAAAAAAAAAACAACAACAATTATATTGTTTAGAAATAAATGTTTTATTTACTTAAAAGAATTAGGAATATAATATCTTGTGGTGACTTAAGGAAGTTCATTAATGGTGTTGATAGGGAATATACCCCGGTCATGGACTAAAAGAAATTTTAGATGCTCATAAGGGTCCATTTACGGGTCAGGGTACACCGATCTCTACGCCCAAAAAACTTAATTGGATCCGACTAACCGAGCTAGGAGGAACCTCTCCCGACATGGTCACACTTGAGTGGATATGGAATGACCCGACATGAAGATTATGGCTTATATAGGCTTAAAGAGCTTCTACTCCTACTCCTACGGCTATATGCTCGTCACCGACTTGAGGTATCTGACCTCGGTCCCGAGCCTAACAACTTGACAATAACTTGAACCCAATTCCTAGTTGCTCAGATACCCGCTGCTCGCCTCGAGACCATCTAGTGCATGTGAGACACGTGGCGCACATGTTGACTCCCGGCTATATGTCACCTTCAATTTTGTTATAAATACACCGCAAAGCGCTTGTGCAAGGGGCCTTGAGGGCTCATTCTCTCTAACCTTGCGAGCTCGAAAACATCTGACTTTCGGTCTCATTTACCCGAGCCATTGTGCACATATTATACACTCAACACACAAATACATTTAACCGAGTGAATTTATCTCGCTAGGTATATTAATTGCATGGAGAAAAACACATGCATCATGTGCTAACCATTTCCACCAAACTGATAAATACGTTTCAATAAGCATAAAAATAATAATATTTGTAGAGCAATGTACAACTCAATAAAACATACAAATATAAACATAAAGAATAACTAACTAATATTTACTAATTAAAATTTAAATGAAATCAAATTTATTTATTATATTACTACAATGCATAATGTTTACATATATGGTCACCATTAAATAATATAAGAAAAGATATAAATTATGATGGATGCATGATGATATAATGATAGATGTATTTTTGCCAAAAAAATTATATAGTACCATTTTTTATAGCATAATGTATGAAAAATAGTAATAAAAACGGATATAAATAAATTGTACCAACCTTCATTGATTCTTATTGTTTTTATAAATTAGATTAGATATTTATTATTTATAATTTTATTTAAATACTGTAATATTTTAGATAATAAATTTATTGAAGCATATAAAATTTGGTAGGCATTTTGAAGACAATTTTGATGGGAGAGATGAATTAGTTATATGCTTAACCCGGCCCGATAGTTGGAAGTTTGAACCGTTTAACAAATCTTACACAGTAGTATTTTCTTCAGTTTTCCAGAAAGTGACCTCATCATAAAGGAAACCGGAATTCCTTTTGGCGTGCAAAGGAGGAAACATATACGGAATACAAAACAGGCGCTCTGCGATTCAATCACGCGATCCTTTAAACTCTATTTCGCGTTAATTCTGTAAACATGGTGCTCGAGGTACTGTTTCAGCTCGCGGTTGTACAGTTTTAATGAAATTAGGGTTCATTTTTCTCATCGTATTTTCGTCTTTTTTTTTTCTTTAATTTTTTATCAGGCAACGATGATCTGCATCGACAATTCGGAGTGGATGCGAAATGGAGATTACTCGCCCAGTAGATTTCAAGCTCAGGCTGACGCCGTTAATCTCATCTGTGGGGCAAAAACTCAGGTAGGTTTGTTTGTTTGTTTACTTAATTTTCTTAGTTCACAATTGTAGCGTCGTTGCAATGGTTTGGTTTCAGATGAAAGTTGAATACTCACCTTCATTTTGCCTGGCTCTGCAAATTTATTTATTTATTTTTTCCAATTTCCTTTTTGTGGTAATTATGCACTCCCTATAATTGTATAGGCTAATCCAGAGAATACGGTTGGGGTATTGACGATGGCTGGCAAAGGGGTTCGCGTTTTAGTTACTCCTACCAGTGATCTCGGGAAGATCTTAGCTTGCATGCACGGTTAGCTTTACTTAAAACTTAAACTTGTATACACACGGACAAATTTAGATACTCCCTCCGTCTCATTTTATTTGACATTCGCTTATTCTCCAATCATTATGGTTATTGTCTTTGATATTGCAATATTCAGGACTGGAAATAGGAGGTGAAATGAATTTGGCAGCTGGAATTCAGGTAGCTCAGTTGGCCCTCAAGCATCGCCAAAACAAAAAGCAACAACAAAGGATTATTGTTTTTGCCGGGAGGTGAATATTTCTGAATTGTTGTGTATAATTCCTATCTTGGGTTTTTTCATATCTATATTATGTCTTTTCAGTCCTGTCACATATGACAAGAAGGTATTGGAGATGATTGGGAAAAAGTTAAAAAAGAACAGTGTATCTCTGGATGTTGTAAACTTTGGTGAAGAAGATGAAGGGAAAACTGAGAAGCTTGAGGCACTAGTTGCCACTGTAAATAACAATGATAGCAGTCACATTGTTCATGTTCCTCCTGGTCCTAATGCTCTTTCAGACGTGTTAATAAGGTTGCTATCCGATTTGGTAAATTTTAATATTTCAATTCCAAATTAGAATTGAATGCTAAATCATACTTTTGTTCTTTACTTGGTAGTACTCCTATATTTACTGGTGACGGTGAGGGTGGAAGTGGATTTGCTGCAGCAGCTGCAGCGGCTGCAGCTGGTGGAGTATCTGGCTTTGAATTTGGTGTAGATCCTAATCTGGATCCTGAACTTGCCCTTGCACTTCGAGTTTCAATGGAAGAAGAAAGGGCAAGGCAGGAAGCAGCTGCAAAAAAGGCTTCAGAAGAAGCTGCAAAACAAGGAAAAGGAGAAAATCAGGGTGCTTCTGAAGATGTGACCATGACTGAAAATGCTGCAGCTGGAACATCTGAATCCGAAAACAAGGCAGCTGATCCTATGGTGTGAACCTCTGTATCATTCAAGAATATAAGAAATGACAATTTTCACTTCTCTGGGATGATTATTATTAACACTCAGGTTTTCTTGGATGTCTTCTAGGATGATGAAAATGCCTTATTACAACAAGCACTTGCAATGTCCATGGATGATTCTACCACTAACATTACCATAAGAGATGCTGACATGCCAGAAGCAGCTTCTGAAGATCAAGATTTGGCACTTGGTAAGTTATCACATTGGAATGTTGGATAAGTTGTCTTTGTTTGATTTTTTTATTTTTATTTTTTATGGGTCTATCCATTTGCATGCATGCATGGAGGCTTGTGTGCCTTGCACATTTTGGGATCTGAGTTTGTCATCCTAGGATTTTATCTTGGAAACTTATTGAAAGACATAGTCACATAACACTTCTATGAGTAACAGGGATTTTCTTCCTCTTCGCAGAGCCTTTTCATGTGTCTTCTTTAGAAACAATATTTGTTTTGTTATGTTTTTTTTTTGTTTTTTTTTTTGTTTTTTTTTTTGTTTTGTTTTGTTTTTTTTTTTTTCAAATTCAAATGGGTTGCTCAGTTGCTGCTGGCATTCTCTAAGATAATAACATAGATTTTTTTGAAGGTGCCTGTGTAGTTATCCGTCTTTTGTTTAATAATATTGACGGGAAGGCTGAACAAACTCTTCTTCGCCTAATTTTATTAAGGGCAAAGTTCTAATTTATTTACTCCACTTTGGTCTCATTCATATGTGATTTTTGTGTGGCAGGTAATATTTCATAAGCCAGTAATACTTTAACTCCTTAAGAATGAATTGGAACTCTGTAGTCTAAACTTTCTACTTGACACACAACTTTCTACAAGTCATCTCTGCTAAGCTTCTTAAATTATTTGGAAAAGCTACAACCTTTTAGAATATTTTGAATGTGGTCATTGAAATAAACATTTTATCATAGTTGTAGCTTGTATTTTTATGTTCTTATCCTGGTGATTCTTGCAGCCCTTCAATTGTCTGTGCAAGACAGTACAAAAGACCAGGCGACTCCAACTGATATGAGCAAGTTGTTGGCTGACCAATCTTTTGTGTCATCTATTCTTGCTTCGGTAAGTATTTAGATATCAAAGCATTTTTGTTTCTTCTTTTAATATCAAACTTTATGTTCTTATCTCAATGGATATGCATGATATGGTGCTGATGGCTCGCATGAATCCCTTTATGCACAGCTTCCAGGTGTTGACCCCAATGATCCATCAGTTAAAGATCTATTAGCTTCCATGCAGGGTCAGTCTGAGGTGAGTCCCTTCATAATCACTAGTCAGATTAAAAGTGCACACAGGCCCTACCCTTCCGCCTTTCTTTGTCTCTGTCCCTGCTACTTAATTATCTCTATGATCAGGAAATTCTAGTTATGAGCAAGATCTAGTTTTAATTACTGACTTGTTATATTTGGTAGATTGCAGTAGCAGTACATTTCAGGGTGATACATATAGATCTACCTATTTCGTTTCTTGTGTACTTTGGGATGAAAATGATAAATATTACAATAAATTGAATTAGGGGAATCAGAAATGAAACTAATGATGATGTCATTATTGCATTGAAGCACACAAATCTTGCTCCTCATCCAAAGGCATACACTATCATACAGAGCCAAATTTAGGTGTTTGTTCATTAACTTCAGCTGTTTTTGCTGTTACCAATTCATCATGTGGTAACTTGTTAATCTAATCCATTGGAATTGTCTATTGACTGTAATGCATGTTGGACCATTAAGCCTACACAGTGAAGGAATATTATATTATTCAGAGCTTACCTGCAAAGTCGGTCAATTCTTTACAATATTACCCTTGCTTGTTAGGAATTGGTTTTGCTTCTTTAGATGGCATTGATAAATCAATGTCACAACTGAATTTTCTTAAACTACTAGTTTTCCTACAAGTTAAAATGAACTTACAATTTTTTACTTTGCCTAATTAGTCCCAGGAGAAGGAGAAGGAGGAGGAGGACAAGGATCCTAAAGAGGAGGAGAAAAAATGATGGGATTTTTATGTCTGTTGAGGTATTGTTTTCAAAATGCTGGGATGTTTCCTCAACGAGTCTGAATTCAGGGCAAAAGAAAATTCATTTTTATGAATTCTCACTATCCATTGTATTTTTTGGCATTTGCTCATCCTTCAGGTTCACAAATCACAAGTTGATAAACATAAACTAGGATCAAAGAGCACTGCATGTTGGTGGAAGTTATGTTCTTATCAAAAGGACTGCGGATCATGAATGTAGGCATTAGCTGTCACTGTTATACCTCCTAGTCCTAGTGGGAGGTGAATTGAATGTTTGAATGTGTTCCAATTCAGTTTCAATACCTTGTGAAAAGTGAGTTTTATCTAGTAGGTGTTGGGACAGTTCCAATTACATGCACTAACAGAAAATATGATTGCCATTTACATCGCCTTCGTTTTGGTGAATTTCTCTGGTTTTATACTGTTGGTTACTTAGGAATGCAAAGAGTAGATTTGGAAAATTATACAATATTGAATGTAGAAATGCCACACATTGTACTTTATGCTTGGTGGTATTCGATAATAGTGATTTTACCACTTAAGCTTTGATTTTTAATTTCATCTATTATTGAATATCAAACAACTAAAATAAGAACAAATATGATATTCATTGCATTGGAGAATTCTCCGGTAGGACACTGTTAACTAGTTCTTGATCTTGTGTTCAATCTTCGAAGCTGTGTGTGGACGGTGGAAAATATTTATTTTTAGAATCTTGAGAATAAAAAACAAATAAAATGAAAAATCCTTCTAAGAGCTCAACCGTATAAATGTAACCTCACAACAATATGGTGAAAGCTCCTTTAGCTTAACATTGCTAAAAATGGCCCGGATTTTTTTTTTCTTTTTTACTTTAAAAGTTATGCTCCCATTTACCATTTACCATTTAAGATAATATTTCTATGATTTCCTATCGTACATAGGACACTGTTAACTAGTTCTTGATCTTGTGTTCAATCTTCGAAGCGTGTGTGGACGGTGGAAAATATTTATTTTTAGAATCTTGAGAATAAAAAACAAATAAAATGAAAAATCCTTCTAAGAGCTCAACCGTATAAATGTAACCTCACAACAATATGGTGAAAGCTCCTTTAGCTTAACATTGCTAAAAATGGCCCGAATTTTTTTTTTCTTTTTTACTTTAAAAGTTATGCTCCCATTTACCATTTAAGATAATATTTCTATGATTTCCTATCGTACATAGACATGATATACATATAAAAATCTTTCTTAAATAAAATATTAAACAAAAAGTAATGTATCTATAATTTAAGTAATTCATCTATTTTATCCTTATTTTATCTCTAATTTACATTTATATGATTGATTGTATTCACAGTCATTGAAGCACATCATGATAATATTCCTTTCTCGATTATATTTAAAATTCTAAAAAAAAAAAGTATAAATATTTTATAATGTGTTCCTTAAATAAATTAGCTTTGCAGTTTGCACTCTTACCGGTACTGCGCGGGAAACTCCCGACAGTTATTTAATTTCAACGCTGCCCAACCCGCGTCTCGCCACGTCAGCTTTATCTTCCCTCGAAAACACGTCATTATATCCTTCCTTTCACTCTTCTTCTTCGTCAACTATGTACTTTAAGTATCTGAGCAGAAAATTTTCAAAGCCCTAAAAGTTTCTCTCCAATGGCTTCTCAGGATCCGACCCGGAGTCCGATGTACCCGAAAGTTGTCGACCCGGATTTTGAAAATCCGTTCCATTCCTCATCTCCGTCGGGGAACCGGGCCCCAATGTACCCCGTCGTTGACATGAAAGATGTGGAGAATCTATTTCCAGAAAATTACGAAACTGTCCATGGATATTATCAACATTCCCCATCTGCCCCTCCGGAGGCGGTTGAAGAAACCCTCCTCATTGTTCCCGGCGCGATCCTCCATTTGATCGATAAGCAGTACTCCGTCGAGCTCGCCACCGGCGACTTGGCACTAGTCAGTATCCGGCAAGGAGATAACACCGTCGCAGTCTTCGCTAGGGTTGCAGACGAGATCCAGTGGCCATTAACCAAGGACCTTGCCTCCGTAAAGCTCGACAATTCGCATTACTTCTTCTCGTTTAAATTTCCGAATGTGGACGATGATTCAGATTCGAGTGATGAAGAAAAAAGCAAGGGGAAGAAGGAAGGGAAACGCGAGGAAAAACAAAAGGATATGGGAAACGACGTGTTAAACTATGGACTAACAATTGCTTCCAAAGGTCAGGATAATTTGATCAAAGATCTGGATACAATTTTGGATAATTGCAGCAGCTTTTCGGTTCATAAGGTGGAGGAAACCGCGTCTGTAGTGATGGGAGGGCCGGTGGCGAAGGAGGTGTCCCCGGCCGACTTGAAGTCGGAGAAAAAGAAGGAGATTTTGGAAGGGCGATGCGCCGCTTATTGGACCACATTGGCGCCCAATGTGGAGGATTACAGTAGCTCAGCAGCGAGATTGATGGCTTCCGGGTCAGGGAAACTGATAAAGGGGATTTTGTGGTGCGGGGATGTTACCGTTGACCGTTTGAAGTCGGGGGATGAGGTTCTGAGGAACAGGATGACCTCTGGTTCCAAGGCTGAGGTTAGTCCTGAGACCATGAAAAGGATCCGGAGGTTTGGCTTATATGCTTTCCCAGACTTTTAATTTGGTGTGCCTGTTTTTCTATTTGCAATTCTATATATGCTTCTATACCATTTATGTATAGTGCTCAAGCTATCTTTCACTTGTGGTTCATTTTTCTCATCCAAGTTAGTCAAATTGTTAATGTTTAAGCTCTAAGACAAATATTCGAAATGGGAGAGAGTTGGGAAGAAAGGATGAAAAGTTTTGTTGCTATAAATGAAATAGGAGTTTGGATATTGGGGGTGTTTGGTAAATATTTTGATTGGGTTAGTGGGTTTGACTAGTTGATAGGATTAGCTTATTGTAGAAAGATGTTTGGTAAATTGGTTGTTAGTTGATAGCTGATTACATGCAAAATGACTTTCTCAAAATGCTTATCAAAAAAGCTTTTTTGATCAACTTTTTGAATTAATTAATCAAACACTTATATTTGTTGTTTAACCAAGTCAAACAGCTAATAATGGCCAAATAAGCCAAAATTGGCTGATAAGCTAACTATATTACCAAACAGGGCCAATTTTCCTGACATTTCCAATTTTCCATCTTCTGCTTTTCAAATTCGCTTATCTTTGTCAAGGTTTGAACATATTGATTTAGATGTCTATTTACTAGAACAAGAAATATCAGCTCCCTAAATCTGTTTGCTCTGTGCTAACCTGTTACCATTCTATGTATGGAAACAAATCTGGTTGTTAGTATTATAATAGAGTAATAGTGTCATTTGTAATTTAAGAATAAGAACATGTAATGGGAGTTGTATATGATGTTTTATTAATTCAATTAGACCGATGATATGAGCAAGAACTAACTCAGAATTGGTGTTGCAACTGTTGCTTATCCAGAAAGGAAAAGAAAAGAAAAATCTCTTGCATTCTCAATCTCACATATTTTTGCCACTGTACCTAGGACTGAATATTTATATTCTAGATTCTGGAGGCTTTAATGAGTTGGTGTAAATTATAACTGGAGAAATTTATATTGAATTTATGTGGTGTTTGTTTGGTTGTTTTCACAGGGTTAAAAGGGTGACAAGTATGACTGAGAAAGTAGCAACTGGGGTCCTTTCAGGAGTTGTTAAGGTTTCGGGATTTTTTACCAGCTCTGTTGCAAACTCCTCAGTAGGAAAGAAGTTCCTTGGCCTCTTGCCCGGGGAAATGGTACTCGCCACACTGGATGGATTTAGTATGTCAAAGATCTCTCCTTTAATTTCAAATGCTGGTTCTATTTCTTCTGCATAATCATGGTTTTTTTTTTTTTTTTTTTTACCTCCTGCTTAGTATAGAATGTTTTAATTGATTACATAAAGATCCATCAATTTCCTTCCTTTTACCTATCCACTGTAATTATTCATCTACAATCATTACTTAGAATTCCCTGCATTCTCCTCGTTTCTTTTTGCCTTCACTTTTTGTAGAGTTAGGATAAGCCAATAAGGTGATCAGTAGATTCTTGATGCATAATATTTCATGATCCAATTAACTTTAACCTATGTATGTATCTGGGGGTTCCATAGCAGCTAGTGTTGACTAACCAAAGTTTCACAAGTGTAACTGAAGTGTTGATTCAGCCTGTTACACTGGGGACTTCATATGAACTATTATGGAAGAAAAATCTGTATCTGTTGCACTATGAAAAATAAGTAGATGTAAATCATACCTTTATATTGCCAGCTCCCACCCAATCACAGGTCCATGATTGTGATTAGAATAGGGTTTGATATTTATCTTGTTTCAGTTAGGGCTATATCTGTATAGAGAAATACTTTGGACTTACATTCTGTCTGCTGGTTCATACATACATATTCAATCTGTCTTCAGTTATTCAAACCTGCAACTTTCTTAATAATACGAGTTTAATTATAATGTGAAATTTGTTGTTTAACAGGCAGAATTTGTGATGCTGTTGAGGTAGCTGGAAAGAATGTGATGTCTACATCATCCACTGTAACAACTGGACTAGTCTCTCACAAGTAAGCTTTCCTGTTACTTTGTTTTTGCATCATTTTTTGCAGATTATTATAGCAACTTTTTAGAATAACAACTATACCTACAAACACAAAAACACATGCTAGCAAGCACATACCAGACTAGACAACTTTTCTGTTCAAATTTGTTGTTAAGAGTTGAAAGAGTTGAAATACATGTTATGATAGTTAAACATGAACTTGAGGAGCGTTTGGGTTTTATAGGTACGGAGACGAGGCAGCTAAGGCGACAAGTGAAGGGCTTGAAGCTGCAGGGCATGCGATGGCGACTGCATGGACTGTTTTCAAACTCAGAAAAGCATTAAACCCTAAAAGTGCTCTGAAACCCACATCTCTAGCTAAAGCTGCTGCTGCTGCTGAGATGAAGGCTAAGAACAGTCCCAAGAAATCATAAGGTCGTCTTCTACTGCTATGACTTCTTAAAATATATCTGTTCCCAAATCTCAACTTGTGAACCCTCTGTCAGATTTCTGAAAACATTATTGTATTGATGAGAAATCCTTGTTTGCAGATTAGTTTTAATCCTTTATGAAACTCATCTTTTTTTTTTTATGGTCTTAGTGAGAGTTATCTTTAAGCCATCTTCAGAACTCTTCTGGATTAGGATTCACCTCCTGGCTCATTCCCATAGAAAAAGCACTCAGAATATATAAACCAGTTGGCCATTACCCTACCTTAACCTAGTCAAGAATCCAACATACATAAACATACCAACCAGTAGGTGGCAATTTAAATACAGAGTCTTTAGTTGGGTAAACATCACTTTCTCTGAAGACCAATTCCATCCTTTCGCTTGGCATTACACCCCCTAAGGTTGCCTTTTTGCTACTCATCCAAATTGTTAAGGCTTTTTGTAACCATCACTTTCTAACTTGTGAGTTGATTGGTTACTTGGAATTGTATGGGGTTAGCGATCATTTTCCGTCAAATATGAGATAACGAGAATGGATAGTACATGAACTGATTGATGGATTTTATCTCCAAAGTTGAGAACTAAACTTGGTATTAAGAGTGAAAATTTCTTGTTTCTATTCTCTAGTTCTCCAGTAGAAAATTTTCAGTTAGTAAACGAATCTTTAATGTTTCTGATTCTATTTTGGGTACCCACCAAATGTAATTGATAGGGATTATTCCTCAGGACTTGCACGAGGGCGGTGATCGGGTCCGAGTCGCCTCGGGTCAAGCAATCGTACCTGCGCTTGTCCTGACCCAATCAGATCACCAGCGACCTCTTCACTACTGAGCACCGTGCCCGAGTGCTTGTCTAGAGAATTATGGTAGTCGGCATGCCCCTAGCCTACTCAGGTTGGGGCCAACTCACCGGTCTGATTCCGACAATGGCAGATGGTACCCTTAGGAACATCGCGGCATGTGGACATGTCCCCTTTGGGCCCCGGTCTAAGCCTGTGCATGGACTCCACGTGCATCACATGCCGCCAGGCCGGAACTTGTCCCCTCTCTCCCTATAAATACAATATTATGAAGAGAAGGACTTTCAGTTAGACAAAGAAGTTAAGGAAAGGCTTGGGAACCTCTGACTCCCTATCACGGACTCTGAGTCCTACATATTAAACCAACAAACAGACCAAGCTAAGGATCCGAGTCTGGACCGACCTTAGTCCCATACTTCGTAGTTATACCGCCCGTATTTACTACCTCAATAACAAAAGAAAATGAAATAAAATAAGAATTGAAAGATAAGGTATGTATGGTATGGTGTGGCATGCTTATTTTATACAAAAAATTTATGCCCCTCTGAAAAGAAAAATGTAGTGGTGTGCACCGACCAACTCACTTACATTTTGTTTGGTTAATGTTTCCCTTTCTATTTATATAATGGCATTAGCTTAGCTTCCAGCTGGCAAGAGGCCAGTTTATTAAACTTCCCAAATATCAAATCAAACACCTCCGCCTCCATTAATGTTGAAAACTAAAGCTCCACTAGTTTTAGATGATTGTTATTTAAAACTCCAACACTTAGCACCATCCAGAATCTTTTGTTAAATAACATATAATACTTTTCCTTTCTCAACCCCTTTCATTCTTCTCCTTTCCATACACCAATTTTTCTGTCAAATCAGATTTTTTTGAGTGGTATTTACTATGTTACAATACACTATCAACCACAAGGTCATGGCTCTGTCAAAACAGATAAAACACACACACACAAAATGAATCTGCTCCAACACACAGTTTTTTAATAAACATTTTAAGCAAACGGACCTTTTTAACTTTCAAATTTGATGTCATTTTCATTATTGGTGCACAATTAGTCCTTGCGGTAAAAAAAAATCGAATCCTACAAAATTTCATCAAATATGACTTACGAGTGATTAAAATTTATGGGAAAAAATCATTTTTTATTGGACCGTCCATATATAATATATGGTGTTATTATGTGCATATTTGTTCCTAAACTATCATTATTGTTCTTAAAAAGTAATGTTATTTGTTTGGCATTAAGAAATGACTAGAAGATCGAAATGGATGGGAGGGGCACAGCCGCACAGCCCAGTGGTGATGTATTGGTGCATTACTTTAGCATGCAGTAACCATGGTGTAGTTAGTGGAAATGGCTGATTTTGCACATAAAAACAATCCGTGTGGGCGGGCATTTATGCATAAACAATCCAGTGGTTGGGTGGCAACTAACAAGTGGGGGTTTTTATTACTATGACTGAATGAATCACTTTATGGATGCATGAAGTGGACTCACTAATTCTGATTTCTAGAGGATGGGCAGCCACAACTAGCTACTTACTCAACTAATAAACCATTCTAACCGGGGCGTGGTTGAGTGAAACGGGACTCATCATCCATCCTTAACCAAAGGTCAAATGTTCGATTCTTGGCTTTTTGTATGGAACAACCCTAAATTTTCATACCAGTTACGTTGTATGTCATACCCAATAGAAGTGTCTACAATTCAGCAGCAACAAAATTAATCTGTGTTCGACGGTAAAAACCTCGAGCTACACACACACAAAAAAAAAACTAATAAACCATTCACAGTGCTCTTATTGTACGTGCACCGTGCACCCAAGGGCAACTCTCTTGCATTATTAAGCCCCGCCCTTAGTTGCTATTTCTTAATAGCCGCCCCTCTATTCACCCTTTCCCCGCCTTGCCGTGGCTTTCATATCTGTTAGGAATTAGGATATAATCCAATTCTCCAAACGTGTCAAGTTGCAAATTTTCTTTCATAAAGTTTGGAGGCGTGCTCGGTTATGTATATATGGTATTCAATCCAAAACTAGAGTCGATTATAATTTGGATTTGGCAATGTTTAAACTTGAGTCAAAATTTGGACAAATTTCATTCAAGTTGGTCAGACAGTTAAGTTGATAACTATAATGCTACAAGTTTGACTTCCAGCGAGAGCAATCTATTGGTCTTAGAGCTATTTAGTTTACCTCATAGTGATTTTTTGTTGGTTAAGATCACAAGGCAAGTTTATCCAATGGACATTCTCGGATAATAATTGTGGGTTTTCCTCGCTACTTAAAATTAGAAAAAAAAAATTGAGTCAAAATTAATTATGGGCAATAAAATGTTATGAATTATATTTTTTAGAATTAATGAAATTTGAGTAATTGGTGAATTATTTGGATTCCACTTTATAATAATGGCAAATGAAATGATTAGTGATATATATATGATAATCTTTAATCTTGTAACGTTTGTCTATTTGTACTAATTAAGGTGGCAATTTCACTTGTTTAAGATTTTTCTATAAAAGCTATCCACTTTAAACTGCATGTCAATTTGAACACGTTTGTTAAATAATAATTAAACTTTAATCAAATAACAAATTAATTAATATTTTTTTTAAAAAAAATCCAGTTTAGAACTGAAACCGGTTCCAACAGTGCACGGTTAGGTTCGAACCGAACTGTAGTCATCTCTACCCACTATATTACAATTTCATACAAATTTAAGTAAAACTTTTGTGCATTATAATTCAATTAAAAATTGTTCAATTTATTTTTATCAACAAGTTTTTACTTTTTACCCTCCTAAAAATGGTATATATATCGGTTTAATTTGTCACCAATACTTTGCTAGGGCATGTCACCTTTTTAATTTGTTCTTCTTCTGTTAGGCCACGTTTGATGTTCCCAAAATCACAATCTCGCAAATCCTCTGGCTGTCCAAGTGTCCAATTCCGTTCTTGAAAAATATATTTCTTGTGCTGCACTATCTTTGCTGCCACTGAATTGGAATCAACAAAAAATAGAAAATATTAGTATACTTTTACAAAATATCACTCTGAATATATGTCTTCATCTTATTGGGTTTTGATCAGATTTTTATTTTTATTTTTTTAAATTATGATTCCATTTTTTATAAGACAGTCGGTACATTTTATGATTGCAGGTAAAACAATAGAGTAAAAAGAGAATAAAAGTAAAATATTATTCGATAAAAATACTTTTTAATTATATATATACCTCCATATCCAGTTATTACAGCTTTCAGGTACTGTCCTGTCAATCTGTCATGGGCCTAAAAGTCAACATGTTTTCGTTGTCTAGGCGAGTTACAGGGACAGTGGTGGCCCTTGATGAAGCTAGGAATTCCGTGTCCCTATAAATTTTGTAATGATGGGTCAATGACAAGAACTCAACCAGTGATAGTACCTGAGTAAAAGG
The DNA here is from genome assembly GCA_003576665.1 of Ipomoea trifida. NCBI lineage: Eukaryota > Viridiplantae > Streptophyta > Magnoliopsida > Solanales > Convolvulaceae > Ipomoea > Ipomoea trifida. Next base: position 23,828,677 of record CP025648.1, on the reverse strand, counting down.
TGTTTGGATAAAGACCTCTGAGAACTTCCTCATGCTATGTTTAACTGATGATGACAACAATACAGACCATTCCCATGATTATTGCAGGAGGACAGGTAAATTTCTTTCTACCTAAGTAATTTTGATGTATTTTTACTGTATCATTTCAGGGATAAACAATTCAAGATTCACCTAAAGTGGGAAAATCGCTGCCAAGTTGATAATCACAAGATTACAAGTTTGATTCCCAACTGGACGGCCTATTGGCCTTTTTGGTTTGAGTCGGTCAGTTATGACAACTTAGGCTGTTTACCTTCTTGTGGTTCTTTCGTAGCTAGGGTCACAGGGACAGAGTTTACCTAGTACACACCTCAGATAGTAGCTGTGAGTTTCCTGGTCATAAAAAAAAATTGACACAAAGTGTGGATGAGGAATAACCACTATAGTTGCCACTATTGTACACCACAAACAAATATGCCTTCTTGACAGTGACAAATCACTAGATGCAGTATAAAACTCTAACCCCATTGGCCCTTTTATCTTTTCTGTACCTCAGCTTCCTGCCCAGCTTTCTACCGCATAAGTGCATAACCATATCTTGCTTTACTGTTGAGAATAATATGAGGAATGGCTGTTGGATCCAATACAAGTCCTGTCAGCTCTGAATCCTTATCGCCTTCTATCACACCAAAGGGATCATTCCTTGAGAGAATTTTGTGCAGGATGTTTAGCTCTGGGATGTTTTGCACAAGCAACCAATCTCCTAGTAGCCGGAGAAATTTCAGTAGGGATGTAGAAGAGGAAGAATTTCAGGATGCAAGTACCCTTTGTTTATCTTCATACTATAGCGTTTTTGTGGTCCGCCTTGCTATCATGGTATGTGAAAGATGATGTTTCTCAAGTCTGCACTCATGTTTTAATGTGATTTCATAGTACATTCTTGTGTCTGCACATCTTATCTCTTATCCATCTTCCTCTGAAAACTTGCAGGTACATGTACTCCATTTTCCATCTTTGGAAATTAGAAAATGTCATTCTCAATTGCCAATCTCATAGTGTGAACTTATGTATTATTCTCTTTTTTTGGTAAATTGGTTTTGCAGGTCATGCTAGCAATTTTGATTGGATTGCTAACCTTACTAACATGGCATTTTACCAGAGTTTACACAACCAGGTCATTGAACACATTGGCATTTGGGCTTCGACATGAGTTACTTCAAAGGCCTATTTTGCGAATGTGGAACATCCTCAATTCTACTGTTGAAATAGCAACTGCTCAGGTTAAATTGTCAGAATATGTAATCAAACGATATAGCAAGCCTGTAAATCAAGCACAGCAAGCTGAGGTTGTTGCACCTTCTTTTCCTGGCCTAATTTTTTTTTTTTAATACTTCAGATTAGTTAGGTAAGATATTTCAAGCTTAATGTCATTGATTTTCTTTCAAATCTCCACTCTGAACAGCTATATGAAGTCATGAGGGATGTAACATGGGCATTATTTGCCAGCCGGAAGGCTCTGAATTCGATAACCATCAGTTACAAAAATGGTTTTGTCCAGGCTTTCCACAGAGACCACAGAAGTAACAATACATTCTACATATACTCTGATCTTTCCAATTACTCAATAAGTGGAACATACGATGTCAGTATGTTGACGTCTCGTCAAGGGTGGAACGACCAATCTATACACAACAACACGACAGCAATTTGGTACAGAGAAACTCTGGATCCTCTGACAGGTGTCAGGGTTGGAAGAAAAAGTCAAATTCCACCAGATGAGTTAATCAATATTGCAGGGATTTCGCAAGTGCCTGATGGTGCAGCGACATGGCATGTAGCTGTGAGCAAGTTCAGTGATTCGCCGCTGCTTTCTTCTGCACTTCCGGTTTGGGATGCATCCAATGAAAGCATAGTTGCTGTTGTGGGAGTTACTACAGCTCTTTATAGTGTTGGTCAATTCATGAAAGAAATTGTGGAATTCCATAGTGGACATATTTATTTAACATCTCAAGAGGGTTGGTTACTTGCTACTTCCACAAGTACTCCTCTCTTGAGGAACTCAACCACACGGCCCGAGCTGATAATGGCTGTTGATTCTGAAGACCCCGTAATAAAAGCTGGTGCTCAGTGCTTGCAGAAAGAATATGGGAACAAGTTTCCCCCTAATAACGAAGTTCATATAGAGAATGCCAAGCTTGGAGATCAGATGTACTATATTGACTCTTTTTTCCTGAACTTAAAGAGACTTCCTATGGTAAATCCAGACTCCAAAGCATTTATAATTTGCAGTTTAGACAGCTAAATAAATTTTAATAAGCAATTCTTTGCAGGTGGGAGTTATAATTATTCCAAGAAAGTATATAATGGGAAAGGTTGATGAGAGAGCTTTCAAAACATTTGTGATATTGATATCTGCATCTATATGCATCCTATTCATTGGGTGTGTCTGCATATTCATATTAACAAATGGAGTATCAAAGGAAATGAAACTGAGAGCAGAATTGATAAGACAGTTAGATGCAAGAAGGAAGGCAGAGGCATCAAGCAACTACAAAAGCCAGTTTTTAGCAAACATGAGGTAAGCATCAAAGTCAAGGTCGTTTAACAATCTAATAGGATAAATTATATGTGGATAGTTATGGTCCTGGATTGTGTTTCCTGACTTGACACCCATAACATGAGAACTTCCATTAAAAGATTGAAACATAATGCTACTTCTATAAGTCTGAGGCAGTTGTTCTTAGTTGGAGATTTGTTTTCGTATTTCAAATTTATGATTCCATTTGCTGGTAACTTATGGTGGTCATAAATCAAAATAAGGAGATCTATTATTGAAGAAATCCATTTAAGCAATTTCATAGTTATAATCTGAACTTCCTTTTGCTTCATCTGTATGCATTATGTATCTTTGTGTGTCGTAGAGATATAACAATGTTCTATGATTCGTTCTTTATACTAGTCTACTTCAGTGACTCTTAACACAGAAGTATTGCTTTCTTTGATATCAGTCTTCCCTTTTCAGCTAAAATTTGTATCTTCGATGATCTTAAAGTTGCATGTTTCTGGAGTTACTTCATGTTTTTATTTTTTCAGTCATGAATTACGAACACCTATGGCTGCAGTGATTGGCTTGCTGGACATTCTTATATATGACGATTGCCTAACAAATGAGCAATATGCAACAATTACTCAAATTCGCAAATGTTCCACTGCTTTACTTCGGCTTCTGAACAATATTCTGGACATCAGTAAGGTGAGATTTGGACAAATGTTCCATTGTCAGGAGGAGAGACATCATACATATGTTATTGGTTGGTTCTGATGCAGGTCGAATCTGGAAAGCTGGTGCTGGAAGAGACGGAATTTGACTTGACTCGTGAACTTGAAGGTCTCATTGACATGTTCTCTGTCCAATGCATTAACCACAATGTGGAGACTGTTCTAGATCTCTCTGGTACAATCACTTTCTCACTAGATCTATAGCAAAGCCTGGCAATTGAAATATGCAACTGCTGTTCTGCTTTCTTAGTTCTCAATGGGCAATATTTACTCTATTTTTCTTCTCAGATGAGATGCCAAAACTAGTCAAAGGAGACTCGGGAAGGGTTGTTCAAATATTTGCAAACCTAATCAGCAATTCTCTGAAGTTCACTACTTGTAAGCGTGCTTCGCCATTGATAAATTTGAATTTCTATCTAGTTTTGCTGATTGGATTTAGAAATTACATTACCTAAATGTGTCTATTGTTTCAAGATGGAAACAAGAATAATAGATCTTAACAGTTTTGGCTAAGCAATGCTCAATGCTTCTTCATTTGATATTTACATTTAGATCATTCTCAAATGCCTTTCAGCTGGATATATTGTTCTGCGGGGATGGTGTGAGAGCCTGAATGATCTCACAAACAGCAGGAACTTTTTCTTCAACCAGAAGGATTCTTGGTCTGCACCTAAAGTGAAGTTGAAGCGAGCAGAAAGACGACCCTTCAAGAAAGATAGCAAAACAGTTCTTTGGTTTGAAGTCGAGGACACTGGTTGTGGTATAAATTATAAACTGTAAACAAAATATACAAAGGAATTCTTGAATCTTGACATAGGAGATATACAGCTTTCACTACTATATACTAACTTCCCATCTTATATTCTTATCTAGGAATTGATCCAAACAAATGGGAATCTGTGTTTGAAAACTTTGAGCAAGCTGATCCCTCAACAACTAGATTGTAAGTAGTTTATACATCTCTATACTCCATATGAAAACCATTTATTGAATGGATGAAAGTGCTCTATTAGACTGCCCTTTGTTAGATCGTTAATTTATGTTAATAGTTCGAGCAAAACATTTCATGCATCTGATTCTATTATATCATCTCTATGCAGGCATGGTGGCACTGGTCTTGGCCTATGCATAGTACGTTCCCTGGTGAGTCGTGAGCTCCAATTATTCCATTGCGAATATGAAAACATATTTGGTAACTTTCTCCAACAGGAAAACGAGGATGAAAATGGGAGTTAACAGCAAACCAAACCTACTGCATCTACCTCGTTGAATCTCTTTGTAGTTAAACACTTTCTAATGGAGAGAAAGGTTTTGACAGGTGAACAAAATGGGCGGTGAGATCAAAGTCGTGAAGAAAAATGGGCCGGGAACTCTGATGCGGCTTTATCTGTTACTCAACGCTCCCACTGATAGTGCAGAGCAGCATAGCCCTCCAACTTTAGCAGAGCAGACGACGACTGTGAGTAAAAATATTTCTGCATCCTCCTACCTGTGTTTATGCAGATGAATTCTCGCAAATTGGCATGTTGGAGAAACACTTTTCTTTTGATAAGTGCAGGTGTTGCTTGCACTTAATGGCAGAATGGGTAGGCTAATCATGTCCAAATGGTTAGAGAAAAACGGGCTACATACCTGTGAAGCAGCAGACTGGAATGAGCTAACACAGATGCTTCAAGGGGATTTCGGATCCAAAAGTAGTCTGCAAGATTCTGGATGTGAACATTTTAGCGATAATAGCTCGACACTTTTGATTGTAGTTATTGACATTGGCCTTCTTAACTTGAGCACGAATATTTGGAAGGAGCAGCTAAATTTTCTGGATAAGTACAGTGAGAGAGCAAAGTTTGCTTGGGTTCTTTACCATGACACTTCCAATTCCATCAAATCCGAGCTGCGCAAAAGAGGGCATCTGATGATGGTAAACAGACCACTCTATAAAGGAAAAATGATTCAGATTTTGGAAGCTGCATTCACAAAAGATAAAAATCTCGAGTTGCAATCTGCAGAAAATACAGCTATACAAGTAAATATGCATGAATGCCATCACGAAATCGATGCCAGCCACTCATGTCTCACTAGCCCTGATGATTCTGACAAGTCAGAAACTGGGAATGTTAGACCTGTGAGGACATTTCTTGCTGAAGAGAAGCCCAACAAGCATTTCCGGAACGTATCTTCTTCCTCGATCTATGCCACACTTAACAACTACTTCGTCGACATCACTCAACCAAATCTGGGAGAAGACGATGCTTCAAGGGAGGATGATAGAAGAGAAAAAAGGAACAGATCAGAAGAACACTCGGGAAGCACTCGTTGTGTGGAATTAAGCACTGTCAGCTCTAGTAAAACAGCGAACGAACAAAAATCTTTGTCAGGGCTGCAAATCCTACTTGCTGAAGATACACCCGTACTTCAGAGAGTCGCAACCATAATGCTGGAAAAAATGGGAGCTACGGTTGTGGTTGTTGGAGATGGACAACAGGCAGTGGATGCTCTCAAATTCTGCAGAAACGGTCCAAACGGATCCTCCCAGGAAGACGACACCTCCCCAACCTCACCAACCGAAGGATTCTGCTCTCCACCTTATGACTTGATCCTGATGGATTGCCAAGTAAGTAAAATAACGATTACTTTTCGAGGCTGCTATCATATCAAATGGAACAACGAAGTGATTAACAAACTAAAAGTCTAAAACCTTGTCTTATAGATGCCAAAGATGGATGGCTATGAAGCAACAAAAGCCATTAGAAGATCAGAAATGGAAACTGGAACGCACATTCCTATCGTGGCATTGACAGCTCATGCAATGTCGTCGGATGAAGCAAAGTGCCTGGAGGTAGGAATGGACGCTTATTTAACAAAGCCCATTGACAGCAAGCTAATGGTCTCCACTATCCTTTCATTAACAACGAGAAAAAACTGACTGTTAAATGTAAAAAAGAAAGAGCTACAGAGGGAAAAAGGAAAACAAAATAAACAAAAACAACAAAACTAGTTAGCTAGCTAGCTTTATGCTGTTCTGCAGAACATCATGTAAAACATTTTGTGAGCTATAGCAGCCAATGTAACACACCTTTGTATATTTGTGTAAATTTTTTCTTCCTTTGACGGCTAATACAAAAGATGTATCAAAATGATTTCTTGCATACTAGTCTTTGTGTTGGACTGCATTAATCTTAGCTTGTCCTCAGAATATCTTTATGTTCATTTTTTGTATTACTTTGTATACTATCTTAAAAATGAACTTTCAGTCTAGTTAGAATGAACATTTTGCATTCTGAAAATGAACAAAACCGAAATTTTGGCCCATGCAGGTCTCGAACTTGCGACCTTCGCGTTATTAGCACGACGCTCTAACCAACTGAGCTAATAGGCCAGTTGATTGAGAGTTTGTCACACAAAACATATAATTTAAACATTTAACGAGTATAAATACACAAACATTCTTTAACTGGAAGAATCGAGGAAGAAATTTGAGATTCAGCCATGAAAGACGACTACGAGGTATGCCGGCAATTTAACCTATTCTCTTCAACGCTTTCTCTGCTTTTCAGCTTTGATATCTACTCCGTATTTGCTTAATTGGAAGCCTTAGCGGTTGTTCCTGATTACCGCTTCAAAAGCCTGTGCCGTTTCTTCTTATAAAGCCAATATTCTGGAGCCAATTTGTTGTGTTTAAGAAATTTTGTGAAATCGGATTTTGCACTGTTATGTCACAAAGTGATCAATTCTTTGCGCCATTGATTTGAGGCTTGTGTTGTATTATTCTTCACTCGTGTGTATGACTTCATCGCATGATTAAAAGGGTTATGATATGGTTACTGATTTTACCAGAAGATTGAGTTGCTTGTCTTGCTTTTTTCAGTTTTAGTAAATTGGATACAATGTTAGGGCTATGAATTAACATTCCTTATATTTAGAAGGATCACCGCATCTGTAGTCCAAGTTAGCATGATTTCAATCTAATTTGTACAAAGTAGTATTTCTTGGGCTTGAATAAATTGTTAGCTTGGAAGAATGGTATGAAATATGAATAGTGCTCAGTCAAGGATTGACAACTTTTTAACATAGAAAATGGTGCTTGATATCTCTATTTATTTTTATCCATTGAGAGGGGTACCGGATTCTAGACGAGTAGGTGTTTTATTCATATGCATATAAAGTGCTTCAAACATGATTTGTACCTTGTATTCCTGCTTGTTATTATCTTTATGTTAATTGCAGAGTGAAGAAAAGAAACAAGCTGCTGCAGATGTATTGTTTCAATATTCAAGGTTTGTCATGGCCTGTATTGGGAATCAAGTCCGGCCTTGTGACTTAAGGATGCACTTGATGAAGGTAACACCATAAGATCATCAATTCTTTAAAAATAAAAATAAAAAAAAAATTACATGTGATGATAAAATACACAGCGGGATTTGGTTTTCTTAATTTCAAGTACTCATCAGAGAATTAGGTGAAAAAATGAACTATTAGGCATATTCCCTCTTGTCTCGAGCAATTACTGAGTTTGCTTTCTGTATGCCGGAGAGAAGTAACTCTGTGAATACCTTTGAACATTCTGCAGGAGGTTTCAGGCTTGCCAACAACTTTGAAGAGGGAGACCCGTGTAGCGTCTTCTCCCGACATAATGGGGGAATCTTCAAGCTCGGGGACTTCCAGAATTGATAAAACCGATAGTTTCCGGGGTCTCTAGACTGGAAAACAGTATCCTCATCTTTGTTTCAAAGTACCAATCTGGTTCTGTAGCACTCTCCTTTGATCCCCCCCACTTTGTAGCAGGACATAAAAGTTGTCAATGTAAAGGGATATATTAGTGTCCATCATCTGTTGGTAAAAATGATCCGGTGTAATTGGTGCGATTTCATTTTTTAAGCATTTGTAGTTCATCTTAGATGTTTCTGAGATAGCTGTCCAGTTTGTTTCAATGCTCACTGTTTTGCAAAAGTAGACTTTAGTTAAATTTATCACTTCAAACAATTTTATTTTTCTGCTTGTCTGGTTGACCTCCAAATAGTTGTTATGCTGCCGAAATCGCTACGTAGCAGGAAGATGGTTATGCTCGTTATGGATACGGACACATGCGGGGAGGTTGGTTATTAGCTGGTTATGCTCGTTATGGATACGGACACATGCGGGGAGGTTGGTTATTAGCTGATCAGTCAAATTTTAGCTTATTTGACCAAGTTTAGCTGTTTGACCTGTTAATAAGTTATTTTGAAGTGTTTGGTATTGAAAAGCTAATGAATGTAGCGTTTTTATCAGCCGGTTGGGATTAATGGGTATATTAACTATTTTACCATTTGAAATCAATGAGATTTATTTTAAAATGGGTGGTGGGTTTGTTAGGCGACCACAATGGTCTCCTTCCTCCCTTCTCTGTGATCGTTTTTTTTGCCTGAAAATTCATCGGAAGGTGGTTGAATCCCTAATGACCTATGATACCAGGTCATTAATCGGTTTTTGAGTTTCATTGCATCAAAATGAATTGTTGATAGGTGTAATCGCACATTTAAAATGTTAAGGGACTAATTGACTTTTCAGCCAAAATTTCTTTGACCCTTTTCCCTTTTAAATTTGTATTAATTGAAGACAAATACTAACAAAATCTTAGAGAAGCGAACAAATTTAGATCCAACAACTTAAAAAATATATTATTCTGACTTATTAAAAAACACAAACAAGCAGACAAAAATTAGGATTTAAATCCCTCAAAACCATATAACCAAACACCTGTAATAATCCTTAATCAATTTCAATAATTGAATTGAGCTCGTGTGTGAGGCTGCAAAAATGAAATAAAGTAACATGTAGGGTAGGGCCTTGAAGAAGTTGTGCCAGAAACCATTTTCGCAGGTCTCACTCCACCTACCACCCTTCCACTCCTACCCACCTAAAAGCTAAAACTCCCATAATGCTTAATCCTCACCTCATTTCCGCCTTAATCGCGACGTTTCTTTCTCTCTTTCTCTCTCCCTATGGCGTCTTCCTGTTTCTGCCCACCCAATCCCGCATTCTCCGTTTCCACCTCCGCACACTCCCACCGCAAAGCCACCCTACGTGACTTCGCCGTGCGCCTCCCTGCACGGCGCCGTTTGGAGTCTAATGCTCCCAACCGACTAAAGGTGTTTGCTAGCTCCTCCGCGCTTCCCGTGATGGATCAGTCTCCTCAGAGTAAAGCATCTTCTCCCGCCCCCGCCATTGTTGAGGTTGATTTGGGTAACCGGAGCTACCCGATTTACATCGGCTCTGGACTTCTTAATCAACCTCAGCTTCTTCAGAGGTAATTCTTTACTTTTCTGTTTCTCTGATTGAATTTTAGTTAATCAATCTAAAGCTCTGTTTTATTTTTTAATTACTCTAGTTTGATTCTCAGTATGTCTAAGTGTTTGTTTGTTTGTTTGTTTCCTTCACGATTTAGCTAGTTTTTATAATCAATTTTAGGATCATAATCTTTTCCTGTTTTATTACATTACAGGCATATTCATGGCAAGAAAGTTCTTATAGTCACAAATACTACAGTAGCTCCATTATATCTGGACAAAACTATCAGTGCTTTAACAGATGGAAATCCTAATGTTAGTGTTGAAACTGTGATCTTGCCAGATGGAGAGAAATTTAAGAACATGGTAGGTATCTCCAGGCCTTGATATATGAATTTCAAGAGAAAAAAAAAGTTGTGATTATGAGTTTGTTGGTTTTTGCAGGAAACTCTCATGAAAGTTTTTGATAAAGCTATTGAATCACGATTGGACGACGGTGTACATTTGTTGCTCTCGGTGGTGGAGTTATTGGTGATATGTGTGGATATGCTGCTGCTTCTTATCTCCGGGGAGTTAATTTTATTCAGATTCCTACCACTGTTATGGCACAGGTACAATGAGTTTCCCTCTTTTGAATCTAACTAATTGTATATGAGGCTAGCAACTGGGAAGTGTATTATCTATGATGCCTAACATTTTTTATTTTGTATTCTTTCTGTTCCTTTAGGTAGACTCTTCTGTTGGAGGGAAAACTGGAATTAACCACCCTCTTGGTAAGAATATGATCGGTGCCTTCTACCAACCTCAATGTGTGCTTGTAGACACGGACACCCTGAATACACTGCCGGACCGAGAACTAGCATCTGGCCTTGCTGAAGTTATAAAATATGGACTTATCAGAGATGCGGAGTTTTTCGAGTGGCAAGAGAATAATATGTCAGCATTGCTAGCAAGGTGAGTTTAGTGATTTTTTGTGTATGATTTCTCGATTCTGTTTTCCTTTTGCAAGCACTTCATTAGTCATCAAATACTTACCAATTCTTTATAAAGTAGCAAGTCAAATCAACAATCTTCTTGAAAACAAGCATTTTCTCATTTCTATGAGCATTAAATTGCATAAATAGGATATGGTGATCTCTTTTATATTGTAATGATGATGATGATGTCTTGATGATATATTATAATGTATTGTCTAATTGAAACATTGCCCATATCCATAAGAAATTTTGTTGTTGCAGGGACCCTGAAGCATTTGCTTATGCCATAAAGCGTTCCTGTGAAAACAAGGCAGAGGTTGTGTCCTTGGATGAGAAAGAGAGTGGATTGAGGGCCACTTTGAACTTGGGTCACACCTTTGGCCATGTAAGTTCTTGCATTCTTGTGGTGATACTCTCATTTGTGAGAAAGAGGGACTTCCTATACTATTACACTTCCAAATTGATTTCATTTTCGCTGTTTATTATTTACTATATATGGTGTATGAGTTTAGTTTGATGTAGTCATCTCCCATGATATGATGCTCATTTCTTTTCAAATATGAAATGAAATGTGATGATTGCCTGAAAAGCTGCACTATTATATCCTTGGTTGGAAGATTAGCACTTCACTAATTTACTTTATTTCCTACCAGAAAATTAAAGTTGAAACTTGTAGTAATCTTTAGCAATAATTATAATTCCTACATTTTTTCAGGCAATAGAGACCGGTTTTGGCTATGGAGAGTGGCTGCATGGAGAAGCTGTTGCAGCTGGAACGGTATTATTATTATTTGTTTCATTCACTCTCTATTTATCTTTTGCAGTTGAGTTTATATTATCTGCTGCATGTGATCCAACCCCAAATCACAAAAAAAAAAAAAAAAAATGTATTTGTGAAATTGGCATATATATTTCATTTCATCCTTAGATCATAGATCATGAAAACTAAGTGGTTAGTTATTTCAGGTAATGGCTGTTGATATGTCACGCCGCCTTGGATGGATTGATGATTCACTGGTACACAGGGTGGATAAGATCCTTCAACAGACAAAGCTACCAACTACGCCTCCAAAAACCATGACTGTCGAGATGTTCAAGTCCATCATGGCGGTAAGAATTACTACGTAATTAAACTGTTTGGCCGCCACTGTTATTAATAATATATATGGAGTAATTATAATCTCAAGCTTATGTAATTAAAATGGGTGGCAGGTTGATAAGAAAGTGGCTGATGGGAAGCTCAGACTCATCCTTTTGAAAGGTCCTCTGGGCAATTGTGTATTCACAGGTGACTACGATAAAAAAGCATTAGACCAAACACTCCATGCCTTTTGTAAATCTTAATCAAATTGCGACATTTTTTGGTTGTAGCAGCAGGTAGCAAGTTAGTTACTCTTTGTTTTTGCATGATGTTCTTTGTGTTGTATATTAATACAGTTATGTGACAATTTTGTTCCCTACTAAGTTGCTTTTTTGTTCCATACTCAAGTTTATTTCAAACAAATGCTCTTTTCTCCCTATTTGGTAGCCATATATGTTTCCATATTTATATTGAGTTGCCATCCATCCCAGCCCCACACGGCATCTGCTATTCCTTTTGATGACATCTTGAGTTTCCATGAGATTATTCCAAAATCCAAACAAATGAGGGATTGTGTCGTTTCCTGACCTCCAGAAGGGAAGAGTTTGGTAAACATTATGCTTTCGTGATTTCTTCTGGTTGAAAGCTATTCAGATCCGCACAACTGAAGCAAAGAGTCCCAAAGGAAAGCCTTCTGACGGCATGCGTTATTCAGCAATGTCTTCAGTCCACTTACTTGTAGCTTCCTTTCAAACTCAATCCCAGTGACTCCACTTGTATTTGCTTAAGAAAAACAGAAAAGGTAAAGTTTCTGATCAAAACTTTTTACCAAAAAAAAAAAAAAAGCAAATCCTAATATAGAATGGAGGCAGTTACCTTCTTAAGCCACATAATATAAGTAGCAGCATATGTTGCCTGAGCTTGATAGTCATCGAAGTGACTATCAATTATTGTTGCACAGGAATTGAAAAGTTGTAATTCATTATCAATGAACCGGTCAATTTCGTATGCGCTGCTACTAGCAAAATGCTTTAGCCAACATGATGCAAGGAAGCGACGGTGAAGCCACAAAGCCTGGCAGGCAAATACAAACATTACAGTTAATCATTCATGATCATAGATTCAGAGTGCAGCAAGCTTCTTTTCAAAGAAATGTTTTTTTGGCCGTCCATTTGCCATATATTATTAGCTTCAGTCCAAACTTTCACGATTAACTACACATTATAGTCCTTTACATGGTGACCTATTGCTACCTTACACATCAAAGTAAATATCACATAGTAATAAAGACTGATGAAATCATACTCTCTACCCACATAGAGCTTTATCAACTTCTCATCCCAGTCAAGCTCATCCTGATAATTTCAAAACCCAAAGTTAGAAGAATACAGTTCGAAGTTAAAATAAATTAGCAAGTAAAGAAGGCCAGTTTATCTTCTTTATCAGTCACATTGTGCTTTTAGCTAGCTGTCCTTTTTTTCTTCTTCTTTTGAGACCAAAATGTAGTTAAGATAAAAAAAAAAAAAAAATGGAGAAAAGACAACAAAGAACTGAAAAGGATACATCTATTTGTAAATTTCATTGAAGTTGACAAAAGAGGCAATTTTTTGGGCAATGCCATTTATATTCAATAGAATATAAGCTTGTTTATTTTTTACAACACTTAACCCCTAAGGGAAAAAAAAAAAAAAAAAAAAAAAAAAAAAAAAAAAAAAAAAAAGCTTGACTGTGGAAGAAAAAGTGTATATAAGCTCTCAATTTCTAGGAAAGCAGTACATAAAATTTTATAGAGAAACTTTAATCATTTAGTCTATAGGGTACCTTCCACATCTCATCAAGTTCTTCGCCAGAAAATCCATTTTGATCTTTGTTCAGGAAAGCTTCTAATATCCCGAGCATTAACCTCTGCCATTCAGCAAAAACACTGTTACAAGCTTTCAGCGAGCGCGCACACACATACATGAACTAAAAAGAGAGTTTTCAGTACATTTTTTTTAACACACCTCAAACAAATTAACAGAAGGCAAATGACCAATAAGGGCTTATTTTCTATTTCAACTTGGCTTGAGGAACTTATGCTGGAGTTTATGCTTGAGGTGCTGATTTCTTTCAGTACATACATTTAACATCAATTGTGATGAGAGAACTAGTGTGCTGAAGTAGTTTTGGCACAGGAAACTGCTGATGGTGCAGTGGTGATGCAAGAATGAAGCAATTTAAATCCTACTCAATTGGCCAAAATGACAAAGCAAAGGATGATGAAACGAGTCTAGAGAATTTCCATTGATAAATTAAGGACACGCTCATCTTTCAAGCTAAACACTAGCTCAACTTAATGGAGTCTTACTATATGACTAGTGCAGGAATGCTATTTGAAGTTTCAAAGTAAAAATCCCCTCTTGGGGGTTGGCGGGTTGAACATGCACCCTGCCATATACCAATAGGATAGATATAATGCGTGAATCCTTATTAAACTGGAGATCATTACAATATAAATATTGCCAATATGCACTCTCCTATTCAAACTGACTATAAATATTAACAGTTCAATGCAATAAAAGATTTTACTATGCACCCCTATTCAAAATGGTATTATAAATTTTCTGTGAAGAACATTTTAGAGGCATCAGAGCATATTAATATCTATTTAAAGCAGAAGAGTTCAAATAGTCACTAAATATATAGCTTATGCTAATGTTCTGGATGTTGTGGTGAATGATCAGGAAATACTCACAGTGCGATAATGAAAGCAGGAGTTATCAGCAACATTAAGTACAGCCCACTCTCGAGACTTGTTCAACTCATGGAACATCTGGAGAAAATTATGGGCACTTAATACCTGAATGGTATTATTTGACACAGAAGTATAATTGCTAACTTACATCTCCTACTTTCCAAGTAAAAGGTTATTGAACAAAGCAAAGCACGTCTTCAGGCATATAAACTTTTGACTTACTTGTCCTACTGGCATGTATGCTACTAACCAGCAACGATGATTCCATGCACGGTAGTTCATTTTTGATCTCTGAAACAGAACATAGAACATGAGTCACTTTCTTTCACGAAAGAACAAAAAGCCAACAAAACAACTAGTATTAGATCAAGGAAGGCATGCATCTAACACCCCTAAACTAATATGCATCTAATTTACCCCAGTTTATATCTAACATAAAACCTCAGCTAGTTTTTTAACAAACTCAGATTCTCTGTCCACTATCTCTTGAAGATTTGAACACTTTCCAGCAATCATCTTGATCACCCACCTCCTATCATTAGTTAGCATTTATAAGAATCATAAATTGAAATATTATAATATAACTGACAGTTACAAATGGGATAGAAACAGAGGCCAGAAGTAAGATGTTTAATCTCACTACAAGAGAGAACAAGAGAAGCATATCAAGAATTAGCAGATCACCAATGATTTTATTCTTTCTTGTCCTATATTCTCTATGGACAAATTTGCATCTAATAGTATCACCTTTCCTTACAAAGATTTGAAGCATTATGTTACCTGTGACTCCATGCTTGTTCACTTTTAGGTGAATATGAGAGAACCAGATCTGACAAAACTAGTTCTTCCATGAACATTGAGTACTCCTGCTGCTCTGAAACAAGTAGCTTCCTGCATGTTTGGAATTTAATAAAGTGGCATAAAGAAGGAGAAGAAATGAAGAGAGATAATCTTCAGCATTCTAACTGCAGCAGCAAAAGCAACAGAAAACGGGGAAGAAAGCATATCAGTACATCTAAAGGATTTGTAAAAACCGATATTTTTTTTATAAAAGAAGAGGAATATGAGAGATGCACAATGACAAAAAAAATAAAAATAAAAAAATGCCACTTAAACATTCAAAGAAACTAACCTGAAATTCCATGCAGTGCCAAAATCACAGCTTAGAAGCAAAATTGCTTTGCTATGCTTCATCACTTCTTTTTCAAGAATAGTAAGAGAAGGTGAGGGGCACTTTGGCACATTTCCCTCACCACATTCATCTTTAACTTTGGTATGCATCTTATACTGTCTCAGCGAATCCATGAATGCATGCTTAGCTGCTTTGTACAGTGGAAGGAGAGCTGTAGTTGAGATACCCAACTTATGGTCCCTGCTCCAAAGAACCTTACCAGAAATATTACCTTTGTCTGCTGATTGAGATATGGATTCAGCAGACCAGGAAGTACTGCCAACTTCTTCATTCAGTACATCAAATTGAGATGGATGTATAAATCCAATTTCATCACTGAATGCAAGAGAAGAAAAAAAAAATGAAAGAATATAAGTTAAATGAAATGAAATACTTCTGTTAGAAGGCTCACTGGCCCTTGTCAAGGTACAATCACAAGCAATTAGGATACACTATATCAGCAAAGGAAAGTAGGAAACACATTTACATAAGCATTGATAGAATAAGCTGCCAAATAACTTTGAATCAATGTCATGCCCGATAAGGAGAAATTTCAGCACTGAATCTGTTATGAAGTTTAAGACAACCAGGAAATTTACAGATATGCAGTTGCAGTAGTAAATGGCTCCATTGGTCCAATAATATGGTTCTGAAATTTAATCAATTACTTTGATCACAAATCTTCACCATCGTGCAAAAAAAAAAAAAAAAAAAAAAAAAAAAAAAACTAATAGCATTGTACCACCAATCCTTGTAAAAGCTTCAAACATCACACAAGAAAATAAAATCATTTAAGCGGATAAAATTCAGAGCTAAAATATTCATAAAACTCCAATATAAATTCTCCAAAGTAGGTCATAAATTCTTCTGAAAAGTTAAATCGATTATTTCACTTCAAATGCTTGCTCCATCTGAGCGAGGGAAGGTTCTGAAAGCTTACATCAACGGATCGGATTCCAATATATACTCCAGCTGGTTCAATAGATTCCATGCGATACTTTCGCTCATTGCCTTCAAACACACAGCGGAATCCGGCGAAAATGGCGCGATCTGATATAGAAGTAGGGGGGAAAAACGAGCTAAGTGCCTAAGTTGAACTTCAACCTAAAAGTTTAAGTTTAGCTTAAACTCGATCAAGTTTACAAATTTTTAAGTTCAAAGTTCGATTATTTAACGAGTTGATTCCAACTTAATTTTGTAAAACAGTTTTACTAGTTTGTACCATATATACCATATAGAGAGGGGTATGAGATTAAATGAGAATAAGTTATAAGTTATTAGAATAAAATTAAAAATCAATCTTGTTCTTTTATTAAATCAATTAAATGGATTATGTCATATTTAAAAAATGATGTGATATTTTTATAATTATCATACTTTGCAATCTAAAACATTTAAAATATGCACTTTTCATAATTTATCAAGAATGTACATTTAGTTGTTACAAGATGCATATTTATACTAATAAATTAACGTTTAATACGAAGTAATAAAAAAAAAATTACACTTGCGAAAATGTAGAATTGTAGGGTTGTATTTTAAAATTTATAAATGACTTTTTTTTTTTTGGTTTAGGGCTTTATTGCTTAGGATTTAACATTTACGATTTAGATTTAAAATTTACCTTTCTCGTTGATTTTTAAAAAGTTATCTAGGATTGTAAATTTATTTGTCACAAGTGTATAGTATAGTGTTCTAAGTTGCAAAGTGAAGTTAACAATAATTATAAAAATTTCACCATATAAAAAAAACGATTTGATCCGTTCGATTTTTACAAATATAAGTCTGATATTGATTCTTAAATTTTCCTAAGGGTGTGTTCTCATTTGATAGAATTGTGTACTTCCAATTCTATATGTGTGTACTCTAGTATAAATTTGTGTGTATATGGGGAGCTAAGGTATGCGATATATGTGCACTGCATTGTAGTGTTGTGTGCATTACATGATTGTGTGTGTATATTAGTGCACTAGTGCATACATTTAATCAAAGTGCGTTGATTGTAATGTGTATTGAATTGGGACATCGCGTGCATACTGATTTGTTAGCGTGAATGTCGTCATTTATTTCAAGTCGCTGTATGTTATTATTGTCTTTAGGTTTATATTGTGCCACATGTCCTATTGTGTGTGCACTTGAAACATTGACAAATATTTATGATATCATAATATTCAGATATCATTTAGTCAATGTAAACATCGCAAATATTAACATTTAATACAATTATTTAAAAAAAAAAAAGGAAAAAAAGAGGAAAGTCTGTTAAAATAAAAATGGAGTAAACATTAATTATGTTTAATGATTTAGACCCACATAAAATAAGGCGAGAAAATCGTTCAAAATTGGCAATCCATAAGAGTATAGTTTCGCCGGGCTAAGTCGTCGGTAATTCAGCTGCGAACGATTCAACGGCATTATTTTCCGCGAGAAGGTTACGTAAGTATGTATATGCATATTCTGTGCTGAAGTATCTAGATCTCTCTCTCAATTCACTCTATGCTTTTTCGCTCTCTTTCTTTTCTCTACTCCTTCAGCAATTTCCCCATTTCTGCGTTCCAGTTTCCTTAATTTATGGAATTAGGGATTGCCGGATAGGATATCTATCTTGTTCACTTTCCACTGTGCTGTTTCGTGCATCGCAATGCAATTGGAGAGGTTGTAGACGGATATATATACATTTGTATACGTATTTACACGTATATTTTGATTCGAATTCAGGTCTTCTGAAGACGTAGAAGAAGATCTGAGGCCTTCACAATGAGCGCGTCCAGGTTTATCAAGTGTGTCACGGTGGGAGATGGTGCTGTTGGCAAGACTTGCCTCTTGATTTCCTACACCAGCAACACTTTCCCCACGGTTCGCCTTCCCGCGCACCCTCAACAAAAATGTTTTTTTAACACTTTCTTAAACATAATATCTTGATTCGAGTGGCTTATTTGAAAACAACATATCTCTGCTTTAATGAAACATAAGGAAATATGAGTATCATCTGATTGCTTAGCTTCAGATAATTGATTGCGGAGAAACATAGGTATACCTAATGCAGCTAGCTTGTGGAAATGATTTTAATATTATGTTGAATTTTATGAAAGTTGTGGATCTGTTATGCACATATATTGCTAAGTTACTCGTGCTCGAATATTTATTGTGGATTTTTTAGAGAATTTTTTTATTGATGAAGTGAATGGATGCAAATTGTAATTCATCTTTCATTATTGATGTGCTACAGGATTACGTTCCAACTGTATTTGACAATTTCAGTGCCAACGTGGTTGTCAATGGGGCTACTGTGAACCTTGGGTTGTGGGATACTGCTGGTAACTATTTGAAATGCAATGCTTTTGATTCTATTTGAATTTTGTCTTTATTCCGTTCAATGAAGCCCTATGTAATCTATAATTCCTAATATTTGCCAAACATGTAAAAGTAGATTATTTTATCTATAGTCCTGATAATTCAATTAAATAAGTTTTACCAGATGGGAACTCATGTGCCTATATCCTTAAACATTTATTATATCTACATGACTTGTATAGATTACTATGGGCCTAAGTTTGTTGTATATAAACAGGACAGGAGGATTATAACAGATTAAGACCACTGAGTTACCGTGGAGCTGATGTGTTCATTTTGGCATTTTCTCTCATTAGTAAGGCCAGCTATGAAAATGTTTCCAAAAAGGTGAGGAGTTAATTGCCATATAAAAATTTCTTTGTTCTTTTGTCTTGTTTGTTTTTGGCTGATGTAAAATTTATCTTCGTTGTGATGAATCTCTTGCCAGTGGATCCCTGAGTTGAAACATTATGCACCTGGTGTCCCAATAGTTCTTGTTGGAACAAAACTTGGTGAGGAATACGTTATGCATGTAATTTATGGGTTTTAGATATTTTCTGTTTCAGATATTAAGTGCATAAACCACTTCAGTTTAACTAGCTTGGTAGAGAAATTTGATCATGCCTCAGAGAAAGCTTTTCCTATTTTCCCTGTTTTATTTCTTACTGCTAGTGTCTACTAGTACTCTAGTATATGTATTCTATTTCACTGTACTTAATGGATCCAGCCTTGCTCCATGTATTGGTTTGATTGTGTGTGAATTTTTTTTAATTAGTTCACTATATTTGCTATTAGCTGGCAGCATCTCTGGCCTGAAATGAAGAATTGAATGCTTCTTATTGTTTATCATCTTACTCTATTGTACTCAGATCTTCGAGATGATAAGCAGTTCTTTGTAGACCATCCTGGTGCTGTGCCAATAACTTCTGCTCAGGTAAGGGTCGGGATTTCTTTTTCCTTCTAAATTGTATAGGATGGAGGAGAGTTGATGTACAGTCTTGCCCTTTAAATGTTTTTTTATTTGGCTTCCGTGTGAAGGGGGAGGAACTGAGGAAATTGATTGATGCGCCTGCCTACATTGAATGTAGTTCAAAGTCACAGCAGGTTTGTATCTTTTAGCATCGTATTTTCAGCGAAGATGTTATGGATTATAGTGACACGGGTATTTGTTGTTACAGAATGTGAAATCTGTGTTTGATGCTGCCATTAAAGTTGTGCTGGCGCCACCCAAGGCGAAGGGGAAAAAGAAGGGGGGAAAAGCTCAGAAGGGGTGCTCCATTTTGTGAATGACATAAATAGTTGCAGGGATTCCACTTACTACTGCCATTCTCTTTGTATCCCTCCATTTTCCATTTCTCTTTCCTTTTGTTTCATCGGAAGATGGATCGGAGGTCCTCTCGTCGCATGTCAGATGACGCTACTAATGATCCTAAGTGTCAAGGGTGGCTGCTGAGTGCTGCTGGCTAGGCTTATCCATGTTGCCTCTTGTAGGCCACTCAATTGTGCCCTCTCCATTTTGATTTGCTTTATGATTTAATGACACACAAAAACATTTAGGGAAACAAAACAAATATGCCCGCAGCGATGTTGCCTTTTATATTTGTTGCTTTCTATCCTCAATTTGTCAAGTTCATTTTATAGTCAATTTGTAGGTGGTTGCTTATCTGAACTTTTTAGCTAAATGCTTCATTAACCTTATTCATCACCAATCTCTATTGTTCTGTTCTTTTATTCTCCTTGATTGATGGAGCAAACATTTTTTTTGGGATGTTGATTTTAGACAAGTTCAACGCAATACATTGGATAAGTATATTATGGAAATAAAATCTCATCTAACATGATACAACATCACTTTAAACAATGTTTTTATTATGAAAAAGTAACCATCATTAAACAATTTTTTTATTATAAAAAATAACTACGGAGTATCATTTTTTTTTTACATATATATGACACCAGAAACTTCTAAGGTCACCGCCTATGAATTGAATTTTAAGAGTTGGGCACAAATAATTGAAACAACTACAGGAAACAAAGCATGGTAATGAATGAAATTTTAAGAGTTGGACACAAATACGGAGTATTTGAAACAACTACATCAGTAATGGTTAATTTGTATCATTACATCTTAACTTATTTGTAATGATTTAAAGTTTTAAATAGATTTAAATTCACAAGTTTTAAATAAATAAGTTGTTAACCATAACTTGTGTTTATTGAACTTACTAAATTTTAAATAAGTTGTTAACCAACTTGTTTATTGAACTTACTAAATCTGTGTTGGTGATGGTTAGTTAGTTTGTCTACTATTTTATTTCTTTAACATATTACCAACATCAAATGCCACAAAAAATCAATTCCTATACAAATTACATAATCGTTAATCCATGAACCGTTGCTTTTATACTATTGTCTCTTTTTTTTCAACTTTTCAGTATCATGGGATGAAAGCTGTGTACTAGTTGAGTTTCGAGATAGGTTGATGAAAATATTTTACAAAATTTGCACATTAAATACGGAATAATTGTTAACCTTCTAAAATTTTCTAGAGAGAAAAATGTCCTTTATAGAAAGAACATCACTTAATCGTTCCCTTTTCGTAACACAATTTATACCATCATCACAATCAGAGTGTACATTGCAAAACTTTGTACTATATTTTTATGTCAGAATATCAGAGTTCCAAGTCTAATCTTTAAAAGAAGAAAAAAGAAAAAAGAAAGAGAAGAACCTAATACAATGTTCAACACCTTCCCTAGGGAAATTTAATGAAGTATACAGAACCTTACAAAAAAATCAGGAATTCTCGACACTCACTCGTATACAACGCCAAAGACGTGTTGAGATGCTGCTGCATTGATTCATTGTCATTGAATAACACGACCTATCTCCACCGTTTCAGTACAAGAACAGCACTTATCTGATCCAAAAGTGCACATTGTGGATGGAGATCAAACAATCTAAATTACGACTTGATTGCCTCATATTTCTCACCAACAGCTCCGCCTTTATCCTTCTGGAACTGGATGTATCGCAGTGTGCTTGCAAAGAAAGCATCTGCAGCCGGATCTGATGTTGTATTGTCACTATGCATTTCGGTTGTAATTAGTTCAATCAGGCTCTGGATTGAAGCCACAGTAATCTCTGAAACCCCCTTCTCAAAGAAATACAGATACCTAATATCGAACATGTATGGATAACCCCACTTCAGTCATCAATCATTTGGAAATTATAAAAAGTTATTAACCATAAATAAAGAATCTATTCTCATACTTGTTCAGAATTTCTATGAAAAGTATGACTGATCCACTGCTGCCTCGGGTTGCATTGGACATTTGTTGAGCAGCATTTGCAATCCGTAAGGCACGCTTCAAGCAAAGCAAGACCCTAGGGTAAAGGGAACAGGAAAATCTCTCTCAGAAATTGGACCCCAAAAAAAAAGGTTCAGATTCACCAAGCAAAAGGTGAGAGGTCTCTATATATAATAACTACACAAATTGACTCCCATGAACCAATACATTCCAGTCCACAGGGCTAATAAGTTTAAAACTCATGCACAGAACATTTACCAAGTTTCCAGTTTGGACAACAAAAAATTAATACTCGAGTATTATATGGAAGGTTACCCACCTCTCTCCATCCTTGATGTTATCCTGATCTTCGACCCAGAAGAGATGTGAACAAGCATAGACAGCTCTACACTGATCAGGTTTCTTCAAAAGCTTTGCAGAATACTAGGTAGTTGGAAAATAAGAGGTAAGATGTCCTGAGTTTCTAATACATTATACACTAAAGCTTGAAAATTCACAAGAAATATAAAAACATTACCCCAGTGGCCTTATGCGTTAATGCATCCCTGTTCTCAACACCAAACACGTGCATTCTCTGAAGAGTCCCTATTATTAAGTGTATAGCAGTCACCTGAGCTCTAGAGTCCTATCAAAATATCCAAATTCAAATATAACTGCACATAAAAATCCAAACAAACACCAGGAATAAAGGAAAAAAAAAGAAGCAACTAAATAGAACACAATAAATTGCTAATTACCGAAATTTCTTCTTCATATAATATATAGGCTTGGGTAAAAAATTCATAGGCCACAGGTTCTAGATCACAGTCATTGGCAGCCTGAGATCATACAGGAAATGAAAATTGCAGGTCAAGAGAAGTAGTCATTTAGTCTTCCACAAGCTTAAAGGCAAAAGTCAAATTCTAACCTCAGCACACTGCAAATACAACCGCAGTGCTAGTTCAGCGGCAGGAACATTTGACAGAACTTCAATTGTCTGAAACGAAATAGAAACGATACTCCAGAATTTTAAGAGCTTAAAAGTATATGGACATATATAATAGCATTGCTGCATTGATATAGATATTAAATTAAATTAAGAACAGGGGGAAATGCTCTACATAAAATTTTTTGAACAGATAACGGCAAAGTGTATGATTTTAATACTAACTATTAAAGCTCCAATCAGCTGAATACCTGATTTAACATCTGAAATATTTTCTTTGGTGTAGCAGACACCTCCTCGTCAGCACCATTATCATCTTGACTTTGTAATTGCCGAACCAACTTGATTAGCAGCAACAAGAAAAGGTCAAGTTTTCAACATCAATGACAAACATCTCTTCTTTTTATTTGGGGAAGTATGGGTATGTGCATCCTTTGTAAGAATGTAAGTTACTGCAGTCTAGGATTACCGATATCCTTCGGCTATTATTTGTTCTCCATGTTACAAAGTATTATTTAGATAAACAGGGAGCATAACCACATACAAATGTTTAACCTCAACATTTTTTGGAAGACCATTTGCTATAACAGTTAAACCATCTTTTCAAATATTTGGAGTGCATTTCTTCTTGAAAATGAGCAAATGTAGATCCGTGGTGAAAGTATATAGCCCATTCTTTTATGTATAAAATAATGAAATTCACAGGTTTAGTTCAATTCATCATGGAATACTAGAATAGGGATAAAAAACAGAGCCAAACCTTCAGTGCATTAAAAACAAGGGGAGGGACAGTGAAGGGAATTCTCTTTGGTCCTCCAGTCAAAATATGCTTCTTCACAGTGCAAATGATCTGGCAACCCAACCAACAAAGTGTCAAAAATGTAAAGCTGTCATGTTATTTATTTGTTAAAAAGTTTATCAATTTCTTGTTTTTAATGCATTATACAAGCGATCTTAACATGACATATATTACAGAGTATCAGATCCTAATCAATCATAAAAGTAACTCTTGCAAAAAATAAAAATAAAAATTGCACCTGTAGTATATACTATATACAGAATACACACACATAATGAGAGAGAGAGAGATCTTATCACCTCTAACATTTTTTCTGGATCATCATTGTGGAGCATCTGAATAAGTCTTGCAACAGAATTTTGCTCCTCTTGAAAATCTTCCTCGTCAAGCTGAAATATTTCAGGCAAAAAATTAAGGCACATATGATATCTCCAATAATTCATTTTAGATATTAAATGATTGGTGAGTGAAAAGAAACTTGAATCACCTCATCATGAAGAGTCTCGTCTAAATCTCTAATAAGCCCTTTCATTAATCCAAAAAGTGCTTCAACCTAGCAACAACAATAATTTCAAGTCATAAAGGAGCATACATCAAAGTAGTTCTTTCTTTATTTTTAATTATTCATAGAATCATACCTTTTCAGCAGTTGAAATGCAAGTCTTGTTTTTCATAATATTTTGAACTATGATATTAGCCATCTCTTTGTTTGTTGCATCATCAAGGTACTCCATAACACAAGGATAATTAGAAAGCTTTAGCGCAGTATCTATATCCTTGTACTTTTCCAATGGAGCACTGAGAAGGGCAACAATCTGTTTTGTTGCTTTGGTATCCTTAAGCTTCCCTTTTCCTGAAAGTTTCTTCTCACAGGCACCCTGTGAGTGAGAAATGAATCTAATGAGTACATATTTTACATTAGCAAATATATATATATATATATACACACCCATATCAAAGAGCCTAAATCAAGATGTTACTAAAGTAGGTATTTCATTTAGTTATTAAAATAACAACCAGCTAACGTACCAGTATTTGATCCACATAGTCAAGTCGATCAGGGTGGACATGAAGAGTGAATGTCAAAAGAGACGCATATAAAGTCACAACTGCAGCAATAGGCATGTCATCTTGTGCCTCTATCACCTGCATAAAAAGAATGTCTAAGATACTCAAAGAAAGCACTCTAAATCTACATTGTATCCTTCATTTAGTGAAGAAGTGTAAATACTGGTCACTGTCATTGTGACTAAACAAATGAAATCATAATAGTTATAGTATTACTAAACTGACTTAATTGAGTTAAGGAAGGTTGCCTAAACTCAAGTTTAGGAAGCTTAGTAGTATATGGTAGCTGCGTTGTTAGGAAACTAAGGAATTCCCAATCTAATTTTCCTATCATGTGCGCTCATAAAGTATAATTACCCCTAACAATTGTATTCTCTGAATAATTAAGTTTTATTATTCATAACTTAGTCTCCCTCTCTCTCATTTTTTCCTTTGTTAAGAAAAGATATTTTACCTAACTTGAAGTGAAAAGCGGATACCAGAATTGCAATACATAAATAATGATCAGTCAAAAGCATCGGTTCTATCAGTGATCAATAAAGCAAAGGTATTAAAATATCCATGGCCTTAGATTAGCAGGATATGTGCAATGTCATCTTTATTTTCAGACAAATAGTATTCAGGGTTTGAACCCATGAATTAGTGGTGTAAATATAGTAAGTACTTGAAGTTCAAACTTAACAGTTATGAAGGCATAGGTGAGCCAAAAAACAAAAATGAGAATAGTCATAGAGCAAATGATGAAGCATAGAGTGTACCAAGATCATTAAGGTGGAAAATAAACACATTGTCCATTGCTTGAATGATTGCAATGTTATTATATTTGTATATCAGGTATAACTAATCAAACATAAAGAACTTTTCTGACTTGCAGCTTTCAAATGTGTGATTATCCAGGCCTAGCAGGTATGACATAACCAACTTCCAGCATATAACAGAAGATAGCTTCCCATGAAATTCCTTTCCCAACTAGGAAACTATATTCTTAATTAAAGCAACCTTTAAACCTCATACTGGCTTTGCAAGTCTTAAACAGAAGCACTGAAAGAAAGATAATGAAGTTTATTTAATTTACATTTTCCCTTCTTCAAGGGTATTTTGTTTAATCGGGGTCCAGAATGAGTTGATATTTCTACTTCATCACTTCCAAAATAGAGAAAGTGAAATGTCCATGCAAATATGAAAAAGATTTTCCTAAAACTTTTACCCGCATTCACAATAAATTTTAAGATATGTCCTTGCAGCACATCAAGTAGATTTACCTTGCCAATGGCATTGTTGAGTTTTGCAAAAGCTTCCACTCGGAAAAACTCAGGTAAGACCTGTGGATGAATCAATTTAGTTTAAGCATGTATAATATCTTATTCCTGAAGCCTTTTTGAAACAACTTACTTCTGCACTAGAAGCAGCATAATTTGAGAGCCTTTCCATCAGGCCAGAAAGCACTGTCTTAATGTCGACCAACGGCTGGAGATACAAATGAGATTCAGAGATAGTTTCATGTCATTCAGAGGGAAATTGTAAATATTGATATCACAAGTGGATAAGCATCGTGGCCAAACATCATAACACGTAGAAAACGCATTGTTAAATTTTCATTTTCTTGAATCATGTGTTTACTTACGTAAGGTCTGACAGCTCCACTTGATGTCCTTACAATTATTTCTCTTTAAATACAACGTTATTGCATGAACCATCAATGAAAAGATGTTTATTCATCATACAGCCACTACAGAAGGAAAATACAGTTCACCTGAAGCTGGGGGCAAGCTCCCAATAATGTTTCAAGAGTTTGTAAGTGATACTCGTCGGGGAAGACTTGAATTATGCAATCCATCAAATAGCATTGGGCAAGTTCATCTTTACAGTTGACAACCTATGAGAAAGAATCAAGATGGATTTTCCACCATAATTTGGTTAGGTTGTTATTATTTTATGTTTTTATAGAAGTAAAACAAAACGAAAGACCAAATTTTACCTGCTCCAAGACTCTAGGAAGCACAATTTCTTTATACATGTCAAGGTCAACACCCTCAATCTGACCAAGAACATGTAGGTTCTTGCCAACCTAACAAAACAGAGTAAAGCCTTGCATAAGTGCACTGTTGTATTGATTAATGGAACTAATATACAATTCAAAGTTACTGCTTACAAGATCACGAAGCTCACTTCTTTCCTTTTCTCGCTTCTCCTTATCCCTAGCTGGACCCTGCAGATTAGAAAGCATATAGTTGCAAGACTCAATCTATGAATAGATCAAAGACCATAACCATTTAGAAACTTAGAACACTGGCATGACCATGGACCAAAAGTCATGACCAGATGACATGTGAACCATGTGGTGTCATGCATGTCAAACTATGAGAACAGGAAAGAGCATCCCCAGAAGTTTAAACCAACCTGATGTTGCATGCGAACCCAAAGTTTGTTCATTTCTGTGAAATTTTGAAGCACAAACTCTACAGCATCCATGACAGTGTCTGCATCCCTGCAGGAAAATGGTATTTAAGTGTCTCCCAAAAGATACACTCGTGCATGTAAATGATTTGAACACAACTTGTAACTATGGACAAATTGAGAAAAGAGTCAAAGACAAATAATGTACACATCTTAGCTTTTTTCCATTAGAAAGGTGAAGCTTCCAGATCTGACATGATAATTTTCTATTTAGAGCAGCTTATTGCAATCCAATATTCCAATGGAAAAGATTTGTAATCATGTCGTATCTGGAAGCTGCCACAGTTATTTAACCCTAACTAACAAAGGCTTCTGCACAGATATAACTTAATGCTCTTAGACATCTTTCGGTAATCTACCATAGTTAAAAGTTCTGTCAATCCAAAAAAAAGGGGGAAATGACTTAAGTGAGAATGCAATTATGTTGATCAATATTTTATCCACCAACTCCTCTCCAAAATGGTCTAAGGAAAAACTTAAAGAAATGCAATACAAAGTGAGCCGATAGATGCTCTTACCCTTCATACTCGGATCCAAGATCAGGCAATTTATCCCTACTGACTTGAGAAAGGTAACTCCTTAGGAAGAGTCCACGTAATGGATGTTGTATACCACGGCACATTTCAACAAGATCTTTAAGAATGTCTTTGGCAGGAGCTTCCTTTGATTTGATGTAAACGGACCCAACTGTGCAAAGTAAATACCTAAGCAGAAAAGAGTTGGCAGCTTAGAAAATTTTATGCATCTAGTCCCATACAAGCCTTTTGGATGAGTAAATACATTTTCTCCTAGGGATGGATAACATTGGAACAAATTTCCTGAGAACATGTTCACACATCACACATAAGTTAGGTGCATATGAATTTATAAAATGTAGTGCCTCTGTCAACATGTTGCCACAATGTGCTTTGATGCAATCTTAAGTCAGCAAATTTACACTCCTATTTTTAAAACACTAGGCAACAACTTTATGCAGTAAAATCATATTAGTAAATGCAGAAATATCTTTAGTTACACCTGAGCATGAATTTTCAATTATCAGTTAGAAATGTCTAATAAAATGGTAAACTAATTTTATATTAACTTCTAACATAAGAAAAATAAGAAACAAAGTGGCTCTATCACTATGTTTTGACAATCACTTTATTGCGTGATCTGAACTGTAGCCAGCAGCGCTTACAAATCCTATGTCTCAAAAAGTAAGAAACTATTTTAAACATTCATATTTAGTAATTAGTTTTGCACGTCAATGTCTTAGTAAATCATGTTAGTGAGTGCATTTGATGTCTTTGGCTATACTCGGTTCCTACCTCTAGATAATAAGAATAAATTAGACTCAGCCGTACACTTCCGATTTGTAATATCCAGTGCCATAAACTCCAAAGCCGTTGTCAACACAATGCTAACCACCAGGAACCAATTCAGAGTTCTCAAATTTTAAATTAACAGGGATGTCCCAGTTTGTTTGTGCATCTAGTATATCAGTGGGACTCAACTTCATTTCCTAGTCTTCAGTGGAGGAGAACATTTCAGAGTCATCAGTTAATTAAGACTTGTACTCAACTTTGCCAAAATACATCTCTTTTGTAGAACTCAAACTTAAAGAATTAACAATATAAAACTTCCTAGGAGAAGCCAAAAAATTTACTAATGATTGAAAGCCTCAAGCCCTCAGCATGAAAACATATAACCGGATTTCAGTTTTAAAGTTACTGATGAAAGAGTTCAGAGTTCCAATGCAAAAATTAGAGTTTCAATGTGTGAGTGACACTGCAGGAAGACAATAACTGAATGCAATTGTTCATTGCAACTCACAATCTAGGCAAAATGTTTCCAGCATGCTGGACAAGCTCATACAACTCGACAATGGAACACCCGCGCGTCGTTTCCTCCCTGAAGAAAATCTCCAGCTTCCGCAATTCATCAAAAGCTCTCATATCTAAACCAAGCTCAAATTCATCAGAACTTCCATATTTGAAATTGAAGAACGACAACTAAGATCGAATTGATCACTAAAGCAATAAGAACTAATCAGATCAGTCAGCAAGCATACACAGTTCGTAGTATTTGTGCGGCGAGAGTTTCGAAGTTCGAAGCTCCGACAGCATCTGAGCCGAATACTTCAATGCATCCTTCAGATTGTTGGAATCCTGGAAGCAAATCGCCAAAATTAGGTCTTAAAAAGTAAATTCAGGATATAGGAATCCTGAGGCGTGTAATTTGGGGTAGGGAAAGTACGAGAGCGCGATGCATGTAGAAGGCGTTCTGTTGAAGGCCCGTAATCCCGGCGGCGAGCCATTTCTCTTCGTCTTCTACCCCGCCGGTGATCATCGTACTACTGGTCTTCTTCTTCTCCACAGTTATGAATTTGGGTTTTGCACCTTTTCGCTTTTGTTTTGGTTCTTGACTTGGGCTGATTTGGAGTTACCACTGTAGTCTGCAATTACCGGTCGGGTCAGCTTCGTACCATTCCGGATCGGGACTCTAATGGAGGAACCCCACCCATTTTTATTTTTTACTACTCCTGTCTCCTTATTTTGAAAATTTACCGCAACATTTTCCAATTTGTAACAAGTATGAGAATACATATCTCCCTAGACTATGAGGAAAAAATTTACCGCAACATTTCTAATTTGTAACAATTCGTAATTAAGTATGAGAATACCTATCTCCCCGGACTATGAGGACTCATGGTACTAGTATGGTGACCCAAAAGGTTACTATTCGGTCAGGATTGAATATAGGTGCTTAGTTGGGGATTTTGACAACTCCTCAATTAATTTCGATGGATGGGTCACCTTTTGGAAACTTAAATACCACCTAAGTGGAAAACTTTTTTATGAAGAGCTCTTAATGACATCCTTCCGGTTACTACAAATTTACTTTTAAAGAGGGTGGAGGTGGAACCGGCATGTCCAATGTGTGGCCTTGTTCATGAGGATACAATGCATGCTCTTATATTGTATGATTTTACTCAACTAGTTTGGCATGAGTCACACTTAGCTCTTTCTAGCATTGTGGCCAACAATTTTAATATGTGGTTTTCAAGCTTGTTGACCAATTTGACCGAGGATGATATTTGTTTGGCAGTGGCTGTGTTATACCATATCTGGCATGCGAGAAACAGCGCCCTTTGGGACGCAAAATTACCAACGCCGAGAAAGGTGATGGCAGCAGCGGTATCCTCTTTGCATGCGTGGAGGGCAGCGACTCTCGGACATCTGATGACGCAGCAGCCGCCGGTGGAGAGTGGCGTGAACCAGCAGAGTTCTGTTCTTACGGCTCTCCACCCGCGACCAAGATGCTTCTTCGATGCAAGTTACGATTCGGCGTCTCTAAAAGCTACGTTCGGGGCGGTGTTGTTGTCTCCGGATGGGGGCTTTGTTGTTGCATGCTCTGGCCCCATTCTAGATTGTTTTTCACCTCTTATGGCTGAGACGGTGGGGTGCAAGGAGGTGCTATCCTGGCTCAAGAATAGGGGGTGGAGTCTGTTGAAGTTCACACGGATTGCTCGCATCTTTGCAAAGGGTTGAGAAATCGGCAGTCTCCCTATTATTCATACGTTGGAATGCTATGGACGCATGCAGGTCCATTATTGCTACTTTCATGTCTTGTCATATTACACTTGTTCCTAGATCAGCGAATGTTATAGCTCATTCTCTTGCTTCTGCGGCCGTCTCTCAGGCTAGCACTATGTACTGGGACTCTGTCCCTCCTGACACTATTTCTTCGCTTTTATAATACTACATGGGTTTTGTTTTCAAAGAAAGTATCAATGTTTTTTAATATTTGTTACCATTTTAGATTTTTAGTCCATTTTTTAAAATATGATCCAAAAAATTTCATTCAACTTGAATTAACGTACATATATGTCACATATGTAATAAAAATAATTGTTTTACAAAAAAGGGTGATCGAGTGGAGTTCAATTCTTGTCAACATAAGAGTGAGCATTATTATACTCCTACATGGATGATGGGAGTGGGTTCGTGCCTCAGTGGAGGCAACTGCTGACTCTTTGTGTTTCAGTAGGTTGAAAAAGTAGCTATAAACAAATACTACATTGTAACAGAGTCTGTAGCTCTCACAAAAAAAAAAAAAAAGAGTGAGCATTATTATATGACCTGAATAACTCGTCTAAACCGAAATCTGAAATGCAAGGTTAAAAAAAAAAGGTATTTGAGTATGAAATCTCCCAACTTGAACTGATTCGTAAATATGACGGATATAAATTTTCAAATTGGGTGGGTAAATAGATGATTCAATCTATCCAAATAACCGAGCAAATATACATTGTTGTGATTTGTGAATATATCATACCCGTACGACATCGTATTATATATATACCCTTTCGTAGGTATGTATTGCTATCTTTGCTTATTGAAATGAAAAGGACCACTAGATTCATGGAGGAGTCTTACATTACCAACATTTTAGTATAAGTACGTAATTATCGTGGAGGATATGATGCAATTATAAACCAATAACTTCTTTTTATCTTCTTTTTTTTTTTTAAGCAAACCAAAGAAATGAATTAGTGGAGAAGGTGAAAAATGCACGAAGGGGACCAACAAGGCAACAATCATATTCACTTAAAGAATCAAGCTTAAATAAGACGAGTAAAGATGTTATTCAATTTACACACATATTCACTTCGTTATAGATAAATTTAACACATCTTCAATTTACACATATATTCATTTCGCATTAGATAAATTTAACAAAATACAAATATCTTGTCGAGAAAAGAAGAAATTTCACTAGATTAATTATCCTTCAAGACTTCAAGGTGGAGCATATTTTGGGAAGAAAACCTGACATGGTTAATTTTTGATGGTATATATATATTGGTCCATATACGGTGCTGCTCTCCCATGCGATCGTACGGACATATCAAAGCCATAGGATGAACTGAAATCAAACGGATGAAAATCAATAAAGAAAAAAAAAACACTCACAATTTTGTAATTTTGTGCACTTTGTATTTTTCAGAAGTGCACTGAGTGTTGGTGTATGGTGCACTTATAGGTGCTCTAGGCATATGAAATGAATACAATATGGTGGATAATTCATTAGACCTTTCATGTATACGAAACAAAAAATACTCCCTTGGAGATACCGGAAGCCTCGCACCATTTTGTTGTACCCGACTAACAGAAGTGAAATTGGTAAAAATAAATAAAGAAGAAGAAAAAGAGCTTGAATTTTTATACCATCTGATGCAGGGAGTTTGGCTTGCTTAATCTTCTTGAGCTGAACCTGAGTATCCATAAACAATTTCATCCTCTGAAGCTCTATCATTTGCCACTGCTTCATCCCCTCAACCCTCTCGTAACCCAGTTCTGCATGACAGACATGTGAATTTGACTGCTAAAACCATATAAATGTAAACAGAAAACTCAATCTGATGAAGAATGAATCATCCAGTCACTAGATGCAAACAACAATAAAAATTCCAGTCAGAATGTACAGATATTGTTGTATAAGAACGGATAAGAAAATAGGTACTAAAATAAAATGCAAGCTTACCTTCTATTTCCGATGTCTTTAGTAGGCTATGTACTTGGAGAGCTGGAGTGTAGATAAAACATTTGACCTAGGCTTCTGAAACAACAGAGAAATCCTCATTTGAGCTCCACTCATCCAATCCTTTAGCACTCATTTCTGAGCAAATGATCTGGGCCTCCTTCGACTTTCCTTCAGCCTTAAGTCCAGAGATCAGCTCGGTACAGATACTGATGACTGGCAGAAAACCACTCTCAAACATTTCTCTATACCAGATATATGCTCCATCAAAGTCTTTGAGCTTGCAATGCCCACTAATCAATGTGTTATAAGTGTTAGAATTAGGAACAATTCCTCTAGCCTTCATGGTGCCAACAAGGTCCCGTGCTTCTTGACACTCTCCCTTCTTCAAGTGGCCCAAAATCAAGCTATTGTAGGTCATCTTGTCAGCATGAATCCCTTGCTCTTCCATCTTATTGCGCAGAGCAAATGATTTTCCAACCTCTCCATGAAGTGCATAACAATAAATTAGCTCATTATATACAACTCTGTCAGGAGACAGATTCATCTGGTACATTTCTTGGACAATTCTCTCTACTAGCGTCAGTCCACGTTCTTCCTTTTTGCATGCACTGATTAGGGGATGATACGTGCGTAAGGTAGGTCTAACACCAGAAGTTTTCATCTGCTCATACCATTCTAAACACTTGTTGGTCTCCCCGGCATCTGAATAACCAGAGATCAGACAATTATATGTGATGACATCAGGAGTTAAACCACTTTTCGGAATCTCTTGAGTTAATTCCTCAGCTTCACTTGCCCGGCCCATTTTACAGAGTCCATTTATTAATGAATTGTAAGTTACAATTGTGGGTGCAATGTCACTCCCAACCATCTCATTCAAAATCCGGAAAGCATCTTTAAAATTTGCCCTGGTGCAATGACCATCTATGACCATATTATATATTTGAGCATTTGGCTTAACCCCTCTACCAATCATATCATTCACTATCACTTCTGCCTCAAGAAGCCTACCATCCTTGCACAAACAATTTATTAGCGAACCGTATGTTACTACGTTGGGCTTCAACCCACTATTTTCCATTTCCTCAAGAATCTCAAAACACCTGTCGAATTGATGACTACTCCCATAACCATTTATTAAGAAGTTGTATGTCTGCACTGTTGGAGAAACTTGCCTCTCGGCCATCATCCTAAACCATCTCTCTGCCTCTTCCATCTTGCCCAATTTACAAATCGTATTGATTAATGTGTTAAATGTGGAACAGCTTGGCTTAAATCCAAAACTTTCCATTTCTTCAAGAGTTGAAACTACCTTCTCCATGTTGCCTTCCTTGCAATAGCCATTAACAATGATGCTAAATATCACCTCTGTTGGGGAATATCCATTTTGCATCAGCTTGTTCAAAATCTGCTCAGCGATGTCCATTTTCCCATTCTTGCACATCCCATTCAACAAAATGCTGATAGTATACTCGTTAATTCGAACCCCTTTCTTCACTACTTCTTCAAACAATGCCATAGAAGAATCAATATCAGCACACCTCAAGTGCCCATCAAAGAGAATACTAGACGTAAATCCATCCGGAACAAATCCACAAGTCTTCATTTCCTCCAAGACCTTGTTAACTTCCTCCATCCTCCCCATCTTACAAAGCCCACTAAGCAAAGTGTTAAATGTGATCTCATTCGGCTTTACATTTTCATTACTCATCTTTTCCCTCACATTAAAAGCCTCTTCCAAGTTCCCAACTTTACAGTACCCATCAATGAGAATATTAAAAGTCACCTTAGTCGGTGTCACTCTTCTCTCAAGCATTTCATCAAACAGCTTCCGGGCTTCACTGACCCTCCTCTCTTTACACAATCCCCCCATAACCACATTGTAAACAAAGGCATCCATACGCAACCCAGACTTTCTCATGAAATCCATCAATTGGAGAGCCCTTCTCAAGTCCCCCAACTTCACGGCTGATTGTATAGCTATACTATAGCAATTGCTATCAATCTGCATATTGGCATTCACCGCATCCCAAAACACTTCGAGGGCCTTTCTGTACTGTCTTGAATTGTTCAGCATTTCAAGAAACACTTTGATACCAGACAAAGTAGGGAACTTACCGTCTTTTCTCATCAATGAATATAGCTCACTTGCTTTATCAAGAAGTTTGGAGTCAACATAGACGGAGAAAAGCATGTCAGCAAAGAGGGGCTTCATCGGTGAAAGTCCGGGGGCACATAAGGAACTGTAAAGCTCGGAGACAGAGTTCGATTGGGCAAGATTGGCAATGTAACTCTTCGCACTATCGCTCCGGTTCTGTTGCAGGAGGATTCGGAGCTTCCGCAGCTCTTCTTGGAGATTTTTGTTGGCAGAATGGGCAGTGGTGGAGGGGTTGCCTTCATTTTGGGAGCTGGTGGAGGGTGGCACGCAGGAGCAGATTAACCTGCTGCTACAGGTGAGACGGCTGCTGAGGAGCTTGGTAGCAGGGGCGGATCTAGAAATTTTCCTGAGTGGGGGCGAAGTTCAATGAATTCAAAAATGTCCATGACAAAATATCAAACACATAATATGATTCAAATATAAAATACATTATAAATTACGATACAATGTTTATCACTAATCAATCCTGCTACATTACATTTACTCATTCAAACTTCAAGCAGTGGACTAATAACATATTGAAATTTGAAATTTTGGAGTCAATAGCATACAACATACTGGAATAGTGGACTAACCATTAAACCATATGGATTATGGAGTACTTAATTTACAGATAATATACACAGAGTATACACAAAATACAGACAATTTACACAGAATAATTTTTTGGGGGCTATATGTATATATACAGCATACTGATACCGGAATAGTAGACTAATAATTAAACCAAAAAATCATATGGATCATGGAGTGCTTAATTTACATACAATATACACATAAATGACAGAATACAGACAATATACACAAAATAATTTTTTTGGGGATGTATGTATATATACAGCATACTGATAAATCATATGGATTATGGAATACTGAATTTACAAATAATATACACAGAATACATTTAAAATAAAATAATAATAATAAAAGGTTGAAGATGGAAGATTTAGGGAATTAGGATTTATCGAATTAGGGCTAACTAATTAAGAGAATAAGGTTGAAGATTGGTTCTAACCTGAGCATTTGCAAGTTGTTGCCGACTAGGCGGTCACGGGAGTGGAATCCGGAGCTTTGCTATCAAGTCCCGAATGGCCGGCCACGCTAAAATTGATTGCAACTATGCGAGCAGCGCCGGCCGAGACCGAGACGAAGAGGCGATTCGCAGTGTCGCCTGAAACAGTGTCGAGAAGTGAAGACAACGGCTAGCCGCTGGCTAGTGACGGCAATGTTTTCGGATGCAATTCAGTTTGATTGCGTTAGTGAACTCAAGAAACAAAATTGGACTGTTATGACTTACGGAGTATGAAATATGGGCTTATGTGGGGTTATAAGATTTTTTTAAACCCAATTTTTATGCTTTTGTCGTATTTACAAGTTATATAAATTATATACATACTCATATCTTACATAGTTACATGTTGATTTATTATTCATTGATTAATCTAGCTATTTTTTACTTTTAAATAGTTACATGTTGATTTATTATTCATTGATTAATCTAGCTATTTTTTACTTTTAATTTTTGTATTTATAGATAGCAACTATCACTTTATATTTACAATAGTCTGCATTGGTGGGATAATATATTTGGCCAGAAAAAAAATGTCTTTAGTTCATCAATTATTTCATACTAGTTATTTTAGTTCCTAATTTTATGGTGTTGCAATATACCTTTTACATTTTACTACCTTGGATTCCTCCATTAAAGACTATATTAACGATTTTTTTAGCCAACTACATAGTAATTTGATGTCACCTGTGTTACTATTTCAACTACTATATTAATTAAATTTTGACAGCAATGTTAATAGCTAATCAGAAAGTTCAATAACAATAGTTATACAAAATAATAGATATAACTTAAACACAATTGAAACTTAATACTCCGTATTCAATAATAACATTACTAATTTCATATAGTTTATTCTCAAAAACATAAACTTTAAATGTATTAAGAGCCTTATTTGCCAAATAGTTTGTAGCTCAATATCACCTCTGTCTCCCTCAAATGAGAGGTCACTCAAAAAAAAAAAAAAAAAAAAAAAGAGCATTGTTTGATATAAACTCAAGTACGGAACAAAAAAGAACTTAGCAGGGAACAAAATTGTCAACATAACTGTATTAATATACAAGACAAAGAACATAATGCAAAAACAAAGAGTAACTAACTTGCTACATGCTGCTACAACCAAAAAACGTCGCAATTTGATTAAGATTTACAAAAGGCATGGAGTGTTTGGTCTAGTGCTTTTTTATCGTAGTCACCTGTAAATACACAATTGCCCAGAGGACCTTTCAAAAGGATGAGTCTGAGCTTCCCATCAGCCACTTTCTTATCAACCTGCCATTTTAATTAAGATAATACATAAGCTTGAGATTATAATTACTCCATATATATTATTAATAACAGTGGCGGCCAAACAGTTTAATTAATTCAATCTTACCGCCATGATGGACTTGAACATCTCGACAGTCATGGTTTTTGGAGGCACAGTCGGTAGCTTTGTCTGTTGAAGGATCTTATCCACCCTGTGTACCAGTGAATCATCAATCCATCCAAGGCGGCGTGACATATCAACAGCCATTACCTGAAATAACTAACCACTTAGTTTTCATGATCTATGATCCAAGGATGAAATGAAATATATATGCCAATTTCACAAATACATTTTTTTCTGTTTCCTTTTCCTTTTTGTGATTTGGGGTTGGATCACATGCAGCAGATAATATAAACTCAACTGAAAATAATAAGTAGAGAGTAAATGAAACAAATAATAATAATAATACCGTTCCAGCCGCAACAGCTTCTCCATGCAGCCACTCTCCATAGCCAAAACCAGTCTCTATTGCCTGCAAAATGTAGAAATTATAATTATTGCTAAAGATTATTACAAGTTTCAACTTTAATTTTCTGGTCGGAAATAAAGTAAATTAGTAAAGTGCTAATCTTCCAACCAAGGATATAATAGTGCAGCTTTTCAGGCAATCATCACATTTCATTTCATATTTGAAAAGAAATGAGGAGCATCATATCATGGGATTCATGGGAGATGACTACATCAAACTAAACTCATACACCATATATAGTAAATAATAAACAGTGAAAATGAAATCAATTTGGAAGCGTAATAGTATAGGAAGTCCCTCTTTCTCACAAATGAGAGTATCACCACAAGAATGCAAGAACTTACATGGCCAAAGGTGTGACCCAAGTTCAAAGTGGCCCTCAATCCACTCTCTTTCTCATCCAAGGACACAACCTCTGCCTTGTTTTCACAGGAACGCTTTATGGCATAAGCAAATGCTTCAGGGTCCCTGCAACAACAAAATTTATTATGGATACGGGCAATGTTTCAATTAGACAAGACATCATCATCATTATTACAATATAAAAGAGATCACCATATCCAATTTTATGCCTGAAAAATGCAATTTAATGCTCATAGAGATGAGAAATCGCTTGTTTTCAAGAAGATTGTTGATTTGACTTTCTACTTTATAAAGAATTGGTAAGTATTTGATGACTAATGAAGTGCTTGCAAAATGAAAACAAAATAGAGAAATCATATACAAAAAATCACTGAAGTCACCTTGCTAGCAATGCTGACATATTATTCTCTTGCCACTCAAAAAACTCAGCATCTCTAATAAGTCCATATTTTATAACTTCAGCAAGGCCAGATGCTAGTTCTCGGTCTGGCAGTGTATTCAGGGTGTCCGTGTCTACAAGCACACATTGAGGTTGGTAGAAGGCACCGATCATATTCTTACCGAGCGGGTGGTTAATTCCAGTTTTCCCTCCAACAGAAGAGTCTACCTAAAGGAACAGAAAGAATACAAAATAAAAATTGTTAGGCATCATAGACAATACACTTCCCCAGTTGCTAGCCTCATAGATTCAAAAAAGGGAAACTCATTGTACCTGTGCCATAACAGTCGTAGGAATCTGAATAAAATTAACTCCCCGGAGATAAGAAGCAGCAGCATATCCACACATATCACCAATAACTCCACCTCCCAGAGCAACAAATGTACACCGTCGGTCCAATCGTGTTTCAATAGCTTTATCAAAAACTTTCATGAGAGTTTCCTGCAAAAGCACCAATGAAATCATAATCACAACTTTTTTTGTGTTTTTTTTTCTCTTGAAATTCATATATCAAGGCCTGGAGATACCTACCATGTTCTTAAATTTCTCTCCATCTGGCAAGATCACAGTTTCAACACTAACATTAGGATTTCCATCTGTTAAAGCACTGATAGTTTTGTCCAGATATAATGGAGCTACTGTAGTATTTGTCACTATAAGAACTTTCTTGCCATGAATATGCCTGTAATGTAATAAAGCAGGAAAAGATTGTGATCCTAAAATTAATGATAAAAACTAGCTACATCGTGAAGGAAACAAACGAACACTTAGGTGTTGTTTGGTAAATAGTTGTTAGCTGTTAGCTAATTCGATTAGTGAGTTTAACTAGTTGTTAACATTAGCTGATCATAGATGATTTATAAATTAGTTGTTAAAATGACTTTTTCAGAAAGTTGATTTAAAAAACTTTTTACATTTTAACATTTTGGATCGCTATCACAAAAAGTTAATTAATAAAACAGTCATATTAGTTACTTAACTAAATCAAAAAAGACAAAATTAGCTCTTAAGCTAACTATGTTACAAAACAAACGATTCAAACTAGAGTAATTAAAAGTTAAAACAGAGCTTTAGATGGATTAACTAAATTTCAATCAGAGAAACACCATAGAAGACGAAGAAGAGAAGTAAAGAGTTACCTCTGAAGAAGCTGAGGTTGATTAAGAAGTCCAGAGCCGATGTAAATCGGGTAGCTCCGGTTACCTAAATCAACCTCAACAACGGTGGGGACATGAGAAGATGCTTTACTCTGAGGAGACTGATCCATCACTGGAACCGCGGAGGAGCTTGCAAACACCTTTAGTCGGTTGGGAGCATTCGACTCCAAACGGCACCGAGAAGGAAGACGCACGGCGAAGTGACGTAGGGTGGCTTTGCGGTGGGAGTGTGCGGAGGTGGAAACGGAGAAGGCGGGATTGGGTGGGCAGAAACAGGAAGACGCCATAGCGAGAGAGAAAGAGAGAAAGAAACGTCGCGATTAAGGTGGAAATGAAGATTTAACATTGTGGGAGTTTTAGGTGGAGAATACATATCAAGATGGGTTGGTAGGTGGACTGAGAAGGATTTGCGATTTGGGGAAAATGGTTTCTGGCACGAGTTCTTCAAGGCCCTACATACCTACTTTATTTCATTTCTGCAGCCTCAAACACGTGCTCAATTCAATTATTTAAGGATTGAATCTACAGGTGTTTGGTTAAATACTTTTGAGCAGCATTATTGGATTGAAATCTCAATTTTTGTTTGCTTGTTTGTGTATTTTAATAGGTTAGAATAACATTTAAACTTGTTGGATCTAAATTTGTCTAATTCTATACGATTTTGTAGTGTTTTTTTTCCTATCATATGGAAAGGAAAATAACCTATTGATTATCAAAACTCAAAGAATTCAAGGAAAGAAATACCAAACTCTACAATTTAATCAAAAAATGACTTCCTGAGTAAGTAAGTGAGTGACAGTAACATGATTCACAAATCATTTAACATAAGTGGCTAGAACAATTTCCTAGTCGATCCTACTCATTGAGGTGGGTGGTTGTGGTGCATCATTGTGTGTGGAGTGGTGCGGTATGGCACTGCATGGGGGGTGGGGGTTGCTAATTGAACTTGTCGTGCTAGCGTATGGTTAGCAAGGTTAACCAATTGAATTCCCCATGAAGTGGCGCGGCTAGTAGGGTCCAAGCATCCACTGAAGTACCAATGGCGCCCCCACTGGCAAGGGTGATAGTTTGGATTGGTGCAGGTCCGTGGTCGTGGCATGAAGGTACGGAGGGGGGGGGGGGTTTGATTGAACCCTATTGGGTGGCACATGGCCATCAAACTTAGCCCATATCTATGGCATGGTGTGGGTAGCGGGGACCATGCACCCCAACGCACCATTGGCACCCCCACCGGCTGGGAGTGGTGGGTAAAGACACCAGTACATACAGGGACACGTGGAGGGTATATGGGGAAAGCCAGCCGATGTCGTACACTTGTCAACAATCCAGGAGAACTCTACACTATATAAGGCACCATTCCCTCTCTTTGACATCATCTCGGATCTCGGGAAACACTTTTAATCGCCCCTTGTCCAGTGGTATATGTTCCGGACCTTCAACCAATATACCTGGGTTCGATTCATAGTAGCTACAGTATTATTTTGGGCCAATTCATAGGCTATAGCTTGTATTATTTAGGCTGTTATTGGGATGCCATTTTGGGCCAGTATCTCAATATTTGTACATACTATTTTGGGTCCTCC
Organism: Ipomoea trifida; assembly: GCA_003576665.1. Classification (NCBI taxonomy): domain Eukaryota; kingdom Viridiplantae; phylum Streptophyta; class Magnoliopsida; order Solanales; family Convolvulaceae; genus Ipomoea; species Ipomoea trifida. Next base: position 23,787,224 of record CP025648.1, on the reverse strand, counting down.
ATTATGTACCCGTATACTCGATTTATGATAGATATGGTCTCAATAAAACCATCAATACTATATAATAATATTTCTTATTATCAAAAAATAAAATTATATTTTATGCTCCGTACTATTTATAGGGATTTATCTATTTTTATTTATTTTAATAATATAATTTTACTAACTTTTTATTATTCATTGCACATTATGTAATCACGTTTGTTTACAAGTATAAAGTGTTGCAGTTAGAAATTAGAAGTGCATAAAGAAATAGAGGGGTACATTCAGAAATACTAGTAAACAGAGGGGGGAAAAACGGATATCCATGAACCGAGTCCGTATACAGTAGGGTCAATTGGCCTTGGCGGGCAAGGTCTCTCACCCAAATAACAAACTTTCCAAGTCTAATTTTCATTGTTCCTTTCTTCAATCTCTCGCATCGCAGTACCAGAAGCTTCCTTCATCGAATCCACCAGTATTTTATCCAGGATCATCGGACCCTAATCCTAGAACCTGATCGATCGATCGATCTCTGTAAAGATCAAATCATTCTTCGGCAAATCCAATCGGAAAGCGCTACAATATGCACCGCGGCGACGTCGGAGGCTCTTCCTATGATCCACAGTACTATCCTCCCCACTATCAAAACCCTAACCTTATATCTGCGCCGACCGATCCTCAGTACGCCCACGCCACCGCCCCATACGCATCGGCTCCGCCGGTTTCTCCAGGTTATGCTTCCTCCGATTACTCCAGTTTTCCCTCCAATTACCCTCCGTATCCCCAGAATTCCGATCACGTCCCTAGTCAACCACCTCCGTATTCAAACACCTTCCCTCACCTCGAGGCTCAGCAACCGGGGGCTTACTATACCTACGATCAGAATCAAAATCAAAATCAGTCTGGCTTGAGTTATGATTATTTGGCAGCTGGTGCTAATTATAATCCGCCGAACCCTAATTACAATTCAGCTTCGTTTTCGTCTGCTCCGCATCTCTCGAGCTCGTATGGGAGCTCCGGTGGGTCGAATTTTGGGAATTCGGTTGAGAGTAATGTGAATTATAGTGGCTATGGCGACCAGGGGCTGTATGGTAGTGGTGTTTATAAATATAATGGAGGAAAAGAGGATACATATGGTGGTAGTGGAGGTAGTAGATCGGAGCCTTCCAGTGAAGTGTTATTTGATGATTATGGACGGCCTATTAATATTCCAGGTGGGAAGGAACAGAAGGGCTCTGGGAGTTTTCCTAAAATTGTCAAAGCCGTGCCAAAGGTTGAGGAACATGAGGATCCTAAGGGTGGCGTGCTAAAGTTCCGTGTCAAGCTCTTATCAGAAGGCTATGGCCAGACTGATATGGACGTTCTATGTCAGGTTCGTGAATGATTTTGTAATGCATTATTGATATTTGCATTTGCTTGAATAGCTAGAATTTTGAATATGTCAAATCTGCTGCTCCCTGATGATTTACAAATGATTTCTATGCTTGTCTGATAATCTTGAAATTCACTATTCATAAGCACTTAGTGCTGGGTTTGTGATCTTGTTTCAGATTGGACTGGATGGAATTAGAATACTTGAGCCTGCTACAAGCAGAACTCTAAAGATATATGCACTTGACGATGTGGCAAGATGGGAGGTAAATTAGTGTGTAGGTTTTATGAAATCATGATTTCATTTCCCTGCATGTTACCAAGAAGATAAATTTTGCATTTATATTCTTAATAGGTATTGGATTCATATATATTTGCATTTATATTCTTAATAGGTATTGGATTCATATATATTTGCATTTTGGACCAAAAGCTCAGTTGACACTGAACCTAAACGAATCAGGCTTAAATCAAACAGCTATACCACAAACAATATCCTGGATGCCGTGACAGCAGCAAGTATTCAGGTCAAATGATCTCCTCTTTATTTATTTTGGGACAATTAAAAGTTAAACTGCTCAACATTTAGATCTCCATTCCTTCTTTTTCTTCCAAGAATTGATACCTATTACTGTGCCTGTGTATGTGCCTTCCTGAATTAGTTATAGTTTAAATCTATTTTATTATTGAATGCTGATATGCTGATGTTATGGTCCAGTTTTTTCTCCATTTATATGCCTCTGTCTATCATCAATTTGCCTTTCTACTTACTCATTTGTGTTCTGTTTTGTTTGTTTTGGGGTTTAACTGTTACCAATTAATTACAGGTTCCCTGGTTTGGCTAAATGTCCATCCTGTTTACTTCTTTACATGAGTGATTTATCTATTTCTTATTTTTCTGATACATAACTTGAAGGCTGTGTATGATGTACAGGTCAAGGAAATGGGTGAAACTAATAGACCTTCAGATCTTACCAGAAGTGGATCTGAGCAACTTGCAGACAGGAAGAAAGGTTTTACTGATTGGATGAAAATAATGAGGCCACAAAATGAAGAGAAAGATCACTGGGTAGAATTTTGACCATTATATTGATTTCAATGATTGTTATTTTCTTTTAAACTACTAATATTAATATTAATTTGTGCTAGATTTTTGTTTTTTATTTTATGTTGGGCAAACTATTGAAAGCTTTTCCTTTAATAGGTTCCTGATGAAGCAGTCACCAAGTGCAATAATTGTAAGAGCGACTTTAATGCGTTTGTCAGAAGGGTGAGCATTAGTTAACATAATCGTTGTTGTAAGGACAAAATTCAATACTTCTCTATTACAAATTATGAATCTCATATTTGTAAGTGTATGTGGACAGCATCACTGCAGGAATTGTGGGGATATCTTCTGTGACAAGTGCACACAAGGTAGAATAGCTCTTACAGCAGATGAGAATGCTCAACAAGTTCGGGTGTGCGATCAGTGCATGGTATGTATGTGGTAGATTGAATCTTTTCCAAACCACTATAGGGATGTCAGTCATTCCCATCTTTGAAAACACACTACTTTTTTTTTTTTGGTCTCTCCTGTCTGAGGATTGATGCATTGTTTCAAATGACCAATTGGATTTGGAAGTTTTCCTTTTCTTGACTTTGTTCATAATTCATAATATAGTAGTTTGTTGAGAGCTTCATTGACTTGTAACATTACAGGCAGAGGTGACTCAGAGGTTAAGCAATGCAAGAGAAGCTGCTCAAAGGATTGGTGGATTACAGAGCCATGAGGATCTTGCAAGAAAACTTAAAGTAAATATACAAAATCTTTTTATTCTGCGTACATAATATAACCCATATTTATGCTTCATGGATCCCCATTTTCTATTTAAGATTTAAGGAACATGCCTTGATTGTTGAACGATAAGCTGATGATTAAAAACATTGAACAGAAATGTAAAGTTGTGCTGTCTTCTAGATCTCTATCCCATTAATGATAAAACTTTTGGTAAATAAAGTGCTTATATAACTGAACTTCTAAACCAGGGAAAAACTGGTGCCCTGGTGGAGAAATTGTACTCTAGCAGCTATACTGAACTTCTAGTCTATACATCTATGCCTTTTGTAGTTTTGTTAATCTGAGATGACAACACCTGCTGCACTGCAATCAAAAGTTCATGTGAATTCAGAAAACCAAATTAGAATAGGTCTGCAGTGCCATGTCTGCTGAATTGGTCCTAGTAGAAGCTAAATGTAGTCTTATGCATGGCCAGCTTGGGGTGTACTTTCATCCCCTCCAGCTGCATCCTTGGCAAACAGATTCAACAATTAGAGAAATCCTGTTATGATACTTTTACTTGTTTTGTCTTTGCGTATATTTGGTTCCTATGTGTGAGCAAATTGTGTCTTTTTTTCTACTGATTCATCTTGTTGACGTTATTTGGAACAGGAGGAGATGAGTAAAAATCGCAAGACAACAGGTAGGAACCATCATTCTGTTAATATTTTGCTGAATTTTATCTATATACTCGTATTAATTTCCAGCAAGAGTGTCTCTAGTTTACTGTGTTGATAGAATCCATAGTTTTCAGAAGTAATATGCATGACTTGACTGGGAGGGCATGGCATGCTTGCTAACTGGCTAATTATTGTTTTCAGGCAAGAGTTCTGAGGGATCTGGGAGGATGAGAGAGGTTGCCTGTCCTATTTGCACAGTCCATTTACAGGTCAGTTAGTGTAGCCACACTGACTTTCATCTTCTTCTTTACTTACTGTGCATTGTATAGAAAAGTTTTTTCCTTTGAACTTAAATTTTCTACTTACCATGGATTGATACACAACAGGTTCAAGTCCCAGCTTCTGGATCTGAAACCATAGAGTGCAGCGTGTGCCAGCATCCTTTCCTTGTTAGTGCTCATTGAGTTTTGTTTCATTCATATATCTCACACTGCTCTTTCACTTTCAGAGCTATTTTGATTTGTCCATATATTTGTGTGCATCAGAGATGTAAGAATTAGAATTGTGTATCCATTCTCTTGGAATAATGATATCTCCCACTGTAGATATACTATCTATAATATTGTTCTAATGCGTATATGTTGCAATACCTGAGTTTCTGATAATTATTGGTTTGTATTGGAGTTTTATTACGCCGCGGTACATATATAGATATGATTCTTTGCTGCTGCAGCTGCTGTTTCTTTCTTCTTTTTTTTTTGAATGATGAAGGAAATTTACAACTTGTTTTGGTGTCTGTTAGCCTTGCCTTGTGATTCTAATCAACAAAGGACTACAAGAAAATAAACTACCCTACATTATTCATAGCTAATCGACTCAAAAAAAAAGATAAGGATTTAAACTCGTGACCTTGTAATTATAAGTATGGATGTTTTGTCTTAGTTGGGGCTACCCCTAATTGCTTTTGTTTCTATGATCATTGGATTTGAATTTTTGTTTCTATGATAATTGAATTTGAATTTATGACTATGAGATATATCAAACTAATATGATTATCAAATTATGAACACCAATAATATTATCTCTAACTAAAAGAAACAAAGAAAATACCCCTTCCATACAACATACTCAGAAATATTCAAAAATGAGGCTTCGACTCCAATTACTTAAACGACCATATATTTAGTACTCCGTAATAAACAATAGAAAATATCAATAAAGTAACCCCATGTTCTTTCATCCCCAAAGTAAAAAATAAATAAAAAATAAAAATCGCTAGAAGATGAACATTATGAAGTAAGTTTAGAAAAAAAAAAGATTATATAAATATTGAGAAATTCAATTTATAGCCACTCTTGATGTAGCTATTTTTGTGTGGGTATTTTTTATTTTTATTTTTTAAATTTAATTCACCATAAAATATCACATCACAGGAGTGAAAATGCTGAGAGCTAAACATAGGTGAGTGTAGCAAAGTCCATAAATATTTCAGAGATAATACACATACTTATTTTTATATTTGTCACTATAATATCTAAATATGTTAAAGCAAGATTAGTCAGATAAGATTATTTTTAAAACATAAAGTTGCCACCGGCCCATCACCTAATAACACTAACAAGACCAACTCAAACATTGAGAGTGATATTCTTTGCATGATATAATATGACAAGTTTGCAACCACAAAGAATATATTGTTCTGTTATCAATTAATTCCTTTGGCTGTTTCAAAAAAAAAAAATAATCCTTTGGCAATATTTTCTTAGTGTGTTTTTGTTATATCACATCTATATAAATATATACAACAACATAACAATTAATTAGTACTATTTGACAATTGATGATGAGTTTACAATGGAGTTAGTTGAAGAAAAAGTCATGTTACTTTTACATCAACGGCAAGGTGGGCTTCGACTCCCACCAATAATATTTTAGTGTATCTTAGGGCTCTCTAAGTTAGAGTTTAGACTCTTTGGTTCCCTATATGGGATATTGGGCTCCCCAAGTTGATCAACGACATGTTGGAGCTAGAAGTCCCAAAGTTAGAGTGGAGATGAATCTCTTGCGTGTAGAGTGTCAAAGTCAACAACAAGGACTGACTGGGAGACTGTTGCTGGCAACTGACGATTTATCTTCTCCAACGACTTTTAGGCAAGGGTTTTGAGAACTTAAAATTAGTCTAGCGTAAGCTAAAAACCTAATGTATAAAAAAAATAAAAAAATAAAGTAGTCTGGCGGGTAGCATGCAGCTCATATTTGCAACTTCATTTTGTTTTGTAGTGACAAAAACCACGTTGCACTGCACCAAACTACTTTATTTCTCACCAGCCTGCCTTCTTCTTTTACTTCTAACAAAATCCCTATCCACCTTCATTTTGAAGGCTGGCAATTGGCATGCTATTGTTGGAAATCTTTCCACAATTCCACCTATTCATCAAATGAAAATGTTTCCTTTCTCGAAAAGTGTATTAAAAACAAATAACTTCGTGTTCAAATTAAGACATAAATAAAATACAAAACTTTTCTCTTTCTAACATTGTTAAATCAAGTTATAAAGCATTTTCGTTTTTTTTTTTTTTATTTCAAATAAAACAAATAATAGGAGGTACTTGAGAGGATGAGAGGGTCGTACTAACACTTGTTCCAGGACATATGTCAACTTAGCATGTGGAGTTTTATGTTCATTGCACGCATGTATAAATATCTACTCACAATTTTTTTTTTTTTTAAATTTAGGATATAAGAAAATACATGTAATAAGTAATAAAGAAATTATTTAGAATTTAGAAGTAAAACAAATACATGTATCTCATATGGGTCATCAGCAGGCCGACAAAAAAACATCTTTATATGAATGAGCTCCGGGAAACTAAATGGACAGCGACGCATTGCTGATTAACAACTAATTTCTGTAAAACAACGCATTAATTGCCATTACAACAAAAATAATGACAGACAAACCTTACTACTAAATTGCACCAACAAACCTAATTAACTTTGGGTACGAGGATTCTGCTGAAACATACATATAGTGTTTCTTATCTGTCACGATGAAGACAAATGCATACCAATCGGTTAACTAGCAATTTAACTAATTAAACACCTATCAACATCTCCATTAGCTTGTTTCTTCCCCTATCTCTCTCTTCACAATATAACACTTTACTATTTTAATTAAATATATATATATTGAAAACCTCGCGGGCACGTGGAGTCGTGAACTAGCCCGCGAGGTCCACATTTTTGCTGGCCAAAATGTTTAGGCCCTAATCCGCCCTACTGCGGTACGGTTTAGAGCTGACCCACAAACTTCGACCTATCTTGACCCTTTAAATATTGGTGGGGGAGGAAATTAAATATAATGACTCCAACATGCACCCAATTACCTAACAAACAATTTGGCACGCTGTAGTTTCCAAAAAAAAAAAAAAACAAAAAAAAACAACAACAATTTGGCACGCTTGGTGATATTGTATATAGTGGTAGAGAATCTTATATCTTTTGGTGCAACTATATAATATGATTCCAATTTCGTGTATGTATGAATTAATATAATATTTTAGATAGATAGTGGAGTAGTAATGGGGTAGGATATATAGGGGCCAGCGTGAATTATTTGCATTCATATATATGCATATGCTCCCACTCATCACATTTTCAATTGCTTGACCCCAATATATATCACATACTTATACACCCCACATTGCTCCCATCCACTTTATCTAATTTTTATTTTCTACAACCTTTAATTCTTTTTTTAATAGATTATTTACCATCTCTTTTTATTATATATATTTTATTAACAAAACCGTGAATGTATAATATATTTTTGCTAAAAACGTATTACGTATATAAAATTGTTTGACACAAATTTCGGTGTAACGCTTTATGCATATCATTATTATGATCATGAAAAGAATGAAGAGACAAATAGGGAGGAAGAAGTGGGGGATATATCCGATATGGTAAAAGGCAAACTACCTTAACCACTAATAATTATGTTGGATTTCTAATCTACGTTAATTCCAGTTTCTACTTAATTGAAATGATGCAACTTTATGTTCAAAAAGCAAGGCCGTGGATAGTGTAATCCTATTTGTGTAACCCATTATGTATTTATGTATAGTAAATTTAACTTATGTAGCATTAGGAAAAAAAATTAACTTTTAGTATTAATGATTTTGTCGAGACTGAACACATTTTATATATATTGGTGAGGAGAAGGGACTTGGAAGTCCCGATAATTACTGACGTCTACTTGTAGTTACACCCTGAGCATCATGCTCCAACAGTTCTCTTAACCCATTCGGAAAATTGACTAATGTGGTCGTGCCCCAAGGTAATTCTACTTGTAACTACACCATATATATATATATATATATATATATAATCTCTAATCCAACACCTTCATTTTATAATTTTCAATCAACGACAGACAACTTAAAAAGATAACTTCGCTAAAAAATAGGAATTACGTGTCGGATGTATAATGTGCCACTTTTGCCACGCGGCACGGACAAGTATGATGGTCCACCACATGGCAGTTCCATTTTCGGTATTTACACAACATTATTGCTCTTCCATATACCATATTGCTTTCCTTATTTTTACCCTTTCTTTTTTGTTGTTGTTGTTGTTATCATTATTAATTATTATTATTATTATTATTATTATAATAATAGATGAACATTTTGTTGCCCTTGATATGATCTTGTATTTATTGACTAATAAAATAAGTTCATTTAAGAGAAATCAATATGCAATTTATTGTTGTTATGCCAATTTTGATTGTCATTTATATGGTAATTTGTTGTTCATAATATTTATAATTTATTTTTAATTAGTATATTTTAATATTAAATTAAATAATCCAAAAGATTAAACTATAAATAATTTTAATGACTTTTTATTAATTGATTTAAATGCATAAAGCGCGATTGTAGCAATAACTGTTATTGGATGCTACAGGAATAGTTGGAGTTAAGCCTAACAAACACACATACTTGAAATGTTATTAAAGCATGTAACGGAACATAACTATAGTTTTCCTATAATTAATTAAATTTAAAAAATAGTTTGTTTTTCTTGCTGACAAAAGACGAAATCTCTATTCCGAAGTCCTCATAAAGTTGTTACATATTGACCTGACAGAATTTGTGAAGATGGTAAATCATGATGACTCATAAACCCGTTAGGTGGGATGATCAGTGTCTAATGTCTACAAAAAACCTACCAAATTGTGACATTGTTTGGTAACATAGTTAGCTTATCAGTCAATTTTAGCTGGTTTGACCATTATTAGTTGTTTGACTTGGTTAAACAACCAAAATTAGCTTTTTGTAACAACTTATTGTTCCAAAACGCTAAAATTTTAAAAATTACTAAAAGAAGCTTTTTCGATAAACTTTTTAAGAAAGTCATTTTGCATGTAATCATCTATCAATTAACAACTAATTTACAAATCATCTTTCTACAATAAGTTAATAATAGTCAAATTCACTAACTCAATCAACTAATAGCTATCCGCTAATATATATTTACCAAACATTCCATGTGCGTAACTCTCACACTGCGACTATTAAAGCTTGATCCAACAAAATTGTAAATTTATTTCCTAATTTCATAAATCCCTGCTTCTATCCACTTAGATATTGTAAGCTGAGAAACTTAAGGGGGTGTATTCAATCATAACTTTTATAGACATTTAAAGAGTTTTATCAACTTTAAAAGTTTGGCAGTATTCAATTTAGACTTTTAACGACTCTTTAAAAGTCTACCGGTATTGGATCCAAACTTTTCAAAACACTTTAAAAGTATGCTGGTATTCGATTCAGACTTTTATAGAGTATTTAAAAGTATACTGGTATTCAAAAAGTTATTAACTTTCATAGACTCTGTCAGAATAGGATTTCGGTAGACTTTTTCTTCATTAATATAAATAGATGAAATCCAACCCTCCAACCCCAAACTTTTCAAGATTCTCTATAAACCTTTTTTTCCTCTATTTAAACTAGACAAATTTTCATTAATTGTACAATACGTCCCAAACTTTGCTATGAAAAATTATTTGTTAATATTGACTGCAATTTTATTTTTTTTGCTGCGAACAGCCAAATTTTTTTTTTTTTTTTTTGATGTTCGCAGCATTAATTTGCTGCCGCAACCAGCAGCAACTTGCTGCTGGTTGCAAAATTAATAAAAAATCATATTTTAAAATTCTATTTAATTAATATAATTTTAAATAATTTTATATTCATTAATTATTAATATATGTATTTATATAAGAAAATATAAATATTTTCAATGCATTCAAAAATATATTAATAAAAATTTTATTTAATTTAAAAATATTTTTGTAGTTGCTGTTGGTTGTATTTTTTTTTTTTTTACAATGCGTTAATTTATTTATGATCTATAGAAATATATTTTTGTAAGAAAATTATAAATAATATATTAATAGAAGTTATGGAATGTTTGTATGGGTGTATTCAATTTAGAGTTTTAATGACTTTTGTAGAATTTTTAATATGAAAAAGTTTTTAAAAGTTTATAAATGTTTGTTGTACGGATATTTATAAACTTTTATAAAGTTGATGAAAGTTTAAAAGATTATAGGAAAGTCTACAATAACTCTACAAAAGTCAATTAAAATCCATCACTTTAAAACTCTTTGAAAATCTTTAAAAGTCTTGATTGAATACACCCCCCTTAATGTATTTGAGAAAATAATAATAATAAAAGACCTGCAAACAACACGTCAACGCCTCACTAACTCAGTGAGTTATTCTCAATCCTCTTTATCCTCTCATCCCATGTTCATTGGCTGCAACTTATCTATCTACACATGCAAGCCAAGTTTACTATATATCCAGCTGTCACCTACCCCTTCTTCCTTATTCTGACTAATAATAAAACAAACACTCAGCGAATTCGGTTGGTATATATCTGAATGACATTAAACAAACCAAAAAAAAAAAAAAAAGATTGATAAACGATTAGACTAATGAGATTGATCCGATCACATTAATCATTAGAAAACCATTAATTTTGGTCAAAGTAACCGTAACAACATTATTCCAAATAAAATATTCATTATGTCATCGTTATATTTACCATGCATAAATCTTGACTATTTCAGTCATCATTATTTCACCATTAACACTCATAACTACACATTATTTACCATAAATAATCATTACTCGATCACATGAGTAGCTTTTATTCCACCATGCATAATAATTAACTTACCATGAATATCTTTTCCCAAATGTTACATCCTGTTTCATTATAAAAAAAAACTCCATAATCAAAGATGAGGGGAGACTACATACATCATCGTTGCCCTCAAACTCGATCGATCAAAATCATTTCAAAAATTCTTTACACTCTACTACAAATTCTAAAACATATATCAACTCTCGAGCACTACAAACACTCCAAAATATAATGAAATTTAACGTGACTTAATTGATACAAACAAACTTGTACTATTTACCTATTTTATTGTGATTTTGAGTTGGTGACCGTCCAAGCCGAAATACCATCTTACAATAAGGGAAAATTTTGATTAAATGAGAGTATATTGAAATAAATTTAGTTAACTAAAAAAGATACAACATGTTTGATAACATAGTTGATCAGTCAATTTTGGTTGATTTGTTTGACTAATATTAGTTGTTTGATCAAGTTAAATAGTCAATATGAATGTTTTGTTAATTAATAAAAAAATCAAAACATTAAAATTTTAAAAGTTGATTTGAGCAACTTTTTCGATCCATTTTTTTTTTAAACCTCAATAATTTAAAAATAAAAATTGTCTCTTCATGAAGGTAATGCTGCTAACTGATCAGATACTCGGTTGAAATTCGAACTCATTTCCTCTCATATATAAGAGTGCAACTGAATGTTACTAAACTACAAAGTTTTTGGCACCACACAACTCTTCAGTAAGAGTAAAATCTAAGATTAAGTTTCTAGAATCTTTAAGTAGAATTTTTGTTCGAAATATTAAATATTATGTTCTTAAAAAAAAAAGAAAGAGAGAGAAAAAGACAAAGACCCGTGACGAGCGCTGGCAAAGACGTAATAAGGCGAAAATGCAGAGGGCATTTGAGGCATTTTACATAGCACCAGCCAAGCACTGTGCTGTCTAGCGGTGGACGTACTCGCTCGCTCGCAGCCAAATAAAAGCAACTGAGCAGAGAAGCTCTCAGTGTGTGTGAAGTGCAGCGGCGAAAAGCGAGCCCGGACAAATCCCCACCGTAGCCGACGCCGCGTCGAAGGACTTTCTCTCTCATCCTCCTAACCGTTTTTTTGGGTAAGCTATATGGCGTATTCATGGCTTCCCGAAATGCAATCACAGAATTCTATATATCTCCATTTCCTCTCAATTTCACTATTTCCTTGAGACTCCGCATTAACCAAGTGCATAAGCTTATCACAACCGTATTTCCGTTGTTTTTCTTTTACAATTACGTATGTGCACTTTATATACTCTCATGTAAATGTAAAATACGTATGTATATTGATTTTGTCTACACCTGTTTGCATAGTTGCATTGCTTGTTAATGTTTATATTCATGGTTAATTTAATGCCGTTATTGGAAAAAATTGTTGTTCATTGACGGAATTTTGAATTCCAGTCACAGGCGAAGATCAGTGAATTGACGGCGACGGCGGTTGCGGTTACTTTCAGGTGATGCTGTTGATTTTTTTTTTATTTTTTTTATTTTTTTTTTCAGTTATGGAAGTTTTTCGTTCCTTTTGATAAAGACTAAAGAGATGAGTCAAACAATATTTTTCTCTTTTTTATTGTTATTTTTTGCTCTTTTTTTTTTTTTTTTTGAAGTGGAAAACGAAACGAAAGGTATAATGGAGCAATAGTAACTTTCTTATGAGATCTCATTGATTCATGTTGAATTTTCTCGTTGCAGCTGGGAGAGTGATGAAGTACTAGAGATTCTTCGTCTTCAATACTTCAAGATCTACATTCATGACTGTTGATCATCTCTCCCAGTTGTTTAGCACTGCATGTTTATGACAGTTACTTGAGTTTGATTCAGAAGAAATTTTTTTTTTGAGAAATCTGATATTCAGATAATTGCTTGATTGGAGTGGAAATGGCTTCATGGGAGAATTTGGGGGACCTAGCAACTGTTGCCCAGTTGACTGGGATTGATGCTATGAAGCTAATTGGGATGATAGTGAAGGCGGCAAGCACAGCAAAGATGCACAAGAAGAATTGTAGGCAGTTTGCACAGCATCTGAAGTTAATTGGCAATTTGTTGGAGCAGCTAAAGATAACTGAGCTTAAGAAGTATCCAGAAACAAGGGAGCCATTAGAACTGCTTGAGGATGCATTGAGAAGGTCCTATATTCTGGTTAACAGTTGCCAAGACAGGAGCTATCTTTATCTGTTGGCTATGGGATGGAACATTGTGTACCAGTTCAGGAGGGCTCAGAGTGAGATAGACAGATATTTGAAGATCATCCCCCTCATTACTCTTGTGGACAACACTAGAGTCAGGGTACTGAAATTTCTTCTCTCTGTTATTTCTTTTTGGGATATCATTATTATCATATCCTGTTATTTGCTCTGAAATGCAAATTTCTTGCACCCACGGTTCTACTATCCCTTTTCCATGCTTATCTGGAGAACGTTATTAATGGGAGACCTAAACATACTCAAGTGCCATCAAAATAATTATGTGGTGAACAGGGATTGCTGTCTGTTCAACAATTCTTTGTCAGATTATGTAGCCTGATTATGAACTACAGCAATTAACTTGGGCCTCTTAAAATTCTTAGTTTTATTATGATACTTCCTCAATTGACAGTTCCTTTTTCTTTACTGATCCACCTTGATTTGAAATTTGGCAATTTGCATACCTCACTGTTTTATGTCAAGTGAGTGGAAATACCAATTATCATGTCAAAAAGAGATGCATGATGGTCCATAATGAATGGATTGTGCATGTCTAGTATGTGTTTGGGAATGTGTGTGATTTGGTCTGATCAAAATTGCTAAACCAGTGTATCTAATCCTTAAGGCCCATGCGGTTGACTAACACATAGCTGCTTACAGCAAGATGAAATAACCTGCTTACTCTGGAGTCTGGACAGCAGTATTCCTCTTATTACTCCTATATTATTAACTCTTTCCACAATTGCCAGGAGAGATTGGAAATTATTGAAATGGATCAACGAGAATACACACTGGATGATGAAGACAGGAAGGTACAAGAAGTCATAATGAAACCAGAACCCTCCACAGATGATACTGTTGTATTGAAGAAAACGCTTTCTTGTACCTATCCAACCGTACCCATCAATGAGGCTATTCGAAAAGAAAATGAAAAACTACAGCTAGAGCTGCAACGTTCACAAGCTAATTTAGATGTAAATCAGTGTGAATTCATTCAACATCTTCTTGATGTCACAGAAGTTGTTGCTGCTACTTCTCTTCCGGACAAGAGTTTACCTGCCAAACCTCTCAAGGTGGAGCATGGTTATTCAGATGCTGATACTGATAAGCAAAATTATGATCAAAGCTATGGAAATAATGATGAAAAATGGTCAACTTCAAGGTAATTTTTTAAGAAAAGAAATCATTTTATGTTTAAAGTAGAACATAAATATACGTTCCTCCCCATTCCTTTTTAGTTATTATTAATTTTTTGGGGTTGCTTCAAACTATTTCTGATAAATGTGAATTCATATGTCTAGGCACAGATCAGTCAGTATCCTGTACTTTATTAACTTTCTGCTAGTTTGTTACTTAGTGCATTTTATTTTGCAGAAACACTTCTTCAGTTTCATCCAAACACGACTTGATTTCTTCTAAGGGCTCACATCGATATGAAGAATGGCATTCAGATCTTTTGGGCTGTTGTTCAGAACCTCTTCTGTGTATGCTACAGAACACTGCTCTATGTTATTTAACACAAACGGAAAAAATAAAAATCAACATCCAAAATCCCTTCAATATAGACATTATATGGATGAATGAAGTAGTACTTGTAATAAATGGCACTTAGCCATTTAAGGGTTTTCTTTTTCCACATAAGTTGAATTCAGATGAAAGAAAGGTGATCTCTTTATGTTAAATAGACTTGCAAACTTTGAAACTAGATCACTGGATGATTGAAAGCTTAGTACTTATGTGGGCATATTACAAGTATACATTACTCAGAGAGAGATTGGGGATGGCGGTGGCCAAACCTGTTAATGTGTTAGTTCAGATAATGTGCATAGACTTGTAGGGGAGCTTGGAGTTGACATAGAAGCAATGAAACAAAGCACTCAAAATTGCCTGCGGATACCATTTAGTGTTTCATCTGGATGCAAAGAAGAAAATAAGCATTTAAACTAGTTATAGACCACTAATTTCAAATTTGCAGTTGCAACATGATACATAGTTCTCACTCAGTACGTCTTATTTCATAACATTAATAGCATCTTGGCCCTTTTGGAATCCAAACCTCTAGGATTTTGAGGGCATTGCTACATTTATCTGTAAAAAGCTGAGGATGGAATTTAGTTATATTTTTGACTTCTCTCTTTTTGCAGGCATAAAAACCTTACTATTTCCTTGTGGGACATTTTCAAGAATTGCAACTGCAGCAACCAACAGGCATATATGTGAGTTGCTTTAAATCCTATATGTATATTGATACTCTGAGTACAACATTTCTAATTCATGATCAAAGAATACAATCAATTATATGATAGATAACTCTAATCACAACAAATCACAAGAACTCCTAGATATCCCCTTTTTTCATTGATGTGAATAGTTGTCTTCAAAATTTTCCTACAACTCAATTCTTCATTTATATTAGAAGTTGTACCTCACTGTGATTTAGGCTTTGTTTTCTTAATTTAATTTATCTTTTTATTTTTTTGTCTGAATACAGCTTCAGCTGAAGCTTGTAATGAATTAATGGCATACTCCTTAATATTGTCCTGCTGCTGTTACACATGTTGCATCAGAAGGAAGCTGCGGAAAAAGCTAAGCATCCCGGTATCTCCTTTCCTTCACACCATGAATATCATATTCTATACTCACACCTGCAATGGAAACCTGGTTATCCAACTTCTGGAACCAGAATACACCAGCAAAATAGTCTGAGCCTGAAGGCTCCTTGCCCACCTTCTTCATAGTAGTATTGTATTAAATAATAATAATAATAATAATAATAATAATATAATAATAATAATAATAATAATAATAATATAATAATAATAATAATAATAATAATAACAGAGTGAGACTGCTACACTCTCACAGCCTCTTTTTATATCTATTAAACTATATATGTTGTAATATCTTATGGATGAATCTTTATTGTGCAGGGAGGGTTCATTGACGATTTCCTGTCTCACTTGATGTGCTGTTGCTGTGCCCTGGTCCAAGAATGGCGTGAAATTGAGATTCGTGGAATTGATGGTATGCCTTTCACCAGACCTCCTCATGCTTACAGCTAGAAATGGTTATTAACAATATCAATCTGAACTTGAGCATTTCATCTCTGCATCAAATTAAACCCATTTTTATTCTTATTATTTATGAATGATAGCTGAAGGCTGATAAAACATGCAGGTACACACAAGACAAAAACAAGCCCTCCATCCACCCAATTCATGGAATCCTAGAAAGTATGGGTCATATTTCAGGATTTAGCATACTAATATTAAAACTAGAGAGATAATAGCTAGGTGTCATGGATACATATGGATTGTTCTTTTATTCAAGCTTACCTCTCTGTAAAGTACCTTTTACCCCTTATCAAGATTGAACGTCATGTAAATATGATACCATTGTCTCTTTCGAGTGAACATTAATGATTGATTTAATTGGTTTCACTCTTCAACATTCTTAATTCAAAGAGTAGTATGGAGCATCATTCGGTTTTTGGTTAATACTGAAAATTTTAATCGAACCTTCATAATGGATGGATCGAATTAACCTTGAGATCGAATTAACCGACGAACTAATCATAATTGAGCAAGGTGAGCCAGAGATGGCAGAATAGCAAGGTTAATGAATATATTATTTTTACAATTTCATACTTAAAATAATCCATGTCTTTTAAACATTTACTATAAGCAAGATAGATGAATGACGATTTAATCTAAGCTAGCCGTCTGAAGCCAACGACGTCGTTTTGGTTGAGGCCACTTTACCCAGCACATAACATAACGTCCTTCAACAGTTCAACCTAGTCTGAGTGAGTTTCAAATAAAAATGGTGAGATTCGGGAAAACACTTCTGAAAGACGTAGGAGTTGGAATCAACAAGACACTTTCTGAGTTTCTGGTCTGCCCGCTCTCTAAGCAACCTTTGAGGTTCCTTCGCTCAGCTCAATCCACATTCATCTTTTTTATTTTTATTCTAAAGTACTTTCTTTTTAATTTGCTCAACTCCAGCTGTGAATCATCGATAACCAATAATCTTTGTAGGCTATGCGAGAAAACGAATTCTCTTATCAGCGACACAATCGGAGTCTCATATCCGGTAAGTAATTTGTTTTTTTGGTGTTCGCATTAACTTTTCTAGTTTGCTAACTCATTTTGTTAATCAAGTAATTTTGGTTAACTAGTTTCAGTTCAATCATGAAATCATAAATGTTGATTCGGTTTTTGAATTATGAATTCTATATTGTGTAATTAGATAGTGGATGGGATCCCCCATCTTGTTCCCGCGGACGGCAAGATAATTGAAACCAACGATGCTTCTGATGTTGCTGCTTCACCTGGAGTGAAATAGGGAGGAACATAGCTGAGTTACTTAAGCTTATATAGAGAATGTGTATGTGTATACACAAAGCCAATTAAGATTACTCTTTGGATCTTTACTTATGATCAAGGCTTATGTTTCTGCTGCTGCTTATAAGAAGTCTTCATTTCTAAGGGCTTAATTTATTTTAGGCTGTAAAAACTGTCAATCCTTTGGAAAGAATGAATAATAATTTTTCATCTGGATACATTTTCACACAGTATTTAATTTGGATTCTTGTTAGTGCTTTCTATATCGAATACTACTATTTGTTATCTTGAAGGCCTTTTAATTCATGCAATAACTCTCATCTTATCTTCACTTCAAAGAATTGCTTCAAGAGCAACTAAGCAATTCAAGTGCTTATGTTATGTTATTCTCATTTTTATTGTAGTATGTACTCGATCATGTTAACACTGATGTTGTTATTTCACACATGCTGGAGCTGACATTTTTAGTTAGTCATTTTCATTTTTGTTTGATAAGTCTCATGCTACTCTATGTTTAGAGATTACATGCATTTGGAAAAGACAGCTATACCGTGTCCAAGCATTGCATAGGGATAGGGCTAGCCTTCAAAAATGGATAAGAAATTATTTGCAGAGAAATACTGGTAAGGCATTTTTGTTGAAAAAATTGGTCTATAGATTTATGATTGGATATTAGAATTAGGTCTATAGATTCTAAGGATAAAATATGTTATATGAATTGAAGCATGTGCTCCATCTCAACTAAAAGTCTAAGCTGATAGTTGGATTGCACATTTATGTTTATATATATTATATGCTCAACAATATGAGCATGCATGTAACCTAATGCATAATGGCATCTGTACTTTACCCTCTTGGCATTTTAAGTTAAATCTTTTTGCAAGGTAGGATATCTTGTAAAAGAAGTTGACTACCAATCCTTGCAACTGCAAAGAAGAAAACAGAAAAGTCTGACACCAGTACTAATTTTAATATAGTTTCAGTGTTGATGAAGCTCATATAGTTAGAGCATGAACTAACATTCATAGACAGCTTCACTTTATTCATTGAGTGTGACATAGTGAAGACTGAAGAAATCGTTGAAGTAGCCTAGTAGGTGTTTACAGATGCAGAGATGTTTCCTTACCTTGGACAAGGAGCAGGTGAGGCCTACCAATAAAGTTCTATGGAGTTTTCTATAGTTTTTAATATTTGTTCATATAGGTTTCTTATTGTTCAATAATTTAATTGGTCACCATTCTTTTGCACTCGGGTCCATTCCAAGCTTCTTGAAATTGAGTGAAAACAATGTCTCACCAGCGGGTAATTGCAGATGCTGTTAGATATTTTTGGGGGGATGGAGTCTGACTAGTAATAATGAAATGTCATATTCTATTCTCTGTGATCCATTTTAAAAGTTTCGGTATCTAGATGAACCTTTAAGGGTTTTCTTGGAGAGTGAACGATTCCGTGGCCCTCTTGGGCTGTATTGATGTCTAATTTGGATGTCTTTTCATGGATATTGAACTGGTATATAGGACTGCTCTTAAGTGCAGTGCAGCTACCACTGTAATTTTGCATATTAATGTGCAGCTGCTGAGATTGCCAATGAGAGTAAGAATGATATTTTATTTATTACCTGAAGAAGTGTTTGTTTTAAAACTTGACTGCTGAGCTGCTTCCTTTCTATGGGTTTTACAAAGTGACTAGTTGGTAGTATACCAGATATCAAGGGAGAAAGATATAGTGATTTGGTGATGTTGTGTTGCAGAAGGATCATTCATGATCAGTGATAGATAATCTTCCCATAAGCTTTTTGTGCCATATTGTGTAAAATGGGAAAGGCCAGGAATGTTCCCGGACACAACTCAACTAGTTGATCAATCCAAAGAAGTTAATAGCTTAATTTTGTTGGCCGCTGCAGAGTGCGGGCAGGGCATGGCTTATTGAGACACATTCGATCAGTAGTTTATCTCCTCCACCAAAGCTTTAGGGCAAGAGTGGTGGGGCTCTAAGGATTGGAGTGTAATCTTTTTAAAGTGAAGAGACTTCAAGACAAGGACAGTGAGACTCTCGAAATTGGAGTGCAATCCATTTTATCATTCCTCTCTGGGCTGACTGTTACCAAGTAAGAGTTTAGCATTTTGGAAGCACAAGAGAATAGAATGTGGTTCTTGAAAATGCAATGTGGTGACACTAGACAAAAATTAAAGACTGAGATAGATGCATATCTATCATCAACTTGAACTTGCGGTTGCTAACCAATACTTGTCAAATCTGGTGTCTCCTGTCTAACAAAACATTTACGTATTATAAAAGTCGACACTTAACACTCCCAGAATTTAGGTAGGTGTGTGAAAATATCAGAGGAGCTGAGCTAGCTCCCAAGTCCTTATCTAATATCCACTATCCAGTACAGCTTGAAGAAAACCAAAAAAATTATTTAATTTGCATAGACGAAGACGGTTCAGACTATGTTTTCAAATGATTAAAGATTACTTGGTGGGTTGGCAATGGAGATATAAAGCTTAGGATGCAATTCAGATATGAGCAAATTAGGCAGCTCTTTTATTTCAAACTGACACCTCCAATATTGGAGCAGTACTATTTTTGGTAGACGATGGAGATTAATGTTAATTAAGGAGTTTAATAAGACAACAAACGAAGTTTTCAAAGAACAACCTCTTGTGTTGAACACTCAAAATCACCGTCTAAATTCTTGTTATTCCAACCACCCTTTCAATCCAAGCAAACGCCAAACATACAAATACAAAAAAGCCATCCCAAATATGCATATATGTCTCCTAAAACCAAATCCTTCTCGCTTATATATTCTCTCTCAACAAGGTGTATATGACCCCTATTTTCTAACGAAAATTAAACATGCTTTGAAAAACCCATCCAATGGTGTTCATCAAGAAACTGGTGATCTTCACATGCAGCCTCTTCGCCCCCAAACACCCGCAAAGAATCAAGGATTCGTGGTCGTACGAGGTGGCCGAGGCCGGGCTTAGTGGGAGTAAAGCGTTGTGCAGTGTGTGCTTGTCGAGATTGAAAGAGGGAGATGACGTGAGAGTGTTGCCATGCATGCACGAGTACCATAGGGACTGCGTTGATAGATGGCTGAGCGGAAGCCGGAAAACCTGCCCCGTTTGCCGCTTCGCCGTGGAAAATAACGACGGAGATAAGCCGGAAAAGGTAGCAGTGTTGACGGAGGAGATGCTCATATGGTTTTCCTCTTTCCATATAGCTGGTTTCTGAAATTCTTAATATATATTGTCCAATCTACCCCTCTTTCTGGCTCTGTTAGTAGTATATGTTCATAACTACTCATTTTGGCTCTGTTAGTAGTATCTGTTCATAACTACTAATCTGAGAAAAAATAGCATTATATTTTTCATCATGTCTGTTCATAACTACTCTCTTTCTGCTCTGTTAACAAATAGAGGATAAAATTACCCAATCTTCCCCTCTTTCTGGCTCTATCTGCTCATCTGGCTCTATTAGTAGTATCTTTTCTGGTTCTATCTGTTCATAACGTATCTGAGTATCTGTTCATAGTAAAAATAGCATTATATTTTGGGCTCTGTTAACATAAGGACGATGGAAAACGAGTTAGCAAGCAAGCAAAATATGGTTTTCCGTTGCCGGGAATCGAACCCGGGTCTCCTGGGTGAAAGCCAGATATCCTAACCGCTGGACGACAACGGAATCACATGCCAACTGTCAGCTTAATGAATTCTTAATGGTCGCTAAATGTGAAGCAGAAACTTGGAGACAAAGAATCAACTTTATTCTCTTTTTATACAAAGCCTACAATCTCTTTCTGTTTTATCGTATTCATTCATCCAACTCATAACTTTCCAAAATAAAAACATACATTGGCTAGGAGAAAGTGAAGCCTTGCCCAAAAAACAAGATGGGCCCCAACATTCGTATCAAATGTTTCATCAAACCTTTTGTCATTTCATGTAATTTGTAGTACGCCGTAGGGTGTTATCCTTATCTTTAATGAAGGCCCACACCCACATAAAAGGACCAGAGGGTGATATGGAGGACCATGCCTTGCTACATGCCCACCTGCACCCCCACACAGTTTTTAACACTATTACCATATTAATGTTTTTTTTTTTTTTTTTGGGTAACGAGAGAAGAAACTCGCAGTCATTACTCGATAGTATGCAATGGATAAATCACGCCTTGTAATTTCAGCCGATAAAGAACTACAAAGAACTAAACAGTATAGGTTGCTCATAGTTAATCAACTCAAACCAAGAAGACTGTAATTTGAATTCGTGACTTAAATGTTATATTTAAAGTTATATGGATCAATTTATTGTAATGCCTTTAGCAAATTTATTTATTTCTTTATGTATATAAATGTATGTATGTCAATGTGTGTACACACACGTGTATGTATATTTTACGGAGTATTATATAAAGATAGTCATTTTATATATGTTGTTGTTTCACAGCACTTTGCAGGCAATTTATGCCGTGGACCCGGGTGCACCTTGCAAGGTGCACCCGGGTGGGTGTAACGGTGCTGTTAGTGGATTCACACTTATACAACTATAGATTCACACTTACATAGTGATAGATTCACACCTTATGAATTACAGATTCACACATTATGAACTACAGATTCATACCTGATACTCTGTTTTGCAGTGATGGGTATTCATGTTTGGATTCACACTTATACAACTATAGATTCACAGTTACATAGTGTTAGATTCACACCTTATGAACTACAGATTCACACATTATGAACTACAGATTCACACATTATGAACTACACATTATGTATTTGAGTTTTAGATTCACACTTATACACCTATACATTCACAGATACGTAGTTGTAGATTCACACATTTAGAACTATAGATTCACACTTATACTCTGTTTTATTTTTGATTGGCTGGGTGTAACGGTGCCACTAACAGCACCGTTACACCCAGCGTCTAAACGACGCCGTTTAAGGACCCGGGTGCACCTTGCAAGGTGCACCCGGGTCCACGGCATAACAATTGCACTTTGCAGTGCCCTTTTGTCGCATACCAGGCCAGTACTAAAATTAATGTTGCAAAAATCTCGTCTTGGCACCGATTAATCGCCGCCTAGCGTACCACCATAATCGGTGGTTTAGGTGGCAACTACGCCGCTTAAGCGTTGCCTAGTCGGTCGATTAGCTATTATTTCCATCTTTTTTAAAATGAGTTATTTCACTCAAAATGACATCATTTTGAATGAAAATAACCTTAAATTGTTCAAACTCTATATATTTTTAGGTTAATATTTAATATTTTAATATTAACTATTAAAGTATTAAATAATTTATAATTGTCAAGTCTTTAAAATTAAAATATATACATAGGCGCTTGGGTGCCGATTAATCCCTGCCTAAATGCCTGAGAAGCGCCTAGCGATTTTTCTAACCATGAGTAAAATACCAACTAACAATAACAAATATATTTGTCAGTTTCAATTTTGAGAAAATTTGGTTTTTTTTTTAATAAATGTATGCTTACGGTCACAAAAAAATTTAAGAGTATACATTGGTGGCGTGTTACTCATATATTAATATGAGTACTTACTATATATATAGGATCATGATCCACATTGCTAAACATACCACTGAAAGATGTTCATTTTTAGTAGATTAGATGTTTATTTTTAATATACAAAGAAATTGAAAAGTCTGTCCATGTATATAAAATGGAAGCACAAGAGCAAACAATATAACAAAAAGATCCATAAACCATAAAAGGAAACATAAGTCGTTGTGTTTGTTCCATGCATATATATATGTTCCCATTGCCGACAAAAACCCTAAACAAAACAAAATTGCCTTCAATAATTGGGATCGGAACATATATGGAAATGGAAATACTAGATTAGATTAGATAGTAAGATGAACATACATACATAGATCAGTAGCTTTTATCAGCCATCAGATCAGTTATCACAACTAACAGTACTACAACATACACTGCTTGCTTGGCTAGGTTTTATACTAGATCAGAACTACAACTTGGCCACATACAGTCAATACTAATAATAGAACAAGCTAAGTAAGAGGCAATCTAAAAGTGGATAAGTTTGGTTCCTTTCAGGCCTATGAGAAAACACTCAAAATGGAGCCGTTGAGGTGCGACAAAGAGACCCCTTTTTGACTTGATTATTATTACCAACTCCTCCTCCTCCTGCTGCATCGCTCCGTAACTGCAAAAGTCCATTTCAACAAATAATTAAACACAACACTTCATTCTTTTCCGCGTTTTTTTTTATATATATTGTCGAAATCAGTTGAAGGACCTGATTTCATCTGATCATGCCCCTATATATATATATATATATATATATATATATATATATATATATATATGTTTCAGAAATTGGGACTGTTTTTTGTTATTAAATTTAGCTACATAAATACCTGTTGGAGCTGTTTCTTGAGCCTACAGTTCTCTTGAACCAATTGGGACACTTCCTGCTCCAACTGATTTGTATAAGCCTGCAGTATGAGGACAAAACATCAGTGCCAAACTATATAATTATATTTTAATGATTAAATATATAATAATGTTGTGTGTGTATTATTTAGTAGTTGTGGATGGGATTGGAGCACGTGCAGTGGTTATGAACAAATTACTCGTAATAAATATGTATCTATCTATGTATATATGTATGTACTAAGCTAGGAGG
Organism: Ipomoea trifida; assembly: GCA_003576665.1. Lineage (NCBI taxonomy): Eukaryota > Viridiplantae > Streptophyta > Magnoliopsida > Solanales > Convolvulaceae > Ipomoea > Ipomoea trifida. The sequence goes on along the minus strand of CP025648.1, from coordinate 23,762,978 downwards.
ATATATATATGTTGACAGCTGAGCTAATAACTGTACTTTCCTGCTTCCTAGCTCTTGATCGAGCCGCCGACTCACGGTTTTTAATCATCCGTTTATGTCTCCGGTCACCGGAATTGTCATCGGAGTTCACAAACCTGCAGTTCCGAGCGGATATCCCGTTTGCAATATTCAAACCGGCAGATGCGGAAGCCAAGGCCTCAAATCCGCTCACAGATCCCGCCCGGGGAGGCTGCAGGAAATGAAGATCCGGCACGACGGAGTTGAGATTCAGAACCGTGTCCGGAGTATGCGCGGCGGCTGCGGAGGGAGGCGGCTGGTCTTTTGCAAATGGTCGAGCCAGGAAGTCCTGGAAATTGATGCCGCCACCGCCGCCGCCGGCGGCGGCGGAAGAGTGGTGGTGGAGAGAGGAGAGGTTGATGTCTTTCCAAACTTCTTCCATGGTTTTATTGGAAGGTGAAAAGGAGGATGGAGAGGAAGAAGAAGAAGGAGAAGAAGTAGAGGATGAAGATGAGAATGTATATTCACCATTGAATGGCGGCCTCATTTCATTTTATTATCTCATTGTTAGTTGCTTGTGAAGAATTGAAGCTAGAAGCTAAGGAAGCAAGGAAGAGGGTAGCTTAGGTAGGTTAAAGTAAAGTAGATGGAGAGAGGGGAGTAGTGAGTACATACTCAAATAGTTTTGATTCTCAGTAAGGACAATTTACTGCGGAGGAGGAGCAACCATGTGTCAGTCTAAGTGGGAGGAGAGGACTCATTTTAATTCTATATTACATCCTTAGCTTGCTTCAAACTCCAAATTTCAATTCAAATACTCTTCTACTTTCAATTTTGTTTTTCATATGGGAAGGGAAGTGTACACATTACCGCTACTCGGCATGACTGACACGTGTTGTACATGCACTGGGTAAGCTAGGAAACAACGTCTCGACGGCCACGCGTGCTCAGACAATTCATGGTTGTCCACTAAGACGGGATGGATCAAGGCCTGGAATCTAAGTCCAAATCTTCAAGTAGCCTTGCTCGGGGTGATCGCCCCAAGTTAAACTAGTCGGGCTCGGTCCCTGAGAAGCGAAGTGCTACTACAGTTTCTAGCTATCTCGGTTACTGCATTTAAGTCGGCAGAGTCAAGCTTATGGTCAATCTAGGTCAGGAATGATCCATGTCAAGCTTTTGATCAGGAATGATTCATGTCTGTAAGTTAACCAGATACCAAGCAGATGTACGAAACATATAGGGAGATATATTCTTTTTTTACGAAATTACAAATCAAATGCCATGTAAAAGAAATTCTATACTGTTAAAAATGCACCATGTCATCACTATAAACAGAAATGTGCAACAACAATACAACATATTTGTAAATATTTATAAAATGTCACAAACGCATTTCTATTAAAATATACTTATACCTTGTTTCTTTTTGAAATTATAAATTTTTTAATTTCTTACAAAAAATTCACTAATTTAGTATGATGGAAATAAAAAGTAACTTTTTTTGGGAAGTATGTGTGTTGATGAGATGTGAATTGTGATGCATTTAAGTTCCAAATATAGTAGAGTGATGCATTTTCAAAAAAAAAGTTCCAAATATAGTAGAGTGATGGAAGGGCTATGCGACGCATAGGCGTGGGGGCTTCTGTTTTTAGGGTACCTATTTTCCCACATTCTAACACTGCAATTTTACCACCCCAAATCCAGTCAACATGCATTTTCTTTTTTACCCTTTTTTATGTTTAACCTCCCCCAAAAAAAAAACAATTACTTTCTATTTCAAGAATGTTTCATCACTTCAAATACATATTCTTGTATGTGTCCTTTATGGCAAATCCTAAATAATCTAAGCTCAAAAAAGAGTTGTGATAAACATTCTTGCATATATTAGTCCCTTTCGATGTACAAGAATTTCTGTTTGTTTATTTGTTTGTTTTTCCCATAAAGTTGACTGACGTAACTCTCATTTGTATTTCATGTTTTCAATCAATTCTTTATCTACATGTTTAATTTTAGGATAAATATAGAATATTATAAATTGTGCCCTAAATTTTATGGTTAATAACCGAAATTGTGTACGGGGATTTCTATTGGTTAATAACCATTTGAATATTGAAATCTAATATAGGAATACTTTTTAAAAAATATATATAGAGGTAATTATACCAATAAATGGATTTTTGGAGGATTTTTTTGGTGAGGCTAGGAAAGACAAAAGGAAACATTAATTTTTAAAATAACTAGTATTTTCGCCCGTGCGTTGCACGGATTGGATTTGCTATAATATTTTAAGAATATTTGGATCGATATACAATTATATAAATTATAACATCGAATATTATATAGCGCAATTGATGAAATTGATTGGATCAACTATGTTTTTTTGATGTTTTTCTTGCTTGAAATATAGCAAATCATTGTCCAATTACACAATGCGATGCACGGATAAATTTTTTATTATATATTTAGATAATAAAAATAAAGATAAAATTATTAAAAAAAAATTATAATATTGAACATATACATTGTATAAACCCTAATGCCAGATTGAGAAAAATCGAATCTGTTTCCCTAAACCCAATGAGAATTGAAAGAAAAAACAGGCACAACAACAGAATTTTCAGATTTGACAGTGGGAATGTCTGGAATAATTGCACTGCGTTTCTCTTTTAAAGTTCGCAGTATATGATTAGGGATTTATATAAGGTTGTATCTTATTACGATAGAATTGTAGTATGATAGGAATTGTAATGTTGAATTGTAGTACGATAGGAATTGTAATGTAGAATTATAGTACGATAGAAATTGTAATGTAGAATTCTACAACGAATAGGAAAATATAAAATAATAGCATCCTAAATATTGTATGACTGTTTTGGGCGGGAAGCTTAAAGTGAGAATTTTGTTTTTATATATAGTATAGATAGTATAGATTACGCACACCAAAATATTACAGGTCTGTTTTGGGCGAGAAGTTAAAATTGAGGATATTGTTTTTATTAATAGTATAGATTGCATTGCAGAGAAATATATATATACTGAATTATTATCATTAGTAATTCTAGTCTAGAATTGTATTACGAATAGGAACGTAGGGAAGAATATATATTTTATTATGAATTCTATTTGAATTTACAATTGTATTAGGGATAGGAATTGTATTACTATATTTTACAATATTACGCAAACCATAATATTATAGGTCTGTTTTGGGCGGGAAGTTAAAACTGAGGATATTGTTTTTATTAATAGTATAGATACTCTAAATATAATAATTAGAGAGTGGTCAAAAACTCTCTACTAAGTGTGAACAGCACGTGCTTAGGGGTGTGTATTTGATTAATTCAACTTTTTAGAGCTTTAACCGTTAACCGAATCAACATTTTTATTACCCAATTAACCTAAAACAAATATTTTTTTGGGTAAATTGGTCAGTTCGTTAGCCAAAAATTTTTAGCTAAATTTTAATAGTTAAAATTATATATATATATATATATATATATATATATATATATATATATATATATATATATAATTAACAGTACCAATTACATCAATACTTTTTTTCCAAAAAGTTGAATCTCCAACACTAAGGGCCAACACGCCCCGGCCCGACAAAGCGTGTGGGAAGATGTAAATCATGGTAACTCAACTGAACACAGAGGCTAGACATTTGCTTATTGCGAGGTTGCTCCTACACTACAGCTAGTGAGACTCGTCACTTCTTCCAAACTTCACCCACGTGACCAGTTGAGCTGCCCATGCGGGCCAATTACATCAATACTTATATATACTATAGGTAGCCAAAAAGTTTGTAAAAAATTGCATGGAAGCTAAGCTAGAGGGATGAACTGTACGTTGAATTGGTCGCGGGCAACTAAACAGGGAAAGGAGAAACCAGTTTTGATAATGGTGGAATGGAATGGGAACATAACTCCACACTGAGGCAACAAGTGGAGAGAGGGCAGAAAGAGAGAGAAAGAGTGTATGAGTGACAGCTGCCATCACTATATACACAGCCCCGCAGCTGTCAAAACCCTATTCCCTCCCTCCCTCCCTATCACCTTTTGCAGATTCAATCTCTATACCCAATAAAGATATTTAAATAAAACTCACTGCACTGCCACCTAGCTACCATGCACCACCTACCCCCCTTCACCCTTACTTTCTAAAATAATTCACTGCTAGCTTTTGCTCATTGTTGTACCTCTTCTCATCTTATTTTGGAAGATTTTAGGGTTTTAACTAATGATTTTTGTAGCGCTAGTTGTGTGCTCGCTAAACGATCTGAAAATGGAGCTACTCATTTAATTCACAAAGAAAACAGCTTTCATTGTTGATATGATGGTAAATAATGGAGGAACTCCCCTCCGTCTTTCCTTGTCGGTGTTCTCTGATCTGTTTTAATTTGAATTAATGATGTTGAATTGTTTTATCAAAAAACAAAATATTACTCACTCTATTTTTTAATTTTTTTTAAAGAATGAATCTTAATTTTTAGTGATTTTTTGTTTTAATAATGAAATCGAAATATGTAGTAAAAATTTTAGGGTTAATATCGTTTTTAATCTTGATGCTATCAAAAATGACAATTCACTATATTGATACTATCAAAAAGTACAAAATTATCATTTTCCTTTCAGAAAACAGTGAAACCCATATATTTGGCATGCATGTTGGTTGCAGTGCTTCACTGACTTGCTTCCTAGTTTTTCAAAAACAAATGAAACACAAACATATTACGTGTAGGTGGCAAGTTGCAACCGCATGGTTTGGGCAAATTATATTATTGTGTGGACTGTGGTCCTAAGAACAGTGTAGATTACGGTTCAAAATGATATAGCTAATTTTATAAATTAGAATAATGTGTATATTTGTTAAAATATTGTATATAATAAGTTTTATATATAAAAGCTTACGTGGCAATTCGTGTGAAGGAGGCCACAAAATCTTTTAGAGCGACGCATCGTCCACTTGTCATACATCAATTTTTCTGTCAATATTCTGATTCCACCACCGCATTTATTTATGCCACTCAAACCTTGTACTCTCCTCTGCAACTTCTTATTTTTAAATACCAACAAAAACTCTGACCATTCCAAATGAATCTAACCCTCTTTATTTCAAATCTACAGACTATATCATTTTTTCCTATTTTACGGAGTAAATAACAATGGGATTTTTTGCTTTAAATTTAAGTTGTGCCACAACATATTACTAGTATGGATTTTCAAATCTTCTAGTGTCTACAAATTATTATTAAAAAAGAAAAATGTAAGTCAAAAAATTAGGTTAAGATTGTATTTACTAGAGTCCTTTTGGAAACATGAAAAATGATTTCTAAAAGTTATTTTTACTTAATTAATTTCTGAAAGAAAAATTTAATTAATTTCACTTGGAATCTTGTCTATATCAGTGGAAGAAGACAAAGGGGCAAGGGAAATCTCTAGGCAACCACTATTCACTATTTTGTTGTAGTAATACATATATATAGTTATATACGCTAGAATGATGAAGACGTTTTTGAAGTGTAGTGAGTGACAATTAATTTTTTAGTTCAAAAATACTGTTTATTTTTTCTTTCGAGTTTCTATGCAAAAATTGTGTTCTTTCCCTTTATTTAAGTTGCTAGCTTTTATAAGCACGATGTGTGAAAATGGGCGTCAAATATAAAAATATGAGTTATCTACTTAAACAGATTATTACTTGGCCTAATCAACACCAAGTACCAAACCGCATGTGATGAGGTGATGAAGCACAGTAATTGGTACATATAGTGAGAGAGAGAGAGATTGAAAGTGAATAATGAGAAAGAAATGATGGTGTTAAGAGGGGCAAGCATTATTAGCTGTAATAGTGAAGATAGGTGAATCATTGTTGTTGAATGAATGAGATGAATGGTGAGAATAGATAGGCAGGCAGCTGGTACTACTTAATACTTATCATAGTGTTGAACTTCTTGTGTCCACCACTGCTCTCTCACAAGCTTTCACGTACATTGGATAAGGCCTAAGGGGAATTTCTTTGGGAAAAGTAATGAAATGGCAATTGCAATTGTGATAATGATTCATAAATCCCTTAGACCTTTTTTTTATTATTACAAGTTCTTAACGATATTATTGTTACAGTACTGAAACAAAACATTCATATTGATATTTAGTCAAGTGAAAGAAAAATTGTGATCAATCACTCGAAATGCAGAAACACACGATTCAACTCACCCTAAGTTGTGATCACCAATCGCTCCAAATGCAGAAATGCACGGTTCAAATCACCCTAAGTTGTGATCACAAAAACGATAGATGTTGCCTCCCCAACTCCATGAGGAGACAAGGTTTAAAGCTCAGTACAGTACTTAGGGTTCAACAGGTATTGCTCCAATAATCTAGTTTGCCCAGGATGATATATTGGTTTAGAGGGCAAACTTGGGATTGAAAGGAATATTATTATGAGTTTACCCCCATGCGGACACCTCCACTCCAGTGGTTTTGACAAGTGGTGACTGTTGCTGTCTACTCACAGTCTACATCTATGATTATGCTATTTTTGTCTTCGCCAACACATTATCCTAATAAAATGTGGAATAGGTACCAATGTGATCTGAGGAGATTTCATTTTTTTGAAACCAATCTGAGGAGATTTCATAAATAGCAACAAAATGTGTATATGTGAAAAACTCTACTGTATGCTTAGTAACTTGAAGGTTTCCTCTATGGCTTCGGTCTAGGCTGTTAGACTTCTACTATTGGGCCTTTCACACTCATTCTGAATTAGTTTTTATAATAAATAAATTTTATAAAAATCAATAGGCTATCATCAAATCGTACGTACTTCTCTTCTTGTTCCCATGCCAACAGAACAGGAAACGAATCTACTATTCCGTACAAGGACGTGTCGACCCTTCATATGTTTGCCTACGGCCCTACACTCCACTAATTCAAACCCCTCCACAAATTTCCTCAAGGGGAAATGAATTGTAACATTTGATTGGAAGTAAAGAATTAAAAGAAAAAGAATTATAATTCGATGGGAAAAGAATAAAATAAAAATTCGAATTACATTATTTAGTAGGGAGACGAAAATTATTGGGATGAGAAGTAAATAAGTGGTATAAAGACTAAGGGCGTATTTATCATTTCACCCCTTTCTTTCTAGCCAATGGAGAAATTACAATATGACGGAATTGCAATTCCCTTGAACCAAACAATATAATCGAAACTTTCATTGAATTTCAATTCAATTACAACCAAATTATAGTGTACCGAACAGGTTGTAATAATAACAAAAACAACAATCAGGCTGAAATTTCAACACAACACAAACCATCAAATTAAAAGGGAGTATACAATCTTTTCAGTAATAAGATAAATATATGTATATGTATATGCCTACTCCAAACACTTTGTTCCCAAGAGGGAGGATGGGCCATTCATGCAGGCAGCAAACACAAAACATATTGGAGAATGCATACATATTAGTTTAGAATATACTGCTCTATAAAAGACAGGACAAACACACCAGGACCCAGCAGCAGGGGCATTCAAGCCAGCCAGCAACTTCACTTCCACCTGATTAATAGTGCACTTAGCCACAAAATTTTTGGGGGCAAAAAATAACCACAAAGGAGCTGGAATGGCATGGGGTAAGTGGAATCAAAACTCCCCATGCACAATAGTAATAATGGCACACAGCAAAAAAAGAAATAAAGAACGTTAAAGACTTTATCCCGAAATAAAAAACAAAATATACATCCCAACAAACTCAAGCAACCAGCTTTAAAGTCATGTAACTCTCTATCCTTTGTGTTCGTTCTCTTTTATTTTTAATAAATTGTTTCTCTTTTCAATCCGCTTTAGGTTTGCCTGTCTATTTCCAATGTGAGAGTTGCCTCCAGGCCAAGCTGATTGTTCTCGTCAAGATTGGGCCTCCCTCCCTCTTCGGTCCACAAAGTCTTAGTTGCTCGAGTTTCCAGCAGCCGCTGACTGCCCTCCCTGAGGGGTGATTGTCCCCATCGTTTCATTGCCAGATTGCTGCTGAGAGGTGCTAGTCAGCTCCCCAGACGATGTTCTACTAATATATGCTTCAGAATTGCCGCCCATCTCATCCAACGTAACGCTCTGGAGTTTTGTACTAGAACGCATAGATGGTGGCACGATCCATTTCATCCAGTCATTACGTCGCCTCAATTTCTCACCCTGCAAGAAAAACAAATTTATTGAATATTGAATACTAATATAATCATGCTCCATAGATCTAAAATAAGGTGAATCTATAAAACCAATATACCTGTACTTCCACGACACTCGAAGCTTGCAAGGCATCCAATATCATTGGTATACTGCTCGTAAGCTTAGAAACCTGTAAAAATGTCAAAAACAGCCTGGTATTTACATATATCTTCAAAAAATCTGAAGCACAAATTATGACAAGTCTAAATATTTGCATCCAGAATGTGAGATTTAAAATATACACATCAAATGCACAAAGGAGAACAACCCAAACACACATCAACCAACAAAATGAGTTATATATTCTTAGACCCTAACAAAAAAGGAACATTAACAATCCCAAATAAGGTTTATACAAAAGCAGCAGAGCACTCTATCAAATGGACATTGAAATAACATTAAGTGCAGACCTGTACCAGGTAACATAAACACAAGTCTACAACTAGACACAAGTGATGAGAAAACATACTACTAAAAGATTTAACCTTCAGATACTAAAATCTACAGAAGTATCACGATGTTAAAGGTTGGTTCCCCACCCACCACCACCAACCACCCTTTTTTCAAGTTCACCTTCTAACAAAAGCAGACAGATTAAGCTCGAAATTTAAATACTCATTAAGCAGAGATTAGCCATGAGTCCTACCAAGTCTACAAATTCGAACTAAATAGAAGTATGTGGCATATTTACTTCCATTCATCCAATAACCCTAAATTACTCTCTAACAGTCTTATAACAACCTAATTGATCTCAATATCCCCCATATGTTTCCTTCCAGAAAAATGTAACCAAAATATGGTAGAACCGTAGAATCAACATCACAACTTCCTGAACTCCATTAAAATTTAAAGCTTAACTATTAGAATTTTTCCTCACAATACTCAAAAAATGCCGTCCTTTTTCTTGACTATTAAAGATGTTCCTCATGCTGCTTACCAAGACAGTATCAGGAACCACAAATGAGCAAAATAACAATCTCAGATAAGTACCACTAACCCATATCAACATGTTACATACTGAATAATACTCCATAGAAATTTACCGACCAAAAAAACTCACAATGAAAGAGCAGATAAGTTCAACCACAAATGGCAACCCCTTGATACGAATATTAGGATTTCAAATCTGAATCCTCATATTTAGAAAATACAATGTATTTATATTTTTGTGGAAAGAAATGTGTTTTTGTAACATATAGGTATATTAGTATATAAGTGCTTATGTATTATAGCAATAACCAAACATCATATATACAGAGTAATATTTTTTATACGGAGAAAAAAATATATACACAAAAAAGGGTGCACCAAGTTTCTACCCAGAGAGTTAAAGTCATTTATGAATAGAGCTAAATAACTCAATGAATTGTTCTATACCTGCCCTAGGCTGTACTTTAGACACACACATATATATCAACTTGCATATGTAACCATTCCCTTAGTTAAGAAATCTTTCTTAATACAAGTGTTCCCACATTTAAGAGCATTATTTTGGAAATGCACAAGCATTATCATATGCAAATAGCTCCAAAAGTAGTTAAAAGTAAAATTAAATGTAGTTCGATTATAATGATACTTCTTGTATATGATACAATATATAATGATAACGAGAAGTAAAAGAACACAAAGTGGTTGCATTACAATACAGACACACTACAAATGGGTTCTCCTGTTACCCCACCTCGCTCAGATTTTTGGAGTTGATGCTAAGTGCCTTAGTGGTTCACAAAGTGCACGACCCAGGAGACAAACCTAGGTTATTAAAGCTTACCTTTGCTTTTCAACTAGAATGCAAACTAAGATATAGATCACTGGCAAAACTGTAAAGTTTTAAGTTAATGGAATGTGCCAGGAGTTTTAGCCTGAATTGAATATACACAAAATAGTTTTTTTTTAATTATAAACAGAGAAAACAGTTCAATCCAACCAACTCACCTTTTTGAATCCTGCTATTAGTTTAATAGGGACCCAGCCTTGATCATCCATATTTTCACGCAAGTACATGTCCTTAATTAAATTCTCGTTACTGCAATGAATAGGTAGGGGAAACAAGTAATTAGCATGTCAATAAAAAGAACATTTTTAAGTAACAAAAACTACCTTATCAAAGGAAAAGACAGGTAGAGAAAAACCTACCTGAAATAATAATCTATCTGATTTACTATCTTGTTATGCAACTGGGGATCTGGTACATGATAGAACACAGGAGACATAGGGCCAATCATTGGCATTCTAAATGATTCTGGAGGTGGTGGTCCTGTTACATAAAACACTGAAGATGCAACCTCTGCATACTCTTTGAGTGTCAGTACAATGCCAGATAATTCTAATCAAGGATGTACATATTACATAAAAGTAAACTCAAAAGTAACACATCTCACCTGGATAAATAATAGGGGGATTGAAAGGTCGCATGGGCACAGCTGGAGGAATGAAAGGCGGAGGAGTAGGAGGACCCCGTATAAAGGGCCTAGCGGGAAATCTTTGCGGTGGTTGCATGTGTGCATCTCTTCCGCCGAAATTCCTATTAGGAGTCCATTCCTGACCACCACGATCCTGATCACGAGCACCACCATGTCCATGGTTATAAGAGCCATCCCCACGAGGACGTGGCCCACCATTACCCCTTCTGTTGTTACTTCGGTGGTGTTGGTGCTCATTGCCACCGTGTGATTGAGATCCAAATCCTCCTCTCTGTCCACCATCCCGATGCACATTGTCTCTCGAAGATAATTCTGCACCAGAGTTACCAGATTTTTCAGAATTATGAGTTGTCATATCAGCCACCGAACCATGTGGCTGTTGTTGCTGAGAGAAGTTGCCATTAGCTGACGAGTTGTTGCTTGAATTTCCGCCACCACGTTTAAAAGACCTCTGGCGGTTTGGAGCATGATTTGGAGTTGAACTAGGGTTTGCATTATTAGTAGTGTGAAGTTGCTTATGTGGAGAAGAAGATGATGAAGCAGTACCAGTACCCTATAATATGCACAAAATCAAAAGTACAAGTGAACTTGAAATTGAGATAAGTACCATATTATACAAGATTACTGTGTCATAGTGCCAGAGAGACAACATGCATAAATCAAAGAGTATAGAGTTATCTACATCAAAGAACAATTCAACCTATAGTGCTAAAGCATGTAGCAGAGAGACAAATATACATAAACCAAAAGTTAAATGTATGAAGAAAACAATGAAAACACAACAAATTAAAGTTGTAAAGGAGAATCTTGAGGATATAACCGTTTTAAGGTACATGCAAAGCAAATTAACCTGAGACAGGGGGAGTGAGCCTTCAGAGATGGTTTTAGGCAAATCAGAGGGAGAAGGCTTTGGAGAAGCCTTAGTAGACTCCGACAGAGCAGGCCAAGAAACGGCCCCCATAACCGCACCAATCTCTTTGGCACCGTTTGGTTTGTTCCAAACTGGTTTCTTTGCAGCATTGCTCCCACTCCCATTCTCAGGGCTCTCCCCCTGAGCTTCCGCAGCAGTATCCTCTGGCGCTGGCGGGGATGAATTTCCAGCTGTAGCCGAGGCCGAAAAATCAGGTGAACTTCCCAATTGCTCCTGAGCGACACTAGCAGACGAAGGAGAATGTGGAGATTGAAGGATCGCTCCAGAGGCGGCGGCCGCAACAGGGACTGAATCCGATTCAGGGCCGCGGACAATCTGAGTCCACGGAGAAGAAACCCCACGCGTCGACGATGACCGCCGAGATTTGGGGCTGTTTAGGCCTGGAGCGCCGATTTCGGCGGCGGCCGTACTCCGTGGGGAGTGATGATTCGGAGCAGCAGGGTTAGAAGAAGCTGTAGCCATCAAAACTAGGGTTTGCTTTTCCTTGAAGCTTCGAAAAGTTTATAAAGAAAAAAATAATAATAAACGCCTCCAAATTAGGGTTTCAAAACCAGCTCTATACTCAATGATCGACTGCCCCTAAATTCCAAAACCAAACCAAAAACCTTAAATAATTATGTAAAAAACCCAAAATAGAACCGATCAAAAATTCTCTACGGAAGAGAAGAGTGAGAGTAAGGAGTAAAATGGAGTGAAACTAGGGTTTTTCCAAAAGATTGGATTTCGTCTGATCACAGGGATGATCAGATCGGCGCTCTGCTCCGATAATGCTCAGAGAGGCTCAGCCTAGCTCTTGAACAACACTGCAACAGAAACCCCACAACACAACAAAAGAGAGGCGAGTCTTCTCTCTCTTTCTCTCTTTCTCTCTTTCTCTCTCTCTCCCTCTGTATTTTCCCCTCTCTCTACTCTATATTTGTATTTGTTGTTTCTTTCCTTCTTTGCTTAGGACTAGGGAAAAAACCCGGTTTTCCACGCCCTTAAATTACGATGTTACCCTTAGTCAGAAGATGTGTGGCGCACGCATAGGTGAAAAACAATTGTATTTCCTCCCCAGTTTCCTTGGTCCACGCTGGCATTTCTTTTGTCATAGGTGAATTTTTACTGGGCGGTGACAGTTTTTACCACTGCCAGTCATCAATAAAATAAAAAGAAAACTAAAAAACAAAAAACACAAAAAAAAAAATAAAAAATGTATGAATACAAAAATCTAAACAAAATCTTTTTGCAAACTTTCAGTCCAAACTATCTAATTATTATTATAAATAAGAGCTTAATAGTGGAGTTTTTTTTTTTTTTTTAAGAATTTTTTAAGTGTGATTAGATGTAATTATATAACAAATTGAACTCATTTGGTAAGTTTGACATTCAAATCAAATACTTGGTAATAGTAATTAACTTAAGTGTTTGATAGTAAATAATATATATATATATATATATATATATATATATATATATATATATATATCATATTTACTGCATAGACAATGATAACATTTTAATAATATTTTCTTTCTCACTTTTGATTCCATTGTTCAAATGTAGGGAATGATAAGGGTAATTGTTTAAAATTACTAAATGATTTGAATCAAATATTATGATAGTAAAAGCATGTAAATAAACATGATAATGAGTATAAATCCAATAATATAATACAAAAGTCCCAAATTAACCATGATTAGTTATTTTTTGAGTATAATATATGTAAAATTTTAATAAGTGATATCCGCACCAAATTTATACTAACAAAATTGAAAACATGTAAACCAATAACATATCATGTTCTACCAAAATCTAAAAATTGATTCAAACTTTGAATTTCAATTTAAATAATATAATTATTGTCTAACAATAAATACACAGAAGTTATATTGATACAGGTATATGTAGAATAGAGAAGATAGGTGATGTATAGTAAAATAAACGAAAATAGTAACGGATGTAATTATAGTGGCGATAGATATGAATGTAGATAATAGCGCATAGGTGGGTAGAAGTTGTTAGAAGTAGATAGATAAAAATGGGCGGTAAGAGTAGATAGATAAATAAAGTAAATAATCATAATTAGTGATTATAGATAAGTAGTGGAGACCCCCATTTGGAGATTCTTAAATGTAACATGGGTGTAACGCTATTTTTGGATGTTAATGTTAACAATACAGGGTTCGGGGCGATTTTAACGGACAATCAATGCATGTCCGATGCTGCTAATAATAGTTGTTTGGAATGCGTGACAAGTCTACAATTTGCATAAGCAATGGTATTAAAAGCAACTTTTGCTTTGCTTAATCTGCAACGTTAGTTTGAATGCATTGCTCTTATTCATTATCTTGATAGTAGTTAGGTGAATTATGTCTTATGCAGTCATGCGAACTTGTTAATTAAAACTAGTATTTTTGCCCGCACGTTGCACAAAATTGATTTGTCATGATATTTTATGTGAAGACCACATTTGGGGTTTCTTAAATGTAACGTGGGTGTAATGATATTCCTAGATGTTAACTGGGCGGAGTTTAGGGTAGTCAATGCATGTCCGGTGCTACTAATAATAGTTGTTTAGAATGCGTGACAAATCTAAATTAGCACAAGTGGTGGTATTAAATGTGACTTTTACTTCTTCTTTTAAAAAAAATAAAATAAAAAATTCTCGGGGTGGGTTTGACTGCATTACTCTTATTCAAAATATTGAGTGTAGTGGGGTGAATTTGTTTTATGAGAGGCTTGTTATTTAAGATTATTGTTTTTTTTTTTACTTTTTTTTTGGCATTATTTTGATAATATTGTTTTTAAATATATTAAAAGAACAATGAATCGGGTAACTCATGCTTTAACAAATGCTACTACTTCTCAAATTGGTTGAGGTAACAAATGTCACAACTTCTCAATTTGGTTGAGGTTTGGGTTTTGATATGGTGTCGTATTGTCAATCATTTTGATTGATTAATGATAAAGGGGTTTATGTCTTTCATTTTTCAATTTTCATTTTTTTTATAAAAAAATAAAAGATTCCAGTTAATAATATAAATAGACTTTGATGTCAAAGATCTTGTGGTCAAGCGGCACCCAGTGTACGAGCCTCAGTGGAGGAATATGTATTTTAATTTAATTTATTATTTTAAGCGTTATTTTTAAGATTTTAAATTTTAATTTAAAAAAGTTCGATTTTCTCAGCTTGTCATCGTACTTCATTCATTGTCCTTTAATAAAAAAAATTGAGTATACCCAAACTAAGTAGAAATAAACTAAAAAATAATTAAGACCATTTCAGTTAAAAATAGGTAAAAACGCAAACCCTATTGTATTGAAGTTTTATCGTCTTTCGTTTTCTTCACGGCCGCCACCTCTGTGAAGCAAGCGGATCGAAGGCGGCGTCCGATCGTCTTCCCCTGCTGCCATCTCCGCCTCAAACAGCGTCCACCTTCATTGTCTTTTATGCATTTACCGTTTTCTCCTCCATCTCCACCGCTACCGATCGTTACTATCTTATTTTCGCACTATTGTTTAGTTTGAACTAAGTAGAAATAAACTAAAAATAATTAAACACATCTAAATTATTATTTAGTTTGAATACCATGTTTCAAAATCATCATCCAAAAATTATAAATATCCAAAATAAAATTAATGTATCACTCGAATCCAATAGACGACGACCACCACTAATTACTCATCGAGTCTACCTCCATAAATTCTTTTTCCACCAACTAAATAATTAAATATTAAATTACTTTTTACTCTTTTTTTTTTTTCATGAATTTTAAATTTTATTTCTCATAATTTTTTTTTTTTTGTGTGGATGGAAATTGACAAGAAAACAAAATGTTGAGGACCAAAATACTAATTAACTCTATATACTAATATACGGAGTATTTATTTATTTATTGAGTATACCAATTTTAGTGAGTTTTTGGACGATTAGGCTTTTGCCAGTTATTCCACGAAGATACACAAAAAAGGGAAGAAAAAAGGAATAGATACAGAGAGAGTTGTTCAGTTTGTTCAATCACACAACAGTAATTCGTGAAGCTTTTTTCCCTTTCTCCCCCTTCTCTTCTTTTGAGCAAAAAACCAGAATTAGAGAAAGTAAGGCCTGAAAAGGAAGTGAAATTTAACGTATTTTCTTCAGTGTTTATGAAGGAAGGGGCGATTTGATGGTTTATTCATAGATCTAACGCTTTGAGAATTACATGGATTGCTAATTTTTGATTCGGATCTATCTCAGTCGTTTTTCAGTTGTAAGGGTTCAGTCAGCGACCAGCAAACAGCATAAAAGCACGCCACAAGCTCGACTCTGAGGTTTTCATTCTTAGAAAGTACAAAATGTTCAGAGCTGTATTATGACTGCTCCATAATTATTAGTATTTATTATCATTTTTACGATTTCAAGGTTTGTGTGCTATTTTCATTTTTGTTGGTTTTGGCATATGACGTAGCTCAAATGTTCGCTGCTTTCCATGATTTAGCGTTTTATCGAGTTTTGCAGGGTTTGTGGCCGTCTGTCCTTACAATTGTTTGGTTTTTGGTGTGGATAGACATGATAGTAATAGGTAGTTTGGCCCTATGCGTTCTTGCCACAATTGTTTTTTTTCATAGCTGAGGCCTTCAAAGTTTAAATATTGGAGATTTTATCTACATGGGTCTTGGTTATTCTTAATTTTTTGGGCTGAAATTTAGATGGATTTTTTTATTTAGGTCTTCTTTTTTGTTCTGATAGACAACTAGTTATGCTATTTATATTTGTCATCTGATTAAGTAGGCTATATCATTTACTCAATTTTATGGTTTTTAGTTCTTGTTGGGATTTCAGTTATGTTGCAATTTAATCTATTAATACAGTTGTGTTCTTTATTTCCGGGATAAGAGAGATTGGTTGTGAGGGGCTTTTAGTTGGAGTGCTCTTGCATCCATTTTGGATGTTGTGGATTTGGCAGTAAGCCGGGATGAAATGAGGGATGTTATCAAGGTTGATAAATTTCCTGAAGTCCTGTTGGCGCTCATCATCCAACAGCCACGTCCGTAAGGGTTTCGATTCTACTTGCCGGCAGGATGGACTTCTTTGGTATAAGGACATTGGGCAGCACTTGCTTGGTGATTTCTCAATGGCTGTTGTCCAGGCAAACAATTTGCTTGAGGATCAAAGCCAGATTGAGTCTGGATCTTTGAGCTTACTTGATTCTGGTCCTTTTGGAACTTTTGTTGGAGTATATGATGGTCATGGTGGGCCGGAGACATCACGGTTTATCAATGATCACCTCTTTCAGCATCTCAAGAGTAATCACACTATATCTAAAATGAGAAAACTTCTTTTATGTTAAATGTTCAATTAGAGTTTTTAGTTACCTTTGCATTAATTGTTCTTTCAATAGATTTCTCTTTAGTTTTCTTGCTATTTAACCATTACATATTCAAAGTTGATTATCTTCAATTTATATGTAGCAGGGTTCACAACAGAGCAAAAGTCTATGTCTGTGGATGTGATAAGGAAAGCATTTCAGGCAACAGAAGAAGGATTCTTGTCTCTGGTTGCTAAACAATGGCCAATAAACCCACAAATTGCTGCCGTTGGGTCTTGCTGCCTTGTTGGCATAATCTGCCACAGAACTCTTTATATTGCCAATCTTGGTGATTCCCGTGCAGTTTTGGGGAGGCTGGTCAAGGCAACTGGAGAGGTTCTTGGCATCCAGCTTTCAACTGAGCATAATGCCAACATAGAATCCATCAGACAGGAGCTGCAAGCTATGCATCCTGATGACCCACAGATTGTTTTTCTGAAGCGTAATGTATGGCGGGTAAAGGGCTTGATACAGGTAACTCTATAGCTAATTGGGTTTCCTTATGTTGCTTTCAAGTTCAGGTTGATTTTCATCAATTTTCTTCCAGATGGCAAAATTGCATTGTTGTGACTTGGTAAATGAACTATTTTTAGTTAAGGTTGCCACTATGCACATGAACATGCTCTTTTCTAATTGATATGTGTATAGGTTTGATTTCTAGATTTTTTTGAGCCCTGCTGCTTTTTATATGCTGATCTTTCACTAATTTAGGTTTCTTTCAAGTGAAAAAATAAGGCCTGTTTACTACAGAGAAATTGAATATTCATTTTTTATTTCCAGTTTTCCAAATATTTTCAAGTTTTCATTTTTTCATTGGAAAATTAGGAAATGTATCACAAGTGAACTATTTTCCAACTTATAAAATATCAAATTATTTGAATTTGAATTGTTTTTCTTTTATAGTTTTACATATAAAATGTAAAAATGAATGATAAGTGACAATGCATTGAGTGGTGATGGGGGGTAGGTAGTAGATGAGAGTGGGGGTAGGTAGTAGATGGGATGAGGTTACACAAATAGTGTTATAGTGGTCGTGTAAAGTAAGTGATGATTGGAATGGGGATAATGAAGCGGTGGGTAGGTATGTAGGTAGTAGTATGCATGGTATAGGTAGTTACATAGATAGATGAGTGGTATAAGTATTTAGAGGCACGGAATGGTGGGTAGAAGGGAATGATGATTGTATTGATGTGGTTGTGGTGATCGAAATGTAGGTAGGTAGGTGGTGGGGTAGGTTATAGGCATGTAGTTGAAGACAGAGGTAAAAAGGTGAGGTAAATAAGTAATGTTAATGGTGATAAAAAGTGAAGTTATGCATGCTGTTGTATTTGGTGAATTTGGAAAATAGTAAAAGTGTTTTCCAAAATCATTTGTTAAGTTGAATAAATGGAGAATTCTCAAATTAACAGTTAATTTTGAATAGCTGTATTCCATTTATTCCAGAAAATTGGAAATTGGAAAATTCTCTAGTCACTAAATAGGTCCTAAAAGTTCACATGGTCTTGGTTTCATTCTCCCGTGATTTACTGAAGCAAGAGTTTGATAGATATCAAGTGACTTGTAGAACCTTTGAGCTTGACTACTTTCTCTTATTATTAGGTTGGACTGTTGGATTAAATTTCATACAACTCAATCCAGCTAAAGCTTAATCTGAGTCTAGTTGAGGCTGGCTGCACCCCTGCATAGATTTAGTATTCCCAACAGGCATTGTTTTATGTATACAATCCACATCATGTAAGTTGACACAGTTTTACACTAGCTGTCAACAAACTGCCATACTGCAACTCCTCTTGTTCAAATTTGGGACCAGTTAGGAAACTTTAGGCAGAGCTAAAGATTCATAGAATTTCGATATTTTTTTCTAAATCTCAATTAATGTTGTCTGGTACATCCCACATTCCCACCTAGTAGTAATATTCAGAGTGCTTCTTTTGTGGACTATAATGATATACCATGTGTAATACTTTAACAGTTTAACAGACCATCACAATGTTGTTGCTGTTGTTATACTCCGTTATATTTATTTCTAGATATAGGAAATATGTCTGCGTTATCAATGGGCATCAGCTTGTAGGCAATTTAATGGCAATTTCCATAAAATCATTCAAGCTATTTTATTTTATTTCAGGTAATTCAAGAAATCAAATGCCAACACTTTAAAAGCTCACATAGTGCATAACAACAGAGAAATAATTCAAATCAAATTGCTATAGATGGTAAATGATCCTATTTAACAAATTTATAATAAAAAGATCACTACGTCCTCCTACCTAAGGAAAATTTATCATTGAAACTTGTCAAATTTTTAGATAATCAAATGGAAAGTATTAGGTTGATGGATTGATCCCTCATTTTAACATTTGATCCAGTGAAGAAATGAGGAAAGAACATTAGTTTTTACAAGTTTATTTTCTGCATGGTGGTTTTTTACTTAATTAAGGGAATCCATGTTTCCTATTGGGAGTATTGAATGATATTATCAAAATTTGGCCACAGAGAAGTGGTTTATGGTGATAGTTTTATGCAAATTATTGGTTACTCTAGGTGCACCATGATGTTATGTCCCTTTGTTTTAGTTGATTTACCAAAACCTAACTACCTGATTTTTTTTTTTATCAAGGAAAGAAAAGGTTGTCACTTCCCAACATCAAAAGAAGATTTCTTCCTTTTTACAGGTTCTTGGGAAGTATAGAGTGAGGGGAAGTCTTGTGCATTGAAGCTCCTTTGCTTCTATCACACTAAAATTTTTTATGTTGTGTTACATCTTGTTTTCCAAAGAGGGTTGCTTAATTATGGAGTACTAGAGGTTCTTGAATTCCCAGTTTCCCTATCACTTGTGCCTTAGTCTAGTTAAACCATTAGATTTGTAGTCTTTATTATTTTTTGAGATTCAATATTTCTCTCTTGTTCTTGTTCTAGTCTTTCATAGCTTTCGCCTTTATGGTGGGTGCTGGCTTTTTGTCTCTCACTGGACCATTACTTGCACGTTTCTATCATATTGAATTCAAGAAATTTTGATGACTAATGTTTGCTTTTTAGTCAATCTATCTATTCTCAGTCCAACACTTTTGATTTCACAAACACACACACAATATATATATATATATATATATATATATATATATATGAAACTGTATGCGGGAAGCTTGCTGCAGTTTGCATCTATAAGAAAGTTGATCCTGTTGCAAGATTCTAAACATTGTGTTTTTTTTTTTTTTGGGTGTAAGGTATCATGTCATGGTAGGAATGTTCGATTAACTGCTCTTGCTAATTGTTGAAAGCTTGGAATTAATCATATACTGCCTCTTTCTATATCCTTCTGATTTCTGGGACTTGAGGAAGGGGTGCACTATAAATATTTTTCTCAATTGATAAATATATATATGGACTTAGCTTTCTGCCTTTCTGTTTCCTTGATAAATGCTTTGCTAATTATTGCTGTATCCTAATTCATTTTAACCTGAGTTTATTTTGATTAAGATTTGGGCAATTGATTTTTAATGTTTGACCTTCAACATAGATATCCATAGATGCTTAAATTTGGTGATATGAATCTGTTTTGAGTAATTTCTCAGTTATAAAAAAATAAAATCATCTTGCAGATTTCCAGATCCATTGGTGATGTGTATCTTAAAAAGGCTGAATACAACAGAGAGCCTTTGTATGCTAAATTTCGCTTGAAGGAACCCTTTAACAGCCCCATATTGAGCTCAGAGCCATCAATTTTAGTGCATGAAATTGAGCAGCACGATCAGTTTCTCATATTTGCTTCTGATGGTCTTTGGGAACACCTTAGTAATCAAGAGGCAGTTGATATAGTACAAAGTGGCCCACCAAATGTAAGATCCCTGAGACTTATCAAAAAATCTGAGTTTCTTCCTTGTGAATTGGTATAGTTTCTGGATTCCATAAAAAGCTATAAATTATGAGTTGTTGTACCAAGTTTCACGTCATAGTTAGATTTAATGTTGCTGCTGCTGCTGCTATATTGGATAGATGCTAGCGGCTAGCCAGTATGTTGAATTGTTTCAATTGTCAGTGCATGGATTATAACTTTTCAATATGTTATATACTGAATAGTGATATCAGTCAAATCATCGAAATTTCATTATTGCATCATGCTATTATGCACCACTGGAGTAAAGATTTTAAGCTCTACTATCAAGTACCAATGAAGCATGATTTTAAGGACAAGAATGTGGGAAATAAGGAAGATGCTCACAAATAGTGATATCTGAACCTATAAGCCATTTCATACGTAGATAGCAATAGCAGTTTATAAGAATTGTGTTTTACTGTTGAAAACTGAGACATATGAGCAGACTCAAATCCCTTGTTTTGTTGAAAGGAGATTAAAAAATTGATTTTGTGTAGGGTGAGATGGCCTGATATTTTCCTCTAGCCTGACTAACCCTTAAAGAGTGCCCGAGAGGGAGGGAGTGAAAAATGCCTTTTTGGTTATTGTGGAATCAGAGCTCTGATTATGTCAATGATGTTTAGGTGCCCTTTGATTCAATCTGCATAAGTTGTAAAAAAAAACGTGAATTTTGGTCACACATAAGCATATAATTAAGATGCTGGACAGATGTCACTGCTAATGATGTTTACCTGATCTCCTTCATGCAGGGAAGTGCTCGAAGGCTTGTGAAAGCTGCACTGCAAGAAGCAGCTAAGAAAAGAGAGATGAGGTACTCTGATCTGAAGAAGATTGATCGAGGCGTGAGGAGGCATTTTCATGATGACATGACAATCATTGTCGTATTTCTAGACTCAAATCTTGTAAGTAGAGCCAGTGCGCCAAAAGGACCCACTTTATCTTTGAGAGGAGGTGGCGCCCATCTACCTGCAAAAACTTTGGCTCCTGTGTGATGCTGCACCTATGGAATGCGGTACCTCTTAAAACCTCTATGTTTCGTGTACTCAGCTGTGCCCATGCTTACGGTAAATTAAAGAAAAATCTTTAGAGGGTGCACCGCTAAATTTAATTCTTCAATGTAAAATGCAAATGTTGGACTTGGAATAAACTTTTTGTTTAGATTCTCATAAGGGATTTGAATGAAAAAGACTCAATGTAGAGATTCTCTCTGCTAAATTCAATAGGGTGTATAAAATTTTGCTGTTCAAATTTCGAAATCTGGAATATTATGATCATTTACAAGATTTGTGACATGAATTTGCTTTATGATATGCTTATAAGGGATCAGAAAACCAGATGGCAGTTGTGATTGTTGGAGAGTTTTGGCTGCAGCCAAACCAATTGGTATATCATGATGCACCACCCCTGATACGAATGTTCATCCCAATTGTGCTTCATATTCATTGAAAGTGCATGAATTGTTGGTTGAAACTTCATCTCTCCAAATTTGCCACTCTAAGCAATGGTTTGAAATGTTGCCCTTAATCACAAACAAAAATAAAACCTCTATTAGAGTAACATTACTAAACATCCCCAAGTCACTTTGTATTTGCCAAAAAGCAAAATAAATACACTTTGTTTTCAGTTATTTATTACCTTTTATGAAATTCAGTCTTTTTCTCTTCAATTGTTATCAGTTAACACATTTTGTATTTACAGTTAACCGTTTCTGTACATGTAAACAAATAACTTGATAATTGCTAACACATTAACTCGATAATTGCTGACACATAATATGATAGCTACAAGTATAGAAACTGCCAATTGTACAGAATGTATACAGAATTTGAAGGTTATTTTTGGACCAGGTAGACTCTGATCCCATGGTATAATTTGCCCTTTCTTTCTTTCTATTTAAACAAGTTTGGTCTCTTTCTTTCTGTTTGAAAAAATTTAGTTCCGGAAATTTAATTCCTTATTATAGTAACGAAAGTATTATATAGTGAGGATTATGTTCAAAAGGGCAACTTTAACATCCCCATATTCATACAACCAAAATTAGACAAATCATTCAAACCAGATGGTGAAATGGTGGGCAGATCAAAATCAACAGAGAATAATATATCATCAATATCCAAAGTTACTGTTCTGATATCCAAAAAACAGTGAATTCACAGACAAAATGACAAGAATATGCAAGCAAATTAGGTTCCATAAACATTAAAGAGAGACAAAAGGGTCAATGTTTTGTCACCAAAAAACCCAAACATATCAATCAAAGTTGTGTAGAGAAACTCGAATGCAACACAAAACATAACGCTAATGTATTAAACACTATGGAAGAGCAAAATTTTTTACAGGATGGTGGTCAAGAACAACAACAACAACAGAACCGAAACAAGCACAAACTCGAGACTAATTACACAGGCTTCCTGGAAAATCGGTACTGAGAGTATTAGTGAAGGTCATAACGAACTAATTGAAAACCTCGCAGACAAGTATATGAAGATCATATCAAATCTTTCTATAATTTACAGAGATTGCGGACACTACTCTACAGATCCCTTCTGCACAACGGACAAGACCCGTGCCTCACCAGCCACTTATCAATGCACGGTAGGTGAAACATGTGATGGCACTGCGGCAAACTCCTGACAGTGTCGCCCAGCTGAAAGTCCTGATTTACACACACACACACAGTAGACGCCTTTTAAACAAAGATTCTGTGAAGGAATAAAGAATAGGCGAGCAGTAAAACAAGGAGAACAAACGTGGAAGTTTACCTGTAGGCACACGGAACAAGAGACTCTCTCCCCCGAAGCATCCACATTGTTGTCACTAGTGATTACAATCTTTGGAATCCTTTCGACTGAATCTCCGGGCAAACCCTTTGATCCACCTAGGTCGAAAATGTTGGATGCCTCATCATATGCACTTTCAACAGCTCCCATCTGATATATAACAGAAACCGTTAGAATGGAAGGGGCGTTCCAAGGTTTGGCTCAAACATTTAGGCACTCGGTAAAGTTATGGCGATACCTGACTTTGTACTGCACTCAACATTGCTGGACCAATTCGCTCACGAACAAGTCTACCACTTAAAAGGCTAGCAAGCACATCAATCTGTATAATTCCCACATCGCTCAGCAGTTAAGCATAGAACCAAGAAATTAATTTCAAAATAAAACTCGATAAATGAATATCAAGTTTGCAAAAGCAATCAGAATATGGTTACCAAACCGGGGCCAACACATCCCTAACCAATGATTCTTGACCCAAATGGTAGAGGCAAGGCACCATTTAGTTAGGCGTCTAAGCCCCACATAGGGAGCAATCTTGTGTGGAGTCTTTTAGTCCCGCCATACGGTGGAGACTATTTTGTCCTCATTCAAGAAAAGGGTATTGTAATTGTTACCATTGAATTGTATTAAGTTCATCAATAGATTGATATTGTGATTGAATTGTATTGTATACTCATCGTTCCAAAGTAAAAACGAAGCGAAAAGTTCCCTAAGACACACTAATCGTCTACCATGTCACCGAGCACGAAAAGTATGAAGCCGTGTTTGCTTACCAAATATAGGAGACACCCAATTCCAGATTCATCTGACTGCCACAAAATCAAAGATGACTCGAAGACCTCGAGCGAGAAAACGGCACCAGAGATAGCACCAACTGCAGCACCTCTTATGAACCCACTCTCTGTCTCTTGGCCTATCAAAGCCCCAGTCAATGCCCCTAATAAGGTTCCCACTGCAAGGACAAAGTCAAAACTCAATTTTCAGCATCTTAAAGGAGGGGAGAAAACTGAAAAACTCCCTTTTCATACATGAAAATGTAGCCCCTATGATTTCAACACCCCCACCAATAGCATATGTAAAAGCCAATTTCCTTTTTTTCTTTTGGCCCACAATATGATCATGTTCTTTTCACACAAATTAATGGTAAAATGAACAAACTTTGTGTTCACAACACCAAAGATCCTTCCTTTTTGCTTTCTTTTTGACAAATCACTCCTAAGATTCTTCATTTTTTGCTTAATTTCTTAACTTTAAAGATGTTTCACCCTAGAATAGTATGCCCTGATTCTGAAAACAAGAATTCATGATCAGAGAAAGAAAAATTCAAAATCAAACACCCAGATCACATTTATGCTACCCCATGGTTAATTATACATACAAATCAAGAAATTGCAGCTATTAAATCCCAAAAAAAAAGAAAAACACTTTAGCTACAATGTAAAAGAAAAACATACCTAAGGCGAAGAAGAAAATAAAGATGAGAGAAAAGACATTGCCAATGAAAGAAGAGACAACAAAGGTGAAGAATCCCTTGGCCTTTTCAGCCAAAGTCTCAAAGGAAAATGATGAAAAAGCTGAAGATGAAGGGAGAGCATGAGAAGGGTAAGTGTAAAACTCCATTGATTCTTGTCTCCCCCTCTCTTCTCTTTCTCTGCAATTCAAGAATTGGCCTCTGGACACAAGCACAAGAAAATTCAAGGCTCCAAGAACACAGCTTTGGACACACATCCTAATAAATATATATATATGGGTTCAAGTATGTGTGGGATAAAAACATATAAAATGCATAGATTTGTGTGGGCAGTTGTATATATAAAGGGCAGAGGTTATGAGGGAGGGGTTTTAGGTGTGTGGTGGTAATTGGTGTGCAAAAGAGAAAGGTAAAAAAGAAACCACCTAAACCAACCAGCAATTACAGACAGCTTAGGAAAATGTTTTGTTTTGTTTAAGGCAAAGTTTTCAAGAAAATGAAAGAAAGAAAGTGAAGGTGAAGGTGAGGGTGAGGTTCCTTGGGAGTTGGGAAGGGACTTGCAGATCAAATTGGGCAATGGGCGCTTGGGGGGCTTAAATGGACCACATAATGAGATCACATGCCAACGACCTTAACCACACTCCATCACTCCTTTCCTTTTTCTTTCAATCTTTTTAATTTTCTTTTTCCGTGAACCCAGAATTTCCGTCGTCGAACAGTGACTAACCCTAACCCCTCATTAAATTGTAAGTTCAATCTTTATTTATTATTTATTTGGATAACTGAAGTGATATCACTTATAAAAAGATAAATCGAGTCAATCTAATTTCAATGTCCGTAACAGAAGTTGAATTGAGTCAATTTATTTTCAAGATTCAATATAAAATTGTATACTTCTAAGGCAAAAAAACCCCAACCCAAACCTCTCTTTTTCTAAGTGGATTCATTTTATAATTAATTAAAAAACAATGATACATACCTTCATATATTTTTTCGACAAATTTATCATTTTGATGTGACATCATCTGATCGTACTTTTCAACTGGTTCATGGCACCCAATAAATGAATCAATATTATAAGGAAAAAATTAATAGAAAATTTTAGGAGGGAAAAAAAAAACATTTTTTCTTAATCAAAAGGCGTTTTTACATATACTCATCACTTAACATGGATTAGTCCCACCATACATAAAAACATAAAATACTAACTCAGATCATTAATACAAATTAATAAACATACAAGCTCTTATACACACACATATGAATACTTGAATAGTGAAGTGTTATCTTTCTTCAAATATGTAAAGCAGTAATAAATATGACAGGCGAGAAAAATACAATATATTTATTAAAAAAATATTCTTTTAACCTGATATCAAATGGTAAATATTTAATTGAATAAATTTAATACTTTCAATTCCTAGTTACATTGGAAAAGGAATTATATCCCCCATAAATATGATTTCTAGTTAATTCGGATTTTTTCAAATCAGAAGTTTCACAAATCATGAAAATAATTTTTTACATTTTAAATCCTAAAAAAAGTTTGAATTTTTTCGGTTACCAAATGCCCTCTACTTAAACAATTGACTACTCTAATTCAATCTATTTTTGTTGTTTTTGGGAAACTCCTATTTCATCTTTATCACTTTAATTACTCTAATCTTATTTCCATCTAAAATATGAATATAATTCAAATATGATAAGACAAAGTATTGTTGCAAAAATAACTAGTGGCAAATTTTACAAAGAAATTTCAACTAAATTTTAGTTCAAATAACTAGTGCATGGTGTTGTAATTGGTATGAATGTTGGCCGTTAGCTCCTAACCGAGGAATATTTTGCAGGATAGAAAATGAGAGAAAGAGTGAAAAGTAATAAACAAAGATGAAAGGAGAATCCTGATTTCATTCATCATCCCCACCCGTACATAATACATGAGAAATATATATAATTCTAAACTATAACGAAAACATAATGGAGACATAAATATATATGTTTGTTACATAATGATGCTTAATAATGTTCACTAAATAACAATATTTATAACACATGGTTATTTATCATTGGATGTACTCTAGAGTTATTATGCAATACACATTAAAAGTTTTTAATACTTACAAACTATCATGATATTTTTTTTAAAATTTTTTTTAACCAATGTTCGTTAAATCATCTCAGATTGACGGATAATATTCCTTTATGTTTTTTTTTTTTTTTTTAACGTGAAACCATGTTCTCACTTGAATATATGTGTGTGTGTGTGTGTCATGCAAATTAAAATGTAGTTCATTTGTACCTTATATACGGTACAATTTGAAAATTGTTTATAATAATATCATCTGCAATTTATGATTGTATTTGTAGTTATTTATAGCTAATATTATTTGAAACCATTACATGATATAATCCATTGTTATAAAAAAAAATTGTGAAAAGAGAAAATGGAGTGTGTGGGCGAGTAGAGTAGCGCAAGGTGGGTAGTGTAGAGGGGGTATTATATAATAGTTTGTAGAGGAAGATATTTTGGTTAGGTGGACCCCAAACCAGAGTACAGCCACCATTTCATCATTTTCCCTTGTAAACAATTTTTGAATTAACACCTTAATATCATGATGATAATAATAAATTAATATAAGTTTCAACCTAAATTTAATATGTCTTATGTGTTAGCTAGAGGATTTGTAAAAAAATAAATTACAAAATTTGTCACAGCGAGTCAGTGATACAGTGATTTGAATGGCTACTTATTTCTTATGATTTACTTTTTTTTATCATTATTTTTTATGATTTACTGTCCATCATAACTACATTCAAACTTTCACCACAGAGCTATATATATATGTCTCGGGAGTCCGGGACAATAATAAATGAATATGGAGTGTAGGCGTGGTAGGTACGTAATAGTAGTGTCCAATGACGACTACAAGGGAAAACTAACAATTGTTCAAAGAGGAATGCAATCATGGAAACTTTTTCAATACTTATTCTCAAGCAATAAAGAAGGTATAGACGTACGTATGTAAAAGAACTCATCTAAGTGTATCTAGAAATATAAATGATCGGCCAAGTAGTTTGTAGTTCAATGATATCACCGTGACTATATATCTTAAATGAGAGGTGTTTGAATTTAGTGGAGACGTTGACCATTTGCACTTCAATATATTAAGAATGTATGTATGTACAAATATTATATTGTAATAGAATCAGTAGTATAAAAAAAAAAAAGAATTGGAATTTTGTAAAACCATATCTATTCTATTCATTAACTTGGTTGTTTGGGTGCACCAAATGGAAGAAGAAATCCAATTCTTTTGTTTTCCGTCAACGTACTAAAGGCTTTTTGTTCCGTGAACTTGTTTTATACAATGCATTTGTCCATAATTGATTAATATCTTTGGTGTTATTAAGAGAAGATAATCATTAAATTTATGTAAAGTTATTTTAAATATTTCCATTGTAAATTTTTACACATCCTCATATGGTTGTGAAAAATAATATAGCCTCCTTTAGTTGGAAGAATCATTTCTCGATCCATTTACCCGAATTTTTTCAGGTTATTAATAAAGCATACATCAAGTAAGGAAATAATATATATTTTGACAAATGAGATTGTTTCACAAACCCTAATTTGTGAAATGAGTCGAGTTGAGAATCGTTGTACACAAAATGTTTAATATCGATATTATAAAAAAGAGTTATTCGTGAGATGTTGAGAATCGTTAATTAACACTAATTTCATGATTCATGAATGGCTATTTCCAGTACAATATGGCAATAGGGTCTATGTCATGTAATAGAAAATGAACTAAATTGTAGAATAAATTTATTATGTAAAATATTATTTCATTCCTAGTTTAGTATTCAACTTGATATGATGATGATTAACCAAACATTACTCCATACAAAAACTTAATGACAACACTTAACTAGAGTGTAATGTGCTAATCTTGTTCATGTATTATTATTATCACTTTCTAAGTGAGCAATCTGTGATGAATATAAAATTTTTTTAAAAAAATGACAACCACACTCACCACTTTCTTTTGAGATGACAAATTACATTGCTTCGTGAACCGTAATAAAAAATACATTTTTAATATATTAAAAATACATTATTTGTATACTGAATGTACATTATATAAAATAATGTATTTCTAATACTTAAATAACATACTTTTTCTGAATATAATATACATTTTTAATATATTAAAAATACATTATTTATATATTGAATATACATTATTTGATAGTATGAGACAATTGCTTAAAGATGTAGACAAGTAAAAGATGAAGGGATAATTATGGCGCATGTCGTGTTGGAATTTTAGCATAACTTGTTTGAAAAGTGTGTAGATGAGTTGAACAATATGACCTGGTCTCAGTTCGTTCATGTCGGTACGTACGTGGATCTCTTCATGTAACTCAACAATTTTTTGTAATTCTATCTAACTACTACAAATAACTAAATCAATAATTTTTAATTTAATTCCAATGATGCTATGCATATATTTATTTATAGATAAACACTTGAATTAGGACAACCTCCGTTAGTTGAATAATTAATTTGATAATCGTAATGTTTTAAATTTAATTTTTTGTGCGAATTACTTATCCGCCATCTTGACCCTAAGCTGATTTATAGATAAACAATTGAATTAATATTTAACACTATACTATTATGTATAGTATTAAAAAAAAAAACTTGTATGCTTTTTTTTTTTTTTTTTTTTTTTTTTTTCAAATGGAAAGAGCGAGTCTTTTTGAAAGTTTCAATTGAGTTTTAAAAAATAAGTGATACGTTACAAGAATATTATATTATATTTTATAAAATGGTATCAAAATAAAATGTATTGAAATTATCTATAATATTATATATTATTAGTTACTTTAGGAGCTAGTTTAGGAGTAGCTATGATTATAATATCATCTATTTTTTATCATTGAAATAAATGGACGAAAATTTTCAATCACCTTTAATGATGGTCAGTTCAAAAAATAAATAACCCTACTAAAAATCTAATTTTTGTCTAATTTAGTGGTAAGAATTTCTTAATCACTTTTGTGAAAATTTTGATTTTTTTTAACTTTTTCCTTTTTCATATATAGCTAGTAAAGAAAGAAAGAAGGGGAAAAGAGATAAGGATTTTAAAAAATAAATATATAAAAGAAAGAAGAAAATTTTTTTTTTTAAAAAAACAAAGAAGAGGAAGAAGACAAAAATTTTGGTTTCTTTGATGGTAAAGTTTGGTAGAAATATCTTTGTCAGAAACAACTTTGTAATAGTTGCTAGAAAATGTTCAACTATAGTTTTTCTTATCAATGGAGGGTAGGTAAATTGCAAGCAATTGTTATTATTTTGGTTGGTTCAATCATTTAAATTTTCGGATGACCTTTTTTCATGGTCATAAATATCGGCAATACTTTTTTTTTTTTTTTTTAAACTCTCAAAGTTGTTGGAAACTAAATTTTCAACTAGAAACTCTAAAAATTTTCAACAAATATCTTGTGGAAAGAAAACTCTAGCTTTTTAGCAATAAGTTTTTGACATAGTAGGTGTGGCAAGATTATTATTAAAAAAAAAAAAAAAGTAAGTGTCGCAAGATTATTATTATTTTTTTAAATGACATATTTTAGGTCATAACTAAACTTTTAGTCTTATTTTATAAATAAATAAGAGTTGAAAATAAATAAATAAATAAATAATAATAATAATAATAATAATAATAATAATAATAATAATAATAATAATAAAACCCGAGCAAGAGGGAAATTTTCCTTTTTCTTGCCCTAATTTAAGGAATTTTTCACCATTATTTTCGAATTTAAGTCTATTTAAATATTCCCTTGTGAGCTCGAGACATTGATCCATGACGACCGGAGGGTGTCCACTTGCTGTAGGAGCGTCCCTGCCGGGAGAGTGTGCTAATTTGTTTATTTTTTGGGTAGCCCCCTCCGTTTCTTGATCCAAAAAAAAAAAAAAAAAAAAACTTATATATGACAGAATTTAATTTTTGAATAACAATAAATATTACTACATCTGTCGCATTTTATGTGTCTGGTTCAGTTTACGAGACTTGACTGAAGTTATTTTTAATTCAATTTTTCATTATATAAAGTTTAGTATTACTGTATTAGTATACAAAATTTATATATTAAGAAACTACATTAAAAGTACTATTAAACACAAAACAATCAAATTTAAAAATGAGTAAAAAATACTTAAGAAAAATAAACAAAGAAGAAAGAGTTGGTAAACACAAACAATGAATAGTAAGTAAGACAGGTAAAATGAGACAGAAGGACTACTTCGTAAAAACATAGCATTTATTATAAACTATATATTAATGATCAAATGAGAACCCTCTTCCCGTGAAAACCTGCGAACCAACATGAATACACACCATCGTCTACATAAATGCACACAAATTATTTCAGGAAAGATATTGTGTGCATTATACACACATAATGGGGGTGGGGGATACACACTTGTATTCTTCATTTAATCTTTGAAGAGTATGTATATATGTGTTCACACGTTGAAATGAATAAATTGGGTTCCAACTTTCAACATTCTACTTGCAAAAAAATCACAAATAATGCATTAACATACATGTCCCTTTCCATTTTATTATCCCCGCGCGCGTCCCTCACTCACACAACTTGCATGTCCATATGCATTTCATCTCTATATTTTATATGAAAAAATACAATACAGTAGTTACAACTTGATCATTAAATTTTGTATATGTCAAATTTAAAGGATTTTATTTACAACTTATTCAATAATTAAATTATTAAGGCAACGTTGTGTTGGTGGCTTTCGCAGCTTACTATGAAATTTGATACACATTATTTTGTTTGTTTGCTTATTTTTATTATCCTACTATTATATTCAAATCTTTTAATAATTATAAAAACACAATATTGTTATTCTCTGATACTTTTAATTACTAGATTAAAACGAACCAGAACTTTCTTGATCGAACGATGTGATAATATGGTCCAAGAAGAAGCCGGCCAGCTTCTCCACCATTCTTTAATTTCTTCAAATTTAATCAATTAATTTAATTTTACTTTTTGAAATTAAAGTACATTAATTCTGGTTCTTCAATGTCGGTTTTATTAGTTTAACTACAAAGATACGGAGGTTGATCTGAGAAGACAAACATATGAGAGCAAAACATGCAAATGATTGGATTTTGTGTCAAGATTAGTTACTTACTTTCCAGAATGAATGTTGATTCTTTTGGGTCATTCCAGAATTAATATATATATATATATATATATAGAGGCTCAGGTTCAGGTGCGGCCGTGCTCTCCCGTGCGGCCGTGCGGTTCACACCACTCAATGTTACGAAATACACCACTTAATGTTAAGAAACACACCACAGAAATATGCACTGTAGTGTATTCCTTAACATTGTGGTGTGTTTCATTGTGGTGTGTTTCTTAACATTGAGTGGTGTGTGACCGTACGGCCGCACGGGAGAGCACGGCCGCACCTGAACCAAAATATATATATATATATATATATATATATATATATATATATATATATATATATATATATATATATATATTCTTTTACGATGTAGAGCATACTAGTACTGAAATTAATGGTAGATGGTACATGAAATAATCAAATAGACTTTGACATAAAATATATTAAACACCATTTCAATTGAAATTAAATTGAACCAAATAATTTGAGAGAAAATAACAATTTTTTAATATAAAAAAAAAAATAAAAATCAATATTAGTATGTCTGAAGATAAGGAGTCTGAGCAGTGACCAATTGACTATTGAGGGTTCTCTTCATTCAATAGCATAATTAGTACTAGGGACCACTACATCTACAAATCTACTACTACTACGTATATGATGAATCATGCTCATATATTAAATATAAAATATATAATGCTTTGTGAGGTAGGTTTTTCTTTTCTAAAATTTATATCAAAATAGCATATATGAAGGGTGTGACTATCTCATGGAATTTGTGAGATGAGTTGTCGGGTTGGGTCAATATAAAAATGTGATATTTATGTTGGAAAATATAATACGGAGTACTAACAATAATAAACTGTTTGTTATTTATAAAGAAAAATGTAATATTTTTTATGAAAAATATAATATTTAGGGGTTGAATAATTACTTATGAGAAAAAATAGTGTAATATTAATAAGTGATAAATTGATTGTTACTTATGAGAGAAAGTGTAATACTTATAAAAAAAAATGTGATAATTTTGATAAGAAAATGTAATACTTTTAAATAAAAATGTAACATTATTATGGGTTGATGAAAAGTTACTTAGGAAGAAAATTGTAAAACTTATGAGGAAATGTGTAATATTTGTGAAACATCTAACATGTCTCGTAGATGAGGATCCGTGAGTCAGTCTCATGTTCTAAATTTTCTCTATCATTTTCAGTCCAAATAAACAATGCCTCACCACCGGAGTTTAATCCGGTGATCACCCATTTGGCCATCAATGAAAAAATAATAATTATTATTATTATTGAAAAATAATTGTGAATGGGACAGATGGTATACGAAAGTAAATATTGGTACTGAAAGTAAAGAAATTAATGGAAGGTGTTGAGGCATGCAACTGGCCGGGCAAGCATACCCTACAGCTACGTACTCCAAATTTATTGGGCATAAATATGCCAATTCATTAGTCAATAAAAGTATGCCCCCAATTCTTATTATTATTAGTCAAAAAAAAAGCCAATGAGATATAAGTATCTGAATTTATGGTGCAGTAAGATGGATGGGGTCCTGACACCAACTTCACATTATGTTATATTCTCTTTTGAAATATCTAGTATTGCGTGAATAAAAACATGTAATAAATTATTAAGAAGATAATAAAAATAATTAATGTATTATGAAGAAAAAATAAATATAAATTAAAAAAAAAAAAGAATTATAAGAGTATAAGAAAGTAAATAGAATATACAAATTATTATGTTTAATTTAAGGTGTGATTTAATGACATTAAACCATTTAGAGGAGAAAAATGATAAAAATAAAAAATAAATAAAAAATTAAGTGTCTAAGAAGGTAAGCATCATATATATACAAGATCATATTATAATGGATTAAATTAGCACATTTGTTTAATTCATGCTAATAAATTCTTAGCATCATTATTAGAGCAAGAACATCAGTTTGGTGTTTTAATGTGTATGTGTCTTATATTTTGAGATTTTGGTGTCTTGTGTTATTAAATGTTGTACTTTAAGATTATGAATTTTGCATTTGAAACAAATTAGTAATTGTGTCTTATGTTATAAATTTGTGTGTCTTGTGTTACGAAATTTTGTGCCTATGAACATAAATCATGTACATAAATAAGATTTGAAAAATAAGTAAATATATAACATGTGTATGTGTCTTGTGTTGTGATTTTTTTTTCTTGTGTTATGAAATTTTATACATTGTGAGTATGAATTATGTACCTCGTCATCGATTCAGGGTCCATAATGCTATGTGGATCTTATTCCATGAAATAAATTGTTGAATTAAAAATGTTGTTTCTTGTACGAACTTAACTCACTGATTCAATAGGTTATTTGGGGCAAGAATGAATGATGTCTTTACACGGTTCTTATATCGTGGACCACGGTCCATGATATAATTTGCGGTCTTTACAGGGTGCATTTTTTATTTTGCTGAAAAGTTAATGTCGGTGATTCGGAGAGGCAACAATTTCTAATGTTTTTCACCTTTTTTTTTTTCAATTATTTTAGTATCGAGTAATGTATTACGGGGATTATTTTATTTTAATTTTCAGATTAGTTATCCTTTTTTCCAATTGGCAAATTAATTAACTGCTTTATTTTATATTTCATATAAGGACTACAACGTTTTTCATTATTATTTAAGTTTACAAAGTTAATTATTTAATCATAAACTACCTACTCTAATAAACTTTAATTTGTCGCGCCGGTCTGCTGGTATGCATGTGTGGTTAGTAACTTAATAATGACCATAAATTCTTGAGAAATAAATTTGATTTATAATAATAAAATATAATTTTTAAAAATTGATTTTTTGTGGTACAAAATTGAGACTTGAGAGAACTAAATATCTGATTACATTAACTAACGTTATTAAAGAAGAATATAATTCTAACTAGATTACCAAAAAGCATACGTTGATCCTTATCCACAAAAGGCGAAATTCTTTGCTCTGAGAGACCGAGGTTCCCACACCCTGCATCAACATGATTATGATTATGAATGGATAAATCGTGGTGACTTAGCGGTCTATTAGAGGTCAAGATCAGTGATTGGTGTTCACAAGGAGTCACTCCCACAAAAAAATTAAATTCTCACACTATATATGACTGTCAAGGCTCAATAATGCATCGGATATTATTAGGCGGGCGATCAATAACTTACATGTCAAGTACAATTGTCTTGAGCAGATGGGCGGACAATATTTTGTCACAAGTCATTATTATCTTGTGGCAAAAAGGTGGAATCGCCCACCCCGACTTGACAAGATTGTGAATGAGTAAATCATGGTAACTCAACTGATTAACAGATACTAGACTTTTATTCACTGTTCACAAGAAGCTCTCATCATTTTGAAAGTTACTCCCACATTGTCGTTAGTGAGACTTGATCACTAATCTCTTATGAGTAATTAAACTGCTCAGGCAAATTGGGTCATTATTATCTTGTTAGGCAGCTAGAGGAGTGATCAATAACTTCCATGACAAGTTGTCTTGGGCGGGCAATATCTTGCCACAAGTCATTAATTTTAAATCTCATATTTTGTTATATATGCTGAAGTTCACAATTACCGTGTCAATACTTCTAGAAGCCCTCGTCAAATGAGATTGCAACGAATGAATATGTGATTTTTTTATTACTAGTTGTGATGGGTTGGGTATAAGAGCTCTAGTTGTAGGCTTCAGCCCTTTCAATTCCAATCTACAATTTCAGGATGTGTTTGTCTATTTTAAGAACATCATTATACCATTAATTATAGTTCACCTTATTATAAAATAAGATATTGATTTACTATTTATTTTTAATATATTTTTTTTTTGGAAATATTTATTTTTAATATATTGAATATTCATTTTCTCAAACTTCATTTTTTGTGTATTGAATGTTTATTTTTATATATACTATAAAAAAACTTTAATAAATTAAAAATGAATATTTATTCGTGGTTCATATTACAATATATGAACTATGATAAATAGTATAATTTGCCTTTTTCTAAAGAAGCAAAAATACACATGATTTTACGGATTTACTTTCCTAATTCACCAAATACCTCATTTAGTTTGATCTATATAAATAACATGGAAAAAGGATTTTTAAAGGGTTTAGAACTCTTTTTACTTAAAAGTAATTAATATATACAAGTTTTCATAATTTCCTTGGTAATTTGCTTAACTGTTTCTGAATTGTGTTGGCCAGTCATCATCAAATGCACAAGTTGTAAAACCAACAAGTTGTTATATATTGTCATCATCTAACTATATGAAAATGTTATTTAATTTCTATCAAAATTTCAGTCACGTTTAATATAACCTATATATATATATATATATATGATAAATGATTACAAATCTTCTTATTTATATATGAATTAGTTAACTTATCATGAATTAATCAGCCAAATGGTTACAAATTATTCAAATGAAATTATTCCTTTAGGTATTTTATACTAAGTAATTCATTTGTTATACCTTTGCCAACGATTCTCTTGCATTACCATCATTATTATACCATGGAGGTCCACTTTATAAGGTGAACCGCTGATATAAGATTCATTTTCAATATATTGAATGTTAATTTTTTGTGTACTGAAAGTTCATTATTTAATATAACAAATTAATGAAACTTCAGTACAAAAAAATAAATTTTCTATTGGGTGTCGGACGAGTTGGGTGAGTTCAGCCCCTGCACAATTCGAAACGTGGCGATGTGACTTACCATGGAGGGATCAGATGTGATTAAATAATTAATATCCACCTATAAGACAACCAAATAGTCAAAAAACTCTGTGATTAAGCATAGTGCAACGCTGAAATCCATCACTTTCAGTATACTAAAAAATGAATATTTATCCGTGGTATATACATATAGTATAATTTGCCCTTGCCGTATGGATTGGTCATAAGTAAGAAATCCCTGCAGGATACAACTCATATTCTTAATTATATAGAATTCCATAATTACAAAATTGCTCCCATTGGTTTTCAGGTTTGATCCATTCTTGCAATATAATCAAAGAATTGAAACAAGTTGAAGAAAAGGGTCTATCCAGAAATGTTAATTAATTTCCCATTGTTGGGTAAGCCCGCTATACGCTAATTAAGGATGTATTGAAATTTTGATTTCATGTTTATTTGTTGCGAAGTAGAAAATTAAACTAACAACATTTAATAATAATTCTACGTTACAAACACGAAAATCCTTAAGGAGACAAATTAAAGCTCAGATGTCAACTTCACTTATTTACTTTGTGATTAATGTTCAACCATAACATCAAATAATTAAGAATATATATATTTTTTAAAAGAGTGCGTTGTAGCTAATATCTCGTGCATGGTCCATGCTGTATTCTTACTTTATCTGTGTACGCCGGCATGCAAGACCAAGAAAATAAAAAATAAAAATTACGAAGTGTATAAAATAAGGCTACTTTTTAGTTTTGATATTTCGAGTGTTTATTTAAAAAAAAAAAAAAAGAGTTTAAATTTAAAAGTAACACATTTTTAACAAAAAATATAGTATTGGCCCTGTTTGGTAAATAATTAGCCTATCAGCTAATTTTGTCCTATTTGACCATTATTAATTGTTTGATTTGGTTAAAAAATCAATATAAGTGTTTGGTTAATAAGCTTTTTGTAATTTCAAAATACTAAATTTCAAAAGGCTACTCAAAACAACATTTTCAATTAGCTTTTTGAGAAAAGAAATTATACCAAACAACTATCAACTAACAGCTAATCTACCAAAGACTTTTATGTAATTAGCTAATATTATCAATTAATTATACCTTCTAACCCAATCAGCTAACAACCATATACCAAACAGAGCACATATTAATTAATTTAATTGAGTTTTAAATTCAAAATCAAAGCGCACAAATTAAGAGATCCCAACTATACTTAACTCAAAAAACGAGAGTTCCTGATAAATTTTACTTCCTGATACTGATAAATTACTTTTTTCATGTGTGCCCCAATATAAATGTCTACATACACCAAGATTTTGTGTGTGAGAGTAAAAGTTGGGAGCAGAAAATTAAAGCAAACATTATATTTTCCAAAAAACAATTATGGAAATACATTTATGTGGTATTAGATCCCCAAGTACATGAAAGGCCTCTAGCCCCCTTGTCACCTTCGTACAAAATATGATTAAGACCCATGATCCATGAACCTAACCTCATTGACATCAACAACAACAATGATTGTTTGCATATCTTGAATTTTTGTCAAGTTCATGAATGAATAATAAGTAAAAAAAGGAAAAAAGTATACAGTTGGTGACCGCCCTAATACGTTCAACGGGTGTATGAAAGACTTGCATCTTCAGGACATGAAAATTAGGCTCATAATTTAATTTTTAGCAGTAAAAGTCAATCCATAGTGGCTTAAGTTTTGGCATATTGATTAACAAGTTTTAACCCACAATATTTGATAATATGTAGTACTTTTTAAAGTTTTCAATTTTCAACCTAACGTACGGCAACGCATGCAAAACATCATAAATTGTTTTAAGTTTTTGAAATCAAATATTAGAAAAGAATATATATAATAATGTTCCTACCAACTTAGATAAATAG
The DNA here is from genome assembly GCA_003576665.1 of Ipomoea trifida. NCBI lineage: Eukaryota > Viridiplantae > Streptophyta > Magnoliopsida > Solanales > Convolvulaceae > Ipomoea > Ipomoea trifida. Next base: position 23,724,113 of record CP025648.1, on the reverse strand, counting down.
CTCCATATAACCTAACTTAAATGTCAAGAGTTCGATCCTTAGCATTGAGTATATATAGAGCATGCAACTTGAAATCTCCAGATCAGCTGTCACACTAAAAGAAGTGCTTACAATTGAGCGAAAAAATTAGTCACTGTTCAACGGTGGAAACCCTAGTACACCGAAAAAAAAAAAAAAAAGGCTATAAGTAATTATATAACATTAATCTAACTTAGTAACAGATAACAATAAAAAATTGCATTCATATTTCCCTTACGATTAGGTTATTCATACTTTTGAACTTGCTACTTCAATCAATTAGCTTTCCTATAACTACTTGATTAGATCAAGGATGGAGCTACACTATATTGAGATTGACACCACTTACATTTTTTTTTTTTGGTTAATTATGTGTGTATATATGGAAGGATTCATGTGACAACAAACTCACAAGTAAATTGATTTAATTTATCATCCAATATTTGAATATATCAACGGTTAAGGATTTTTGAAAAAAAAAAAAACAGATGGATCAGTTTTATAATTAAATATTTCAAATTTAAAAGTTTACAAATTATAAAATTGACCCCGTGATTTTTACTAAAACCCTCACCATTGATGAAACTTGATGGACGATTGTGACTAATTAGTCCTCACTTTTTATTATAAGAAGATCATGTTCTCATTTGCTCGCGCATATACCCATACAAAAATATAATCATCTAAATAGAAAAATAGACGTGTATTTATAAATTATTATTAAAATTGTTTTGAGAATATAAGAATAGAGTCTATGCCAATTACAAGTGTTGAGAGAATGTTGTGAAGAATATATTGTACAATAGACTGAGAGATAATTATTTGATGAATGATAGCTTGATTATTTTTGTTTTATTGAAAATAAAATATATAGCCACCAATAAATAATATTTGACCAGACTTTAAAGATAATCCATCCATCCTAATCAATGTCTAACATCAATTCTTGGAATTCTCCATCAAAGCTCCAAAACAAATGTAATCCCATGAAAGATTGTTGTTTAATTTGATCTGATCTGGATATACTCGCTATTAACTTCAAGCTTATCGAATGTAATATGCTAAACCACAACTTCATTTACATACTTAGCACGTCACTTCATCTACATATATACTAATCTTGGATATACTTAATAATACATAATTTAAATCTATTTGTAATCTTAGAAAAATACACGGTCGCACCCACGCATGTTTTTTTTTTTTTTTTTCATTATTAGTGTTATATTTCCCTACTTGGTGTGTCAAGTATCTTTGATTTACGAAAAAAATATGTCGTCGCTATCTGAATGTACGCACTAGATGAAACTCGCCTTGTAACTACTCTAACCTGTAAAGGACCACAATGAGGTAAACCAAGCTCAACTATTCATAAATGACCAACTTATCAAACCAAGAATGTAAATAGATACTTATCACCTTAAATTTATCGAAGTCATACTAAATTTATTCAAAATTTTAAAAAAAAATTTTATCATGCCAAATATCTTTAAAGTTGAATTTATTTTTCAATTGACATCTCTAAACGTCCTTTGTACCTAATATTAGATTTATTTTTCAAGCAACATGGTGACTTTCTATCCCACTATATAACTAATGGATGAAGGTGGACCTTTTATGTTTTTTGTTGTTTTTTTTTTTTTAAATCTTATTTTATTTTATTTTTTTGAAAATGATTAATTACTTTTTTGGTTTTACATTTTGTATCGCCAACTCGACTTTGCTCTAGTCCATGACATTGAGCTTTTTTTCTTTCTTTAATTTGTTTTTTAAACATTCAATGTATCAAAAAAAAAAAAAAAAAAAAAAAAACTCAAACTAAATCGTATGAACTATAAAAGAGTCAACCTGACAATATCCTCAAAGAGCATGAACTTTTCCTCTGATAGATAATAAAAAAATTAATATCTCAAATATTGAATCTCAAGTTGAGGCCATCCCATCTACACACATTAAAACTTATAGGAATATGTTACAGATAGTACAAATTGAATATCTCCTCATCAACTCAGTGGGGGTGTTTGGCAATTAATGATTATTTGATTGTATTAATTATTAGAGAAAATGATCAAATATGTCTTTGAACTTTATTCAAGAAGCAATTAGTCCTTTAAACTTTTAAATGTTGCAATAAAGTCCTTAAACATATTATTGTATAGCATTGAGGCCTAGAAACTGGTTGGTGACCTGTAGTTACAGGTTACTAGGATTTCGACAGGCCTCCGACCATATTCCGACCAAAAACAGGGACGAAACGGTCATCGGTCGGTTATTTACCTTCTTTGGCCAGTGTCAGGTGGTAAATCACCTGATTTAAAGTTAATTAATAAAAGCACCTAAATGCGAACCAATTACCAAAAAAAATAAAATAAAATAAAATATTAGATAGTGGTAACCTTGATCTTCCAAGTCACCATCTCAACTACTCCCCTTTATCCATCATAAATATTTGTTCAATTTTGGATAGATAAGAAGAAAATATAAGAAAGTAAAAAGATAAAGATTTACAAGTGAGGCAGCCAGACAGACAGACGTCTCCGATCTTTTTGTTATTTCTTTATGGTCTCCATGCTTTTTTTTTTTTTCTTTAATTTATTTAATGAAATACAGTACCAGTTTTAAGATTCTATTTCCATTTCATTATGCCCTTATATATATGCACACCCGTGACAGTCAAATGGATCAAATATGTGAGCAACATATAAGGGGATTGTTTGGGGCTTTCGGGCCATACGGACTGGGCTTGCAATTTCAATGAGGCAGGGGAAACTAAATAGTAAATACACCCAGACCCGAAGATGTTGAGGAAGACCAATGCTTCATAATTTAGTTATTGGTGTGTGACTGTGTGTGTGTGTGTGTATATATATATATATATATATATATATATATATATATATATATATATATATATATATATATATATATATATATATATATATATATATATATATAAGTCCAATTGGAAAGAGTTATATATGACTTGTGAGTTCGAGTCTCAATGGAGACAATATTGACTCTTTGTGCCTCAAAAAAAAAAAAATTGAAAACCGTTATAATTACAATTAAAGCGTATTCTCACCTATAAAACTATTATAATTATGATTTAACTTTTTAAAAAATTGATAATTTAATATTAAAAAGTATAAAATATTATAACCATTTTAATTTTTAGCTTTGGTTCATATAAAATTCAGTTCAACTTGAATTAATTTATAATTTTATAACAAAAATCAAATTATTCTCTCAAGAAATACTAATTATATAAACAGTCAATGAATAATAACGTAATTTCTTTTTTTGTTTTTGGAAGACAAAAAAAAACCCGCAACTACTACTGAAAGTATGCACTGAGTAATAAGTTTAATAATGTAATTTCTGTGTTATAAAATGTTTAATAATGTAATTTCCACTGTTATATTTCAGGATTATTCTCAACCTCTAAGTCATTTGTTCATTTATTCCTGTAAATAATGATCTCCAAATAAGGCGCAATACAGAGATAATAAAAACTCAACAATGACATGTAAATAATATTAATGACAGCAATATACAAAAGCTCCAAGTAACAGAAAATCATTTCCTCCTACAAAGGGAGAAGGGGAGAACAGAAAAAAAAATGAGTTATGAGGGCTAAAATCAGGAATGACCATAGTAAGTGAGAGAGACTTGATGCCTGCCAGTGCCTGGTGTGTCCAGAGATTCCGAATTTCATACAAAATCGTACAACAGTAAGTCCATCCAAATTCACATCTCAATCTGTAAGAAACACACAATCAACAGATGGAATAAGTGAATAACACTTTACAAGCAAATAGGAAAAGTAAGTCAAACCATATGTAGTAAAGTTAATCCACGGAAAGCACAAAATTTGAATGATGATAATATGATATGTCAATTTGTGATAAGGGGAAAGGAATTTACCGTATGAGGTAAGTTAAGCCTTATACTCACGAACTCGCATCCATTTTGTAGATGACCACTTGTTCCCTTTAATGACAGGGCAACCACCTACAGCAAAACTCAGACAATTAGATATCGGTCTCCTTAATCAAATCCCATGCCTCTGAACTTGGCATAGTGATTCATGCAAATGTGAGACTAGTGTCAATGTAGATAAAATAAATCAGCAGTGGAATTACTAGAGTACAAGACATATCAACTATAATAGGAATCTGCTCGGAATGGACAAGTACAAACCATGTAAACTGGATGGGTCTAGAGATCCATCAGGTTTCATGCTCCAGAAAAGCAATGCATCACCCATCTTTGGTTTTACTGAGAGTCCACCTTTTCCACATTCAGATAGTTCATTCCACCAAGGAACAGCAGAAATATTTCCTTTGGCAGAAGGGAATACTGTTTCTCCCCCTTCTTCAACATCTGAACTGCAGCATGGTAAAGCAAATAGGTTAGAGGATCCAATGCTAAGAGGAAAAACACCAAACATGAATAACAAGTCACTTACAGGTACATGAGAATTGTAGCAATACGTTGACCACCATTCTTAGTGTTGTAATCATCAAGAAAGTAATCATAGTGAGGTTCATACTTCTGGCCCACTTCATAATGGAGAATTTGAAGGCCTTCACCATGTTCTGCAAGCATGCATGTGTTTAATGCAAAGATTTTTTTTTGGGGGGGGGGGGGGGGAGTCACTTAGTACTCAAATTTTTAGAGAAGTGTGATTTTTTAAAAAATAGGGACTGTATTAGGTAATCAAAGGCAACTTTGCTTAAGGATCAGATCCATGGTGCCATGTTGGCACAGATAAATGTGGATCAAAGGCCTTGTCTCTCTACCCAGCTGTGCCTTAATGGCTAAGCATAACCATTGAATTGAAGTGATGAGTTTGAAAAAGGGAAGCAGGTGAAGGCAAGATTCAAGAATGTGGTGAGAATTATTACTAACAGCCACCCACTAACACAATAATATCTTTAAATTGCTCTCAGCATCAGATTTTTGCACTAGCAAATTAACTTTTGCCCATCACGTGGATACACCAGTAAGCTTCAAAGAATATTAGTGGTTCACGAAAACATACATTGCTGAAGTAGAATTAGTTGCAATATTTTTGCTGAACTGCTTACCTACGGGTATGAAGGTGAAATCTGCAATCCTTTTCTCAATATTCCTGATTATTTTATCACGTCCTCTAGGAAGAAATGTTCCTGAGCTTGTTCGTACCCTACGGGGAAGTACAAAAACGTAACAAAGTCGGGAAAAATGAGACAAAGGAAGACATATGCCTAAATGCTACTAAACCATATTTGCATGCACACACAAGTAGGGAGATGCTCACCTGCTATCTTTGCTCTTGCCAGTTTCACTATCAACAACAGTTGACTTTTGCATATGAGGTTTAGCAAGATTAATCAAATATTCACATTCATCCTTGGACTAGCAAAGGAAAAATCAAAGTGAATTTAGGTTAGTAACTTCCATGTATCAGCTGTCAGCCAGTGCATCAATCAACAGATCAAGCAATAGAAGTGATAGAGGAAACATAAAAACCAAGCACTATAAAAAAGATAATAAAGTTGAGTGATCCACAGATAGTTTAGAAACAAAATTAAGATGATTTGATAAGATCATCAAAAACAGATCCACCAATTTATTAACAAAGTGTTCAGGGAGATGATTTGAAGGTTTAGCACAATGAACAAGAAAAATAGCCACGGGATTTAAGTGGAAACTTGAGATCCAGGAGAAAGCCCACTCAAGAAAGAGTGGAAGAGTTTATTGCTAGACATAGCTTTTACAAAACTTTGGATAAACTAATCTCCGGTGACCAAACACATTGATTCTTCATCTTTTAAAACAACAGAACAGTCTTCTCCTAACATAACATGCTGGTTTTATCATGTTATGTTGGAGGAAATGAATGCCATTATGTTTTGACACGGTAAAAGGTATTCTAGTAAGCTTAGAAGCCCAACATTCAATAGGAAAATTGTCTATCCATGAAAAACTTGTGAGACAAAAGAATTGACAAACAAAGCAACACAATCCCATATCCAGAGAATCGTTTTCATTTTGTTCAAAATCAATGGAGACCGATAATTAATTGCAGCAATATCAGAGAGCTGGCGGACAAAGGAATGGAAACATCTATCCGCAATAACAAATAAACACATTAATCAGTAATTACTAATTAGAAGAATACAATTGTAAGGAATGTACCAAGAAATTGTGATAAACAAAGGCTCGAGGCTCCCAGGAAATCACTTCAACCCAGCTATCTCCTTTTATACCATCACCTTCATCTTGCTCTTCTCTGCGCCAAACAAATTCCCCGTCAGAAAAACCAGATCACTCCAGGATTTCGAGAAATCAATTTTTGACAAAATCAACACAAATGCAGTACCTCTCGAGTGTGTTGTGCGCGATTGTGCTGAGATCGTGCGCTTTCTGAGAGCCCCTGGAGCTGCTGGGCATCGAGAGAATCCCGAAAGCGAGGAGCATTAAAACGACCAAAGAGAGAATTACGAACACGGCGAAAGCGGTCGTCGCCGACGACGTCGTTTTCCGAGGGAGTCCTCGGCCGTATTTCCCCTTCGCCATTGTTACAGCGTAAGCTCTGTAGTTCCGATCAAAATCTAGGGATTGAATTCAAAGCCGTCGGAGAATTGGTTGCTAATTTATACTCAGTTTGTCAATACACAGGCGAAGATGCAAATGGAGCTTGTAGCAGAAGAAGAGTTAACTGCGTACGCAATTTGGAATTTTCTATTGCAATGTTGACCTTTTACTCCCTGCTTTTTCTGAAACTACCCACAGATTAATACAAATTAATTATATATATTAAGGATAAATGATTTTTTTTATTGTGCTAATAGTACCAAGAATTACAAAATATGGTATATCTTCTAAAACTGAATATTACATATTATTAGTATCGGTAACGATAATCCAAGATACGGAGTATAACTAAATATAAGGTATTTGATTGTAGTGAGTCATATTGACACTATAAAAAATCTATTTAAAGATGTGAACATAACGTATTATATTGGAGTACTTAAGTCTGTTTTTTAGCGTATTGTCTCACATATTGAAATAAATAAATAAAATAAAATAAAGAGTTATGTGAATGATATAATATATAAATTTAGAATGGGAAAATAACTTTTTTTTTTTCTAATTGAAAAATTCAACAACAATGTAGCAAGATGAGCTGGAGCTGGCCAAGCAGACAACGTAACAAGGCATCCATGATCACGATTAATATTTAATATAATAACAGTTATAATAAATCATACAAGATGAGATCAAATCTGGGTCGTTGACTTTGTATACAATAAGCATGCATGTCTCTGCGACGTCCTACTTAACCCAAAAGAAATAATATTAATCATTACCTTCACTCTGAATTGTTATATGCATTTAATCATGGTACGTAAACATAGAAAACTTGAGGGTATATCAATCAAAATTTCGGTAGATTTTGTAAGAAGTTATACACAAAATATTTATACATTTTTATTTTAAAATTCTAAATTAAATATACCTTTTACAATTTTGTATTAAAAGATTTATCCCATCCACTAACAATCATAAAACTATTCAACCTATTCGGACAACACTTGTGTGAGACCGTATCATGGTCTTAATCCGTGAGACGGGTCAGATCTTGAATTAATGGGTCACATATTTGATTAATTGATCGGATCTTTGACCCTACTAATAAAAAGATCCGACTAATCTCACGGATTGAGACTGTGAGACGGTGTGTCGGTCTCACACACGTTTTTGTCAACCCATCCACCTATAAAGATACACATTAATGGCATGTTTGGCAAAAAGAAATTGCAATTCCTTTTTTTCACTTAATCACTTAATTTCAATAAGTGAAAAATTGCATAGTTTGATTTGGAGGAATTGCAATTCTAAGAAATTACAATTTCTCAATTTGAAGAATTGCAAATCCCACATCTCCCTAGGAATTAAGTAATTAATTTTAAGAAGTTTTAGCATTCCTCAAAATATTTTCCCTTCCTAGGAAGTAATTGGGTGCTTGGCTTTATGGCGTGATGAAAGTATTACTTTTATCTTTCTTGTAATAGATGAGGGAAAGGGAATGGAATCAAAGTAAGGTTTTTTTGTTTTTTTTTTGTTTGTTTGTTTGTTTGTTTGTTTTTTTTTTTTTTTTGGATTAAAAGTAAGGTTTAAGACCCCACCATACATGGCCTGTGGCATTATGCATGTAGAGTTCAGATGTAATCAAAATTGATTAATGAATTGTCCAAAAAAAAAAATTTCTAAAAACTTATGAATTTTAAAATAGAATAATTGCAATTTCGCGAAAAAACAATTTCATTCAATCAAACTATTGATTTTTTGACTTTTTGAAATTTGAGTGGAAAAAAAATTGCGATTATTCTCAATCAAAATTTTTATAAATATTTGAATTGAATACGCTCAAAATTTTAAAATCTTAATTTCAAATATAATAAATATATGAAAGCAATTATTTATTTGTTTTGTAAATTTTAAAATACAAACCAAAAATAACTAAAAATCTACAACAAAAAGTTTGAAATAAACAGATCAAAACAAAACAAGAAGACATTGTGGAATGATGAAGTCAAAAGGTTATCAAAAAGCATGCAATACAACAACCTAAAAGCAAGTAAGTACAATACCGAAATAAAAGATTTAAGTACAATCACAGATAACGGTTAAATGCTATATGAGATTCTCAGATATGTGACAAGTTGGTGACTATTCAATTTTGTTTATAACCAAGGCTTCCCAACTCTCATATGAACGTGATAAATGGAACCAATTTAATTTTGAGATTTAACACCAAACTATACATTTCTATACACAACAAGCTTAACCTAAATCGAAATCCCTAAATGTTTGTGGTAGGAATTAACTTCACTAAAAACAAATCTTGAGTGAAATTTCTGCAAAATTATACTGTGGACCATGGTCCACAATGCATTGTGAACCATTGTCATGACGGATACAGTGATACTGCAGTTGTGTTGAAAGGGAATTGCAGTTGCGCATGTCAGATGTCGTTTCATCCGTCAACATAACTGCAGTATCAGTTCAACACAACTGTAGTTCAAGACGGATGAAACGATCTCTGTTCCGCGCAACTGCAATTCCTTTTCAACACAATTGCAGTATCAGTTCAACATAACTGGAATATCAGCCATGACCATGGTCCACGGTATAACGACTACCTAGGAACAATTCAATTTTTATATATTTAAATTCTCAATTTTTATATATTTATATATTTTTTGTCAACTACCATGTAGTGTGATAACATTCCGATTACCAGTCAATTTCAAATGGGTGGTCATAAATTCGAACCCCCCAATGGTGGGAGCTTAAATTTTTTGGGCCAAAAATGTTTGAGAAAGTACAAAATAGATACTACCCTGTAAATAATTATGAATATTTTCAAAAACAATCTCAATTTTAAAAGTAATGGTGTTTATTCATTAATTACAACCAAAAAAAAAATCAAATTCAATATATCTCTTACCAAATTTGTTTGTTGATGATCAAATTTGAATGTATGTTGTAATTTCCTTACATTGTTTTGTCATCAAAAAGAAGACAATGATGAAATTAAAAAGGAATAAATATAGTGGCCATCGCTTCCGACATGTCGACAACAATTCATAAAATAATAATAATGATAACCAAAAAAAAAAAATGTAACTAAAAATGTTTAGAATTTGGAGTTTCGTTAAATCTAAAAATCTTTGTTTTTTTTCATTAACTATTGATGTGGTGTCCTCACTCTACTCATTTAGAAAGCCAACAACATCAGTATTAATGTCAGCCTAAAACTAAACCTGAAGAAAATAACAATTAAGAGATTGAATTTACTATACACCCTTAAACTATTGATTGAGGAACTGTTATTTTTCCTTTAATTTTTAATTCACCCATTTATATTTAATGAACCAAATATACTAAAGTAATTTTTTGAAATGCAACTAAACATTATAATTTTTTTGAAAAATGACTCATTTTTCAAATTTTTTTTTATGCTTTCTAAAAACACTTGCCTTGAATATGTGTGAAAAACATGACCATAAATCCTACGTTATATCATTGGATCCCTTAAAACAAAGCTAGCGGGGCCATGGGTGCAGAACAAGGAAAATGATATTACGTACAACTGTACAAGGCAAAGCCCAAGCGTAGGTGACCACTCGTTGTCGACATTTACTCTTTATTGTCGTGGGCCATGATTTTTTTTTTTTTTTTTAAGACTACAGATCTGTATAGATAATTAAGTTAATATAATTTTGAGATTTAACACTAAACTCAAATCTAAATCCATACTGTTTGTGTGAAATCGAACCCCCACTTTATCGTGTCGCTGTTTTTTTTTTATTTTTTTTTTTTTTATTTTTTTTTTATTTTTAATATTTTATCCTCCACTATAAATACAACATTTAATGATGAAGGATGGACTTTTTGACATTTTTACCTATCACATCTTAGCTCGGGACTATCTAATCTAACACGTTGTTTACCCGAGCTTGAGACTTAAACCAACAAGCAGATTGTAAGAGGACATGGATTTTTTGTAATTTTTTTTTTTTTTTTACGTATTTGAGACATCATAACGTATTTACATTATGAGTAATAACGAAATTTATAATTTTATATATTTTTCAATTTATATTAATTAGTCAAAATGAAAGGAAAAATAAAAGATACCTTTTAAAACTAATTATCCATTGACATCTCTCGTCTGGGCCACCCATAGCTTTTCAAAGGCATTGAGTTACTTTTTAGGTATAACAATGGTGTAAGACAAACTGTCCCCATAAGGGTATTTCCAAATACGGAGTAATATTCTTTTAAAAAATGTACTTTTAGGGGTGGTTCAATTTATCCCATATAACCACATAAATAAAAATATTGTAATACTATACTCCGTATTAAATAGATTGTATTGTTTGGTTCAAAGGCATGTGAGATTCCTAAATTTTATTTTTAGTTCATTATTAAAAGAAAATTGATATTTTAGCACGAGGTAAAAAGTAGCAAAATCATTTCCCAAACGTCATCGATCTCAAAGGTCATATTTTTAAAGGAAAGCGTACTTGCTTTCTACATGTTTTTATAAATTTGTTTAGTTTAATTGAATTAATAATCAACTATATTATAATTAAATAAATTTAAAACTATAAAAATGATTCCAAAATATTCATTTTTTTTTAATAATAGAATATACTTATACTGATATAGCGGCTTGAAGGAAGGTGTTTCCCACGTGAGCGGGCAACTACCACCGCGTCACCCACGACTTCTTCGCCACCCACCACTAACTCTACTCTCTACTCTCTACTCTCTACTGCTATCATTCATCCATTTTTATTTATTTTTTTGCTTAATCATTCATCATAATTATTGTCTTCTTTGCGGGACCTCCAAGGATTTTTTTGATTTCTTCTGTATTTGAGTATTTCCAGCTAATTTCTTGGAAATGAAGCGTTTGTTCTTTGCTGTAAATGGTATATTATAGACTGGAGTTTCGAGGAGTAGTTTAATTCCAGTTTTTGAAAATCCGGCGAGAGAGAGGGAGAGGAGAAGATGGCGGAGAAATCAGGGGAGGAGATTGTGTATTTGCATGGCGATTTGGAGCTACGCATCATTGAGGCGCGTAAGTTGCCGAATATGGACTTGACATCGGAGCGTCTCCGCCGTTGCTTCACTTGCGACGCGTGCCGGAGGCCGGCCGACGAGTTTAACGGCGATGAGGAGCCGGCGGAGGAGGAGGTGAAGACGTACCGGCGGGGAATCATAACTAGTGACCCTTATGTTACGGTGTCGGCGCCGCAGACAACACTGGCTCGGACTCGGGTCATACCCAACTCGCAGAACCCGATGTGGGACGAGAGGTTCGATATTGCGTTGGCGCATCCCATGGCGAATTTGGAGTTCCGCGTTAAGGATAACGACGTTTTCGGGGCTCAGGTTATGGGCAAAGTGTTAATTCCGGCGAAGAGGATTGCTTCCGGGGAAGAAATCTCCGGGTGGTTCCCGGTGATTGGGTCCTCCGGGAAGCCTCCCAAGCCGGAAACGGCTCTCAGAATTGAAATCAAGTTCACTCCCTTCGAATCTAGTCACTACTATAAGCACGGTATTGCTGGTGATCCTCAGCATTTAGGCGTAAGGCGCACGTATTTCCCACTGAGAAAAGGGAGCTCAGTGCAGCTATACCAAGATGCTCATATTAGCAATGATGTGAAATTCCCCCCTATTGAATTGGATGAGGGGAAAATGTATAAGCAGGGCACTTGCTGGGAAGATATTTGCTATGCAATTTCAGAGGCTCATCACTTGATATACATTGTTGGCTGGTCTGTTTTCCACAAGATTAAACTAGTAAGAGAGCCTACAAGGGAATTGCCGCGTGGTGGGGATTTGACTCTTGGTGAATTGCTCAAGTACAAGTCCGAGGAAGGGGTTCGAGTCTTGTTATTACCATGGGATGACAAAACTTCTCATGACAAATTCTTCATTAATACGGTATGAATATGATTCCACATTTTGATGCTCAGTGAGTTATTGGTATATGACTGTGCTAATGTTGTTTTTCTTAGTCTTTCTTAGTATATAAGTGCCAAGAAGAAAGTAAATTTAAATCACTTAGCATAATAGAATTGTTCTCTGTGGTGGTGCAATTTGTGATGTGTGGAAGATAAAACTTAAAAGACCACCAAGAAAGCAAGAATCCTACTCAATAATCAATTTAAGCCCATAGCTCCTGGAAATTGATTCATTGCTGTTTCTAGTCTTACTGGCCTTTAATAATAGAAGAAATTGTTAAGTAAAAAGGATGGTGATAGCCAGCCATCATGGACAAAGTGAAGTTTTGGAACTTGATAAAAATCTTGGTAAAGCTTGTTATAGTGAAAATGTGCAAAGCGTTGACTTATAGTTAACTATGATATTATATTGTTGTTGTTAGCTTGTGTGGTAGAGGTCATCATACAAAATGGCATTTGTACCTGAAGTTCTTAAGCATTTATATTTTCAACTGTTTGTTCTAAAGTAATGGTTTGTGGTGGCACGGGTGCAGCCAGGACTAATGGCAACCCATGATGAGGAGACCAAGAAGTTTTTCAAACGCTCATCTGTGATTTGTGTTCTGTCACCGCGCTACCCAAGCAGTAAGCTTAGCTATATGAAACAGCATGTAAGTTACTTTGAGAATTCAATTACTCCGTACTATATTTGCAATATTTCAGTTACAGTTTGGGTTCAAAGCAAATTATTATTTAATTGTTGCAAGTTGCTGCAAAGAACTTTGCTTTATGAACCACAAACTCATGTGACAAAATTTTCTCTGCAGTTAACTGCAAGCTTCTCCTTCTGGGTTGCTTTTATTTGTTTTCCAACTATTATTAATGATTTTTCATTTGATTGCTACTTCCAGGTTGTTGGAAGCATGTTTACCCACCACCAGAAGTGTGTACTTGTGGACACACAGGCTTCTGGTAACAATCGAAAAATTACAGCTTTCTTGGGCGGTCTTGATCTCTGTGATGGTCGTTATGACACACCCGAACATCGTTTGTTTCGTGATCTTGATACTGTATATAAGGATGATTTTCATCAGCCTAATTATCCTGTGAGTGGTTTACTCTCAAAACTTTTAGGCAGTCAAATTATTCAGATCAGCTGTACCTGAATACTGTAGAATTGCTACCTGAAAATTTAATTAATGAATTAGTCAAGTGAAAATGTTCAGAGCAACCAACTCTATGACTTTAAAGAGTTTAAGATTACAAATCTCCTCTAAGTTCACTATTGCCATTAAAAAGTCTCATGCATTGCCATGGTTTAATTATGCTGAAGTTAATGGAAATGAGGGGTGGGTGCATTGCTAAGTATGACACCTTCAGGAATAGTAAGTACCATTACATGAAAAAGCCTAAACACCAATTGAGATGCAATATGAAGGGTTTTAAATCCCACACTATATATCCTTGATATTAGAATTGGTCAGTCATTTATATATTGCCTACAATCCTACATTAGCCAGGGACCAAAGCTCCAAGAGAACCATGGCATGACTTACACTGCAGAATTGATGGGCCTGCTGCATATGATGTGCTTATAAACTTTGCCCAACGTTGGAGGAGAGCAACAAAGTGGAAAGAATTTGCACTACTAAAGAAAAAGATATCACAGTGGCATGATGATGCAATGCTAAAGATAGAACGTATATCGTGGATACTTAGCCCTGCTTTTACTATTTCAAATGAAGATACATCTATTCCTGAAGATGATCCCAAACTCTATGTATCTAAGGAGGGACAGCCAGAGAATTGGCATGTACAGGTTGGATATTTCATCAGGGTATGCATTTGATTGGTGGAAGATTTAAACTTCTCCTAATCGTTACCTTCTTCTCTTACTTTACAGATATTCCGTTCCATTGATTCAGGTTCTGTGAAGGGTTTCCCCAAAAAGGTTGAGATTGCATCAGCGCAGGTATAAAAATCATCTTCATGGTTTATATCTAAATCCATTTGGACTTTCCATGTTGCTGACCTATAAATAGTTTGTGGATTATTTATAGCGTTGCTTAGCCCTCAGTTCCTTTTTTTTTTTTTTTGGCTCTACATTGAAGAATCTCTTCTGCGGGAAAAATTTGGTTGTAGACAGAAGCATTGAAAGAGCATATATCGATGCAATAAGGTCGGCTAAACATTTCATATATATTGAAAACCAGTATTTTCTCGGGTCATCATATGCTTGGCCATCATACAAAGATGCAGGTAAAATGGCAATATCTTACTATATCTTCAGATTTCAACAATTCAAGTCTTCATATTACCTCTTCCATGACAAATACTCAATTTTACTTTTATCTATCATTCTCAATGTTGATCATTTATGCATGAAACTCTGCTACTCATGATATCTAAGCACTCGTTTAATGTTGTCTACACTTAATATAACCAGGAGCGGATCATCTGATCCCAATGGAGTTGGCACTAAAAGTTGTTAGTAAAATTAGAGCCAAGGAACAATTTGCTGTATATGTAGTTATGCCAATGTGGCCTGAAGGGGACCCCAAGTCAGCTACCATGCAAGAAATTCTCTATTGGCAGGTAATCTGGCTCTTGTTTCTTATGATGGCTGGTGACCTTTTTGCGAGGAAATGCTAGAATTGCTGCTGGGGAGAAACAATTTGTTTATTGTTAAGGACAGAAGGGTACATTGAAAATTAGCTGCACTTAAATGTACTCTATTAAATTTGATTAAGTCACAGTTCTCTACCTTTTCATTTTCTTTGTAAATTTAAAAAATGAATATCCTTATTTGTTTTTAATAAGTGAGCATATCCTTGTTTATGATTGATAACTGAGATATTCTTGCCATCCATGGTCAATATGTTTCTTAGATGCAAAGAGAGAAAGATTTAGAGAAACAAATAATCATTCATGATGGGAAGTTTCTTGTGTCTGGATCTCAGATTGTTTTATGATCTCAGATTTGTCTGAAAGAAAAACAATATAGATATTATAAGGAAACGGGCAATACTTAAACTTCTGTGGACTGTATCATAAAACTTGTTTTATGTTTGAAAGTAACCATGTGGGCAATGAATAGTGTTAATTTAATTTTCTTTCTTAATGAAAAAGCATTATATATATATATATATCATGGATAATATTTTTGACAATTTGCATCTGCATTCTGCATTTTACAGAGCCAAACAATGCAGATGATGTATCAAGTCATTGCACAGGAGATAAAATCTATGCAACTTGATGCACATCCTTCAGACTACTTGAATTTCTATTGCCTTGGCAACCGGGAAGAAGTTCCAAGTTCAGTGGCTGAGTTCTTTAGTGCCACAGATAAGGTAGTTTTACATTGAATTTTTTTCTGTAATGTTTAGTTACTGTTATTAACTTTCTAACTGAAACATGCACACTTGTGTACTAAAGAGTCAGTTTAGTTTTGCTATATTTAACTAGTTGGAGAAGGACAATTGCTAGAATCTGAAATTGTTCTTTAATCTATTTCATAAACCTACATTAGAGTTTAACCTCATTATATCAAGGGCAATGTGAAAATTCAAAAGCTCAAATCAACCACATACTAGGATATATTCTTCTAAAAATTCTTCAATTTTCAACGGAGTAGTTATATAGTTAGGCAAATTTTTGTGTCATCCTAAGAGAGTTGGGGACGGTGGTGCAATGAGTTCAGACTATTTGTACAATCGTACCTGAGATGAAATGGTGCTAAACCTCCTTGTAAGTCCATAATGTGTAAATTGTAAATGTAGTATGGACTAGAATTTACCCCTCACATTTTATGATATTGTTTGGATAAAGCCTGGATTTCATCAAGGTTTGCTAAACTTGACATAATGACATGCAATCAGGTTACAGACTCATTTAAGTTTCAGCGCTTCATGATATATGTGCATGCCAAAGGAATGATAGTGGATGATGAGTATGTGATTATAGGATCTGCAAATATAAATCAGCGATCTATGGCTGGCTCAAAGGACACTGAGATAGCTATGGGTGCCTACCAGCCTCATCATACTTGGGCAACGAAGCAGGGGCATCCTCGGGGACAGGTTCCATTATTTACTTTGGCTTGAAATGCCTTATCTTTCTTTTCAACTTGTTTCATTCAGATTTTATGATATCCTTTACTGTATTTCCTTCTCCCTGGGGTACTACCACCATGAAAATGGAAAGAATGATAAACGATAGGGAAAAGGGTCAAATAGGTCCTTGAACTTTACCTGAACAGTCAATTAGCTACCTAAACTTTTTAAAGTTGTAATTAAACCCGTTAACATTTTATTTTTGTGTAATGAAGCCCAAAAACAAGTTAGTGAAGGTCACTCATCATTTCCGACCAAAAACCGACTGCCGGCGAACGGCACCGGTCGCCTCTCCGGAGAAAGGCGACCAGTTCTGGTCGTCCGGAGAAAGAGACTTTGGACGACCAAATAATGACCATCTTTTTATTAGAATTTGTTTTTCTGCTTTTATGGTGTGTGTTGACCATGATTCTTGAGCAGCGGAGGTGGTTATCACAGCCACTAACTTGCTGTTTGTATTGTCATCGATTCCTGCAGATCTATGGATACCGGATGTCATTGTGGGCAGAACACCTGGGAACGATTGAAAAATGTTTTAACGAGCCAGGAAAAGTAAAGTGTGTGAAGAAAGTGAACGAGGTTGCTCAAGAAAACTGGAGAAAATACACAGACGAGAATTTCAATCGCTTGCAGGGCCATCTTCTGAAGTATCCTTTAGAGGTGAAAGAAGACGGTACAGTATGCCCCTTACCTGGGAATGAAAATTTCCCGGATATTGGGGGTAAAGTCATTGGAACTCCCTCGGCTGCACTTCCTGATGTTCTTACAACATAGTTGTTGATAATCATGAGTGGATTACATCTGCTTTTGTTTTGTTTTCCTGAGTTGGATGCCATTGTTAAGAGTGGGTTATTGTTGTATGGAAATTCAGCCATGGACCATAGATTGTTAGAACTGAATTCTTTTGATGGATGGTGTTCTTGATGTGTTGATGTGAGAAGTTTCTTCTGTTTATACCATTTCTATTTGTCCTTTTACAATCTCTGAATTAAGACTCTCACCTTCTCTTTCTTTCAAATCATAATTAAGGTACATTCAAACAAAAAATAGTTGCCATAATCACATTCTATAAGTTTAGTGTCTTGAATCTATCAACATGCACCATCATAACATCAGGAGAACATTTTAAAAATGGGTTCAACATATTAGTGATATTTTCTAATCTCTGACATTATTATTATTATTTTGGGTGATGAATAAAATTTGCAGTCGCTATGTGATAGTAGTCAACAAAAAATCACAATGAGATAAATAATAGGTCACTTGATTGTCCATAGTTAATCGGATCAAACTATTAAAGAAAATAAAAAAAAAAAAAAAATCAAAAGGTCATGTAATTTTAAAAAATTAAAAGAATAAGACTAAATGTGACAGTGACATAATAATCGATCAGTGTTGTAAAAATCCCGCCTAGGCGCCGATTAATCCCCGCCTAGTCGCTAGGCGCTGGTCGACCGCCTAGCGTATCACATTAAATGGTGGTCTAGGCGGCTGGCCGGCTAGGCGACCGCCTAAGTTCCGCCTTGGCCGCCAAAGCACCGCCTAGGCCGCTTAGGCGTTGACCGCCTAGCTGCCGACTAGACCAACTAGGCACCGACTAAGCCTTTTAGTCGGTCGATTACCTATTTTTCTTTTTTTTTTTTTAATGGGTTATTTCACTTAAAACAACATCGTTTTGAGCAAAATAATCCTAAATTGTACAAACTTTAGATATTTTTTAGGTTAATATTTAATATTTTAGTATTAACTATTAAAGTATTATATAATTTATAATTATTAGTCTTTAAAAAATTAAAAATACTTAAACAAATTTTTAAAAAATAAAAAATAAAATAAAAAAATACACGGACGCCTAGGCGCCGACTAATCCCCGGCTAGGTGAGCGCCTAGCGATTTTTTCAACCATGTAATCGATGACCAAAAGTAAAAGTTACTCAAAGTCATGAAAGTATTATGACAAGATTTAAAGAATATGACTAAATGTAACAATGTCACAGTCGATGATTAAAAATAAAAGTTGTTTAAAGACATTAATGTAATATGACAAAATTAAAAGAATACCTCAATTTGAACACTATCCCGAACCCTAACCCTAATCTGCGCTGCCGCCGCATTATATTACAGCCCTCCCTTATAAATTGCTCATCCTAAACCCCTCCGTATTCATCCTTCCGCTTCATTTAGATAGCTAGGGTTTTGGTTTCGTCTTCTTCGCGTTCCGCCGCTGCATTAGGAACTCCTCCGTCTTTCTTCTCTTTCTCGATCTGTATCTTAGTTTTGTGTAATCATGATTCATTGCACTTGTTTTTCTCCCAATAGATGTGACGATTCACTGTCATCGGGGCGAGCAATCGAAGTGCTTGTATAACCCGTGTGTGTAAAAATTGTCACAGATCGAGCTTCCTTTGTTGATGGGGAGCGGATGAGGCGGTTTATGCCGTTTCTTCCTCTTCTACAGTCCGAAGGGGGCAATCTCATATCCTATCGCCTTGGGGAGCAGAGTCTCTGCAGTGACCTCTTGGGTTTGGCCATGAGAAGTACATTCATGCATTCTTCAATACATCTATATCTGTGAATTTTATTATACCTTCAAGTTCGAAATTCATATCTAGTAAGTGATTGATGAGATGATTTGGCCTGTGAAGAAATCTTCATTAAAATTACACCATCTTTCGGGACTGAATGGCCGAAAGGCCTTGCTGTCATTCTGCAATTCTGAGGCCTCATTTTATCTTTGTTTTTCAATTCTAAAAGTAATAGGTAATTATGTTAATTGTACAAAATGTTGGTGTTAGAAGTTTTAATTTTGAATTGCAGGAACTGTTAAAGAGCTACGAACTGGAAAATAAATTAATGGTTGAATTTGAATTATTTAAAAATAAAAATAAAAATTACAAAAAAATAGAGGTAACCAAAAGTTTAAACTCAGAACGGTAATTGGCGGTTCAGAATTGGAATCAAACTGCAGTTAATTAACAAAATATTTCAAAATTTAAATTGATTAAAATTATAAATTATAAATTACATGAATACTTGAGAAACCATTAATGGATTAAAATGGTGATTGAGTCTAATAAAAAAATTAGGGTCTTTATTGATTCCCGCATCTAAATTCTTCAATGACGACTTTCACATCGCATTCCATCACCACACTTTTGCATCCTTGGCCTAAGAAAATAACTGACTGTGATAGATCACCTGGAATTCCAAACTTGTACTAAAAGCCATGTATCTTGGAAGAGCATTTAAACAACGGGGAAAAAAAGAAAATGAATAATGTGAGAATAAATAAAAAATTTAAATTTATCATTTGATTAATGTGGATAGAATTATTAAGACTTGTTATTTTATTTTGTTTACATAAAAATTGAAAATGATTAAGTACTATAAAAAAAAAAACTAAAATGTTCATGTATATTTTCAAAATAAAATATTCATGTATAATAAACTTTATAAAGTCCTTAACTTTGTCAATTTATAATTTAAATTGTTAAAAATTATAATAAAACTCACAAACATATTATTTTATAGCAATAAAATTCATAAATTTATTAATGACTTGTAATTGTAGGTAAACGAACCTCCAACCAAATTTTGGTAAGTCATGTCAAATGCGCTACACCGTATAATAGAGAATATTATTTGAATGAATTTAATAAAAATGTTTCATTGTCATTTCTGGTGTGTTCCCATGTCACGAGGCACATGGTACGTATGTGGCGTACACGTGTCATTCAACTCCACTGATATTTTGTGATTTTGTCTGTTGGAATGTCTCACTCATTTTTCATCCAAAATATCTCAAATTCTCTTTTTCAAACCTAAAGTATTTTTTGTCTACCGTATTATCACTTTGTCACATTTATTTTTATGTCGTAATTGCTACATCACAGGTTATATTATGTAATCATTAATATATCTTAAAATTGTTGTATCAACATCACTTTGAAGGATCCGATTCTTTATTTTGGATGTCTGTATAGATTACACCTAAAAAAAGCATCACTCTATTTATTTTATGTGGATATTTTAACTCGTATAACAGGTGGCATATCAATGTAATCCTATTTATTATTATAGTCTCAATATCAGCACAATTTAATCCTTTTTTCTTTCCATTGAACACATGTAATTATAAATATTATAAATATACGTTAATTACTGATGTTTATCTTAATCTATAATAAATTATTACTCCATATATGTTAAAAAAAGAGTAAAATAGGTTTGAAGCGAGTAATGGGTCCAAGCGAATCTGACAAAACTGACCCTTATCTTCTTAGCTTTCCAGCAAATAGTACGGACTAAACTAAAATATAATGAAAACAGCTTTATTTTTAAGATATTATAAGAATATATCCACAGATCACACGACAGACTATCATCGTAAAGCATTACGGAGAGTATTGCGTTCACAAATCACAATTCACAAATTGTTGCACTAGTAGCGGTTGATACACGGAATACGATGCTCGGATCTCAACTAGGCGTCCGTACGATCTCCGGTGCCGGCGTTCTCACCGATTATGCGCAGACGACGACGCGCTGCTGGATTTCCAGCTCGCGTTCTTACTCTTCCTCGCTACCGCTTCTCCGCCGCCGCGGCTGTTCGTTTCAGCTCGTGCGCTCCCCAAATAGGCATTGTATGATTTGTAGGAAGCCATCGAGAGCGACGGTGGAGATGTCTTCCAAGTCCTCTCGCGGAAGCTCCGGGAGAAAATCGAACCATAGCGAAGACCGCGATGGCGATTACGTCGAAGCCGTTGTACTCGTTTCAGGTCTCACAAATTCTCCATTTAACTGAATTTTGGTTGCTCTTTGTCCAAAATTTATTAAACCTAAAAGTATATGTTTGATTTTGCTATAAACAGAATTCGAATTAATTGATTGTGGATTTTTTTAATTAAATGATATAGAAAATCAATTAGATACAATTGAGACAATGTAAATGATTTTTGGAGTCATACAACTTCTGATACAATGAAGAAATCACACAAACAAACACTAGTATTTTGCACAGCAAAATAGCTGATATGTGAAAAAAATTATGTTGCTATTTATAAATTATCAACTGATTAGGTTCTGCACTGGTGCAGTCATTAGTTCCTTGTTGTTATTCCGGTTGATCTCGATTATGAAATGGATTATAGCTATTCACAACCTTAATCATTGAACATGGCTTGAATTTACCCCCATGACACAAGGTCACAGCAATTACTAACAGTGTCTGGGATAATAGGATTGCCTTTCTTAGGTCCAAGTATCTGAGATGATTTATGAACTATGATCTCTGCAGAAACTATCAAGCACCACCGTATGCGTTTGAAAGGATTTCAAGAAAATACACAATGGGAGTCATTTGCCCATCTGTCTCCCTTTTCCGTTCGAGCAAATGATCCAAGGGGGATTGATGTGTCTTTTATAGGGACAGGATTTCTCCGCCGTTATCAGAGTCCAACTATTTTCCTTAAGATTTCTTGTGATGGGGACTTTGTGTTACCTATTATTGTAGGTATGAATCTTCATCTTTCATGCCTTTTGCCTTGCTTACATAAACTTGGTACTGAACTTTACAGCTTACTTCTAATGCACCCTACTTCAGGGGAATATGCTGTTGAAAGGCTAATCGACTCTTTGTACGAGGATCAAGCTGGGGTACTTTCTTATTTTATGGTGGAATGTGCTTTTTCTTCATCTTTTATCACAATGCTTATGTTTGGGCCTGCTGCAGGATTGTCCAAACCAGTTTCAGCTCATAAGAAATTTATTGGAGAAGCTTGACTATGAAGTATGTAGTCTTATCCCGTCTTTACACTGCCTTTACATATTGAGAACTTATTGTTACCTGGTGCCTTTATTTATTTATTTATTTTTATTTTTTTGGGTTCACCAGTTTTGTTTTGGTAATTTGGGCTGTATACTTCATTAATTGCTTTAGTTGTTGACTTCTCAGTTCCCAGAGTTTGCATGATCGTAAATATTTGGATTCAGTGAAGAATTGATTGTAAATGTAAGATTATATAGAAGAATGTGCTTGTGCTAAGAAAAGCTCCTATTTTAACTGGGCTTGCCTGATCATATACTTGGTCTTGAAATAATGATCTACAATCTCCACTCTCTCCTCATATGCATCTAAACCTTTCAGTATCTCGCAAGGAATAAAGGAAAAGTTATATTTCTGCATTGAAACTACACGTTTCTATCTTATCAGTTTGTTAATAGTACAACCCTTTCAGATAATCATACCCTGATCTGGCGACCTACCTTGTTCTTTTAGATCTTATAAGATGCTTCTTGGTATGTGTACAAGAATTTAGCTTTTGCATGAAGTAAACCTCATTAATTCTTTTGAGTTTGCAATTCCTTATACTTGTAAACTTTCATTTTACAGGTTAAAATGGTGAAGATTACAGAAAAAGTGGTTAATACTTATTTTACTAGAATACTTTTTCAGAAGGTACATTAAAAAAAGAGTGTGGAGTACATTCAGTTAAACACACTCATGATTGCAAGTTTATATTATTATAGCATGTATTTTTTTGGAGTATTGATTTTGACTTAATGCTTCTTATTTATACAGTCCGGGGAAACAGATATTATAAGTGTGGATGCCCGCCCATCTGATGCCATAAATGTTGCTAACAGATGCAAGGTGTGCATTTTCCTAAAAATTTGAGAACAACGCACTACAAATTTCATAAACTCATTCACTCTGTTTTTGGATGTGTGCAGGCCCCAATATTTGTAAATAAAGAAATTGTCTTAACAGATGCAATTAGAATGGTTCATGGGATGGCAAGATCGAGCAATGCAAAGGCCATATATGATGTTTCTCTAGATAGGTTTGTTCTTGTGTTTCCAGATACTTTTTTTTTCCCCAGACTTTATCATAATATCTAAAGCATGGGTGTTATCTTATATAGTGCTTCAGATGGCCCTGATTTACTTTCTGAAGAACTTGTTCTGATGAGAAATATGAATTCAGCTGTCAAACAAGAGCGATACAGTGAAGCAGGTACGTCGGACTTGGACTACATGTTCCCTTTCACGAAAGAAATACCTAACACAACTACTAATGTAATGCGTTTTATTTTTTCTTCAGTCATGTGGAGAGAAAAACTAATAAAGCTTCGTGAATCGAAGCTTGAGCACTAGATCATCGTCCAAGGTAGATCATCGTTTACTACTAATTCGTTGCAATCTTTATTGAAGTTAAATTTTGGTTTTCTATCAAAATATCTGGTGTCCCGGTTTACACTCTCACATGGATGATGGGAGTGGGTTCGAGCCTCATTGGAGGCAACTGTTGACTCTTTATGCTTCAGTAGGTTGAGAAAGTAACTATGAACAGATACTAATTATAACAGAGTCAGTAGTACTCAAAAATCAAAATATCTGGTGTATGTATCAATGTGTAAAAAGAAGATTAATTGTGTGTACCGAAACTTATTTTGAATTTTGTGTTTACAGAGAGTTTGGATGATCTTCATCTTCTCCAGCCAATCAGGTGGTTACACCTCACCTCAAAGTTAACATGACAACAAAACTATATATAGGCACTTTTCAATGCATAGAAGAAGTCAAGAAAGACTTGTTTATATTTAGGGATGTTTGACTCTAAGAGTGTATATATGTGTGTTTGTAATGCCATATGAAACAACATGCTTCTAATGTTTCTATTTAACATTCCCTATTGGCCCCTTGCTCTTCTTTGATGCCACAAAGTAGAATTATTGTCTAATACTGACGAATTCCTTCCTCATTAGAATGCAGCTGCGAGGACTACTACATTGTAACATTTGAATAAATCTTTCGTACATATATATATTTCAGTATATCGCCATTGGTTGACTAGTGGCCCTGGAAATGAGATCACCACTTGTGTGTGTGTATATATATATATATTGAATAAAAATAGTAATTACTGTTGACAAAATAATTTATGAAAGAACAAGAAGACTTTTTTTTCTTTTTTTGAAATGAAATGAAAAGAACAACAAGACTTAAATAGACTTTTTGTTCATTGTCAATTTGTCACCAAATAAATGACGTTTTTCTTTTTTCTTATTATCCCATGTTATATTATAACTTTATCTCCTTAAATAATTTTTTTTCCCACTCCGCCATCCTTTAATATGACCCTATATTTATACCTAATTTTTATCGAATTCAAACAAAGCATATATATATTTTTAATACTTAGGTTATTCCAACTTCACTAAAATAATTTTAGCCTACAGGATCCTGCCCCTATCTAGTCTTCATGCATGCACAAAGGATACAATCCACACATTCCATCATGCTGAATTTTTTTCCGTTCATGTTTCTAGTGTGATTCGAATCTCCACACTGCCGTCTTTTGTTGTGACATACGACAAACCACTATAATAAGCCCCGGGAAAATCATAGAATATTTATTATGGATACCCCGGGAAAATCATAGAATATTTATTATGGATAATCAGCAGCTTAAATACATCACAGATGAAAACACTAGTTATAGATTGATTACATAAACCAAATTAACAATGTACCCATTATTTATACGGAGCTGTCAAAACAAGTTAAATTATCTATTAGGTCGTCTTGCATTAAAATAGAGCAAGTTTTGATTTTCAAGACCCATTAAATTTACTTTATATTTCTTGATGTATTGACATATCGTCGGTGATAGTGAAGTACTAATTTTTGTTTCATCCAATTAGAACATAACATTTAGGGTTGAAATTAAAGCATGTATGGATGGAGTAGCAAATAAAAATTAAAAGCAGAATCCAAAATGGGGTGGTTTGATGGGCAGAGCTATAAAGAAAAGGAGATAGAGTCATAAATGAATCCCCAATATATGCATACACAGACATAGCTAGGTTGTTCACGAGCAAAAGCTCTTTTGCCCGCCACTCTGATTGATTCTCTGCGGGTTAGTTTCTTCGCCATTAATTTGTTCTGCACAACATTAAAGCTGTGAATCATATTGTGGTATTTATGAATGAGAGAGACAGACAGAGAGATTCCTTTCATTTATGGACTATGGTCTGCCCTTACTGCATGGGTAGTTGGCCTTTCCTCTTTTCTTCCATGCTTTTTGTTTTTGACATTATGAGGATGTTGGCCTTCTCTGCAAATTACCTCATATTTTCAAATATTTGAGTTGCCAATCACATTGTGGTCTAGTGACACGAAATGACTCTCCTATGAGAGATCATGGGTTGCCTCAGAGCGAACGATATTGACTCTTTGTGCTTTAGTAGATAGATTATGAGTTTAGTGGGGGTCGTATTGTCTCTTTGTACTTCAGTAGGCTATGAACAGATACTACATTATTATTACTTACAATTAAGTCACTACTACATATTTATTATTATAGCCGTCTGTAGGTTCATTAAGTAATTACAATATTTATAATATTTTTCCTCCCTCTAAGTATATTCCCCAAAATTTTGAATATTTCACTCACACTATGATAGATATTCAAATTTTCTAACATAAACTATAACATTGTGATTTCAACTTTTAACCTCTTTTGATGTTTAAAGTTTTCTAACATGACCCACGATCCAGACAGAGGCATCTATCTTAGGACTCATTCGTAATCTAGTAAGATTAGGCCTCCTATCTTTAACTTTTACTGGTCACGTGAATTTACTTTTATTAAGGCATCCCATTTAGACAGAGATTCTTCTAAGACTTTGGTAATTATATCTTATTTGAAAATGATTCTTTTGATAGTTTAATGAAGAACTCTTTTGGATTATACATGGCAAGTTTTTTATTTTTATTTTTATTTTTTTCCTTATGAATTGATGGGGAAAGGTAAGCCGATTAGACTCAGGGAGTCGAGGACCATGGGTTAATTAGGCCAAGAGGATGATAGGGATCCATGAGCAAGGTTTGGGGGACCTATATCTAAGAAGGGAAAGGAGTTAGGGATGCGAGTTAAGCTAAGGAGCAAAATTAGGGAGTGAGAGCGAAAGAATGAATGGATGTGGTATAAAGTGCAGAAAGGAGAAAACTTTGGGGTCAAAAGGCGAGAATGCAAGGAATTTAAGGTTTGAAAGGCGAAAGTGCAAGAAAATGAGGATCCAAGTGCAAGATGGGGAAGGGAGGGGCGATGGTGCCCCACCCATTAAGCGAAACCATGCATAGCTCTCAGCGCATCACCCATAGGTATGGCTAGATGTCGTAGAACCCCAACTAGTCTTGCTCCTATCAATTCATAAAGAAAGTATGAGGGAAAAGACGGTGCGACCTTATGGTTTTTTTCTCCCACCATTGGGTGTGGCTAGGTACCATGAGGTGCCACAAGGGATCCCGTGCGAGGGGTGGAGTTGTGGTGGTGCATGTGTGCACAGTTGACTAGTGGTGGGCGATCAGTGGGTGGTGGCTTGGCAACAGGGGATGACATGTGTTTGGTGGAGAATGATTGGGGAATTAGGTTTACTCATCTCCCGTAGTGTTTACCTGGGCACTATAAAGTGGCGGGTGGGAACAATAAAAAATAAAGTGATGGGTGGAGGATTTGTGGGGGGGGGGGGGGGGGGGGGGGTTCATATTCCTTAGCAAGATATCATCATCTTCTAACAAGACATTTGACTTTCCTAGCTAGTCACTTTTCTTCCTTCCTTTGTGCATGTCTAGAAGTTGTAATAGTCTCTATTGGGTTTGGAACTTTGGATTGTATATTAATATATTATTTATCACGGACTGAGAGGGCACCAATTGCCCAACTTCCAATTTATTAGTGTTATTGTAGTATAGTACTCGTTGCCTAACCTTGACAACCTAGTTTCATGATGAGTCTGATCTAATTAAATCATCATTGGTGTTATCTGTAGAGCCACTCTAAAAAGTGCATGTTTCTAATTCTGTAGATCCAATTTATTAATTCTTGTACTTGTTGCCTAAATTACCCCTAATTACCAATTATATGATGGACCTAGTTCAATAAAACCATCAATAAAATATTTTTTAGAAATAAAAAGTCCACCAAACAATGGAGAAATTTCACTCATTATTTTTTCTTATGACGTGACACTATCTAATTGATTTTTCTTTAGTGTTTAATTAAAAGTATATGAATTAGTCAATTCATTACATCCAATGATTATAAGCTCTATCATGAGGGGATATTACGAGAAAAATTTGTAAGGACAAATAGTATTTTCTATTCAAATATGAACGATCTTATACATTATTTATTTTATATTTGATAATTTTAACACTAATTTTTTTTATTTTGAATAATGAATACCATTTGTTTTTATAACGCACAAATGTTTGATTTTTTTTAATAGACCGACTCGTGACAATAATGGGGATGACGGAGTATAATTGCTCAAATACTTTGTATGCCAACTAATAACAAACTTGATAGAGGTAGATTGAATCAGAATTTTCAAAATCGTATAACATAAATGAACATCATTGTAACAAAATTAAAAGAACTAGAACTCAAATTATCAGTTTTTAAATTTTAAATAATTATCATGTTACACAAAAGTTTAACTTGTTTGAAACACATTGATTCTTTACAATATAATCTGTAGTTAGACACATTCTATACCTGCAGTTGACAACAGAAATGGTTAACCGTAGATACAAAATGTGTTAACTGAAGGTACATAATTTTCATATCAGGATTCAAAATGCAATATGAACATTGATCTATGGTATAACAATTGTCCTGTAAGTACCCATTTGAAATGGTAACAGATTCAATCTTACATTCTTACCCTTCTCCAACTTGAATATAATTCCCTCCTGACATTCTCAACCCTCTCCATCCTCACTGCCTTTCCTCTACCTCTCTGCCCTACCCTTCTCTCTCTCTCTCTTCATGGCTTCCTGATTTTCTGTACTCATTGTAATCATTATAGTGACGAAGAAGAGCAAAAGGTGAAGGGTTGTGTTTGGGTTTTATGTGTAGATATGATAATATGATGAGAGAAATAAGTTTAGAGATGTTATTTTTTCCATGTGAAAGGGTAACTCTGGTATTGGCCCGGTTCACTCAGACTCTATATATTATTCAACCTCTTGTATGTCTATATGTATGTATATATATAGTCATGAGGGTTTTTGTATATATATATGTTAGGTCTGATTGAGCCGTGCCAATATCTCAGTTCTTTTTCATTCATCACTCAGCTCTGATATTATGATGCTTTCTTCTTCTATCAACCCACTGTGAGTACTCTAGTCTACTCTCATCATCTCTTTCATCTACCTACCTAGCTAGCTAGGGCTAGGGTTTCCGAGCTTTCCCATGGAAGTTGGCTGGAGACTCGAGTCTTTTACTTCTTTCATAATATTACTGTAGATTTGTATTGTATGGTTTGTTAGGGCAACCACAATACTGGTTTTTGAGGAGGCAATGCTTATCTGGACGGAAGTAGAGAGGAGAAAGATTGTTTAAGAACCTTGATTTTTGCAGGAATTGTGGGCTCCACCAGAAAATAAAGACTCTCCCCGGTGTGCGTTAGGCGCACAGGAGTGCCTAGTTAGGCGCGTGAACTCCACGTGCTCGCTGGACGCGTTGGGCTGCACCAGAAAACAAAGACTCTCCCTGGTGCGCGTGAGGTGCACCAGGAGTGCCCAGTCGGACGCGTGCACGTTATTGCATTGCAGATTCTTTTTTTCTTCTTGTTCTTTTTGTCCATGTTTTAAAAATGATTTAATTTCCTCTCAAATAGAGCATAATTATACTCACTTGTACATTTTAGTTTGCTAGAAAATGAGAGTTCTTATTTTTTATATGATAGAAAAATCTGTTACTGGAGTTTAATATTTATGGTATATTTGTTAAAAAGACAAATAATATAAAGTTTGATATAAAAAATCACTTTTTTTTTAATTAATAAGTAGTTTGCTGGTTGGGCAGTCTTAATAAATAGAGATAGTTTTTTTTGGAGAGAAATAAATAGAGATAGTTAATGCTTAACGTGGGCAGTTATGTCTTTTTCTCCAAATAGCAAATGTATTTCAGCTTAGCCTGTCATCCCATTCATTTCTCACTGTCATTTTTGACATTTACATCAGACCTTTGAAGGAAAATTTGCTGTCATCTTTCATCTCAATATTTTATTCACTCTTGATTAATTAACTAGTGTTACAATTAAATGTTAAAAAATAATTCTATATAAAGTAAAAAAAATGATTTTAGAAAATAAATGTAGAGTTACTTTTTACTCCTTTTTTTTTTTTTTGTGCGTGTGTGAAACAGTGAAAAATATTACTGTTCAAGTAAAGGAAAATATGCAAATTGTACTATCACAAGTGTATTTGAGTTATTCTAAAATTTGTTTCACACATTATACTTTTGATATCAATATATGGTAACAAAATATACAAAATTAATAATGAGGAAATTTTAAAATAAAAATAAAAGGAGACACACGTGGATAATCTGGTGTTAGATAATGAATTATCCTTTGAGATCATGATTGATGAGGCTTCGGCTTCAATTCGCAGCTGGTGAGGAGCTGGCGAGCTCGAACCGTGACCTGCAACCGCGCGAGTGCGTGCATGCAATGCAGAGCTATACGCGCCTGTCTTCTCACGCACACTCCACGCGCCACCGCCTGCAGCTTCACCAGGCTTCGCAGAGCCCTAAACGCCCGCCTTGCCTTCATTAATCCGCAAGCTCGTTAGCAAAATAACTTCAACGACAGATTAATTAAGCTATATAGGTAAAGCATAGAGAGAGCTAGTACAAGATGGGATCTAAAATGAGCTTGAATGGTGATGGCGGCGATGTCTTCCTTGGACAGAAATTGAGAATCGCTAGCGGCGGCGGCGCTGAAGCTCTCGCCGGAGGCGTCGTTACGAAGTATGGTTACGGTCTCATTACATGGTGGCGATCGGCGGAATTTTCGCCGGACAATGGCGAACCAGTTTTTTCGAGGCAGCCTCATTAATTCTCAGCTCGCAGATCAACAATGGCTATTGCTATGCCTATTAGATTGGATTTGGCGTAGTGATATGCACAAGGGAGTTGTTGTATGTATATAAGCAGAATAAGGCCCTGACATGTTTGTTGAAATGCCGCAGAGAACGTGGTGGGATGATTTCTAGCTAGGATGTGTGAATTGGAAGCATACACATCTAAAGGCCATTTGTTGCGCTAGACTAATTTTAAACTCTAAAATTTTCACTCAAGAATCATCGAAAAAGGTAAATCATGAGTCGTTATATCAATATTCGAATTTCCACATTGCTGATATTCCAATGATTTTACTAGATTGAATTAAAATTAATAATTCTCTTATTTAATAATAATTTGATGGAGTATACATATCTTGACACTTGGTACAACATAAACATAATACATATAACTTGAATAATCATATTTGAAGACATGGGCATATGCCAATAAGTGCAACCATGCCCATTTACCCAACTTGAAAGCAAAGTAAAGCCAAGCAAGCTGAATATATAAACTATTTCATCCAGCCACTTGACAGTTAAAAAAGAAAATTTACAGAGCCATATTTAGCTTGTATTTACAGTAGGTTTAATTTATTATTGATGATTAGGGGAAGAGATTCAGATAAAATGCTTCATTTTAATCTCTTCATGACTCTGTAGGAAGCCCATTCTGTGTCCAGGCAGCATATCCACCAGCTATGTCAGTGATTCCAGTAAAACCCTGCAATTGTAGCTAATCAGTTATATTTTGAATCTTAATCACCTCATTAATTGGGGAGAGTAAATAATTTGATTCAAAAGATCAGACTTACTGCAGAAACAAGATCAATTGCAGCCATAAGTGATCTCTTGCCTAATTGGCACCCCTGAAAGTGAAATTCATACCAATTATTTAGTACTTTTCGTTCATAGCTGATTCCGTATTACTTGGTTCTGTTTGATATAACAGCCTTAAAATTTATTTGTAGTTTAAAATAAACTATATATAAACTGGTACTTTAAAATAAGTTCTACCAAACAAAGTCTTTGTGTCGGAAACACTTACAACAATAATTTCATCATCCTTCCCAAAATGTTCCAGCACTTCCTCTAAAAACTTGGGGTTCTTTGACATGCCTGTAACCATAATTATAGGTAGGAATTACCCAAAGTAAAAACATTAATTACTTCTTAAATAGACCCAACTTATAATGATATATAAACTATAATTAGTGTATAAACCTGATCCAACTTTGAACATGTAAGGAATGTTTATGGCCCCGGCAGCGTGACCAGCCATAAACTCTTCGGGAGTCCTACACACACATATCAATAAACAACCACTTAAATTAATTAGCATATAAAAATAGTAGATAATAATCTTGAAAATGGATTAATTATTATTATTAGCAGAAATTAATGAAGCACCTGACATCTAAGTAACGATGGCCAGCCTGGAGAAGCTCATGTGCCACTCGGACCGGCACAGAAGCTGGCATAGTTGTGGACTCCACCTTCTCTCCAACTGCTGCCATCCAACTACAATATAATGTTCATTTAAGGTTATTGAATAACGTTTTTAATCTTAAACGTCCCTCCAAACTAATCCTAAATTTTCAGAATCCCAGTTCAAAAGTAACTGAACAAAAAAAGTTAATCGTAAATCACCCAAACAATCTTCCAGTCTCTAAAAACTCGAAAGAGCCCGATTGCCCAAACTCTATCATACATAGAACTTTGGAGAGAGTAAAAAATATACCTGAAGTTGGGAGTTTTGTAGGTACCACCCAAGTTTCTTCTCTGGGGAACCCGAAATTGAGATCTCGCCATCATCGGCACCACTCTACATCTGTGCATAAGCTTCATATTATTAGTTAAAGCCTCAGCAGACATATATAAACATAAATGTGCAATCCAACTATCAACTTTAAACTTTTAGTTAAGATGGAGCACATACTTCAATTCCACGAGATCTAGAAATAAAACATTATCGTACGTACCTGCGAGTGGAGTTTGATATGATTGTTTGATCAGGGAGTAGTGAGGAGGTGGAGGGAAGGGAGAGAGCCTTCATCATTGCTTCAGTACAGTTCGGATGAATACGATGATCTTAGCTAGGTTGATTGGTTTTTGGAGGTGTACGTTGTTGTGGTGTTTCTAAGACTACTGTGACTGATAATAATGCAACATGTGTGTCGCTTAGGAAAGGAGAGATCGTTTTCTGTAATGTGTGGGAGAGATGAAATGGGATATTTATGGATAGAGACGAGCGTAACGGTTGCGGGATCTCTGGGTTGTGGATAGGATGACACGCAAAGAGTGATTAATGGATTTTTGGTAATATATGATCTAAAATAGGAAATGAAGGAGCATTGGAGGTTGAATTCTTGCGTGGGTGGTGACTCATCACCATATCATGTTATCGCCAATTCATATCCACAAGCACGCTTTTCTATGTGTTTGGTAAATATGTACTCATGCACTATTTTTTTTTAAAACTACAATCTAAAGTTAGAATCTATAATAACTGTTCTAATTAGTATGTCAAGGGATGTGATTTAAACTTATGAACTCCTATTTATAACGGTAACAACAATGTCATCAAATTATAAAGTACTTGACTCTTTTTTTGTTGAATGCAAGTACTTGACTCTTTATGCACTATTATATCTACTGTTTTCCTTGAATCTAGCCTCATATATCTTTTTATTTTAAAGCTTTTAATATAGTTAATTTTAGCGGAAGTCCTTTGTCTTTAGTGACAATTTCAAATTTAGTCTCAGATTATTATTTTTGCTATTTAATACTCAAGACTATTTTTTTTTTTTGTGTCTTTTGTTCTTCTGATGACTTTTGGTCTTTGATATCTAGATTTTTGTTGAGGCCATGAGGCTGGCCTTCATTGCATATTTGTGTGGTTTACATTATTATTATTATTATTATTATTATTATTATTATTATTATTATTATTATTATTATTATTATTATTATTATTATTATTATTATTATTATTATTATTTATTTTGGGCAAACTTATATATAGTTATGATTTTAATTACACGATATTTTGTTTTAATTTTTCTTTATTTTTATGGTATTAATGTGAGCAAATATCAAATAATTAAGAAAATTAAGAATAATACGACATGAAAGTATGATGAATGCATGGAGCAAAGAATTGAAGCTTTTTAACTTTTTTTTTTTTATATATATAATTATTTTAACTTTTTTCTTAGTTTAGTACAAGATGATTAAGTGCCCAGTGAGTTGTCTAAACATTACAAATTAAAGTGTGATTAGTTATTTATACATGTTTAACAAACATAACACTTAAACAAACCTTGGTGAATTGCCAAGTACTGAACTGTGTCTTTGCATCTTTAAGATGCCTCAATATAATGCTATAACAACTTTGATGAACCAAATTTTTCCTGAAACGGATCATTTGAACAAGTTTGGACTGAGTCAATGTGCTTTGGGCCGACCCAACTATGTGGCCTTGACTGACTTTTTTTTTTTTTTTTTTTTTTTTTTTGAACTAATTCATCACTTGTTTATATCAGAGGTTTGTATATAAAGAATAGAGCTGCATTATTATCCATCAAGGTTATTACTTGAATTCTTTAAAGGACCATTTAGGAGGTTCTGAATACCCCTGGTTTTTTATTACACATGTAACATGTGTGAATATTAATTATGTATCAACAAACACTATAATGTAATAATAATTAAATTAAAGAGGTCATGAAATCGAGGTTTGGAAATGCGATATTGACTCTTTATGTTTTAACATAGTATGAACAAATACAATAATGTAATACAGTATTAAAAAATAATTAAATAATTTTTTTTGAATCAAATCCTTCCCTTTATATGGGAGGTGGTGGGTTCGAGTCTCAGTTGAAGCAATACTGGTTCTTGTGTTTCAATAGATTGAGAAAGTAGTTATGAACAGATATTGCATTGTAATAGAGTTAGTAGTATTCAAAATAATTAAATAATTTTAAAAAATCACAATGCTAGTATGCTACACGCCTACAGTTGTGAGTGGTTAAGTTCAGCAGATCAGTGAAGTTCCGGTCTTCCACCGCCAATAAATCTAGTCAAACCACCGCCGCCACCGCTCGACGGAGGAGCTGATGGCGAATCTCATCGGCGTCTCGTCTTCCCCGCTATTCAACCACTCATCTCTTCTCTTCTCCTCTCGTTCCAATTCACAATCTCTTCCCTTACAACTCAAGGTATCCCTCCAAACGCGCACCCGAGTATATACTGGTTTGTAAAAAGTATTAACAATTTTTTTTGTTGCTTGATGCAGAGCGGTCGCGATCGGCAATTGCTGATGCTTCGAGTGCACTGCTCGTCGGAGCAAGTTACAGACGCGGAGAAAGAATCCAAGACGGAGGAGTTGTCGTCTCCTTCTACTAGCAGTGGTTCGAGCATTTCAGC
Organism: Ipomoea trifida; assembly: GCA_003576665.1. Taxonomy (NCBI): domain Eukaryota; kingdom Viridiplantae; phylum Streptophyta; class Magnoliopsida; order Solanales; family Convolvulaceae; genus Ipomoea; species Ipomoea trifida. The sequence goes on along the minus strand of CP025648.1, from coordinate 23,689,111 downwards.
ATACAGTTGGTGTGCAGCCCTAGGAGGCATCGGATTCCTGGAAACTTCGTACTTGACTTACCTCAAACTCACGGAGTCTGATGCCTTTTGCCCCGTTAGCGGTGGCAGCTGCGGCGACATCCTTAACAGCAGCTATTCAGTTGTTTTTGGTAATCTCTTGAAGCTCTTGATTCATATCGATGTGACCTATGATATTTTTATTTCCTTGATTATTGCTACTCTTAATTTCTGTTCTCATTTCGTGAATGCTCTGCCCCTAGTGAAATTGCGCCGCATCATACTCTGTAATCTCCAAATGGAAATGATATTATGTTATTCAATACTGCTAGAGAATATATTAGTAAATGAACTTCAGTGTTCAACTGTTCATCCCTCTGATGTGGCAGGAGTTCCGCTTCCATTGATTGGTATGGTTGCGTATGGAGTAGTTGCAGCACTTGGGCTGCAATTAGGCAGAAAACAGTTGCCACTTGAAATTGAAGAGGCTAGCGGGAGATTTGTTTTACTTGGCACAACTACTTCTATGGCTGCTGCGAGTGCATACTTTTTGTACATCCTAAGTACGAGATTCCCTGGGGAGTGGTGTTTATATTGTTTAATATCTGCTGTCTTATCCTTCAGTTTGTTCTTCACCACTGTAAAGGTCCGATTCTTGACATGGAAATTATGGTTTATTTGATTAACTGCTCTATGCTACATCTCTGAGAAGGACTTTGGGCTTATGTTACAGGGTTTGGGATTAGAGGAGGTAAAAAAAGAACTGGTTTTACAGCTATCTGTAGTGCTCTTGGTGGTTGCTGCCTTAAACAATTCATATAATGCTTCTCAGCCCACAAGGTTGGTAGGCCTTATGACAATGTAGAATAACCTTTTGTGAAATGTTTACACAAGGACAAATTGGGAAAAAAGATTTTCTTTGTTTTAATCCTTGAACTCAGTGTTCTTGTTCCTTTTTTCATTTTTTTTGTTACATTATCCATCCAAGGTATGAGCTTGGTGAGATGGGATGATAGTGCAGAAAGTGTTCAGTACTATCTCCTCCTTTAAAATCTAACATCTTTATAAATTAACTCAGATGCTAGTTGGGGTGACTATGGTTGCAGTGTTGCACTGTGGCCATCGGTCTTAAATTCTAATTTTTACATGTCAATTGCTATTGGATTTAATAGATTCCATGAAATATCAGTTAAAACTTGCTGGGTATTCACAAGTTTGTTGCATAAGGTTTGAAATGACTTGAAACATGTCTTAAGTGTCTATTAATTCCATTTTCTATTTTCTTTTTAAAACAGTTCCGAGGTGACTGAGCTGCCATACTTTGCCACTGAGATCACAACACATTCAACTCCTTATGCTATTTCTTTAGCCAAGCATCTAAGTTCAATAGGAGCAAAAATGTATGGGGCTTTCTGGTGTTCACATTGTCAATACCAGAAACAGGTAATATTCATTTTAACCGCTGTGCGTAGTTAATAATGAAATGAGTAATGGAACCATATAAAACCTAATTATAATAGATATGAAGGCAGTAATACATAAATAGAGTTGAGTTATTCTTGAAACTTGATTTCTTCTTGCTTTTGTGACTACTGACTAATGAACACTCAACTTCTGTTCTTGGTGGTCTCAATATCTTGAGACTGGCAAAAGCACTTCCGTCAAGCTAAAGTATAAAACATATGAAGCTTTGAACATGCTTTTCCGTGCACTTGAGTTTGAAATAACAACTGAGCGAAACTTTGACTTTGTCTTGTATTGCAAGTTGGTCTTGCTGTTTAGATAATAGATAGTTTTATCAAACACAGATAATGGGGTTTTCATTGTTTTTTGATAATTAAAGTGAAAAGAAACAGTTCCCTGGCATTCAAATGTTTCTTGAACGAAAAATTTATTTGAACTTAAAATCTTCTCTTTTTAGTATATTTTTTTATTTCTGACTTATTGGATGAAGTATCATTTTAACTAAACTTCGTATATATTTGTTTGTTTCTGGAAAAATTTATTTGTTTTATTGGATTCATTCCTTTCCTTCAATTGCTAGAGCCTCCACTTTTGATCCAGGTATCATAATCAAAGAAGCTCAGTGAAAACATAATCTTCTACTAGCCACTGATGTTGTCTCGTCACTTTAACTCAATTAAATATTAATCGTCTAAGGAACCAGAAGCACCACTTTAGTTTCAACTTGGGAATCAAAAGTGGAGGCCCTAACAACTAAGGGACTGGGTTTAGTATACCCTTATAATTGAGAGACTAAAATGTTATTTCCCCTATTTTATTCAGACAGTTGCAATTTAGAGGTGTGTTTTTCCACCTTTGGAAACATCTTGAACATCATTAAATCATTAATCAATCTTCTTGTTGACCAGCTTATTGTTCATGAACATCAATTACACCCATGAATTGATTTTCCTGCACTAACTTGAATGTTCTTTAATTTGTGCCTGTAAATCTGTAATTAAGTATAGATTTGAATAGTAGAGAGGATCTTTGATGGGTTGGATCCTTGCCATTATCTCTTGAATATAGTTTAGACTATAGAGGAATGCTTTTCAAAATAGCAAAAATTGTTAATATAAGCAAAGTTCACGAACTTCTTCTAAAGACTAATGCTACTCTTGTAGATGATGAAATTTTTAGAAAAGAGAAGCCTCTGCTAAAATTCTCATATACTCTGTTTACTTGCTTAATGAAGCTTCACTGCATACTGAATTCTCCAATTGTTGCATCCTTTACTATATAGATGTTTGGGCAAGAAGCAGCAGAGTTATTGAACTATGTGGAATGCTTTCCTAATGGGGTCAAGAAAGGAACTAATATGGCTTTGGAATGTGCCCTTGTTAAGATCGAAGGGTTCCCAATGTGGGTGATCAATGGAGAGGTGAACAAAATCCCCCTTTTGCCATACAATTCTTACACTGTGGATTGTTATTCTTTCTATCCCTTTGTTATATTTTTCAAATTTCCTTTCTGATTTTGATCTCTCATCCGAAATTACTGCTCTTGTCCAATGCACTCCTGTAAAGGAAATCTTTTCATAATTGTCTAGTTGCTATGCTAACCCCAAAGACATTTGTAGTAGCCCATAGCCATTCACCCTTTTTGAGATTGCATTTTTTTCAACTTCCGGTTTGAGGAGCATCGAACTTTTCAGTTGTTTGGTTTATGCAAGTGATATTTTCTTGCAGGTTCTAAATGGAGATCAGGAGCTTTCTGAGCTGGCTAAGGTGTCAGGATTCCAATATGATGAATCTAGTGTAGCAAACTGAACTTTATTCATGGAACTAACGTTGCGATTTGCTCAGTAATCTTATAGTCAATGAGGGGAATTCCCTCTTCTTCTTCTTCTTCTTCTTCTTCTTCTTCTTCTTCTTCTTCTTCTTCTTCTTCTTTTTTTTTTTTTTTTTACTTACCCAAGTAGTTCACCACTTTGTATACTAGTTTTAATTAGAGACAGAGAGGGTGGATTGGAGGATGGGTAGTGGTGTGTTGTTAATCTTCAGAGTCAGCTTATTTGTCATTTTGTCCCAGTACTAGATTCTAATTTTCCCCCAAAAAATAAGAATAAATGTATAAATAATATTGCTATGATGCATTCTCGAAAGAGGAAATATACTTTGTATTTTAATACTAATCAGTGATATTTGTTAAGTGTAATATTTTAAGGTTTGTTTGAAAACTTGGAAAATAATTTTTTCAAATTTTTCTATATTTAGGTATTCAAGGAAAATAGAGTCAAAGGAAAATATTTATCCTAGTTTTTAAATGAAGGACATTTTTTGATTGTTTTTTTAATTTTTCGTGTTTATTTTATCTCTCATCCTATTCTTTTTTTTAAAAAAAAAAAATCTCTCATCCTATTCTTAATTTCGAGATTATTATTATTACTACCTAAGAATTTAATATACAATTATATTAAACCATTGCGTCAAGTTCATTTTCAAAATATTGTAAGTTCATTTTTACAATTATAATGCAACTACATTATAATAGTGGATCTGAATAGATTTGTTAATGAAACATTGCAGGTTCATTTTTACAGTATTGAATGTTTACATCAATATTTTGTGTATGAGAGTAAAAAATGGAAGTACATATATTTTCTTTTGTTAAGATTCCATAACAGGGCAAATTATTGTGTGGAACTATGTGGTCTATGAATGTAATATACATTTTTAATATATTAAAATTACATTATTTATATACTGAAGGTACTTATTTAATATAAAAAATTATGTACTTTCAAATAATATATTTTACGTATAAAAATAATATACTTTTTATATATTAAAAATTACTTTATATTTATGGTTCAAATAAATGTGTGGATCATGGTCTATAGAATAATGGAATAATGATTGTAATAACGGGCTTGTAAATCAATGAAGCCCAATATTAATAGCCCATTACCCTCTCTAGAAATCCAAGATGGACGAGAGTGGGGCCGGGTCAGATAATAACAAAATCCAACTGTTCAACTAACAACTTACAAAACCGAAGATCCTTCAGAATATTCCCCTGGCCCCACCCCTGGCGTTTTCTCCGATCTTCTCAATCATTAATTACGTCCTTTATCCTTATCCGACATTCGGATAAGGGTCCCACATCACCCCTGGGCCCCACTCCTCCCATCATCCGCCACGCTGACACTCACTCCGCTCCTCAAATATCTCCGTCTCGCCATTTCTCAACAATCAAACTTCTTCTCATCTATACTCTCTTCATCTCAACCTTCTTTGTTTAGATCTTTCATCTGATCTGGTCTACAGAGATATATAATGATTTCGGAGACGGAACTACTCCACAAGTTTCAAGTTTTCAAGGTCGCCGGACGGGATAAATGCGGCCGTAAAATCCTCCAAGTCACCGGAAAATATTTCCCCGGTATCAATTCCATCGCCCTTTAATTTATTATTTTATTTTTAAATTTATAGATGACACATTTTAGTGTCCTGTCACCTATAAATTTTAAAAAAATGGAATTAACTCAGTTTAATTTGACAATGATCAGCGAGGAGCGTGAGCGTTGACGCCGTGACGAAGTATCTAGAGAAGAATATTCTCCCGGAGCTAGAGGACCAGCCTTTCTCGGTGCTGTACCTGCACGCCGGCGTGGAGAAGAGCGAGAATTTCCCGGGGATTTCCGGTCTCCGAGCGATCTACGATGCGATTCCGGTCGCCGTCCGGGAGAATATCGAGGCCGTGTACTTCGTTCATCCGGGGCTCCAGTCCAGGCTGTTTCTGGCGACTTTCGGGCGATTCATCTTCGCCGGAGGAATTCACGGGAAGATAAAGTATGTGAGCAGAGTGGATTACCTGTGGGAGCATTTAAGGAGGAAGGAGGTGGAGTTGCCGGAGTTTGTGTACGATCACGATGAGTATCTGGAGTACCGGCCGATGATTGGGTATGGATTGGAGGGCGATGATCACCCGAGGGTGTACGGTATGTCTACGGTGGACTCGCCTGTGATCATGTACTCCACTAGGTGCATCTCCTAGCCGGTTGTTTTCCGGTGATGGATGAATAGGCCGGCCGGCGTTTGATTGTTTAGGTTTTTGTGGGAGTTTCTGTGCGTGTTTTTCAGTTCAAACTTTGTATATACACTTTTTGGTTTTTTTGGTTATGAATCTCCGAGCACTGTAAATTCTAATAGAAATTAGGAAGAAAAAAAAAGTCAGTCAAAATGGTGTTTAATTTTATATTGGGTGTGTTTGGTTAACAGCTTATCCGCCAAATTTTGACGGTTTTGACCAACTTTAACGGTTTGACTTAAAGAAGACGTTAACGGCGGTTTGCTCCAAATAGCTGAAATCCCAAACGCTGCTATTAGCAGCGTTTGGGATTGGCGTTTTGGGGGAAGAATTATTCTTCCCCAAAACGCCCTCCATTTTATTAAAAAAAAAAATTTTTACTAGGTTATTTAGAAGCCTGAGGCAGCAGCCTCAGGCTTCTCTTCTCTTCTCTTGCCCATTGGTAGGCAAGAGAAGAATAAGGGGCGTTCTCAAGGCCCCTTTTTTCAACAACTTACGATGTGGGATCAAAGATCCCACATCTTTTTAGTTTTTTTTTTTTTTTCTTTTGGTTTTTTTTTTTGGTTTATTAATAATAATAATAATATTATTATTATTATTATTGTTGTTGTTATTACTATTATTATTATTATTATTATTATTATTACGGAGTAGTATTATATGTATACCCTTTTGGTCATTTTACATGTTAACCGCTAATCTAAACAGCTAATTTTACCAAACATCTTTTTACAAACCGCTAATACATTTCGCTGGTCAAACTCGCTAATACGATCCGCTATTTGATAACCGCTAACACAACCCGCTAACGCTAACTTCTAACCGCTGATAACCAAACAAGCCCATTGTTGTAATTTGTGTCAAAATACATTATACCCCTTCCACTAGGGTAGAAACTCAAGCTCGACCAACCAGCTAAGTTGGTTAGGTAATTATCAATTTATAGTGAAAGCAGTCTAGTTTTTCTTAGTTTATTGCAAGTGGTTTATCTTTTTCTAATCTTGTGCCAATTACGATCACAAGTCAATGTTATCCCATGTATATTCTATACAAGGTATTTGGTTGGGAAAGAAGTAAGAACTGTCATTTGGCAGCATCCACATACCTTGCATTTACGTGCTTGCTCGCATACCGTCACCTTGCTCTCGAATAGTACCACGGCCCACCTCCCATGGGCCTGGTCTACACTCATATATCCCATCAAATAACAACCAAGGGTAGTAGTGTCATTGCATCTCTTTTTTCATTTCCTACCCCCATTGAATTGCAATTCATAGGGAGTACCCATGAATTGCAAATCCATAAAATTGAAATTCCCTTCAACCCAATAATGTAGTTAAGACTTTCATTAAATTTCAATTTAATTACAACTAAATTATGGTGTACCAAACGGTTGATAGTGATTGGGAATTTAGCGTTTGGTTCACATGTTAGATTATTGTGTTTGGTTTAAAAGTGAAGTTATGTAAATAAGACAACAGAAATCAGATAAATTGATTAAAATGTCAAAAGTCCAATATTAATAATAAGATAAGCGAATGTGAGGTTACCTAAGAAATTGATGTGTATCTCACATTCCCTTCCAATAGCTAAAAACTTCATGTAACATGAGAGTTACAATGTAGTATCTGAAACACAAAAAGTCAATAGTTACCTCCACTAAAAATCAAACTCACACTCTTCCATATAAAAGTGTAAATCGGATGCTACTAGACCACAAGGTCTTTGAGAAGTCCAATCTAGTTATTTGGATGTGCAGTTAAAAATGATTTATATCCTTGTGAATAAACAAAAATAGTCCGTAACAATTTATATTTTGAATTTTTTGATTTGTGCATACCTAGATGATGAAGCCCATGACTTCTTTGTTGGGCTTCGTTTCGTGACTTCCCTATATTTGGACAAAAGATCCCTGTCATGCCCATGGTTGTCATTTGTCAAGATGCAATGGATATATATATATGATTTTTTTTTCTTGTTTGTATATTAAAAGGTTTTTTTTTTTTTTTTTTTTTTTTTAAATTTTATACTTGTCTTTTCTAATTGATGGTCATGGTCCTTCATCTAGAATCTAGATATGGAAAAGGCCATACCTGGACAATGGTCATTTCTGCCCATAAGGCCATAAACGATATGCTAATATTAATTAATTACTTAAAGAAAAATAAGTATTAATAAATAAATTACTCCGTATAATAACATTACTAAGTATGTTTTGATAAAAACATGTTTTCAAAATGGAAAATGAATTAATAGATGCTGTAGGACGGTGACTTGTGGTGATGACAAGTAGGTCAGTAGATGGATGAGGTTGATCAAGACATGACAATCACTCGTTACATGATTAGACATGATTGATTGAGATGACAAGTACTCGTTTCACAAGAATGCAAACGCTATAAATATGGTCCATTGCCCCATTCTAACATCACCCAATCATCACTAGGGCTTGTAGTCGAGTGATTTCAACTCCAACCCACTCTCCCTCCCACCCCACCCCACACCAAAACCCCCCAAGACCAATGTTCAAACCTTATAGGCAATCCTTTGGGTTGGAAGTTAAGTAGGCCAAGGCTAATTATGTATTTATGTTAAGTGTTTATGTGTCCTCAATTATATAATTTTGTGCATTATGAACATGAATTTTGTACTTTATGAAGTCAGATTCTATATATTAGACTATCCTGGCGCATAATATAAATTGCCTTACAAATGCTTTAAATTCAGTGTCATCCAAAATTCCAGCGCCACCCGATGCAAAAAGCCCACACCTGTGTTACGTTATTTTGAGTGCATAAATTATGACTAATTAACATGTAATTTACACCAAGAACTTCACACCCTACACTATAGACTTTTTTATTTGAAGTATGAAAGAAGTGAATAAATAAATGGCATCTTCCGCTTCACGCAATTCTCTATAGCTATTAATTTTTGGCCAACAACTTCACCCTCTACACTATAGGGTGGGGAATGAATTCAAATCAGCTTAAATTGCATGTTGTACATGGATTGGACAACTTAAATTTAATTTAAAAAATTATTTACCAAACGAAGTTGTAATGTTTCTTAACATTACGTACACATGCATACCATATATATTGTTATATCTTTATCAAATTATTAAGTCAAATTAAGTGCATTTAATGCACCCTATGCCTGCAGGTAGATAATCAATTATGACTTTTCTTCTTCCAAAAGGTTGAATCCATCCTAAGGGCCCGACAAAGCTTCTGGGATGATGGAAATCATGATAACTGATCAAATAAACACAGATGTTAGACCTGGAGTGCCCTCAATTTAAGAAGTTGCTCCCACACTGCCACTGGTGAAACTCGATCTCTGATCTCTTCTCCCAAATTTTACCCCGGTGACCAGTTGAGCTGCTCTTTTGTTAGCAAATGAGCTATGGGCCATCCTCTAGGCTTGTATATTGGTCCCAAATTTATTTCCTTATTAAGTTGACTAACCACACATATTATTACCCTAACAATGTTTTAATTTGAAGTACATTTACCATTCTTGTTAAATATCGTAGATTTAGTTTACTTCTGGCTTAATATATACTCGGCTTTATATAGGCTTTGAAGTTTAACATTTTTATTTTTATTTTATACACTCTTTTGAACTAATTTTTAATCGAAGTGTCAAAAATAATTTTATATGCATTTCTTTTTAGGTTAGAAGGAAAATTTACAACTATTATTCTAGAATGTGTATTATAAAAATCTCGTTTTTGTATCATAGCACGTAAACAATATATACATACACGGATTGTAAAGACGCAGTAGAAGACTAGGTTGTACGTATACGCGTTTTAAAACTTGCATGCAGGAATCAAGGATAATTTTAATCCTAATTTATTATGGATGCTTGGGTTACATAGGTTTTGTTTATCAAATTTTTTAAACAATTGATAACTTAGTTTAAATTAGATATAAATTATCAATAAATAGAAAAAAAGTTTAAAATAAGTTCTTATTTTGAAAACAAAAAATTATTTTCTTTTAATTTTTCCCCAACTAATAAATTTAGTGTAGTAGTAAGCATTTGGTTTTGACAATTTTGTATTATTGAATAGGAATGTAATGAACATATTTCAATTATTAAAACATCTTTATATTCTTTTAATTTTATTTAGACCTTGTTTGGTAAATGGTTGTTAGCTGATTGGGTTAGAAGGTATAATTAATTGATAATATTAGCTGATTGTAGAAAAGTGTTTGGTAAATTAGCTGTTAGCTGATAGATGTTTAGTATAATTTCTTTTCTCAAAAGGCTAATTGAAAAAGCTGTTTTGGGTAGCCTTTTGAAATTTAGTATTTTGGAGTTACAAAAAGTTTATTAACCAAACACTTATATTGATTTTTTAACCAAGTCAAACAACTAATAATGATCAAATAGGCAAAAATTAACTAATAGACCAATTATTTACCAAACATGGCGTTAAACGTGTTGTCCGACTCTTGAGTCTTGAGTCTTGAGTAGATAAATATTATGTCCGGATCGGAATTTTTTAACGTCGGACATATACATAACATACATACATACATTATTCCAGAAATTAAACAATTTTAGAGTTACATTTTAACCAATTCCCCAAAATGAATGGGTTTAGCAAAGTTGTTCCCTGTGTTGACCAGAAACTGCGCTGCTATCTTTGCAGCCTTTTGGGTTGGATGAACGAAATCGAAATATAAATATTCATCACGCCTGGGGCATAGGTTAGATAATGGCTTGCGGCATAGCATTAATCCGTTGTTGGGTCCCACTCCACAACATGCATCTTCAACATTCTTAAAACCTGCGTGTACAACCAGGTTCACATAACAACTCCGTTTGGAAAGCAGGAAAATGATTTTTGAAAAATAATTTCATTTTCAGTGTTTGGATGTATTTTGGAAAACTGTATTCTGTTCTCACTTGATCCGAATTCGTGTAAGGTATTTATATATTGATAGGATGCTGAGTTGCTTACCGTATGCACTAGGGTTATTGATAGCAGACATGGTTATACCGTAAAAATCTCCAAGCGAGTAATGCACACCAGGATTTGTTGAGCTAAAGTTTTGGAGAAGGGTGAGAGTGGATGCTTGGAAACTTCGAGCTGCTTCATTCATTGTTTCATTACAGACTCCCCCATTCATGCTGCGACTCATAGGCAAGCTTCCGATGGGTGGTATGCCGATTATACCAAACTTTCTTGCCCCCACATCATATAAGCTCTGTACATACAAACAAATAAAGAAGAATGAGTTGATTTGTAGAACAGAATAAAGAGTTGATTTGTAAAACAGAACAGATAAAATGGGAGAGAAGAAGAAAGAGTTGACTTATAAAACAGAACAGATAAAATGGGAGAGATCGAGGTCGGTCGGGATTTGACCTTTAATCTTTTGGCATAGGCAGCCATGAGTTTTTGAATGAATTGGTGTACGGATGTATTGGGCGAAGGGAACTTAAAGTATTCGGTGAGATCATTGCTTCCGATGCTTATGAGGTATAGTGATGTGTTGATCAGAGCCGCAGCTTTAGCGGCACCTAATGCCTGTTTGAGGTTGCGGCTAACAGTTTGGAATTGTTGAAGTTGTTGGCCTAGTGGAATAACGCGGATCTGCACATATATTATAATATATGTAAGAATCCTACAGGCTACAGTGATTTCATAGAATGTCGGATTTCAGCGATTTGGAGCAAATCACTGAATTACTAAATAATTTTTTTTAATGATGTTTTGACCAGATAACTGATTCGTCAAAATTTTAAATCCCTTACAAATGATTTAAATCCAGTGTCGTTCAAAATTCCAGCGCCACCCGACGCAAAGCTCACACCTTGCTGAATTTTGGTCCGGAAGTCCGCCTGATTTCGGACTAATTCGAGGAAAGATGGAGGACTTTTAGTACCAATACCCGTCAAATTCACTGCAAATTAAAAGCGACCAAGTGAAATTGGTTAGGCGATTGATTTAGTAATCACAAGTTCAGTAATTCCCAGGTCAGCTAGTCTATTGACTTTCTTGGTTTTAGCTAGCTAGTATTCAGCTAAGACAATCTAAGCTGGTTTACACGGACTAGAGACACAAGAAGAGATTTTAATTACCTAATACATATATTTCAGATACTGGGTATAAATTTTTCTCCGTCGCTCAGAAATGACAATAAATAGGAGTGTAAATAAATTGAAGGCGATCCATCGAATAGAAACGTACCGATGAAATCAGCAAGGTTATAAGCATTGCTGAACCTTCCGGTTGCAGTGTTGTTAGGGAAATCGACGCCGTACCAGGGTTGGTTAGCCGTGGCGAGAGAGCCGGGGAGGTAATTGTTAGTCCCGACGTCTATCAGAGAATCGCCAAATATAAAAGCGCAGGATTTTGGCTGAGCTCCGGCGAGCAGCCATGCATGGAATAAAATGATGCAAATTAGGAGTGGGTTAGCCATGAATTGAAGGCGCTCTTACTTGGTATTATTATATCTGATTGTGTTATTTTGAGTGCATTGCATAAATGTATGACTAATTAACCTGTAATTTATACTAAGAACTTCACACCCTACACTATAGACTTTTTGATTTGAAGTATGAAAGAAGTGAATAAATACCCTACACTGTAGACTTTTTTTGATTTGAAGTAAGAAAGGACTGCATAAATAAATGACATCCTCGGCCTCACGCAATTCTTTATAACTATTAATTTTTGGCCACTTCACCCTCTACACTGTAGGGTGTAAATGAGTTTAAATTAGCTTAAGTTACGGGCTTGTTGCCTATAGCTTACTAATTTAAATCAAAATAGCGAATAAAAATGAATCAAACTTGTAAGGTTGTCAAGTCCATGCTAACTTGGTTAAGATTGTCCCGAGTATAATTTTAGCCCTGTTTGGTAACATAATTGATAAGTCAGTTTTGATGGGTCAATACACTACTTTAATATAAGAACATGTATGCATTAAAAAAATTTATGAAAAAAATCAATATATGAACATACTTTGTTATATATATATATATATATATATATATATATATATATATATATATATATATTTCTGTATTTATATATGAAATATAAATATATTGACCTATTTATATATCAATTCTATATTCGATATAAGGAATATAAATTATAATATATAAAAACGAATAATAATAATTGTATACATACACATACATAAAATTGATATTAGAAATATTAATTACACACATATATATGTATACATACACATATAATAATACAAAAAATTGATAAATAAAAAAATAATTGTATAAAACATATATACACACAATTAAAATCAGACCACACAACTTTCTAATTACTTTCTAATTATTCAAATATTTATATTTATCCTTGATTATTCAAGTATTTATAAATGCATAAACTAATTTATTTATAAATGGATCTAACTATATAGTGTTAACTGTTAAGTCTTAACCCAAATCCCTAGAGCAGTCGGCGAGCCGCCCATCCTATTTGGCCATTCTCCATTTTCTCCGTCACCGGAGTTGCGAGGCGGCGATCTGCAGGTTTCAACGATTGCGAGTTGCGAGGCGCTGAGGCGGTGAGAACGTTTATACTGCCCGAAGGGATCTGTAGTTGCTGCGAAACGGCGAGGCGATCTGCGAAACGGCGAGGCGGTGACTCCGGTGAGGTTAGTGCGATCTTCTTACTGAGTAGAAGTTTATACTGTCTGTACTCATGTAGTTAGTGGCTTGCTGGTTGCTGCCTCATTTTGTTTATTTTAGTGCTTAAGGAATTAAGGTAAACTAAGTTTTGGATACAGATCTGTTAAGGAATGGAGAGTCTGAAGATTAGGATAGAGTAAACGTGAAGAGAGACAGTGAAATGATTAATTTATTTACTTAAAACAAAAACTGAAGTGGATGGATGAGTTATAAAGAAATCGATGTGTAAAATTTTTACTGGAGAACTGTAGGGCATATCTTTTTATGTAAACCAAATGAATTTTTTTCACCGATTTGATTTGGCTTCCTTCTACCGGCTCTTTTGCGGTAGCTCAGATCCTAAATTGGATTCACATTGTTTTAAAGATATTATTGATGAGGCAATAGCAGCTGGTGAGGCTTTGTTTCATCTTGTTCACATGATGTTTGGAAATTATGTATTTTACAATGAAATGTGTGGGCAGATAGATACATCATGAACTGTGGAATGTTCTTGTACCTTTCTTTAAAAATATATATTATTCAAATAATGGTAAATAATGGACAATGATGCCACTCTTGTTTTATTTGCCAGCCATTGACTGTTATTCTTTTTGAAATTATAGGTGATCTGAAACTAACAAAAGCTTATGTGAAATGGGCAAACCAAGTATAATGGACTTAAGATTCTCCTTATAACTATTCAAGAATTAGAAGAATCAGAAATCAAAGAACTTGTGCAGCAATGAGAAATGGGCAAACCAAGTCATCACATGAAAGGCGTGAAGACTGCTTCTGTTAGTCTATCTCACAAGTAAGTGCTATAAATTTTACATCAGTGTTCTCTTTTCAAATATTCCCAAACTCATTTATTTCCAGAAAATGGCATGTGATGACTGATAAAAATAATTTCTTATGGCCATGTTTGATTGAATACCTCAAAAGCCGTCTACTATATATATATATATATGCGCTATATAAGTTGTTTTTTTAATAAATCATAATCATTTAAGTTATTTACTTATAAATGAAAGAATATATGAACATATAACTACATAGCAAAGTCCCGCCCATAACACAGACATATCATTTGGAGTTGATATATTCATATGCCATACATCTTTCTTTCCCAATGTGTTCTAATGCATGTATAGTAATGGATTTTCCATATCTGCAATGTATAGTAATGGTTGTTCCTATCTTATATAATAGGAAAAATTGCTTTATAAAAAACAGGAAAAAATTAGTAATTGTATGTTCTTACTAACCTTAACCTTATTATAGCATTTTTTGTGTAATATGGGCGGATGTCTTTTCTAAAGATGTACAATTGCGCTGCAGGTTTTACAAATCAAAGACCAAAGATCAGAGTTGATAAAGAAAATAAAAAGACGAATTGCTACTGGTCTAGAAGATGCAACCTATAGAGTTCTAATTTGTATTTTATATTTAAATTTGTATTTAATGTATTTCATATTCATATCTTCTCTATTTGATATGTTTGATGTTTCAAAAAAAAATCTGAATAATTTGGAATGCTGATGCTTTGGATTTTAAACGTCCATGAATAAAATAATTAAGTTTTGGGAATCCAAACTGTACATTAAATATAGAAGGATATTTAATACTCCGTATTATATCACATTGAATGCTAATCGTTGGAATACTAACTTTTTATTCAGCTAATGGTTTCTTTGAATATTTAATATCATATTACACTGGAATGCTAACCTTTTATTCAGCCAACGTAGAATATTTTGCCCAAAACGCAGTGTTTCATCTAGGCGGGAAATTTTTTGCTATTTTTAATTACCGTATATATTGTAGTAATAAGAAGGTTACCCATTTTTTTGTTAGGTAGGTGGATTTTGACGTTAATTAGTAAAAATTTCGGTGGTTGCTTTTGAGTTCAAATTTTGGTGGTTGCTTTTGAGTTTGTTGTTTCTATTTTTCTGCATGCATTTTGTCTCTCAAATTTCCGGGAAGATCTCCAAAATAAAGTGAAGATGAAGGAGACAAAAGAGGGGGTTAATTATTTTCTCAGAAAAGTCGTCGTCATTCAAATTCTCTTGATACATTGATTTTGTGTAGAAAAAATGCAGGAATTTTATTCACAAAAGTGATATCTACAGCTGAATAAAGGGGTCGTGGTCGCTGCACTCTCTTCATTTCTTCTTTCAATTGGGATTTGTTTGGGGGTTGTGTATATGATCTGCAACAAATCCTAATTTGGAAGAAAGAAAATAAAAATTCTATCTATTATTGTTTGTGTTGTCTAAAGAATTTCATTCATTCCTGCTTAGGTATATTAGTTTAAGAGCCAAATTAAAGATCTGATGTTTTTTGGCAATAATTTGTTTTGGATCAATTCGTTTGAGGTTTAATTTGTAGATGCGTTTGTTTTAGGATTCTGAGGTTTTATATTTACATGATTTTGGCGGTTCTGGTATGGGGAAGCAGAAAGAACAAAAGAGAAAACAGTTTGGTTCAAGTAGGAAGCAGAAAAGAAAATGCGACAATGAGAGCCCGAGAGGGTACGATAAGGATACGGTGGCCTTCATATCTTTGTCTCAGGAGCTGAGGGAGGAAGGCAACAGATTATTCCAGAGAAGGGATTACGAGGTGGCGATGTTAATGTACGAGAAAGCCATTAAATTGCTGCCGGGAAACCACATAGACGTGCCCTACTTGCGGAGCAACATGGCGGCGTGTTATATGCAGATGGGGAGCAGCGAGTACCCTAAGGCGGTTTACGAATGCAATTTGGCCCTAGAGGTTAATCCCAACTACACCAAGGCGCTTCTGAAGAGGGCCAGGTGTTATGAGGCTCTGAGTCGCCTTGATTTGGCTCTCAGAGATGCCAAGAGAGTTATGCAGATGGAGAAGAATAATTTCATGGCGGCGGAAATCGCGGAGAGGGTGAAGGCAACCATTGATCAGAACGGCGGCGCGGCTAACATTCCGGTGGATTTGATTCCCGTGCCGGAGTACGTAGAGCCGCCTATTTTGTCCAATTCCTTCAAGGCAAAAGATACGGCATCGTCGGTGGGGAAGAAGAAGAAGAAAAGGCAAAAGAAGAACATAGAAGAAGAGGAAGAAGAAGAAGATGATGATGATGATGAAGAAAATGGCAAAGGTCCATCCGAGATTGTGGCTTCCCGGGCTGCGAAAAAGAGAGAAAAGAAGGCTAAAAAGAAGAAAAATGGCAATGGGCGAGGGAAAGCTACTGACGAGGACGACGATGAAAATCAATTTGAGACAAAGAAGAAGAGAGTTGTTCCCAATATAAATGGAGGGATTCAGGGAAAGAAGAAGAAGAAGAAGAATGATAGTGACGTCAGCAGCGGTGATGAGGAAGAAGAAGAAGCAAAGTGTGAGGAAAGCTTGACGACTAGTGTTGAAAACAACCGATTTGATATTCTGAGTGATAGTGGTAAGGACAAGGACGAGGAGGAAAAGGAAGAGGGGGAGGAGGATGAGAAGGAGAAGAATAAGAAGAAGGTTCCCAATGACAATGAAGTTTGTGAGAAGAAAAAAAAAGTGGAAAAGAAGAAATGTGAAGAGGAGGAGGAGGAAGAAAAGAAGGCTAAGAAGAAGAATAAGAAGAAGGTTCCCAATGGCGAGGAAGAGGAGGAGGAAAAGAAGGCTAAGAAGAAGAATAAGAAGAAGGATGACAAGGAGGAGGAGGACGAGGACGAGGACGAGGAAAAGAAAGCTAAGAAGAAGAATAAGAAGAAAAAAATGGAAAAGAAGAAATGTGAGGAGGAGGAGGAGGAAGACGAGGGGGACGAGGATGAGGAAAAGAAAGCTAAGAAGAAGAACAAGAAGAAGGTTCCCAATGGCAATGAAGTTTGTGAGAATAAGAAAAAAGTGGAAAAGAAGAAATGGGAGGAGGAGAGAAAGGCTGAAGATAAATTGGTGGTTGGGGAAATAATGATTGACACAGAAGCAACTGTTGTTGCTGCTGCTGCTGCTGTAGAGCCCAGAAGAACAGTGAAACTCATATTTGGAGATGACATAAGATTTGCCCAAGTTCCCACTAACTGCACCGTCTTGAAACTCAGGGAGATCATATGCAACCGCTTCCCAAACTGTAAATCCATCCTAATTAAATACAAGGACCAAGAAGGCGACATGGTCACAATGACCACAAATGAGGAGTTTAAGTGGGCTCAATCCTCAGTTGCCCATGGTTTCATCAGACTCCATATTGTAGATGTTAACCCAGACCAAGACCCTCTCCTCCAGAAGATCCTACAAGAGGAAGAAGAGGAAGAAGAGCAAGAAAATGAAGTGGAAGAATATGAGAAACAAACTGCAGAAATTGAGAGCCCAGGAACAAGAAGAAGAGAAAGCGACCAGCTGGGGAGTACATCTTGTATTATTGATGATTGGACCATTCATTTCGCTTATTTGTTCAAGAGCTACGTTGGGTTCGAGTCAGATTGTTATTTGGATTTGCATGATGTTGGTGTGAAGCTATACTCGGAGGCGATGGAAGAAACCGTGACCAGTGAAGAAGCTCAAGACATTTTCACCACATCTGAAGAAAAGTTTCAAGAGCTAGCTGCTCTGTCCCTCTTTAACTGGGGGAATGTTCAGATGTCCAAGGCAAGGAGAAGGGCTTTCACAGATGAATATACCGTGGGAGATTCAGAATCCATGATGTCACAGATAACAGATGCCTTTACTTCAGTGCAAAAGGAATACACAATGGCTGGGAAAAGATTCGAAGAAGCACTGAAGATCAAACCGAATTTTTACGAAGCCATTATTGCTCTGGGACAGCTCCAGTTCGAGCAGGCGAAACTCTCTTGGCAATACGCGATTAGCACTGAGACAGATCTCGAGTCGTGGCCTTCTTCAGAAGTTCTTCAGCTTTACAGCAATGCGAGCAGGAATATGGAGAGGGGTATAAAGATGTGGGAAGAGGCATTGGTGCAACATCTAATTCAAGTGGCTAATAATCAAAACGGGGGAACTCATGGGCTGTTGCAGCAAATGAAGCTAGGGAATTTGTTTTCAGAGGTATCTGCAGAGGAAACTGCAGAGCAGGCTTCTAATATTAGGTCTCAGGTGAATCTTCTGTGGGGTACTATGTTGTATGAAAGATCAGTTGTGGAGTTCAAACTGGGAGTTCCTAACTGGGAACAGTGCTTGGGTGCTGCTTCTCATAAATTTGAACTTGCTGGAGCATCTCAAGAAGATATTGCTGTTATGGTAAAGAACCATTGTTCCAACTCATTAGAAGGTACATACGGTGATGATGCATCAGAATTATCATTCATTCATTCATGATTCTTTTTTTTTTTTTGCCATGTTTGGTGAGACAGCTCTGATTTAACATTGTTAGCTATTTGATTTGGTCAAATAAGCCAATTACATTGTTTGGTAAATCAGCTTTTCGGAGCAATGTTTTCTCCCAAAATGCTGAAACGATATTCGAAACAGCGTTTCTGAATATCGTTTTGAGGAAAAGATTTTTTCCTCATAACAATGTCATGTCATGTAATGATAGCATTATTATTATATTTTAGGGTACAATGTTGATGAGACAGAACAAGCATGGAATGAGATGTATGAAGCAATTAGGTGGCAAATGGAGATTCCTGCTTTACATTTGGAGCCATTGATTCGGCAACGAGTTTCCAGATTACAGCATGCATTTGACAATAATAATGCATGATGAGTACGTGCGGTGTTACTATGTAGAAACAAAAGGAATGCACACCCACCATTCTGGATGCTCTCTAGTGTCTGCTTCTTTGTTTGTTTATTAGGTGAGAACACCAATCGTACATTTCCTAACACTGTATGGTGTATATCTGCATACCTAGCACACTGTATGGTGTATATCTGCATACCTAGTGGTGTGCTTTTTGGTGATGCGTACCTAACGGTACATATTTATGTGGTACATTTTCTAACATTGAGTGGTGTATATCTGTATACATAGTGGTGCGGCTGTGACCGCACGTTAAGGCGCGGCCACATCTGATTATGACTATATATATATATATGTAGTTTATATTATCTCTATGCTTTGAGCACCCATTGCATGCAGTCTGTGGTGACTGGCTCTTGTCCAATGCCAATATAATAATAGACATTGATTAATTTAATAGTAAGTTTAATTTACCTTTGACAATTATGGTTTCCCAGATTGTGCTTAAGACTCTGAAATTGTTGGTTTTGCAGGTCTTCGTGATGCTTAATTTATCACACTGTATTTGACTCTTACAAGCTGCTCCAAATTCTTTAGGACTGACCCTTTTTTTTTTTTTCTCATTACTCAGCAAACTTACATTTTGCATTGTCTCACTTTTGTGGGTGAGATGAGATATATAGCAGACATTTTTGCATTTTTGTATTTTTGTATTATTTTTATTTGTAATTAATTTTTTTATTATTTTTTTTATGTATTTATGTATTTATTTACGGCTTTATCATCACACTTTTTTTTTTTCAACTTTACACTACACTTTTTTTAAAAAAAGTGTAGTGAAAAGTTATATCTATATGTTCATTATAGTTTTGTAGTAGTGTACCCTACAAGTGTGACCCATTTTCAAAAGGGAGGCAGCAACGCCAAATGCAAAGGCCTATTATATTGGTCGAGGTTTATTATTATATTATATATGTTATATTGTAATAATTGTGATTAACCAATAATTAGTGATAATGAGTAAACATTTATAGACATGAAACTAATACAATTAATTAGCGATAATGTAGTTTCCAAGAATGACATCCTGTTCCCATGTCTGATCTGTATCATTATATTATCATTGGATTAATATTATATTATATTATACTATATTATAATTTAATCCCACTATTTCTACCCACATGACCGTACGTACATAAACATGATAATGTTCCTCAGTACAGCCAGTGGTACTCTTATAACATCAATAATTCTAATTAAGAGTTAATTATGAATGAAAAAAATCATATATCTTTCATGATATATGAGACACGTAATTCTTTTTATTTATAAAAATAGACATCTCATTTATTAAATAATTAAGTCAAATTAGAAAATTTGTCACTCTAAGTCTTGTCTATTACGGAGTACAAATTAGTTGCATTTGTATCCACAATGTACGAATGCCATCCAATAAATGTATATATTGAAAATTAAAATAATAATAATTTAAATCTCTCAATTGCATCTCACTTTCTATAAACTTCTCTATTCTTGGGTTCAAACAAAACCCAGAATAAATGTGAGAAGAAACCCATTTCTTTTGGATCATGTTCAAACCTAGAAATAGAAAAGTTTATGGGCTCAAACAGAATATATAGAAAAAATGTTTGTTTTGGTTCGAACATAATCGAGAATAAATGAATCTCTTTAGTTCTCTAATCGCCCGTTAGGGTTTTAGACATTTTAAAGTCTTTGCTACAATTAAACTAAATTTCAATCATTTTACCTACAACATTCTCACAAAGGTTGACTATTAGTTCGATATATGCATGGATTAAAAACACAACTTTATTGTAAAGACCGAATTGTATTATGAAGTTCTAAAAAACAAAGATTAAAACACCGGGTGAGACATAACTAATAAGGGTCTAAAGCTGTATTTCTTTTCATTGAAATAACGACATTTGTAACAAGGTTGTTGATGCACTAGCAAACAAGGCATTGCATCAAGACGAGGGGATCCGATCCGAATCTTCTAGCAATTAACCCCGACAAGTATTCTGAGACATCTGAAGAAGGATGAGCAAGGGCTCCTTGGACCCACTGTACGACTACTGACTACAGTACGTGAGGACCAGCTAATGATCTTGAGTTTTCCGACCTCTTCCCATTTTCAAAAAAAAATAATGATTTGTAACGTGACGTAATGCATACAGATTCTGATTAAATACAAAATTTGTGGATACTATATGGGTTATATATTATTAACAAAAGATACATATTCCATTGATCTTTAAGGAGTAAGGATGTTAAGAAGGACAACTCTGTGCTGAATCAATAGTCTCTGAAGGGAATGAATCTCAGATTCAATTTCTTCAATCCTGCCATGAACTGCCTCTAACATTTGCCTATCAACCTTAAACTTTCTGCTCTTCATATGAGATTTCAGACCAAAATCTACACACTCCACTTCATTCATGCACATCTCTGTAGTGTCTACCCTAGCAGCCGTTGATTTTGTCAGCTTGGAGATAATCAACGGTGTCCAACGCCTGCTATTTCCCTTTGAAGATGACAAAAAGGATAAAAAGGACCCAAGCACAGATATACTAAACACAGACACTCTTTTCAACATCATAGTATGGTCTTTTATGTTGTTGTTTCTATGTAAACACAATTGTTCTTTGTTCTCCATTTGTTTTAGTGATTTGATCCCCTTTATCACCTCCTTCTTAACCTTCTTCCTGAACCTAAGATAACTGCTAATAATTGCATCATCGTCGCCTTTTCTTCGCAGCCCGGATTGAAGATTCTGTAAATTTTCCTTCATTGCACTGTATAGGTCTCGAATGGCGCCACACGAGTCTAGCAGCCCGACTGAAACCTCGAGTGCCTCGTCCACTATCGCCCTGTTTTCGTGCCTGACGAAAGGCTTTCTTGCATTTTCTGATTCGAGGAGACACTGTACAATGTTGTAATGTTCTGCAAGTTGCAGAACATTAGATTGAATGGTTTGTGAGTTAAAAAAAGAATCTGAAAAGGTTTTGAGGTTGTTGGGAATGTTGAAAGAATTAGGGTTTGGGCGGGAAGGCAAGCTAATGGATCTGGCATGAATCTGAAATCCAAGTTTTGCAGAGGAATCATCAGCCATTGTTGAATCTTTAATTTGTGTTTTGGTCTTAAGGGTTAAAGGTTTGATGAATGAAAATGGTGCATAGAATGTAGTAGTACTTATATGTGGTTGGATTGATGAGAAAACAAAATAAAATGCATGTGATTTTCATTCACTGTCTGACATGAATTCTGGGCTAACAGCAGGCAATATCAATTTCTTCAATCTGGTGGTAACAGAATAGGCTACATGCGGATCAACTATATAGCCTACGTGTTACACACAGATTCCCGACCTTAGATCAATATTTTTGAGTGTGAAATATGTTTGCTTTCCTTTCTTTGTGGATGTTTAATCTAATTGATTATATTTGATGGTGGTATAGTAGTTGAATATTATAATTATATTTAGGATCAACTTACCCACCAAATTAAAATTATTCTTCCTCATTTGACATGCTTGGCAATATATAATTCATATTTTATTAATTTAGAAGTAAAATTCTTAACTCGGCGGGGAGAAGACAATTCACAATAACTAATGTATTAAAAGAGTTTTAATACACCATGTAAACACTGTCTTATGACAATAAAGAACTACATGGAGGTAAACAAACCTGGAAGCCTAGCTAATTACCCTTACTAGCAATGAACTTGGAATCTTATGGTTACCATGACACGTGTTATTTATTATTAAGGAAAATAGCATACAGAAAAAAAAATCACTTTTTGGTTTCTTATCAATTGTTTTGCGACTGTCAATTTAGTTTCTAATTTTCAATTTGAACGAATGCAGTCTTCAATTGTTTTAAATTTTATCAATTAAATACCATTGGAACTATTCCTCGAAGGAACTCGGCAAAATGACCCCGTAACTTCGGGAGGGGTCACTTCGCCATTAGTTGCCCTATGGGCATTTTAAACTTTTTTCACTACCCCTTTTATCAAAACAACAAAAAGGATTAAAAATATATATACATGACAAGGGATGGGGTAAGTTTATAGATTATTTTTCTTCATTATATTAATAACAAAGTTTAGTTCACAGTACAGAGAATATGTTGGCAGCTCCAATGATTAGCGGAAAGGATTGTAATGAGAATTGGGACATGAAAAGCTGGCAGTGTGTTGTTGCCGGCCGGATTGGGGAAATGGGCGGGCAGAAGCAAAGCAGGCCATATATATATATATATATATATATATATATATATATATACAATATTTGCAGATGATCGATGAGGTGCTGCCATCGCCGTTGCCATTGCCATTATTTAATTTTAACGGTTGCAGATCTATGGCTGTTTAAGGAGACAACGATGCCTTTTAAAACCATTTTCTATTTCTTTGTATATCTCTTCTACTTCTTTTCTTTGGGATTTTTGGTAAATAGTGTTAGCTGTTCGCTGATTAGGTTAGTGAGTTTAGGTTTAGGACATAGGATTAAAAACGACAAAATGCATTTTTCATACAAGTTTAATAAGTTTTAACTTATAATAACTTAAATGTAAATATATTCTTTTCGCTGAATACCTTGTGGTCGAGCGGCATAGCTGTGGTTCTCCCAAGTGAGAGGTCACAGATACTACATTGTCAACCGTATGAACAAATGAACTTGTAAATATGAATTAGATGACGTGAATCTTTACTAATAAATTAATCAACAAAAACAAAAATTAAATATTAATGATATTATACCCATTGATTAAGTTGTTGTTGATATATAGGAGCATTAAACCAACTTAATTAGTGAGTAGTGACCGAACATCTTTGGACAAGACCCTAAAACAAACAAAACTATGTTATTTCAGAAATGGGCAACATGTCCACATTATCCTGTCATTATCATGTGATTACATTAATTTAATACGGAGTATATGCTAATTAATTTCTTGTCAGCTTTCTAGAGAATTAAAAAGAATCATGCTTGACCCCAAACGATGTTTGTTATACACTGCACATTAATCTATACAGAAACGATGAAAAACAAATGCTGAGGAATGAAGACCATGTAATTGAATGTTGAATATAGTATCTTATGCTATTGTCGGTCTACATAATTGAACAATTATTGTTGCTAATTAATTAAGGAGGTTTCAAATAATTGATATAGGTATATTTTAAAATTTAATATTAAAAAATCAGATATTATTAATGAAAAGTCAGATTTCAATCATCCATTTGATTCGATTACAATTTAGTTAGATCCCTCCTAACCTAATGTTATTCTCTATATTCTCTTTTCTTTTACAAGGTACAAACAAAATAATTATAGGATAATTTTATGTAAAGATGACAACAGATAGGGTACCCGCCCGTTAAGTTGGCAACCAACTCGGTCGAATCCAGTCGAGTTAACTCGTCCAACTCGACAGAGTAAGCCGAGTTAACTCGGACGAGTCGGCCTTGTTAATTTTTGTGATTATATATATATATATATATATATATATATATATATATATATATATATATAATATGACATACACTCACACACATGCATTATTTTTTTGTTTTTATAGGTCACCGCTTAGACACTGCTCAGGCGCTAGTCTACCACCCGACTAGCGCCTACAGCAACCATGGGCCTTACGTCCATTTACATATTGAATGTTTACCATTTACATACTGAATGTTCACAATTTGAATTGGAAAACTGTTCCAGAAACTAAACTCACCTTTAGCCTTCCTAATTTTCTATGGAATGATCAATGATTCAATGATGTCAAAATTACTAAACATTAATCAGAAATGGATATATACTGTTACAAAATTGGGTTCCTGAAAGTGAAAGGCAAAAATCTTTTGATTAGATTGCCCCAGGAAGTTTGGAATGTACAATAATCATCTGTTCTTACATACTAGCAAGTGAGGATATTAAGAAGGGAGACTCTACTTTGGATCAAGTGCCTATACAAGCAATCTAAACCAGTTTCAAGACCTTCAATTTCAGCATCAAGATTCTGCAATCTTTTCCTGGCCATTTGTAAATCACCATTAATCTTGATGATCCCTTGAAGAGAAGCAATAGTAGCATCAAGAATCCCCAGATTGTCCCCGATCGTTTCGTGGCTAGGGATTGCTGATTTGTTGAGCACGAGCCGGGATATCAATGCCCACCCGCTGGATTTGTTGTTCTTTAGGGCAGGGCAGGAGAGGAAAGCGAGGACAGGCCGGAGGGCTAAGATGGTAATTGCAGACACTTCTCTCATCACCCTGATCACCATTGATGAGTAGACATCAATTTCATGGAAGACAGGTGGTCTATTCTCCATCTGCTTCAGCTTTCTCAGGCTCTTTGTTGCCTCTTTCTTCACTCGCTTTATGAAACTCAAGAAATCGCTTATGTCGCCTTCAATGCTGCTCGAATCGCCTCCCTTTCTTCTCAAAGCGGATTGGAGTTCTTTAACTTTATCCTTAACCATGTGAATTACCCCTTGGATGTTCCCACACAAGTCGAGAAAAACAAGGGATCCCTCTAAGGCCTCTTCGACTATCGCCCTGTTTTGTTGCAGAAGAGCTCGTTGGGTGCTCGGGGACTGCACTAGTTCTTGAAGAGACTCGTATAGCTCTGATACCATGAGAAGACGAGCTCGTATGGACTTTGAACTCGGAGGAGAGGACGAGGTTGTTGTCTCCCATGTTCTTAGTTTGTTGAGCTCGGCTTCAATGTTTTCTGGTGTAGGGTATAATCTTGAAGGCAAACTTATAGATCTGCCATGATACTGCAGACCATGGGATGAAGATGTGGTTTCCATTTGTGTTCTCTTGGTGGAGAATTCTGAGTTTTTGAGGTGAACTGAGCTTGGGAATGGAATTATGGAAACAATTCTGATAAAATATATTTATAGCATAGAGCTATCCATGGGGCCATTCATTTTTTGCATGTGTCAGCAATGTATATTGAATTCAGACATTTGACCACATGGTTCTGGAGTTTTATGCTCCTCTTGCCTCCCAACAATGGGCTGCATGATTCCCTCTACCACAAAAGTAGCAGATTCTATGAAATAGTTTAACACTTTATGGGTAAAAGGTGATGCTTCAACAGTTATGGCTGGCATTGTATTTATGTCTGAGACATAGAACCAGGACCCAATGTATTTAGTCCTCATTTTCATGACTTCTGAATTTTTTATTTTTGGTTTTCTTGCCCTGTCCACAAAAAGTGAAATTCCTTTGCCCCGATCCGATAAGATAGTGGAGGGGTAAATCACGGTAGCTCAGCAGCCCATCACATCAGGTGTAACTCCACCATACTGCCATTCAGGCTCGATCTGCCCATGTGGGCTATGGGCTATGTTTATGGATTACTTTTTGATGGGCTCCAAGCAACACGCTCCACCATACTGCTATTCAGGCTCGATCTTGTGACCTTGCCCACAATCTATCACTCAAGAACCAACTGACATACTAAATTGAAGCATGTGCTCCATCTCAACTAAAAACCTAACCAAAGCCTAACCTGATAGTTGAAGTGCACATTTTGTATTATATGCTCAACAAGGATGAAAGGACTATAATCCTAGGGTTGCATTTAGCAACAACTAGGATTGGCTAGTGAGCAAGAAAGAATCATTTATTAGCTGGAGAACAGGGTTTCAAATGGGAACTACTTTTTAATCTGATTGAATTTGAATTGAGGTGGACAACAGTTTGTGTTCTAGGCAGACAAGATTCACAAGATAATTCAAGAATACTCCCATATCTTGGAAATTGATCTCAGCAACAAAAAATAGGCATAAACAAACATTTGGTATGGAGGTGAGTGGCAACTTGTAGGAATCATAAAAAAACACAGAACACAAGAAAAAGTGGGGTTCTGCATTGCCAGAAAGGATAACAAAATGTGAAGTTACTTCATACACCAAAAAGAATGGTTCTTTGCACAGACACACAAAAACTGGGCAGGAATCAAGGAGCAGATGTTTATAGTAAAAAATGTCGTAACCAGTAGATGGTTAGGTTGGCACCAATCATGAATAAACGCCGAAAATCAACATTAATAGAACATGGGAGTATAGTGGAGATGTTGAGTGTCAGAAACCAGAGTGTCACAATCTTATCTATATGGAGTTATTATGCAGTGAATGGAAACACTGAATGCAGAATATATTTCCCTCTGACAGGGGTGCTCAAGAAGAAATGAACATCTAAATCAGAATGGCATGTTCTATGGTGCAAGTAGTCGTTTATAATCATATCCTCTAAGAAAGAAAATATTAGCACCGTTTTTCATCCCCCATTCCTAAACTGTTTGAATATATTGACAATTTAAAGCAATTTGGAAAGCCTAAAGCAAAACATAATGCCAGAGCAATGATCTTTCGAATTTCGATAGATTAATTGAATATTTCATTAGGCATAATATAGCCACCAACAAATTACATTGAAGACTCTCGAGGGAAAACAAATACCCGATATATAGATCAGACAAGCCCTTGTTCTCTAGCTTTCGTGAGCCACTTCAAAGTACTCTCCAGCGTGGTGTATGCAGCAACATCTGTCAAACTCTTACTCTCTACTGCATAATCAAACACTTCATAAGCTTCGGCAACTCTACCATTCCTACACAGAGATCTAACAAATGTCCCATAAGCCCCGGTCTCAAGCTTCATGCTACTCTGCTTCATCGTACCATACAATTCAACACCCTTTTCCAACAGTCTTGCTTTGCATAGCCCGTGAAGCAATGTATTATACGTGCAAGAATTTGGTTCACATCCCTTTGCTTCCATCTCCCCCAACAAAGACAATGCTCCCTTAGCATCCCCCTCCCTACACATCCCATTCATCAACGAAGTATACGTGACTGCATCTGGAAAATGACCATTTTCAGCCATAACGCTCAAAAATTTCTTTGCTTGCTGAACTCGACCTGACTTTGACAACCCGTAAATCAATGTATTATATGTAACAAGGTCAGGCTTCACACCTTCATCCAACATTTTCTTATAGACATCCAACACTTCACCCCCTGTGCTCAACATACAATACCCCTTCATAATCGTATTATAAACATAGCAATCAGGCTTATACCCTTCCTCACTCAACACTCCCAGCAACCGGGTCGCCTCCCGGAGATTCTTGTTATTACAAACATTATCAATCATAATGGTATAAGTAACAAGATCGGGTTTTATACCGAATTCCTCCTTCATGTCCCTAACGAAACCGTTCATAGTACTAACTGACCTATTTTTGCACAAATGCCTAACAAGAAAATTATAAGTATGTGAATCAGGAGGTGAGTCCTTACAACAAAGATCCTTCACCAGCTCAATAGCATGCTCTTCACGGCCAGAGATGCAAAGGGCCCGCACAGAAATGTCTGTTGAGACAATATTAGGGGGAAAGCCATTGGTATTCATCAAATTGAGTATCTGGTAGACAGAGGATAGAGACTCATCCGATGATTTACAGGCCTGGATAAGAAGAACATGATAGGTAGACCTATCAGGGGAAAAAGGGGGGTGGGTCTTGACCATGTGGTTCAAGAAAAAGATTGCATCTTGGAGAGTTGAAACCGAAGAAAAGGACTGAAGGATTGAATTATAGAACCTGAGGTCCGAAGGGGCCTTCTTGGGATCGGAAATGAGAGAGGTGAATAGGGTTTTGGCTTCCGAGAGACTAGGGGATGTAAAGGTGACGAGTGGGGATTGAGAACTCGATTGAGGGTTTTTCTTGGGGAATTTGTGGATCACTTGGGGCTTCTTCTTTGAGGATTGCGGGATTACTTGGGGCTTTTGCGAAGAAGCTGGGGTTTTCAACAGATTGGTTAATGCGAAGCTGGCCGATGATCTCATTGACGGTGGCAATTTCCCCATTTCCGCTTCTTCCCCACGATCGGCTTCTGATTCTTGGAACGGTTGATTAGGGTTTCTGAGGTATGGATTAGGGTTTTTGGGAGTTTTTAGGGTTTACCGTTCCCAGCTCTGATAAAAAGTCAGATCAAGCAGCTATACACTTGGGGTTTAGGGGTTTGGGAAGAAGACAATAGCAAAATTACATTTATGGCCATATGATATGGCTCCTGATCTTTTTTTTTTTTAAAAAAAAGACCATGAATTACATGCATTATGCATAATGTCACTATTTAAGTGCATAAATAATCATGGTTTACAAAGTCACACCAATATGTACATAAATTTACTACCTTAAATTCATAACATCAGTATTACTGATTTATAAAATTTATAGATTCATAAAATCACTATTACAAGTTCATAAAGTTACAATTGCATCTTCAAAAAATCACTAATATAAAGTCATTAAGTTCTTAATTAGTGGTGAAGTCAGTCAATAAATAAAAGTTCCCTAAAATTTATAAATAAATAAAAGAAAATTCATGAGGGACAAAAATATTTTCATTCCTTTCAAAACAAAATTTCTTTTTATAAATATATATTTTTTGAAAAAATAGCGCTTTTGGTCCCTGAATTGTTTTAGTTTTACAAATTTAGTTCCTATCAATTGATTGATTTGATTCAAATAAACTTAGTGTTTAAATTATCAATTGTGTGCACCATTTAGTTCCTAGAGTTATATAATAATATAATTGCAAATTCTATTAATAAGTCTTTTTTCATGAAATTATATTTATCAATTATTCTCCATTGTTAAAGATTCATTCTCTCCATGTAACCCTATCTAATTGCATAAATTCTTCACTAATAAGTGAGTACGGCGGTGACCGACTGACCAGAGCAATCGTAGGGGCGGCCATTGAAATTATGTAATTAATTAGGGGCGACTAATGCTGATTGGGTAAAATTACTTTTTAAAAAAGTAAATATTTATAATTATAATTTGTTTTAATATTTATATTTAAAAATTTGTTTTAATTTTAATATGTTTGATTTAAATATAATAAAAATAATAATTTTAATTATAATTTTTATAATGATAATAAATAAATAAATAAATAAATAAAGTATAGTGTTAAAATGGTGTGCCCATAAAAAATTAAGAAAAAACTTAAAATTAATGGGAAGAAGAGTTGTTGTGATTGAGTGAGATAGTGGATACTGAGATGGATGTTGGAGCTCAAAAAAAACGCAAATTATATCGTGGACCGTGGTCCACAATGCATTGTGGACCGCGCATCAAAACGACGTCGTTTTGATAAATGAAAACAGACGGATGAATTCGCGCCACTCACTTTAAGTTCATATACACTGCAGTTACATTTCAACACAACTACAGTTACATTTTGATATAACTACAGTTTCATTCGATAATATAAAAACACAAATGTTAAATTGTTATTCAGTATCAGTTCATATACACTGCAGTTACATTTCAACACAACTACAGTTACATTTTGATATAACTACAGTTTCATTCGATAATATCAAAACAAATGTAAGGCAATATCTTTTGAGATGAACAGTGTCAATTACTGGCTCCGTCTCCCACTTACCGAAACGACGTCGTTTTGGGACCACGGTCCACGATATAAGAACTCCACAAAAAAAAGTGGAGAAAAAATTTTAACTAATGGGGAAGGTCTCATATTTAACTCAATTTATGTGATGGAATTGCTAGCAAATCCCATGGAGAACATATGAGGAATTTGCTAGAGAAATGCTAGTCGGAGTGAACTTGGGTAACTGTGTAGTCACTTATTAGTGAGAAATTTATGCGATGATGATAATGATAAGGGAGAAAATAAAGCTTTAATAGTGGAGAGTAATTGATAAATATAATCTTATAAAAAAATGACTTATTAATACTCCGTAAAATTTATAATTATATAACTCTAGCCACTAAACGTAACACAGTAACTCTAGTTTCTTCGTGTTGGTGTTTGTGCTTGGAAAAATCCAGCCCTAATCCCCAACCATGATCACAGAGGTATTCAAGAAGCGGTTGGGCGCGTTCTACTCTACCTGGAGAATCCATAGAGAGCTTTGGGGAAACTCCGATATCATAGTCTTCAGCACGCCGGCGCAGGCGCTCTCCGATTTAACCCCGAAGTTTTTTGTATGGCTGTTGGGCAAAGATCTTGCGGGAACCACGGCGGTGTTCACTCCATCCTCGATTTTCTTTCTCTGTACGCAGGAGGAGAGCTTCTCTTGGCTGCGTAGTTTCCGGGGCTCGTTCAAAATTCCGGTGTCGGTAGAACTGGGGAGCTACCCCACCACCACCACCACCACCACCACGGAGGTGATGATAATTTCGGTGTCGGTGGAACTTAAGCCTGATGAAGAAGAAGAAGGGGTTTCCAAGTTGAATGAGATTATTGGGAGTATGCGGCTAAGGCTTAACTCTGGTGATCTTACTGTTGGATGTATTGACAAGGAGATTTCCAAATCCAAACTTTTGATGAGCTGCTGCGTGAACGATAGGATTTCCAGTGTGAATTGCGGGGTGCGGATCCTGATTGATTCAAGAATTTATGCTGATAATATACTACAATTTAACAGAGGAGGAGTTACAGAATTTAAGCAGAACAAAAAAGCAGCACAGAGGAGGGTGACATTGTTCTATTCAAGCTGGAGGAAATACAGAAATGAATTATGGAGCGACTCCGATGTTTTGGTGGTTACTTCAGGCTCGGGGTCAGACCATCATCCAGTATCGTGTAGCTTCTTCTTGTGGTTGCTTGGTCGTGACTTCCCATTCCCAAACACAACAGCTGTGTTTATGGACCAAGCAATTTATTTTATTTGCCCTACTGAGAGTTATTCAAAACTTTTTCTTTTAGGATTCTATATCACAACTGCAGCACAGGTTTCTGTTTCAGTCCAGCCCAAGGTTAAGGCTGGTGATGATGAAGAAGAATCACAACTGTTAAATTCTTCAAAGACTTTAAAAAAAGATGCTGCTGCTGCTGCTTTGTGGAGTGACCGAGCTAATGATCGCCCTGTTATTATTGGTTATATTGATGGAGAAGCTCCCAGTTCAAAGGTTCTTCACAGCTGTGTTGCGGCGGGGAAATTGGATGAAACAATGTTCCAACCCACAAATGCTTTTTTAAAGCTTCTTTGTGAGCAGGGACTGGGAGAAGGATTGAAATCACTTCCCACCCAAGATAAGATGTCCTTGTTGTATTGCAATGATGCAGCAAAAGCTTCAACCATGCTCTCAAATGAGCAACACAAAGATGAACTATTGCATAAACCTGAAGAGGCTAATCAGTTACTGCAGGAGGTTAATGGCAAGATTGGCCCTCACTCAACTGAGAGTAAGCTGCTCGTCCGCAATGCTGAACAAGTGTCTAGTAATGTTAGAGATGATGATGATGGCATTCAAAATGCTTGCAAGGTTTCAGATGATGATTGGGAGATCATCCATGAGGTACAACAAGCAGATGTAGCCAATAATAGCAGCTGGGGGAGGTATTCCTGAATCTCACACTCATCTTCACTAATTTCTTGTTTATATATATATATATATATATATATATTTGCTGACTTCTTGTTATATATATGCCTTAGTATCCTCTAACATGATGCATGTTTCGTCTCATCAGCTGGATCGGCAGAGCATTTAGCTCAGTCAGGTTGCACCACAAGGCAGCCGGTGATGAGGCATCATCTTAAACTGCACATTCAGACTTTATTCATGCCTTCCTCTGCATCAATCAATGTGTATATTATTATATAATAATAATAATAATCATATTCTCTTTTTTTGAAAGGAATCATATACTCTTTGATTACTACTAGTTTAGTGATGAATAACTGGACAGCCAAACTATTTAGTTGGTTTTAGTGGTTTGCCTTTGCCATGCATATTGAGTATTTACATTTGAGAAAATATTTGATGTTATGTCATATGTGTTTGCAACTTTGCATCAATCTTCAAAATTCTTCTAATTCATCGTTGTTGTACAACACTTGTGTATATGTATGTGTAAGATAAAATGAAGACACCAAATCTCAACAGCTACAAAATCAACATTGTTTTTTAATTGTTAAATTATCTCTAAACTTTATATGAAACAAGTTGTAATTAAACTTATCAATTTGTTATTTTAATGCATCCAAGTCTAAAAATTAATTATTAAGTGGGTCACTAAGGTTCAGCAAGACTACAATTGACCAACTAACCTTTTTCACTTGAGAAGGCGATATATAATTTATTAGTTGAAAGTACATAATAATATGTTCTTTTGAATCAGAGTTGTGGGCTTGATAATATAATTTGTCGAACTTTGTTGAGTAGTCTATAATCAAAATACCCTGTTTTCAAAAAAAAAATCAAAATCAAAATACCCATTACATTAGGTAGAGCTGATTTAGATAACTTTCCCCTTCTCTCTTGTTAGGCCAGTAGCGACTAAAGGAAAAAAACAGAATTACATACTTCTTTGGAGTTCTAATTGTCATAGACTCATAGTAGAGGACTAGAGACTAGAGAGATATACGAAATGGGCATTATGGGGGAGTGTGAAATTTGGAGAGGGGCCTCACACAAAATTTTGAAGTGATATTTAAATAAGAGTCAAACTTTTACTTTTGAGCTAGTTTTTGTGATAGAATTAGGATATTGATGATTTAAGAGACACTATCATTAGAGCATCCTCAATAGTATTGGTGTTTAGAGGGAAGAGAAAAAAAGGGAAAAAAGAAAAGAAAAAAAATGTCTGACATGAAAAAATAAAAAAAATTCATTAGTTCATGTGTCCAACTAGCGTATGCACCTACGGCTGTCTTTTCCTATTTGTAGATGGATCCCTATAAAAACCTTCATTTGCAGTATAATGATATCACTAAAAAATCAAGACTTTAATTTTTTACTGTTCTAAAAACTAAGAAAAAATTCTTACATTAACGATATGTTGGTTAAGAGCACCGTCATGCGAGATCATAGTCGGCTGAAGCTGAACCCGACCAAGTGCACTTTTGCAGTTCAGACCGAGAAATTCCTAGGCTTCATGATGACGAAGAGGGGGATCGAGCCGAATACCGTTAAGGTGCAGGCAATCATGGAAATAAAACCGCCGACCACTATCCACGAAGTCCAACAGCTGACAGGTCAGCTAGCAACTCTGACCCACTTTTTGTCAAAATTAACCGAGCGCGCGCACCCGTTCTTCCAAACTTTAAAGAAGACCAGCGCCTTCGCCTAGACGGAGGACTGCCAAAAGGCTTTTGAAAGTCTCAAAGAATACCTCGTCTCTCCCATCGTCCTGTCCATACCGGAGCCCGAGGATGAATTACAAGTTTATCTGTCGGCATCCGACCGAGCAGCACTGTCCTCTGTAGAATGGATTCCTAAGGCAACCAGAGGCCGGTATATTATGTCAGCTATGCCCTCTAAGGCCCGGAGTTGCGATACTCTCGCTTAGAGAAGGTGGTTTTCGCTTTGTATACGACGGCCAAGAAGCTCACCACCTACTTCCAGGGGCGAGTTATCCGAGTTTTGACCGACCAACTGATTGGCACGATCCTTCGGACAGTGACGTCATCTGGCCGCTTGATCAAATAGGCGATGATGCTGACCTAGTTTGCGGTAGAATACACCCCCCCGACCAGCCATCAAGGGACAAGCATTGGCCGACTTCGTCGTCGAGTGCTCGGCAAGAGACCTGGTTACAAAAAGCACAAGTGATCCTTGCCCGAGCATCTGGGAGATCGCAACCGATGGGTCGAGTAGCAAGAAAGGAGCAGGGGCTGGGGTAGTCCTGACCAGCCCGGAAGGGTTCAAACTTCAAAGTATATTTCGCTTTGACATTCAAGTTTTCGCCCACCAATAATGAGGTAGAATATGAGGTGTTCATCTCCGGTCTGTGCCATGCCCCGATCCATGGGGGGCTATCACGTTCGGATTCGTACCGATTCTGCCCTGGTAGTCGGTCAAGTGTCTGGAACCTTTGAGGCTAAGGGAGAGCGGTGAGTTCTGTACCGGGATTACGCTCTCCCAGTCATGCAATCTTTCGACTCATGCGTCGTTGATCATATTCTGAGGTCAGAGAATGCAGACGCGGATATGCTGTCCCGGCTAGCTCATGAAGCTCCTGGGTATATTTCCAAGGTTTCCCGGATTGAAGATGTCCCAACGGCCTATATCGATGTTGCTCCTCTGGCCCAGTGAATGAAGAAGGGGATGATTGGATATCCGACTTAAGGGTTTTCATCGAAATTGGCACATTGCCCGAAGACGAGGTACGAGCCCGTGGTGTGTCACATCAGCTACTGGTGGTGGCATTCTATTTTCTAAGCATTGCAATGTGTTGGTAGAGGAGAATGGATCTTCTTCATTCTCCGGTCCGTTACAAGTTCTATATAAACTCATTGTTATAGGTTTATAAAGTCACTACTACATGCTTATAAAATCACTATAAGTTCATAAAATCATTACTACAAGTTCATTACAAATTTTTAAAATGATATATATATATATATATATATATATATATATACAAGTGCAATTTTTATATATTGACTTTATTTATACAAAATAAAAAAAAAAATACTTAACTAATAATTCATCGATTGATGCCATATTATTTTTATATATCTGGTACATGATATAATTTGCAATTAAAAATGCATCTTTTTCAATAAAAGTAATCTAACAATCATTTATTAAAGTATCTTCCATTCGATTATACAATATATTATTCACAACCTTGACGATTCAGGAACCAAATGTGGTGATACGTATAATGGTATAATTGACTCAACTATTTGTTCTCAACAGAACGGTCCAAAATAGGAAATTTGTGAACTATGATTGTTTTTTTCTATATGCTGTCACAAGTCACAAATAAAGAAGGTGTACATACAAAAGCTGATTCCAAACATCAGGGACTCCAGGAAGGCACCAGTGTAGACAATCAGCATAGCTACCTGGGTTCACTAATTGTTCTTTGGTGAGAGGATCCCAGTGCTTTCTGTAGATTGATGAATGGGCTTCCTTCCGATACTCGGAAAGTTGTGTTATGTTCAGCATTTCTGCGTTTAGGCCTCGGCTGCTCAGTTTATGGACCGCGGCTTCAACCAATCTCATCATGTCGGGATCTGAGTCCATCCCCCAGTATCCGAGATTTGAAATCGGCTCAGTTTCGTTATAGCAGTTCTCGCCATTTCGCCCTCCCCACTCTTCGGCCCTGCAATGTTCAATTCAGCTTTCCTACATCATATTCTGGCTTCCAATACAAGTAATGGAATGAGATTGTCTAAAAAGCCTAAGCTGATAGTTGGATAATAGGCCCCTTACGTGTAAGGCATGAGGTTAGCTCTGATACTAAATTGAAGC
This sequence comes from Ipomoea trifida, assembly GCA_003576665.1. Taxonomy (NCBI): domain Eukaryota; kingdom Viridiplantae; phylum Streptophyta; class Magnoliopsida; order Solanales; family Convolvulaceae; genus Ipomoea; species Ipomoea trifida. The sequence continues at coordinate 23,652,954 of CP025648.1, read as the reverse complement.
ATGTGTTCTATCTCAACTAAAAGTCTAAATTGGTAGTTGGATTGTACATTTACGTTTATATATTATATGCTCAACAATATGCGGGCAAGGTAAACCAAGAAGATGGCTATGGTGAACGGGAATGAAAAGCTAATGTCATTGTATCTTTTATACACAAAAATGTGCGTTACATTATCTCCTCTATATAAGTTGCATTTAATGATTCAAGTAGTGTTTCAAGATTGGTTATAGTGTGAATACTGATCTGATTATATAACTTCATTTGCCATCAAGAACGAAAACTACAACTATAGTTTTAAATTGTACCTGCTATGAGTGGGCGACATGCTAACGAAGAAAACTCTGGTCTTGGTGCGATTGACATGAGCATCCAACCAATCTGACCACGTCTTTAGAGTCAATTCGAAGGTATGCAGCGTTCCCAAATCTTCATAAGTTGCATTTGTGCTTTCAAATGATCCCCGCCTGATAATATTCATATAGAAATCGGTAAGCTAAGACAATAGTTTGTTGGCAAATTGGAAGATTATTAAAGTGCAGTCTTCAAAGTTCTAAAGATGTACTCACAGAACCTTCATTTTCAGCCATCGCCACCATATGTAAGAATTAAACACGAGCACGTCTGCATCTTTCCAATGCCTTGCATGCTTCTCTATGGAGTCTACTCTCACGATACGGTCCTCCACGCGATGGTAGGATGGATCATCACAGTTCGATTCAACCAGCAACGGAGCCCAATAGAAGTCAATCTTAGCGTTATACTCCTTTTATTCATACAGAAACCAAAGTTAGTCTCAGAATCCAAATTGCAAGAGCAGATGCACAAAGAACCCAAAATAGAAAAAGGCAGTATTTGGAAACATTAGCACAACTTTTTTTTTTTTAATTTCTTAATAGCATTAGAAAATTGGGATTCTTCTTTGTCCTTAAAATTGGGATTAAGCAATTCTTCCTCTGCCCCAAATCATTATCTGCAAAGGATACCAAGCTTCCCATCCCACGCGAAACTCTACTAGAAATGCAATAAAATAATAACAGCAGCCAAGTTGGTTAGACTGCTGACTTGATAATCAAAAGGTTACAAGTTGGTCCTCCTCCAATAGGAGCGGTTTATTGGTCTTCTTAGTTTGAGCCGATCAACTATGGGCAACCTAAACTGGTTTATACCCTTTGACGGCTAGGGTTACAAGGCTGGGTTTATCCTCCCTAGTTACCCAAAAATAATAACAACATATAAATCCATTTCCTGTACTATACATTAGTATTTCAGTCTTTATTATGAATAGTGACATTTTACCAGAAATGGCATTTCTTATTACAGAAAAAAGGATTACCAACTTTGCAACTAATTCTGGACAAAAGAATATTCCTTTTTGTTTTTGATATACAAAACAACAAAAACCATGAATGGGATAGCTAGCTAGGTGAATTCAAGAATTGCAGAATTCCATTAAAAGGAAAAGATAAGGAGCAAAAAGAAAATAGTCTTACAATGGCTTCAAAAGTGACCAAGGAGCCATTGAACTTCACAGATTTGAGACTCTCATCAGGGATTGATGACTCAATCAGGCAGACCAAAGAAACCCATTGGTTCCTATTAAGAGAATCCCCAACAAACACAACCCTTTTGTTCCTCAGCTTCTCCAACAGAGAGATGGCATCAAACCTACCAAATTCCATGAAAAATCAATAGGGTTTATCAGCAAAAAAAGATTAGAATTGAATAGGGAAATTAAAAGACACTACCTTGGAAGCTCACAGTCATGGGGCTGCCATTTCCAGAACATATAATCCAGATTACTTCTCCCATACTTCCCACAAGCCATCCCATCATCCATGAAGGAGCAGTTTCTGCTGGAGTATAAAGGGGAGAAATTTTTGTCAAATACCCACTTTCCTGAATAAAAATTGCAGCTTGAAAGTGGGGTTTTCTTGAATTTCAGGTCATCTTCTAGCTTCGGAGCTATGGTCTCTCTGGATATACGTAGAGCCGTGATGAATAAACCTGCGGTTATTATGACTACTAGAGAGAGAAACCTAAAAGAAACCCCATTGTTCATCATCCTCCCCACCTGCATCAGCCTCTCGCTGATAGACATCTTGGGTGAGTCTAAAATGTCAATGGGTATAAAGGTGCCATTTTTTTTTGACTCAATCAAGAGCCCAAAATGTTTACTTTGTCGCCTTTGGTCTCCTGTTCTTCTCCGATTAAAAAAATAATTGGTCCTAGCGTCACGTGTGAGTGTACAAGCAAGCTCAAAAACAAATGAAGTATACGACACGTATGGTATAATTAACATCATCAAGGTTCGGGTGGACTGGTGAAGAACACTACTTTTAACGGCTTATTGGAATCGGAATCAACGCATTGAAATGTGCCAAAACACTTCAAATAAACGTGGTTTCTTGTTAAAATAATTTAAGTGTCTCAACCCCTAGGCCAACAAACACTAATTTTCTGAATTTTGGGATTTATTTTTTGGAGGTTGTAATATGCCGCAGGAGAACCAACTTAATTGGTGTGAGTAGCCATGTACTCTTGTTCATTAGGTTGGGAGTCAGCAGTTTGCCCCTTAATTTGACCAGTATGGTGCCCTGGTGCATGCGACAAAAAAAAAAAAAATGCAGCAAGAGCTCCGGTGACTTCTGAAGATTAGAAGAGGGTAACTTTTGGTTAAATATGATTTGCTGTGTAATAAGTAAATATAATTACTTTTGTGAAGAATATGAATTTAAAGTTAGTATATTTAGTAACAGATTGATATGAGTGTAACAAGCAAAACCCACCACAACTTCTGGCCTTAAAAGTTTACGATTTTCTACAGTGTCAAAATAATACTCGGAACACAATTATTTACTACTTGGGAATAGGGCTGTAGAAGCTCCTTTTAAATCCGGAATGATCATATGACTACTTGGTGTACAGTTAATTCTAATCAATCTAATCTATGTTGTGAAAGCCAGGAAGCAGTGAAGTAATGAAGCCAAATACAATCATTTGGATCTCCTTCACAATTAGCCACAACCTATTGCCCTCCTCTGCAACAACGCCTGCATCCGCCCCATGCTCATTCTCACCTGCCCTATTTCCGTCGTTGCCTGGCTGATTCCCATTTTCACCAACATTTCCTTCTGCCCCTGCTGCCACATGAGGGAAAAGGAATTAGATTAAGGTTAGAATCTTTCACCACTCCCAATTCAGTCACATCTGGACTTCATACATGAGAGAAATAAATACGGAAGGCAGGCATGGAAATAAGTGACATAATTTTTCTTCAATCTTTGCCGGAAGAAGTGAAAGGAACAATTTGGATCATGTCAACTAAGACATATAGTGTGACATGATCAAACCAAACAGAGCCAACAACTATTTGCACTTCATATTATAGGGTTGTATTGAAAATACATAGTACTGTACCAAGGCAAATGAGAAGTTTTGCACGTTATTATGGGGTTGAGCTATTTGTAGACATAAAGCTTATGAAAATACCTTCTGCAGCACCATTTTGATTTCCCTGCCTCCCAGCAAGTGCAGCATTTTCTGCCCTAACTGCTGGTCTGGGACGTTGAGGAGGTGCAGCTCCCCTTTGCATTCCTTGTGAAAGCCATCTTATCAATGGTGCAAGAGCTCCAGTTTGGTATCTGCAATGATCAATAAAGAATATCAGAGACAACTAATAGCAAATTTTGTAATTTTATCTACATATTATCACCTTGATGACATAGACATGAAATAATTTCAATGTGATATTCTCATCCTTTCTTAAATAACCAAGAGTACCCATACACTTAATATCTAGGTATGAAATGTTTCAGTGTGATATGTCATGCTTTCTTAGTAGAGGCAGGTGGGGGAGGAAAGGTTGATGCATAATTTCCCGCATGCAGTAAAAATAAATAATAGGGGCTGTAAGAGACCAGCCAAGGGATGGTGGAAAAGTATTGTATAGGGAGACAAGGCTATTAAATAGTGAAACAAATCTTGCAGAAAGATAATAAAAACCTTGAAGGACGTAAGCAATGAGGAAAAGGTCATACTTGCAAAGGCTTTGTATCCAGTATCTAGAATAAATCTTAAAAAGCTGGGGATGTCTTTGCTAGTTCTGATTAGATATCTTACATTTTCATGTTCCAGTTCAAAAGCATTTACATTTTATACTTCAAATCTTTCATGGGTACTAAACTGATTACCTAGACAGGACCAGCCTTCTGTGGGGTGCAGGGGAGTTAAATTGGGAGGCATCAAAACAAATGAAAAGGATAAGCATTCAAAATAACTTACAGGTAAATAAGTGAAGCAAAAAACACAAGGACAACAAGTCTTTGCTTGGATCCATCTTGATTAAACAAAAAAATTACTGCAGCCAGCTTAAGAATCAGAAAGAGGTCACGCTGAAATGCAATTTGGAATCTCCTCACGACTACTTGGCGCTGAGGTTCAGGGGCATGTTGCTGCAGCTGTGGTTGCTGTCCCCCTTGTCCTTGCTCATCACTCCCTGCTCTATGCTCAGAAGAACTACGTTCACTGTTCAGAGTAACTATGAATTGACCATTGATATATAAAAAGGAAAACACTTAAAAAGGATAAGCAATGTTCAAGGGAGGAAGTTCAGTATGAACCATGAATATGATTTGGGAGTGGGTGGGGTTTGTGGTTGAAAGTAAATGGCTTATTAGACTCTTCAGTATCAACCATGAATATGAATAAGTCCACGAGATTAATATCACATTACAAGATTTAAACATGGCATGCTAAGACTTTAATGATGCCAGGAGAAAATCTTACAGACACTCAAAAAGCAATTTAGGAAATCAAAATAGACAGCAGAAAGGTCCAATTTATCCAGATGCTTAGGTGAAACTCACTCCACCTCCCTTCCTTATAACCTTATATTACAAATGAAAGGCCCTGTAAAATTAATAACCTATATTATAACTGCATTAACCTGTCAAATTATAAATACAGAACTATATTATAAACCCACGACCCTGTCATATATGACTGGGAAAACAAACAGGAAAAAGCTTAAGCAAAACCTATATCATGAATGCATAATCTATACTATAAATGCACAATCCTATCAATACGGAGTAATGATTAAGTAAAATGTAGTCCATTGACTAACTAGTCTATACTCTATAGGCACTTCTAACGGTAAAAGGAACATGCCTATAAATTATAGAACTACGGAACATGATAGAAAATCTAGAAAAATGTGGGAAATTGACAAGATTATTACAAATGAGAGTAACATGTGAAGATCGATCTTTAAAAGTTAACGAGAGTGCTTACGTGGGTACACTGTATCTTAAAGGGATAAGTGTTTTGGGTGGAAATCCTGTCATATGATCCATAAAAGGATTAGCTGAAACTGCATAAAGACCAGGACCACGATTCAACTCCTCCTGGTTCTGTTGTAGGTAGTAAAATCCAGAAAGGAGTGGCTGGTACATTGTTTGGTGCATATGGTTATTGCTATCAGCTGAGGAAGACCCATATGTTGATGTTATCTGTGTAAGAGACAAAATTAAAGAGGATCAGAATCTAGCTTGGAGAATACAGAGGTTGTGTCCCTGTAAACAACTCTGCAAAGGCACCAAAAAGCATCAATTAAATACAAAAATAAATGAATAAATAAACCCTAAAGATATTCTTAAGGATAAAACTAACAAAACCAGGAATTCCAAAGTAAATAAATAAACCCTAAATAAACAAAGCCAATAAATGCAGCTACACAAGATATTCTTGTGTGAGCACAAGCCCTTAGGAACTCTTAAACCAACTACTCATAGGCACACACAGAAAGCCTTTTCTCTTTCATTCTTTGTGGACCCCAATTTTTTTTTATTTTCTATCCACTTTCTATTTGGTCATGTCTAAATGGTTTTTTATACACCTAAAGCAAATAGGAATATGTACGGAATGGAGCACACATGCATAAAATTACTTGCAAAATAAATACTATGACATAAATAAATTAATCCTCTTCAGTTAGAATTTGTGGGTATCTTGGAAACATTGAAAATTTTTCCAAAGTACCTCTTTATTGTGCACCTTGATTACTTATAGGACACTGAAAACTGGTAGAAAACTGCAATGGTAAGTGATTTGCATTTCAACTAGAAGTTTAGTATTACAACATCATTTAGCACATATGTGATGCTTTAGAGGATGACACAGTCCAGGAAGACAAGAGCGCAAGAAAAAGGGCGAAGGACTGTAAGGATCAGCAGTCTAAATCTCTGCCTTGCATGGTTAAACAGCTGAGAAGAAGCAATTGAAATGGTTGTAGAATTTAAATGGCCATTAGAACCTATTGAGTTCATTTTTCCCCTTTATAGTTTTCAAATAAGGCCTTAGAGAAACATTTATCAACACCTCCTGTTTTATATTTTTTGCAAATACATAAGCAGTAATTTTGGTATATAGAGATAATATTTCAGCTAAGAATTAAGGAAAATAATGCCTGGCTAAAGAAGAGAAAAAGAACACATAGCAAGGCTTAGAAAATCACAATTTATCCAAAATAGTACAAGAATATGGCATCAGCATTCCGTTTGTCACATGCCTTGTGCTGGCAATAAATACCACAAAAGACCTAAGTGATTTAATTAGCTAGCCATGCTGAAGCTATAAAAATGGAACCTATGCTAACATAAAACAAGGAGCAGCTAATCCTTCCAGCTTGTACTCTTTTAGCACACTCATTTAACCCATTCATAAACTTCTGTTAATTGCTCCTAGACACACAACAGGTGCTCTCCTCCAATAGCCTAAAAGCACATTCCGGATTATGCTTTTTATGGAGTTTGGTTGTTGCAATAACCTCCAAAGCAGACACAATATGTCAATGCCAACACAAAGAAGGAGAAAATCAACAAGGGGATCATGGTGAGTATTTCTGGAACTTCAAACTTGATGAGTATTGTGACAGTAATCCAGTCATTTTCAATTCGATCCACGCATCTTTTCATTTCCCCTACTAATTCCTTCGAACATCTAAATGGAGCCAAGAAATTGTTCGATTTCGAATCAACAAAACCTAGACACCATTAATAATTGCAAATAGCCATCTCACCTAAATTACTACTCAAAATTTCCATCATATTTGAAGATTATCATATTGAAAAAGCAAAGGACTCTATTAGATCCGGAATTCGTGAACCTCGTAATAGAGGAACGTATTTCATCTGAGGAAGGAAAATTTCTTACCTGGGGCACTTTCGTGACTGCGTCGTCGGAAGATTTTAACGACGACGTAGAAAAAGATTGCTCCGCCGAGGAAGAGGTCTGCTTCGGTTGTTCTTCCGCCATTTTCCGAGCTCTGTCTTCAATTCTCACTGCACTTCTCACCGTTAAAATTTTCCCACTGGAAAGTAACGTTCATGCGTTGGCAAATTGTATATGACGTGGCCTGCTTATTGCGTAACCGATATTTCCTATTGGTTAACGCCAATGACGTGGATTACCCATAGGGGATTCCGAGACCCGAGTCATTAGGTAATAATGATGAGCTGTTATCTTAATAATATGAAAATAATTTATATATTTATTATTTTACGTGATTTATACTTACTTAAAATCTATTTCTCAGTCAAGGACCTTGTGATCCAGCGACATCAAGTTACTCCCTTATATAGGAGGTTGTGGATTCGACTTTTTGTTCTTTAATAGGAGAAACTGTAATAGCGTCGGTGATATTCAAAAAAGGTAGTTCTCTACTAGTGCATGTCCAATTTTATGTAGTGTAAATGTAACAAATAATTTGGTGGATCCCATATTCCCATCCATCTTTTATCATTGAATTGATATTCCAACAAACTAGTTCATTAAGTTCATGGTTGGTGAGTGGTGACTTCATGGGCTAAAAGATGTTGGGTTGAAGATACTTGGACTAAACCTTCCTTTTTGGGCCCTTGTCTAATTGTCTCATCATCTCCGCTTCAAGTGAAAGTATAAATAGATATTGATTTTTGTCCATTCTCAATTTAGCCTATTTTAATTTTGTTGAAATTTTTTCTAAATAAATCTACTATTTTAATTGAGTGGAGACTCTAACACTGCATAATGCTCCGATCGGGTTGAACGGTTTATTCAATACCGACGCTCATGGCACGCCTGTTCTCCTATGAGGACTTATGATGTACTAAAAAAAAAAGGTAAAAATCAACCCAATTCAATCTTATCTCCGCCTAAATATAGTTTGTTTAATTTGTTAATTGAAAATAAAATTGCTTTATATATATATATATTGTGAAGTACAATAAATATTATTTTTAATTTTATCAAAAAATATAAAATATAAATTTATATTTTATTAAAGCCATATAATATTTTATTTTAATTATATAATAATAATAATAATAATAATAATAATAATAATAATAATAATAATAATAATATAAAAGTTGCTTTGCAATTCTGACAACAGAACTACAAATATTTGACACACCATCTTGAAAGTGTAGCAATTGCAGCAATACATATGGCCTTATCAGTTAAGTCTTATACTTTTTGTTAATTTATATATTATTCAAATATGGTAAAGATTTAACATTTAGAGTTATCAATTAAGTTATTATCTTGTGTCAAAAAAAAAATTAAGTTATTATCAATGTCTTTATCATTTCTTTATATATTATATATAAATGTAATTTAACAATTGAACAACCAACTAATTGTATCCTAGTAAACCTATATTTGTCCTTTTCCATCCTTAATTTAGAAAGACCTAGACCTAGACACCTAGTCATAGTTCATTTTTCTTAACTATCCTAGTACACTTATATTTGTCCTTTTCTATCCTTCATTTAGAAAGACAAAGACCTAGACCTAGTCCTAGTCCATTTTTCTTAACTTATGAATCACACCACAGACGCATTCTTCATTTTAATTCGTTTTCTTTAGAGACGTGTTTCAATAGTTTTTTGTTTCTTAAAAAAATTCGTCAAAGCCTTATCTCTTAACATTGAGTTAAGAAATTAATGTTCCATATATACACATAATAACAAAGTTTCATTTTTAATTTTAAAAATTTTTTGCATTATCATAATATATAAATTGAATGATGTCATATGCAAGAGATTTTATTTTATTTTATTTTTGGGTGGGGGTGGGGGTAGGAGTAATAAAGGGATTTTGTAGTCAAAGTCTTTTTGGGAATCTTAATTCCTTCAATGTTTCACATGTGTTCTACGTAGTGCAAGTCTGTAACGCGTTGCGTATGAAATGGTCATGACTTTAGTTTTTTATTGATGCACTTATACTGCTTAAATAAACCGTTAAAAGCGCGATGTCATTTCATACGCAACGCGTTACAGACTTGCACTAAGTAGAACACATGTGAAACATTGAAGGAATTAAGATTCCCAAAAGACTTTTGAGTACAAAAACCCTTTATTACTCCAACTAATTCATAGTTACTTGTACGTTTGATTCACAGCAATTGATTGGTTGAAATGATTCTAGATGTGTTTGACAAAGCAAATAAGCTAGGTTTTAGTTTATAGACGTGGCAAATTTGTACAACTTTAATGAGGAATTTTTTTCAAAAAAGATTTTATTCTACTTTGCTTACTAAATTATAATGGTATTTTTATTTTGTTTAAACTTAAATTCTGACTTATTTCATTTGTTAAGAATAATAAATTTATACCATAATTTATAATAAACTTTTATTTAAATTTTAAATATATATTATCTTACTATAAGTTCTAACTGAAAATCAATAATACTCACTAATCACAAGACTTGGGTGAATACTTTGTAATAAATAAGAATAGATTTATTTAATGAAAATTTATTTATTTAGTCATTGAGTTATATGCATGTCAAATGTATCGGTGAACTTTAATAGATGGTTGTGATTAGTCATCAATTTTATATGAGGACCATGTTCTCATTTGATCATACCCCTGATATATATTTGATTATGCCACACTTAGGTGCACTATATGAAACTATTACTTGCACTTTTAATACAATTTACTTGTACTACGATGTTCAATTATTTATGAAAATGTCACTACTTTTTTATTAAAAAAAAAAAGTCAGTGTCTATGATCCGTTAGTTTTGGACATGTGGACGGTTGTGAGTTGTTCTTAATTCTCTCCTAGGCTACCCGTTCTCACCCGAATATATATTATGTACACTGACCATCAATATTAAGTGCACAGAACGTTATCATTAGTTGCACTAGACGTTATCATTAAGTACACATATGTGAATGACTTAATTATTAGGTGCACGAATGTTACCAAGGCAAATTACTTGCACATGTAAGCGATTTTACTTGCACCAGTTATTTGCACTTGTAACACATTTTACTTGCACCAAAGTTTGAGTTATTTACGAAAATATCACTGTGTCATTTTAAAAAAATGACATCTAATTCGTTGAATCTGGATACGTGGATGGTTGTGAGTGGTTCTGATTTCTTTCCTGGACAACCGTTCTCACTTGACACTACAACAAACTGTGTTTTTAGCGACATATACTTAGCGACGGTTATATATAACCGCCTCTAAATAACTATTTTGAGGCGG
>CP025648.1:23494329-23642383 GCA_003576665.1 Ipomoea trifida | reverse complement strand
GCAGTTGATTATAACCGCCACTAAATAATTAAAGCACTAATAAATCAGTAAATAATAATAATAGTAAATCAGTAATTATTCTGTCTTCCTCAGTGAGCACGCCCTCCACAATCCTACCACGCCCTCCATTTTCTCCGTCTTCTCTCCGCTCTTCTCTCGCACTCATCTTCAGATTCTCCGTCTTCCTCAACCCTCACTCACGCTCACCGTCACCGCTCACCGCTCACGACCTCAACCCTCACTCACCGCTCACCGCTCACGACTTCAACCCTCACTCCGCAAACTTCATTCGAGCTGCTGCTACACGCCTCCACAAATGCAATCGTAGCTCCGTCAATCGTCTTCATTCGTGAAACAACAGCTCATCAGGTTCAAGTGATTTAATTCCATAAATCCCTAAATGTTGTATGAAAGATTTGCCAAATTAATTTAAATTTCTGAGGATTATTTTTAATATTTGAATTGTGAATTTGTTTTTTAATATTTGGAATTCTCTTCTTCATCTGATTTTTGCCGTAGATGCTAATCACTCCGCAAACTTGATCTAGAAGTAATTCACTAATTCACTAATTCACCAATTCTTTGAATCCTAAAAGTTAGATATTTGTGTATTTATTTGTATAGAAATTATGATCTGTATAACCTGTCACAAGGATTGATGTCTTACAAAAAAAAAGGTTAAATGTAATGTTTATAATGCCATATGATCAAGATTGGTTCATATTTCCTTTGTCTTCAAATAATTATAGGTTCAAGCTTGGTAATCACAAGATTACAAGTTCGACTCTCAAGAGGGTGGTCTATTAGCTTTCTTTGTATCCTGTACTCTATTCTCAGTTACTTTGTATACAAGTTCGACTCTGAACTGCCAAACTCTGTATACTGGTGTTCCATTCTCAGTTACTTTATTGCTTCTGATAGACACTGATTGAGGTTGTTTTTAAAGGATTAATGTTTTCTGCTTTGGTAGAAATTATGGTGGCTGGGTGCCTCTGGGATTCACTGACTGTTTAGCTGTGTCATTTAGTATTCTTATTAAGATGCATTGTACTTCTCTGTTCTACTTAAATGATATTTTCTCCGATTTGATGTCACGTAAGTTTTACTGTCTCTGTAGGGAAAAGAACAAGGAGCTCCAGCAATTTAAATTTGGCTAGTTTGATGTTCGGATTAGACTTCTTGTTTCTCTTTATGACATTTTTCCTTATCATTAGTAACTTTGTTTTATGCTCAGCTGCACAGAAGTTGCAGAATGGTAGATATATCTTTAGTATATACTGTTAGTTTAGATCTCTAGTTCATTTACGCTCCCATACTACAACTAGATCCAGATTTAATAAGGTGACGGCTTTGGTTAAGCTTTTAATCATGCTTCACAGTAACTTGTTGAATTTTCCTTAATACTTCTAAACTTGCTCGGGTGCACACTTGTAAAGACGAGGTTTGCAACTGATGCAATATTTTTCACTTATATTTTTGTGTTCTTCCAATTTTGTCCAACCATACTATTTTGAGTATTTTCCTGGTGTTCTTTTGCAGAATGCACAGCATTTTGAGTCCAATACAGCACTCTGTAAAGTATGTACAAAGGATAATTCATATATAGTGAGGTGGAGGATTTAACGGTTCAGCCTTTCCTAATTGAAATTTTAGTTCTTGTAATTTGCTTATGCATAACTTATGTTTGTTTTTGGGGTGCAGATGCTGTGTGAAAGGCTCTCTATTGGAAGTCAATGAAAGATTGGTTGAACGCCCAGAATTGCTGATATCATCTGTAAAAACGCTTGACCATATACTAAACAATTTATCGTTTTAGTTGAATGATATACTAGATAATTCTTGTGTTTTATCTTTGGTATTGCGTGGTCTTGTTTAGCCGAACACCCTCCATTTTTAAGTTGCTAGTGGTATGGGTAGGGTAGGGAGAATAACAAAACGGTAATTGCTTATAGTAAAGACGATAGCTCGAAATACTCAGCATTTTTTACATCAAAATAGAATGACGAGAGGTGATGGATAGAGTTCTTCGCTTCGCTTGATAATCTGAGTTCCTTTGGTTACAATTGTTGCTATATTGTTGCTTAGATGGCGGTTTTTTCTGTGTAATTCCACATTGGATTCGTCTTATATACGTTTCCGTCGTGTTTCTCCTTGTATCTATCTATCGCAGGCAGAGCGGGAGGGATATATCGCGATCATAATGCCCAAGCCGGCCGACTGGCTCAAGATCAAAGCTTCCTTGCTGGGAAAAGAAGATTACTGTAAGTTGCACAATTATCTTGGCTTCTTTATTTCATTGCAAAAAATATGAGTAGGGTAGATGATTGATTGATTTAAAAACATTGTCTTGCTTTCACATCCTCAGGAGACCTTGAAGAGTCAGATGAGCAATTCCAGTCAAGAGAAGAGAGAGGGTGGTCGGAAAAGGAAGCTCCTTGCTTTTGAGACTTTAATTCCATGAGAAAAAGAATTGTCCCACCAGAGATACAGATCCTATTACCCTTGTTTCAAATTAATACCTATCTTGGTTGCTTTCTACCCAGTCTGAGTTACTACTTGCCTAATATTTATATGTACATAGAGGATGCCTGCAGTGCGTGTGTGTATATATATATATATATATATATATATATATATATATATATATATATATATATATATCCAAGGATAGCCCTGAATTACTTTTGGCTTGTGCCTAATTGTATGTATTGTTCATAGTTTAAACTTACAGGTTATATATGCAATGATAATCAAATGAAAGAGTATGTGTCCAAATTGGAGAAGGAGTTAGCTTCAACTAGGGCTCAAATGCAAGCTCAAAATGATATGCAAAAAGCCATGGGAGGGGCTCTTGTTGCTGTTTTGGAAAAAACTTTTGGCAAAGTTCCTGAACAATTTGTTACCCTGTTAACCAAACATCTCAACCAGTAAGTACTTTTGTTATGCAAGTGGGTTTTTTCAAGTTTTTAACTTTGTGCTATTTCTAGTTGAGTAAAAAAGTTTTATTTCTTCCTTATAGATTAAGGTTGATAGTTGTACTTCAATATGGATCTGCCCTTCATTGTCAATGTTTGATGGCTAATTGAGGGTATACTTAAATGCAGAGTAGTTCCTTTAGAATACACTCAACCCCATGGTTAACTAGTTAACTTTTAGCCATAATGGTTGCTATATTGTTCTTTAGAATACTTTTAACTGCTGAACATAGCTTGTTGATGTTGGTCATTGATTCTGATTATATTGTATGTAAAACACATGAATTCTGCATTGCTCACAAGCCATAACGTAAAATAGTATGAATATGCATATTAGCCCTTTGACCGAGTCGAGGATTGAGTTTCAAGATGGTTTGATGTGTAATTGGTTGACTTGTAATGTAGGTATTCGATGAAGGATCACTTGCTGTTGCTGTTGCTGTTGCTGGATTCAACCCGCACTTGATGTTGATGTTGATGGTGTTGATGGAGTTTGTCATTGTTGGTGTTTAGTATTTTTTTGATCAATTGTTGTTGCTTTTGAATACTATGCTCAAATATTAATATATTATTGAATACTATTGAATGTTACAATTTATTTTCTTTCTAATTAAATGTGTATATAGAGTTTATTTGTGATTGCAATACATGTTTTAATACAAAGATTTTTGAAGAAGTATAATTAAACGATAATTATAAAAATATAATAATGTAATTATAAATTTTAAAAAAAAAATATTTAGCGACCCGCCACTAAAATTTTTTAAAATAAAAAAGAAAAATATTTAGCGACACTTAATAACCGCCACTAAATTTTTAAATTTTTTTTAAAAAGTATTTAGCGATAGTTAATAACCGCCACTAAAATTTTTAAAATTAAAAAAAAAAAAATTAGCGACACTTAATAACCGCCACTAAAATAAATGGAATAAACTAATTAGTTATATTTAGTGGCGGTTAGAAAACCGCCGCTAAAGTAAATGTAAACTACCTTATATTTAGTGGCGGTTACCAAACCGCCGCTAAATGCAGTGCTGATCAACAATTCCCACACTTGTCTAAAACCGCCTCTAAATCCTTCGCGACACGCTATTTAGACACGGTTGAAGAACCGCCTCTAAACAGTTTAGTGGCGGTTTTGAACCGCCTCTAAATAACAAATTAACCGCCTCTAAATAGCCTTTTTGGTGTAGTGTGATCTGAGTGCGCCCCTATGTGTGTGTGTATGTATGTTTGCGTTCATGTGAAAATCATGGGTGCACGTGAGAACTATATGAATGCACATAATCTACTTCAGGATTTTCACCGTCATCAGGATATGCTTGGGAGTAGATTATGTGCATTCATATAGTACATTGTGTGCACTAATGCACTATGGTGCGTGGGTTGTGTACAGTGTGGCTCAAGATATGTCATTGTCGAAAACTTAAGTGCGTCAATATAAAGTTTTAGGTGGGTAGTTATGAGTTATGACTGAGTTTTTTGGTGAGAACATTACTTTAGGTCAGAAAGTGTGGCTCTTTTTTGGCCTTTCATTTTAACAAATCTAATGGTTGTTATGTTTTGTATTGTATATTATTTATTTGGCAGTTTCTAGGGCAAACACAATCGCGCACCAATTTTAGAACGGCGGGCAGCGCGCAAAGTATATATATAACCTTATTGCTTTGTTAGAACGTGCAGTGCAGCTCTCCTGATCTGTTTATGGTGATAGGGAAACAACAGATTTCCGTAGAAGGAAATGCAGAAGAGATCGATGCATAAAAGCTCGCATCTACACTCTCCCAGTTGGGAAATGCATGGACACATGAAGATTGTAAGTTCTGCAATATAATCTCCTCCTTCAATTCAACTTTTTATTTATTGGGGCCGGGCACTTTTCTTCTTTCCATTTTTTTCTTTCTCCCATTCAATGTTTATCCTTATGTTGAACGTCGCCACGCATTATTATTCAATTATATGCATGCATGTACATACGTTGTCTGTCCTTTAATTTGATTCCCTTTGAACACAATTTTGTCCACAGATTGAGGTATTGAGTCAAAATTTGCTGCAATAATTAAGAAAAACTTGCCGTCTTGGTATTGAATTCCATGCATGCATGCATGCCTTTTCTTCAAAAAACAGCCGGTAAGAAAAAAACAAATTGAAAAAAGGGAAACCCTAAACTTCAATTTGTCAAATTTGAGAGTGCATTGATTGATAATTAATTGTGTATTCAAAATTTAGAAAGATTGCAGTCAAGTTTGTTGCATTAATATGTTACAATAATGCAACAAACTTGAATACATTATATTCTTTCCTCCTAAGGAGGTTGAATCCCCAACCCTAAGGGTCCCATGCTCCGGCTTGTCAAAGTATCTTAGAGGATGTAAATTAAATTATGGTAACTCAACTGAATACAAATGCTAGACATTTGCTCACTACGCACAAGGGGGCGTGCCGCTGGTAGACTCAATCCCTGGTCTTTCCTCCCAAACTTCACCATTGTGACCAAGGCCGGTTTTTTGATTTGCGTGGCCCTGTGCTGGTAAATAAGTGAGGTCCTATCAAACTATAAATAAACTGCGAATTGAAGAAAAATTACAATTGAAAAAATGCAAAAAATCTAATTTTGGACCAATATAATCACAAATATATATACTAACTATTAAGTCAGGGCTAGACTAGGGCCCCCCAAAATTTTGGGGCCCTGTGCTGTCGCATATCTTGCACGCCCTAAAATCCGGCCCTGATTGTGACCAGTTGAGTTGCCCATGAGAACAACTTGAATACATTCTTTTTAGATATTGAACACAGTGTTAATTATTGGTAGACTATCAAGCGGACAAATGTAGCGACAATTTGATAAATATAAAAATTCTAATACAAGAAAAGTGCACTGAGAAAATTTATAAACTCCACCCATTGATATATAAAATTGGAATAATCATCTTGTGTGTGCTTTTAAACATCACCAGATGCATTTTTTAAGTCGTAAATCTTGAATGTATGTACATTTATGTCTCATCAAATGTATTTTAATTTGTAGTTTTGTTTGGTGAACATATGCATTTTTTTTATAGGAAGCTTGAACCAAACCCTATATATATGAACTTTTTTTTTTTAATTAGTCAAGTCTCTTATTTTATCAGTTTGTTATCAATCAAGTCTTCACTAATGATTATAAAAAAAAATTATTATTTATGTACTTGTTATTTCTTTATTGTATAAGACTTACACTTAAATGATTTAAGCTTTATATTAAAAATTTACATATATAAGAGTTTATGGGAACAATGGAGATATTGGACTGTACTTCCGATGCCTTACATATTAAATCTTTTGAACAAATTTCATGACATATTAAAGCTTTTAAACAAATTTTGCATGTGTTAATATATATATATATATATATATATATATATATATATAGAGAGAGAGAGAGAGAGAGTGTCCCTACGTTCATCACTCACAAACTTGACACTTTCTAATGTGGCAAGTTTTTTAATTGGTTAAAATATAAAATAAAAACAAAAATGGAGAAAAACAAATAAACCAATTAAAACTTGCCACATTAGAGAGTGGCAAGTTTGTGGGTATGTAGTTAATTAAATTTGAAAAAAAATTATCAATAAATCACCGTGTTTTTTCTTCCTCCTTGCTCTAGTTGAAAAAAAATATTAAGGCATCATTAGATACAATAAATTTTTTTTAAAAAAAAGATACAATAAATAAAAGAATAAGTCGTGTGTAAGATTGTCTCACGTCTAACCTATAATATTTTTTTAGTAAGTTGATATATAGTACATGCGTTAGGCCAATTAATTCATATAGCATTGATTATTAAGAAATTAAAGTTGACTTAATATGAGAAACCTTATTCTAATTAACAATCTTTATAAAGTTATTTTTTCGGTGAGGAGGATAAATTTATTTACTATTATATAATAAATTATAAATTATATGTATAATAAATTATAATAAAAAAGATTCTATGCGACGAGTTTGATTAAAAGGAGCCGTTCACTAGTTACTCTTTTCTTGCCAGCTTGCCGCCAAAAAAAAAAAAAAAAAAAAAAAAAGTAATGAGAACGTGATCACATGCTGCATGCAGACATAAATGACGTCTGGATGCACATGATTTAGTTTATAAACTTAGTGGAACATTACTCAATTACCATGTATGTACTTTAATTTATTGCAGCATATCAACATAATGACGTGCTTAATTATTTTAATCTTAGGTTGTAGACTTTGATTTTCGGATCTACCTTTGTTAATTTATATATAAGTGGTCCGATTCATCTTTTCACTATACATTATACTGCAGCAAACATATTGGAGCAATAACTACGTCATTGTTTGCCATGGATGTCCATGTCCTGTCAAGAATTCTGACATAAAAACGCGTTTCTGGAAAATATTTATTAATCGGTATTTCAATATAAAAATACTACATGTACTCTCAAATTTTATTTTTACTTGTTTTAAAATTTGATTAGAGAAAGAAAAAAGAAATGAATAAACATCATGACCCTTACTAAATTAAACAATCAATACATGTCATGTCATAAAAAATAGAAAAATGAGTAAAATTTTCTGACCCCATCATTCTATGGAACTTAATGGCCTGTTTGGTTGGATGTAGTTTGGGGGGAATTGCAATTCAGTGAATTCCCAAACTACAGTGTTTGGTTGGGGAGAATTGCAATTCCGCAGAATTGCAATTCCCTCCAAATGATGAATTTCAATTCATGGGGTGTACCCCATGAATTGCAATTCGGTGGAGAGGAAGGGCAATTTGTTGGTGTAAAGACAATTTTGCCCCTCCTCCCATACCCTTTGTCTTTTTTTTTTTTTTTTAAATTTGAAATAATAATAATAATAATAATAATAATAATAATAATAATATATTATTATTATTATTATTATTATTATTATTATTTTGAAAGAATTATTATTATTATTATTATTATTATTTGAATGAATATTATTATACTTATTATTATTATTATTATTATTATTTGAAAGAATTATTATTATTATTATTATTATTATTATTATTATTATTATTATTATTATTATTATATATTATTATTATTATTATTATTACTACTACTACTACTATTACTATTACTATTACTACAACATCTACTACAACATAAGGGTATTTTAGTCATTTTGTCACTTCTTACCTTTCAATTCCCTGTAGTCCTATTTCTGCATACCAAACACTGTAGTTTCAATTCCTACTTTATTCATTGAATTGCAATTCCACCGAATTACAATTCTTTTCCACCCTAATTCCCTCCTCCCAACCAAACGCCCTGTTAGTACGTATATATGGAATGGTGGGGGTTAGGATGCATTTTTTTGCAAAAAATGAAAGTTGAGTGTTAGTTTACCAAGGGAAAGTTGAGTGTACAATTTTGTCATTCGAGTGCACATTTTTCTATCTTTAAGTGTACATTTTTGTAGATTTGAAATGCAAAATTTATTTTAAAGAGTAGTTGATTTGAATTATCAATGGCTGAGATTTATGCGCAATTTTTCACTGGGAGCTCCTTGATCATGGACCTATATAGAGATGAGAATTCCCCCTCCCGGTAAAACGTATAGACACATCCATTCACGCCCTCCATCTTGAGAAATCAAAGACTAAACTTTCAAGTTTGAAATAATTATAAAATGAATCACACTTTTCAAAAATTTTAATAATTATAATATTTACTTGTTTTTTTTTTTTTTTCGCTAAAACCATTAACCATTAAAGAACCTGATAGATGGCTAAGATCAAATTTTTTTAATTTACAAAATAACCCTGTTCTTATTTGATCTCTCTCACACACACTCACACACACATACATACATACATGCATATATATATGTGTGTGTGTGTGTGTGTGTATAAAATATTGTCGCCTAGCTATTTGTTGCAGATCAGAGCTGACACTAGTATTCTCTTTGAACTAGTCTTTCAGCAGCGCAGCTGGTAGATCCATCCATTGATCAGAGGTACGGTGCAGCTATCCTAGCTAGGCATGGATGGTTTAGAAAGCTGCGCAGCAAACAATATACCATTGACCCCTATTGCCTTCTTGGAACGTGCAGCTTTAGTTTACGCCCATACGGTCTCAATTATATACGCAAACCACAAATTTTCGTGGAGCCAATTGTACCAGAGATGCCTCAATCTCGCATCTGCACTCTCTCACTCCGGAATCGCTCGTGGCAGCATTGTAAGTTCCATCTGCAACTCCTCCTTCATCCACTTCATTCCCTATAATATATATATATATATATATCACATTATTTTTAAACTTACTTGAATTGATGCTTATTAGCTCCCATTATGCATGTATATTTGTCCAAATTTGAGTGCTTTAAACTTATCTATTCAGTAAACTTTTGCTGCATGCAATAATAAAACTTAGGGTGTATGTGTTTTTTTTTTTTGAATGATTTAAACATGGGAATAATGAAATATATATACTTGGTAATTCTGTTTTCATTTGGCTAAAGTATTTTGTATGACTTTATAATCGGAATAAATTAAATGTTCAAAAAATGGAAAAAACAAAAAATTACGGAATAAGAGGTAATAGAATGATACCTGCAAATTTAAATTAGGTAATGAATTTTGTCATTATAGAGATAATAGAATCATATACTTGTGTTTTAAAAAATTGTTAATATGACTTTCATTCTCATTCCTTAGGTCTAACCTATAAACCAAACACATCCACAATTACTATATATATGGGAATTGAATTCCATATATATATATATATATATATATATAATTTATTCTTAAAAAAATAAATCTGGAACAAATGAGACATCCTAAACTTCAAACCAATAAATAGACGTTCAAGTATTCTACCAACCTTCATTAATACCTAACTAATTTGAACGTTGAAGCTAAGGCGGCCAACAATAATTATAAAAGTTATTTTAAAATGTATAACTAAAAATAAAATAATTTAAAGATAATTCAATAAACAAAGCAATAGATTCATATCATTTAAAGTAATTTTATTGATTACTCGCTCATAATAATTAATTTAAAAAGACCTAGACCTAGACCAAGTCCTCGCCCAATTTTCTTTGCTTATGACTCATACTATTAGGACTCTATACACGCATTCTTCACATTGTTTCCTTTGACAGCCGTGTTTCAAAAGTTGTTTGTTTTTTGCTTTTGTTTTTGTTTTTTTTTTTAATTTTTTTTTCTTTGGTGCCCATCTTTTTATATTCCGGTGTCTTATAATTTTAATTTTCTTTATTCAAAAAATAATTTTGTCAAACATTGAAGTTGGCTTTATACTCGAGACATGTCTTTTGAGGTTGAGCATAGAAATTATCAACTATAATGTTTCGTATATACTCATAATACAATGTCTATCTTTTAATTGATTCAGAATTTGCTTGGTTATTATAATTTGCAAATTGAAGTGCACTTTTATTCTTCAAGATTCACATGTAATCGAAAATTTAAAAAAAAAAAAAAAAACTAAAAAACAAAACTTTTTGGGATCATGCAGTACAAGACCCAAAAAAAAAATATACGGAGTAAAATAAAAACAGTACAAGTGCTTTAACAGTTTGTACTTCCTATAAAAAACGAAAGTGAGGACCAATTCATACGTAGTACACATGTGAAACATTCGACGTCATTAAGATGTCCAAAAGACTTTGACTGCAAAACCCCTTTTTTACTCCAATTAATTATGTCTACGCGTTTAATTTGGATTCACACCAATTTAGTGAATGAAAACATTTTAGATGTCTTTTTTTTTTCTTTTTTTTTTTCTTTTTCAAAATCAATAGTAATCATAAGACTTATTTTAGTTTCTCATATTATGTTAATATATAGTAAGTAGTAACATCTCTTTTTAAGTTCTTATTGTTTAAAAAAATCATGTATTTAAAAGTTATTTTAAATTAAACAACTAGTTTATTCATTCTACTAGTTTAACAACTAATAGAAATATAGTTAGCATATATATAGACAATGGATCATGTTTGAAGCTTCTCCCAGATGAAACGTGCGGATTAAACACAGTTTTGATCTTGTCAAAATCAACAGCCCATAATGAAGAACAATTTCTTTAAAAAAAATTTGGTGGCATTATGATCATTTTGCGTAAGGTCACAACTTAAGGTGTGTAAGTTTAAAACTTAAGGTGCGTAAGTTCAAAGCTTAAGATGCGTAAATTTATAACGTTAGTTGCCTAAGTTTAAAGTTTAAGGTGCGTATGTTTAAAGTTTAAGGTGCATTATTTTCCAGCTTAATTAAAGTGTATAAGTTTGAAGGTTAAGGTGCGTAAGTTTATAGTTTTAGGTGCTTAAGTTTAAAACTTAAGGTGTATAAGTTTAAAGTTTAAGGTGCGTACGTTTATAGTTCAATTAAGGTGCGTAGATTTATAGCTTAAGGTGCATTATTTTTCAGCTGAATTAAGGTGCATAAGGTTCAAGTTTAAGGTACGTAAGTTAAAACTTAAGGTGCTTAAGTATTTTAAAAATTAAGGTGCATAAGTTTATAGCTTTATTAGGACTTTAGGTGCCTAAGTTTAAAACTTAAGGTTCTTAAGTGTAAAGCTTAAGGTGCGTAAGTTTATAGCTTAATTAAAGTGCGCAAATTTATAGTTTAAGTTGCGTATGTTTAAAGCTTAAAGTGCATAAGTTCGAAACTTAAGGTGCATAAGTTTATAGCTTAATTAAAGTGCACAAATTTATAGTTTAAGGTGCGTATGTTTAAAGCTTAAAGTGCATAAGTTCGAAGCTTAATGTGCGTAAGTTTATAGCTTTAGATGCCTAAGTTTAAAGCTTAAGGTGTGTAAGTTTATACCTTAATGTGCGTATGTTTAAAGCTTAATTAAGGTGTGTCACTTTCTAGTATAAGGTGTGCATTAGTTTAACTCTTAAGATGTGTATGTTTAAAGCTTAAGGTGCATAAGTTCGAAGATTAATGTGCGTCAGTTCGAGACACTTGATCATTATCCATGTTTCCAAGAAAGCGCGCTTTAAAAAAAAATTCAGTTTGAGTTGTTGATCTAGATTAGATCAACGGTTTAGGTCTCACCCATTTTCACCCGGAAGAAGCTTCGCACCTGAATCATCCCTTATATATATAAAGAATTTAGATCAACGGTTTAGGTCTCACCCATTTTCACTAGGAAGAAGCTTCGCACCTGAATCATCCCTTATATATATAAAGAATAAATTATAATATGAAAACAAAAATATCAATTTAAATGAACAATGCATTTGAAATTAATTAAAATAAGTCTTATCATAACATACTAACAAAATGAAAAAGTGAAAATTAAAATTAAAAACAATAGTGAAAGACCATGACAGAGTAATCAGGCAAGCAGATCCAAGACAATGAGTTGTCGTTCAAACTACCCAAGACACCTCACTCCTCAGCATCAATGCTCAACGGTTCAACTCCTCAGCATTGATGCCCAACGTTCAGCTCCTCAGCATTGATGCCCAACGTTCAGCTTCTCAGCATTGATGCCTAACGTTCAGCTCCTCAGCATTGATGCCCAATGTTCAGCTCCTCAGCATTAATGACCAACGGCTCTTCAGCCCCTTGGCATTAACGCTCCATCACTGAGCTGAAGGAAATAAAAAGGCTCGCAATGCAAAGTAGAGGGACGACACTTCTTACTAGACAAAACACACACTGAACTCAATTGTATACTGAGCATTGCACTCAAACACTGTACTCAATATTGTATTCAAATACTCAATAATACTCGAATAATATTCGGTAACACATTATTACCGTCATTGGTGCTTTCATTGAGAGGCGGGATCATATCTCAAGCAAACTTCACACATCACAAACACCTTTATGGTGTCGCCTTCTTCAAGCAGTGTCCTGCTCATCAAGTGGCGTTCGCCTCCTGCTCATCAAGCCACACTTTTCACAAATCACAAAACACCCAGCTCATCTCATCACTGTCGATGGTCCAATCCGGATCCAGCCCTGCTCTCATTGTTCTCATAGAGTGAACAATGGTCATCCGGATCCAGCAGTTCTCATGGTTCTCATCGAGTGAACAATGGTCACCCCTCGGGTTATCTTCGTAAATAGCTCAACAGTAACCGCGTGGGAGATCACCACAAGGGTGATCTCCGTAGCCAACTCAACAACAACCACGGGCGCTTCCTCCTCAAGTGCGTCCGCCTCCTTCACTTGTGCGTTCACCTCTTGTAAGCAGTGGCGTTACCTAGTGAACGCTGCTCCCATCCAAGTAGTGGACTTACAAGCAATGGCGTTATCGAGTGAACGCGGCTCCATCCAGGCCGTGGACTTCCAAGCAGTGGCGCTTCCTCCTTAAGTGCGTCCGCCTCCTTCACTTGTGCGTTCACCTCTTGTAAGCAGTGGCGTTACCCAGTGAACGTTACTCCTATCCAAGGAGTCGACTTACAAGCAGCGTTACAGAGTGAACGCGGCTCCCATCCAAGCCGAAGACTTCCAAGCAACAGAGTCACCTCCTCGAGCAGCGTCACTTCCTCGAGTGGCGTCACCACCTCGAGCAGAGCCACCTCCTCGAGCGGCGTCACCACCTCGAGTAGAGTCACCTCCTCGAGCAGCGTCACCTGCTCGAGCGGCGTCACCACCTCGAGCAGAGTCACCACCTCAAGCAGCGTCACCTCCTCAAGCAGCGTCACCTCCTCGAGTGGCGTCACCTCCATGAGTAGCGTCACCTCCTCAAGTGGTGTCACCTCAACGAGTAGCGTCACCACCTCGAGCAGCGTCACCTCCTCGAGCAACGTCACCATCTCGAGCACAGTCACCTCCTCGAGTAGCGTAACCTCCTCAAGTGGTGTCACCTCCGCGAGCAGCGTCACCTCCTCAAGTGGCGTCACCTCCACGAGGAGCGTCACCACCTCGAGCAACGTCACCTCCTCAAGTGGCATCACCTCCACGAGGAGCGTCACCACCTCGAGCAGCGTCACCTCCTCGAGCAACATCACCACCTTGAGCAACATCACCACTTTCGGCCGAGGTCACACCTCGGCCAGTCGTGGCCGCGGCCGACCTCGGCCACTTTCGACCGAAGCCCGACCTCAGCCACTTTTGGCCGAGGTCACGCCTCGGCCACTTTCGGCCGAAAAAAAAAAACAACGACAAAAACAAAAACAAAAACAAGAACAATTTTCGCACAAGTCATTACTCCAAAACCACCTCAATCGCTCTCGTTGACTATGGAGTAGGGGGACTGGTGACAGAGTAATCAGGCAAGCAGATCCAAGACAATGAGTTGTCGTTCAAACTACCCAAGATACCTCACTCCTCAGCATCAATGCTCAACGGTTCAACTCCTCAGCATTGATGCCCAACGTTCAGCTCCTCAGCATTAATGACTAACGGCTCTTCAGCCCCTTGGCATTAACGCTCCATCACTGAGCTGAAGGAAATAAAAAGACTCGCAATGCAAAGTAGAGGGATGACACTTCTTACTAAACAAAACACACACTGAACTCAATTGTATACTAAGCATTGCACTCAAACACTGTACTCAATATTGTATTCAAATACTCAATAATACTCAAATAATATCCGGTAACACATTATTACCGTCAGACCAAAAAATGAAAAGTGGAATAGTGTTACCACTTAAATTAAATTAATAAAAAAAAATGAAGCAAATAAAGGTCAATAAAGTTTTGTAGTTTGGTCCATGAGAGGAGGTAAAAGAGAATTATGAAAAAATAAAATAAAAATCCCAATAAGCTAATTTCAAACGCCATTAAGGCCAGCTGTGTTTCTAAAATAAAAGTTTTGGCCTCGAAAACGTTAAGAAGAAAGATATCCGAACACATTTTATGATCAAGTTAATTAAACAATTAAGATAGATTAAATAATTAAAAATTTACTTCCTTCAAAAAATTAAAAATTTACTTAAAAATTGTTTAACAAAAGAGGCTATGGTAATTGTAAATTGGTAATCAATCATATGTCAAAACTTAAATTAAATAGCATGTGCGCATAAACAATATAACGTGAGATGTTGTTGGCATATGGGTTCATCTTAAATTAATTATATATATTTGCTCATACAGTATTTTATAAAGAAAGAGCACAAAACTTCACTAAAGTTGACATTGATTTTCATTTAATTTGTATTTAACTATACATGCATGTTCTTTCAAATTCAATGACATGTTCATGCATCTTAATGCACATATAAACGCATATTGCTGATTGTTTATCGACTGCATTCGACGCCATATGCCACAATTTCAAAGTTTAATAATATTGTGGTAACGCCAAATTGTCTAGTTTTACAATGTTATATTGTCTAGTTTTATCCTTATACTATCCGACTACAAAGTAGCATTTTTAATTCTTTTTAAATAGAGATGATAAATAAGGTTAAATCCTTAGAGCACAAAGGTAAAAATGTGATGAACCAATATTTAAACCCTTGTTAGCTATCAAATATGCCTCCAAACTAAAAGAAAAGAAAAAAAAAAATCGCCCCGCAACAAAATTGCCCACATATATATACATCAAAAATCCTAACAAGACAAGATGACAATGTAAAAAGAGCACAGTTGATGAAAATTATGACAACAAGACAGTGTCATCTATCTAGTAATGACAAAATCTAACGAGGAATACTTCATTGATGAAACAATAAGATTTCTTATAGAATGCGTGGTAGTTGGAGATGAGGTAGAGGCCAAGGAAATTAGAGCTCGTCATTGCCTAGCTGCGCTAGATTTGATTTACATATTCTTGGACATACTTTTTTGGTTGTACTTGACATAAGAGGCACCTGTGTTGATTAGTACCTTAAAATACACATATGCACGCGCTCGCACACACATATATCATCATCATCAAATTAGTGTACACAAAAAGAACTAATGACATTTGTTTTTATTTTTATTTTTACTTTTTACGTTTTTTATAAAAAAATTCACAACTCTTTTCTCCTTTATGATAAGAATTAAAAGAGTTAATTCCAGCAATAGTCCTCCGACTATGTTGATTTTTTAAAAGAGTTAATTCCAGCAATGGTCCTCCGACAATGTTGATTTTCTAAAGTTAGTCCCCGACTTTTAATTTGGACAATTTAAGTCCCTTGACTTTCAAATTTTTTCCAATATTGGTCTTTTCGTCAAATTTTGGTTAAGTTGAGGTCAAATGAAGGGGTAAAATTACCCTTTCACATGTTTAGTGTATTATTACTTGTATTTCTACTGTCCTATACGCTATATATATGAATATAATCTCATTATATGGCTTAGATTGAGACTTCGACTGAGATTATATTCATATATACAACGTATAGGACATGAAAAATATGAGTAATAATACACTAAACAGGTAAACGGACAATTTTACACACTCATTTGACTTCAATTTAACCAAAATTTGACGAAAGGACCAAAGTTGGAAAGAATTTGAAAGTAAGGGACCTAAATTGTCCAAATTAAAAGTCGGGGACTAATTTTAGAAAATCAACATAGTCGGAGGACCATTGCTGGAATTAACTCTTTTATAAAATTAGTGCCCGACTTTTAATTTGGACAATTTAAGTCTCTTGACTTTCAAATTCTTTACAATGTTGGCTCTTTCGCCAAATTTTGGTTAAGTTGAAATCAAATGAAGGGGTAAAATTGTCCGTTCACATGTTTAGTGTATTATTACTCGTATTTCTCATGTTTTATAATCGCCATATATAATTACTCGCAGATTCGAAAAACTAGTTCATAGTGAGGATGCTTAAGTCTAATTTCCAATTCATATATTTTATTATGCTTTACAAAATTTGGGTGTTCTATATTTGCGTATAATACTGAATATATTTGCTTTCACATTCAAAATATCTGTACAAACAGGTAGCAGCAATGGCACCTAATATACCACCCCTTTATGAGCTCAATTTTGGTGTCCCAATGACCGGTGCTATCCTTTCTGCCCTCAACACAAAGCTTGACTCGCCCACTTTGTCGCTAAAACTATCCCTATTGGAACCCAAAACCATTTTTGTTGACTATGAATATGTTGAGGTTGTCGTTGAATCCTTAGATTTAGCAAAACTAAGCCCACCACCACTCCTAATCTTGATCTTGGAAGAAGACACTAAGCTTGATCATCATGAGAATGGAGCATATGATTCCAAGTTTCACAACAAGATTTTTAAGAACGGAGAATCTGGTTCCAAGATTCAGGATAAGTTTCTCGAGAACGGACATTCTGAACGCAAGAGGTACGACAAGCTTCTCAAAAAGAAGGGGTTCGATTTCAAGATTTACTCAGAGTTTCTCGAGACGGGGAATCCTGATTTCAAGACTGTGTACCCAGACGACGAATGTGACCCGATAGCGATCAATTTCACTTCAGGCTCCACAGGGAACCCCAAGGGAGCAGTGTACAGCCACAGGGCAACTTATCTGAACACCATAGCACAAATTTTCCGCACTGAAATGGCCGGAAAATCGCCGGTTTTTCTCTGGACGGTCGACATGTTCCGGTGCAACGGGTGGTGCCTGCCGTGGACCATGGCGGCTCTCGGCGGCACAAACATCTGCAGCCGAGATTCTTCCGGCCAAGCAATCTTGGACGCCATTTCCCGCCACAATGTCACACATCTCTGTGGTCAACCCCTCATTTTGACCAAAATTGCCGAAACCATAGAGAAAAAAAACACTAATTTTCAATTGCCTCCCAACAAAGTGGACGTAATTGTCGCAGGTTTATTACCTCAACCCGAAATCCTATCCAAATTAGAAGCCAAAGGGTTCAAAATAAGCTATGCTTATGGCATGACCGAGGCTCTAGGTCCAATTACATCAATCCCTTGGAATTCCCGCGAGAATTCGAAACAGAAGGTTCTAGAAGGCGAGAATTCGAAGCAGAAGGTTCTAGAAGGGATGCACAACATCATGGTCCACGGCGCTGACGTGAAAGATCCGGTGACCATGAAAAGCGTGCCGGCGGACGGGGAAACCACCGGAGAAATAATGTTCAGAAGTAATACTATGATGTTAGGGTACTACAAAAACAAACAAGGAACACAAGAAGCCTTTGAGGGGGGGTGGTATAGGACTAGGGACATTGGGGTTAAACATCCCAGTGGGTACATAGAACTTAAGGATAGGAGAGCTGATGTGATCAAACGTGGGACAGAGATTATAAGTAGCCTCGAAATTGAGAGTGTTTTGGTTAGGCATCCCATGGTTTTGGAGGCTGCGGTTGTGGGGAAACCTGATGAGGTTTTGGGGCAGACAGTGTGTGCTTTTGTGAAGTTCAAAGAAGGGAGAAGTGCAGAAGAGGGAGACATTATCAAATTCTGTGAAGACAATTTGCCTCACCATATGGTCCCCCAGGCTGTCATCTTTGGGGATTTGCCACTTAATTCCACTGGGAAGATACAAAAATTTGCCCTGAGAGAGAAGGCAAAATGTCTTTGCAAGACGTTTAATAATGGCAAGTGTAACCATTTCTAATTGCAGGTAATTGTTGGTCCAATACCCACCGCATGTGTTGTGTTTTGAGTTTTTTGTTTCTTGTGTTATGAAATTCAATCATATATGCGTATGTGTCTTGTGTTTTGTGTTGTGCGTTGTTGTGTTGTGTTATGAAACTCTGTACTTATAATATTAATAAGTTTGGACTAACAACAAATTAATAGTTATGTAACACACATCATATTGTGTGTCTTTGTGTTATGAATTTATATCTTGTATTGTGATCGAAATTCTATACTTATAAAACATAATTTTTCTAATTAAATCAAAATCGAAAATAAGTAAATATATAACATGTGTATGTCTCTTATGTTATGAGTTTTTGTGTCTTGAATGTTTGTACCTTAAGAATGTGAATTCTAGACCTAAAATAGATTAGAGTAGTTGCGTAACACACAACATATTGTGTCTTATGTTATGAATTTATATATTGTAGTGTGAAATTTTGTGACTATAGAACATAAATTATCTATCTAAATCGGATTTGAAAATAAAGTAAATATATAACATATGTACGTGTCTTGAGAGTTTTTTGTGTCATTGTCTAGAATGGTCAGCACACTAGTGATAGGGAACTGATCAAATGAGATCGAACCACCAACCTCATGCTTAAGGGACGAGGTGCTGAACCACCACACCAACCAGGTTGGTTATAATATGTGTTAGTTTGTGAGATTTATTTCAAGTGTTAAATGATTACTGGGTACCTTATTTTGAAAGAAAATATTTACAATTGTATTTAAGATGATAAAATCTTATAATGATTCCAGAGAATGAAAAACATAAAGAGTACTACCCTGTAATTTGTCATAAGTATTGTATAGTATTGTGATTTATAATATATTTTGTAGAGAAAGTATACTCTGAAAATAATATTCTATAGTTGTGTAATTATTGTCAAACCCGGAAACAAAAATAAAAAGATCAATCTGTGTATGATGAAATTAAAACTATAAGCCAAAAACCAGTGTTCTTTAGATGAATAACACCATGGCAAGCCTTCCTCTTCTCTTCTCTTCCTGAATTTGCCTCCTAAATGTGTACAAGAAAATCAGCTGCCGGTGCAAACTTGGCTGCATTGCCAAACTTTGATGTGCTGTACTTCCTATATACCCCTGTTAGCTTCCCAGTCCCAGCCTTTTTGTGAATGCCAACAATCATTCTTGAGCTTTCCCTGAATTTGAAATGCTAAAATCATCATCATTCATATATATATAAATATTCTTCGAGGGGCAAGGGAAATCTGCAGCCACTACCCGAGAGTGTGCACTTGGTAAACCAGGCCTAGCGACTCTAACCAGCAAATGATTACAAGGAGGTAATAAAACCAGTCTAGAGTGCCCATATATGACAGACTCAAACTAAGAAGGTCAATATCTAGGTCGCTCCTACTGAAAGTAGAATTTGTAATCTTATGGTTATCAAGTCAACAGTACGTCCACCGAGTAAAGGAGAGAGTTATTTACCGAAGTTGATGCTCTGAGTAGCCGGTGTGCCACTCGAAGGTCTTGCTCCACTGCCTAACTCCATAGAGTGTGCACTGGGCAGTGTAGACTGCAGCAGCAGCCAAAAGGGATGGTGAACATTTAAGCATTTCATACTCCACAAGGCACAGCTCTATCAAGAAGAATGACAGTAATTCAAGCTGTAAAACAGTCCAACATCATATCCCTCTCAGTTTCATTAACATTATGCAGCAAAATAAGGTAACACAAGTACATAATTAACATGTTTAAATCCTCAAACCTTCTTGTCAGATTCAGCAGCCTTAAGGAATCTTCTCATAAAGACACAGGGAGTAGGAACTGACAATTTAAACTGCAATGTTTTAAGCATCAAACTTTCCTGTACAGAAACATAATGAATTAGTAACTTAATTAGTATAAAACCTTTGTTAGGATTCATGGATTTATTGTCACTAACCATATCAAGAACTTCTTTCCTTGTATAAGCCTCGCCCGAAATATATATAAAATCAGACACACCCGGAACAGCAGTTTCCTCGTACTTGCACGCCAGTAGCATCGAAACCATTCCCACCAACTGCAGCTTCTTTCTCATAACTGTCTGCTTCTCTAAGAACCTGTCTATCAGGTTGACAGTCATAAACAGTGTTTCTTCCCTCAGTTCAAACTTGTTATGCACCTGTTACGATGTTCATCGGGGCAGAATTAACAGAACGGTTCCATAAATCGATAACCGAAAACATAATCTTAATTCCCTTTGGAAGTTTTTGTGTACCTCAATAAGCCAGTCAATCAGTACAGCTCTCATCCTCTCATTAATGTCAAACTGTTGAGCCATATAGCCTGGTGAAACACAGCTAAAGTTCTGCAAATCATATGGTTGTTATTTGTTATTAGAGGTGATAGTAGATAATATCTGTTCAACATGATAATACCAGCATCCTTGATTGGGATGAGACTCGAACATACACTTTCTGTTTGGAATGATAACAGTGAT
This sequence comes from Ipomoea trifida, assembly GCA_003576665.1. Lineage (NCBI taxonomy): Eukaryota > Viridiplantae > Streptophyta > Magnoliopsida > Solanales > Convolvulaceae > Ipomoea > Ipomoea trifida. The sequence continues at coordinate 23,621,459 of CP025648.1, read as the reverse complement.
GCCATCAGACCAGAAGGTAGTTAGCCAATTAAATAATTGTTAAGATAATCTATCACATTCATATATCAACAATTAGTAGGGCATATGAAATTTACCATGGTAAAAAATTTCTAAGGTTAATTTTTCATACCTCCACATTTCTGTAGTAAGCAAAGAGATCCTCCACATATTCCTTGACTGCAAGAGGATTGTTCATGTCACAACTGTCAATGTCCAGTACAGCCTCTTCTTCAGATATATCCTCCAAGTTAATGTCCTACCAGAACACTTGGGGTTCAGTTATCTAATATACAACAAAACATCCTTGCCCACAAATGCGAAAATCCCTTTCCCCAGACCTCGGCCCGACAAGATTTGTGAATGTGGTAAATCACAGTGACTTAGTGGCTCATTAGGGTACTATTGACCCTGTTACATGTAATATTTGTCCTAGCCCGCAAATGCGAAATCCCTTGCCCCAGACCCCCAGACCTCGACCCGACAAGATTTGTGGGGCGGTAAATCACGGTGACTTAGCGGCTCATTATATTAGGGTACTATTGACCATGTTACATGTAATATCTGTTCATATATACTTTCTCAACCTACTGAAGTCTAACGAGTCAATATCGGCCCCACTGAGGCTCGAACCCATGACCTCCCATTTAGGAGAGTCACTTCATGCCGCTTGACACAAGGTCTTTGGCACAACACAACAACCTTAACAGATGCAAGAAGCAACATACAATCTAATCCTATTACCATTTGAGCTTTCTTTGTTGAGTCTGTTTCTGTCTGTTCCGAAACCATGGGAGCATGTTGGCCATTAGCTCCTATGTTTTCCTGTTCATCTCTATCCTCCCAGATACTCAACTCCTTACCTTCAACTTTTGGTTTCTTGTTTTCCTGCTGAACATCATTAAGCCACTTTCAGTATAATTTACACTCTGTCAATGAATTATACATTGTTCAATTCAAATACATAATTATACTCCCTATATATGTACCTCATCATGCTGATGTTGATGCAAGCTAGCCATTTCAGCAGCAAATTTCCTTTATTCAAAATGATATTTCATAACCTCAGTCTAATAATAACAACAATAATAGAAGAAAGCAAATTACACGGACCAAGGTTCAACTTGCATTGTAAACCCAGATCCAATGGCATTCAAATTATGTATCCATAAATAAATTAAAGACATATAAGATCTTAATTGCAGATACATAATTTATTAATTACAGACATATAATATATTAATTATAGAAGACATGAATGTTGTTTTGAACCAAGCCAGGGTCCACCTAGTCCATGGTATAACAATTGTAATTGACACATAATCTGAATGTCATTTTGGACCAGTTTCACATTGCATGGTCCATGGTATAACAAATGTTTTTTATTTTATTCTGTGACCTTGTGATGGGCATGTGAGTTGGTAAAGGAGGATTATTACTGGGCATCTTGTTTGTTCTGAGAACAAGAAATATCAAGAAAATCAGCATTCTCAGACCCAAAATAAAGGGCAAAAACATGTTTAAAAACAAGAAAAAGAAAAGACTATTTAGTTTATAGATGAGAAGTACTGTGATATTGCCCTCTTCTTAAATGGAAGAGCTCCTAAGTTCTGAGTTATAACACTCAATTCTCTCCTGTTGGTCTGGTTATCCAATCCCATCTTTCTTCCGTTCATGTTTGCCGCACCTTCATTCATCCAAAGAAAAAAAAAAAACACAAAAACAACAATAGAAAAAAACATTTTTCAGAAACTGATATTTTGTATCTGAGTCTGAATTTAAATCCAAAACAAATTTACCTTCTTGAACAGTTGTCTGTTTATCTGTGATCAAAGTAGGATTTTTCTCATCAGACAAAACCATGTTTTCTTGATTCATCTTTATTCAGAAATGAGAAACTAACCCAAGAACACGAAACAACAAAAAACACAAGAAATGAAATCTTTCCTGCCAAAGAAGAAAGAGAGGGAACGGATTATAAACAAAAACCCTGAGGGAGGGAGGGCTTTTTATTCAAATCCAACGGCTAAGGATTCGGAGTTTCCTAAATCTTAGGGTCTGGGCACGACCTCTATTTAGATTGTGTTGGTGACAGCATTGCTTCCAAAATCTAATATATAATGTTGATTAAGATTTAAGATTATTGTCAGTAAAGATTTTCAGGTTTGGAAAGTTCCAACTCAGTTTCTAATTTAGACTTGTTTTAATATAGAATTTAATAAGTGTGATTAATTGGTATAAGTAATAGGTTTTTTTTCCACTTTTTGAGAAATCTTTTATGGAACGATATTTTTAAATGTGCTTGTTAGTGGTCCCAATGTAGAAAAGAATAAAATTAAAATAATGTTTCTTCTATATAAGTATATATTCTATATAAGGATCAATGTCGGATCACTTTGATTGATACTTAAATTTTATTCAAAAGTTTGAGACTCGATATTCGAAAGCCTCACCTCATATGTCTCGGAGATGCATGGTTGAGCTCGAGGAAAGATTGAGGGCGATTCATTGCCAACCTCGTGGCCGGGTCAAAAAAAAAAAAAAAAAAAAGATGTTAAGAACAAAAATGGGTTATGGTTGAGTCACCCTCCTAAATACTTAAAGAATGGCAATCATTTATAGCAAGGTCCGAATGATGTCCTGGACATTTAGTAAAGTCCCCGAGAAACAAGCAACACACTATGAGTTTACGCTTGAGGCATTGTGGTAAGCACTGGGTGCGAAAGCGACCTATCATGTCGAAATTGACTCGAGGGTTGATTCAACCATGTTCGTGCATACATCGGCAAGTCTGTACCAAGCCAAACCCGACACCCACATTTGGAAGGAATCAAGAACCTTATCACACTCTCACCGGAGAAAGTAGCCAAGTTCGAAGATATGGAAGACTCACTGTCGACCTTGCCTCCGAACAAAAGAGAAAGATTGGAGGCAAGGTAGCCTTAAAGGGATTGTGGGGCTCACCACCAACCCCATCTTCAAGCAAATAAAAGATATTGAAGACAAGAAATTAAAGGGTTATAGTCCAAATCGCCATTTCCAATTAAAGACTTACATTCAAAATTAAAGCAACGATTCGTAAGAATACTTAAGAACATTCAAGACACTAATTCAAGACCCTGAGGCCCGTCGTGGGCACCCTTTAGACCCTTAGGCTATCCAAGGTGCAACTATGACCCTATGCTTGACTTGGAATCAGGGGATCGCAGCGGGTCATATATAGGCACTCGTAGTGAATCCTCTTTCTAGTTGTCGATGTCTCACAACTGAGAAAAATAGACGCCTAAAGTTTGGATTGTTAGCGTCTTATTCATAGGAGTCTGTTGTAAAACATGCACCTTTTTCCTTTTCACAATAGACACGAATGACCTATTTTGTACTAGTGTAGGGTACTAATGATGGATATATCAATTTCGCCCCCATACATAAAACCTAAGTGGAGGAACGCCCTACTTTTAGGGGGTTAGTTAGGAGGATTAATTAGCTTATATATGGAGTAATTAATCCTTGTACTAGTTAGGACAAGATAATGTTCTCTCATTACAATACGTGTAATACATAAACAGTGTTATCCAAGAAATCTCCTAACAAAATCTTTATTTTAATTCTTTATTATATTACCTCTATATATATCTTGATTGTTCCTACTTTCTTATGTGTTTCCACGCCCCTTTGAGACCCCGAAAAATGGACAAATTCCTTTTCTTAGGAACACATACAAGATTCGGCACTACAAAAAGGATAATGGTAACCCCACCATTAACTACTTCATTTATGAATTTCATAGTAATAGAAATACATGTCCTGCCGAGACAGAATTTGTAACTTGCTATCCTCTTGCCTAGCAGGCAAAGATTGACCTCCGTGGAAAGGATGATTCATTCGGATCGACATGAGAGGCCAACTACATTGCCAGAATCCATGTTGTATATTTGAAAGAGGTTGACCTCCTTGCTTCTCTCCTGGTACACTTCTCTTCCCGCCGAGCCCCCTTTCTCCTCGGTCCACAGAGACAAAATGTAGGACTGGTGCCAACAGTTCATCACGGAAATCCAGGATTAGTTAATTCCATCATACGTAGTTGTATTTTTTTAAAAAAAAATCTTTATTCTATATAAATAATAATAATAATAATAATAATAATAATAATAATAATAATAATAATAATAATAATAATAATAAAAGTCTTCTTAATAATCATTTTACCCCTAACCAACCCTAATTTAATTTGGAGTTTATAACTGTTTATGTTAAAACTATACTAGACACTCTTACATAAGAGTCACTCGATCCCTATTACTCATTTCTTGTCATGTTAAGATTTTATTTGATACATAAATTCTCTATTACCTTATATTATGGTCACCTAATTCACCATACTCCATGACAAAAAAAACAATAACTAATAGGGAGTTGTAATTGTATGCGTGATTAACATTACTCGTTTTGTTCCTAGTCAAAACATAAGCATGTTTTTCTTCATTTTATTTTCTCTCATATTTCTTCAATTTTTCTCTTAGCTTTTCGACCCATGGAAATAAAGTGTATTACTAAAATTTCACACCATTGTCCACTTTACATTATGGACTATAGTCTAAAATTTATGTATTTACAATGAACATATTATGTGCTTTCAATTAAAAAGTTATGTACTTATAAATAAATTAAAGACACATAATATGCAGTTAATATATTATGTGCTTTCAATTTATTTACAGGCACATAATTTATTAACTGTAATACTATACACACATAATATGTTAATTACATACACATAATTTTTGGACTAATAAGGTCCACAATACAAAGTGAACATTCATCCATGATATAACAATTGAATGAAGAAAATTACAGGTGAACCATGGTCTATATTATAAAATAAACCACTAATAAATATTATTTTTAGTATATTGAAATCTTGTGCATCAAATCTTTGGAAATAAGAAGTGAGTTTTGGAACTCGATTTGCACCCCAACCTTCATTGAGTTCATTCCCTTTTCCATAATTCAGAAAAGAAAATGATGCAAGAACAGATGCTCGAGTTCTTTGTACACGTAAAATGTCAAAATTTGTCACATAAATTGTTTGTTTTTTTATATAAAATGATTGCACTTTTATAACCCCGTATTTGTTAATATCTGATTGAATTTTGTGATGCTATTGAGAGATTTTCTGGTTTTATGGCCTTTTACTACATAGTTGTAATTGAACATTCTGATCAGTCTAAACTCTAAACTATAATATAAATTGATAATTGAATTTGAATTTGCTACTCATTTTTAACTAATAGTTACATTCATTTATAACATTCAAATTTGTACCTATTATAAGAATAACTTATTTAATTTGGATTTTTTTTTCAGGGTGGAGGGGTAGGAGAGTTTGCTATTGTGAATGACTATCGAAGAGTCTTAAAAAAAAAAAAAAAAAAAAAAAAGGCACAGTCCACACAAGTAAGTCGTTGTGTGCCTGATGGGACCACTCCGATCATTATATATTTTTAAATTTATGTTTTTGTTTAATATTGCCAATGACCCGCAAAAAATTTCCAAAAACACATCTTTTTACCCTATCCTATGATTATAATTAAAAAAAAATACGTTACGTACTTAGGTACATTATACGGAGTATGTTAATTTTTTTAGCGAATTTCACTTTTGGTCCCCGAATATTGTGACATTGTCACATTTAGTTCTATTCTTTTAATTTTATCACATTACATCATTAACGACTTTCATTTGTTTCCCACATTTAGCCCTCTTTCTAAAATTTTATCATTTCATAAAAAAGGACTAACATGTAATTTTATCATTCAAGCCAGCTTGACTTCGACTTGGGCTCAAAATTGACCTAGCCGTTCGGTTCATTTACACCCCTAATTTGCTCGCAATATTTATATAGTAAATTAGATAATCGCTTATAGTAAAAAATAAAAACCTAAATTTATTTCTATGAATGAGGTCTAAAATTATAGACTATACACCTCAGCAAATTTTTTCCAAACTCTACATTTCTACATACCCTTTGCTTGTATATATACGGGGGTCACTACTCTCACAACCCATATCAATTCAACATGAATTCTTCTTGTATTCGGTGTTAGCCTAGCCTAGGTTTTTTTTTGTGAGAGATATACGAGTGAACTTAGCTTTTTTGTTTTATACAAGGAAGAATCAGGCAACAACAACTGTTTATATAAGTAAGTTTCGTTAAATTATATTGATGATTTTATTTTTTGTTAGGCAGTATCTATGTCCGATCTGTTTATGATGATTAAAGATACAAATAAATTAAACAAGTTTTTGAAGAAAAATGGTGATTTTTGTTCTGTGTTGTGGAGATATAGTTGTTTTGGTCCATCTATTTTGGGTGTAAATATTTTTATGAATGGTGATTTTAATTAATCTTTGAATTGATGCGTACAGTTGACTTTGTATTCTGTTTTGGATGACGAAAGAATCCCAACTTTGTGGGTAGGTTTTGAGCTCGTAACCTTGTGGTTACAAGTCACTCCTGAAAATCTAGCTATTTCTAATCTGGATGGTACTCGTGACTTTGTTGTTACGAATTACTGCTGGAAATCTGGTTATTTCCGATCTGGACGGAATATAGGGATTATTGGTCAGAAAATGGGTTTCTGACCAACATTTGTTATTAGACGGAAATAGCCAGATTTCCAGGAGTGAGGGTAGATCTCTTGCTATCTTGGGTGGAATTATCTGTTGACTTCGAATTTGTTGTTGGTGGTAGGGCATTTTGGTCTTTTTGCGCTTTCAAATCAAATCATGTTTTGTCCCGCTTTGTTATAATGTTATTGCAGAATCTAGCAAGATGAGTTCCAACGCCATAGCCAACGCATCTCCCTCCGGCGAAAAGAGCCCAGAGAAGCAACCCACTCCGTCCCGCCGATACGAAACGCGGCAGAAGACACCGTCGGAGCTCACCTTGGGCTCTCCTTCCGGCGGCCATGGCGGCTCAGGACGTCCGCACGCCGGAACTCCCCACAGCAAACGATGTTTCCTCTGTGAATCGGCGGCTGATAGCCCCAAGAAACGCAAGCGGGCTAAAAAGGCGGCGGGCCCTTCTGCCCCGCCTCCATCACCCGCTGCCAGACCCGACCCGTCTCAGGAGACTGTGTGTCACCTTTGCAAGATGGTGTTCACAAGTAAGGAGGAGTTGATCATTCATGGGAGAACCAACTTTGACGTTTGCAACCTCGTCAAATTCCATAATGCGCTTTACCTGAAACATGAACAACTCCGTCAGGCTGCAGATCATGAACCGGCTCTTTGGTATGGCCCACAGACCGGTCCCACCATGGCTGGGAATTTTATTCCCGACCTGAATTTCCCCCCTCCTCCTGAATATTATTAGAGCAATATAATCATCAGCCAAAACAACATCGAACTATCTTTTCATTATATTGCAAGTTTAAACTCTTGTTCTTTTGTTTATTATCGCAACTTTATATTACAATCTTGTATGTTATCATATGGATGTGGTCATTTACTCATTATCATTTCTTTGGATTTGTTAATGGGAGGAAAGCACACATTATGATAGCAAGTGAGATTGTAATTAGATATTATGTTTGAGTGTTTTTATCTTATTAGATAATAATATTGCATGCATTGGCTGATGATGTTGTGTAGCATGCAAACTTGATGTTATGGACTTATGGAGTCTAATGAAGTGTGTTTTTATATTAGTATTTCCGATTAATTTTTGTTTTTATTTTAGTTTACTCTGCATTTGATTTTGTTTCACCTTTTCATTATGTTGCAAGTTTAGATTCTTGTTCTTTTATTTATCTTAAATGATGTGTTATGGAGGTCAAGGAGATACCCCTAGGCTAAGGGTCCGATCCCTCGAAGTGACCCTTCTGGTGCATGATACACCCGTTAGGTTATCAACCACACGAGCTTGAATCCAATTTGGAGGCTAGTCGAGCACTCTAAAACCCTCTTCTTTTATTGATAAGACTGCTTTTATCATCACATCTGTTACTCTATTTTGCTCTATGTAAATTTAGCGTAGCGAGATTTGATCTCCTATGATTGTCCACTTGTCCTGCCTTCTTCCCTGACTATTGAAGAGATGGATAATATTCTTGGAGTTTGTCATCACCTCTACTTAGGAGGAAAAATAAATTACAAAATTAAAATTTTGAATAAAAAAAAGAAGAAGTAATCTATAACTAGATTATAATCAATATTCGTGCCCACTTAATGATCTATAATAAATGCAATTATTATAAATTTGTCAAGTAATTAACTCCTTTTTATTATATAATTAATTTCCTAAATGGGGTCTAAGGTGATCATTCACCGATTCAAAATAAAAGTAGTGACAATTTTGGAAGAGGTTTTTACTCAAAAATATCTGATTTCAATAAATTTTCAACCTAGATATATTTAGAATCGCCTCTATTTCGATTTGAATTGGTGAATGGTGGCCCGGCTAATTTAGGTAATATTAATAATCTGATCCAAACATGGCATAAGAATAAAAGGCTAAGATACATCAGGAAGCCAAGGATGCTTCCATATTAGAGTGCCTCGACCATTTCCAATCCTTCTCGCACAACCAGGGTCGGTTTGGGCAAGATTCGAACTCCTGACCTCAAATATAAAAACCTATAAACATGTCTTTCTACCATTCCTCCATTAAAGTCTTTTAAAATTAATTGTAAACTTATTGTTTTTTTTAAAATTGTTTTTAACTAGCTAGCATATAGGTAAAAATTAAATATTGGGCCCTCTAAAATTTGAGGCCCTGTGCTGTTGGGTTGCTTGCACAGCCCAAAAGCCGGCCCTGCGCACAACTATACCTTAACACTTTTGGCCTGCCAATACAGACCTCCAACAATAACTTGGATTCGCTCTTATTTTTGCATCCAAGAATTCCCCGTTTGGATAACACTTCTTATTGGTATAATGAAACTAGTGAGAGGTAAAATGAAACTAAAAAACATAGCAATATTGCAAATGAAACTGAAGTGTAATTAAAATAATGCATCATTCATTGTCCAGGCTGCTACATATACCATGATCCACAGTAAAATTTGCCGTCTATAATGTAATTAGGTGATCACTGGACCCTGATCCATGGTATAACAATTTATTATTCGGATGGACATACTGCTTGAACTGAGAGTGTATAACTAGCCCAAGTCCAAGACCAAGATCAAGCCCAAGATAAGCCTAATCCAAGTTGTAAATGTAGTAACTGTACTCATTTTTTAATTTTTTGTTTGTTTGTTTATAGAGCAAATATCATTTTTAGTTCCTCAACTATAATATATGTATCAATTTTGGTTTTTGACTATTAAAAATTTCAAATTAGGTGCATGACTATTCAATTTGTATCACATTTGGTCCTTGACTATTAACATTTTCAAATTAGGTGCATGACTATTCATTTTGTATCACATTTGGTCCTGCCGTTAAATTTTCCGGCGAAGTCATCGGGGGTGACCGGCGTTTTCTATTTTTTTATTATTATTTTTATTTTAAAGTTTTTTTTATTTAAAAGTTACGGAGTATTAAACTAATTTTTAAAATAAAAATTAAATAAATTAGTCGGTCACCGATGACTTCGCCGGAAATTTGGCCAGAAAATTAAACGGCAGGACCAAATGTGATACAAAATGAATAGTCATGCACCTAATTTGAAAATGTTAATAGTCAATGACCAAAAGTGATACAAATTGAATAGTCATGCACCTAATTTGAAATTTTTAATAGTCAAGGACCAAAATTGATACATGTATTATAGTTGAGGGACTAAAAATGATATTTCCTCTTTGTTTATATATAAGGGCTTTAAAGCCGGGTATTCGGGTCATGAATATAACCCGGTTGGTTTACGGTTTACCCCTAATCTCAACAATTTTCACAAAGTCTTGGAAGCTCCTGGTGCCACACAACTCTGAGCATTTTCGGAAACTTCAATGGCTTCTTCAATCATGGCTTCTCAAACCCTAATTCTCCAAACCCCTACCTATCTTCAACCTCTTACCTCTCTTCCTGCAACCCGCAATCGAATTCTCCTACCTCCAACCCTATCCGCGCGGTCACTACCCACTCTCTCCGCCAAATTTTCCAACAAATCGCGAGTTTCGGCTTCATCCCAGGTCGCCCTGCAAGACCCGCCCACCCGATCATCGGGTGACCTGAAACTGAAAATCCCCGCCGAGTCGCTGCTCACCGGGCCAACCCGCACGATCGCAACTCTCTTCGTATTCGCGCTTGGAGTCTCCAAAGTTGTGGCCCACAAAGCCCTCGGTTTGGGCCTCCATCTGAACGGATTTCAGGGGCTCCAGCGCGCTTTGGTGTGCTCTGCGGGGCCCCTGTTTTTCGCCGCGAGGAGCTCGCTCGATTCAACTGCTTTGAATACGCCGCTCACCGTCGTCGCGGCGGGGATGGCGAAATGGCTTGATATCTACAGTGGGGTTTTGATGGTTAGGGTTTTGCTCAGCTGGTTTCCCAATATTCCCTGGGAAAGGCAGCCATTGTCGGCCATTAGGGACCTCTGTGATCCGTATTTGAATCTCTTCAGGAACATCATCCCCCCTGTTTTTGATACTTTGGATGTTAGTCCCCTTCTGGCTTTTGCAGTATTGGGTGCACTCGGTTCGATCCTGAGCACCACTAGCACTAAGGGTCTCTAATTGAAGGAGACAGATGATTTTTGCAGGCACACTTGTTTCGAGTAAGGATTAAATACAATACTATTGTTGAATTCCCTCGTTCTTCCCTGCGTGTAATTGAAATTTGAGGCTGTAATGGTGTTGTAGTTCCTTGAAACTTATTTACTGAATCCTATTAGTGATTTTGGCATTTAGCTATTCAGATTTTGTTGCATTTGGTTCTTTTCCTTAGCATCAAGCTCATATTTGGCACTATTAGTTATAGCTATAAATGTTATGTAAAATATCTGATACTCAAAGAAGATGAATGAAAATGAATACGTGGAGCATAATTACCATTTCTTAGTCGAGGCAATAGTCCAGTGCCCTTAAAGTTACATTCTTTCCATGCTTTGCCCCTTCTCTTGCAGCAGAATCAATCCTTCCACTGATGAGAAGTGATTATTTAGTATTAGCCCAAAATTATACAACATTCCATGCTATTAGCCAGTCCGGAAATATTAAAAAAAAACATTCTATAATTAGGAGATGAATTGAAGTCTCCTATTTGAAAATGATTGAGTGAATGACATGATGTCTACCTTTAGGCTCTGATTTAGGAAGTTCAGAGCTAGTTTACAGTGATATAGTACTATGCAAAGTTTGAGAAGTAAGATACACATAAACTTGCATCTATTTTTAAAAAGATTGTTTGTATAATCTAAACTCATAATCGAACAATCAACTATGGAAAATTTAATACTTTGATATCTATGGACAAGGTTGCTATTTGATATTTGAAGTGGGATTCATAAAATTTGAGTGAGTTCTCTTGTTCTTTAACGTACCAATTATTTTGATCTGTCATATATTTTCATTAATTTGTTCTTATGTTCTCTGTTTTTTTTGTGTTTGATCTAGATTGTTGATGAGCTAACTGCAATTTGTAAAATCCAGACAAAAATTTGGTTTTGTTAATAGATCAAACACAGAGTAGCTGTACCCATTGTTGGTAGTAAGTCCGCCCAAAAATTCTTTTCCTAACATCATTCAATGAACTAAAGATCATAAAAAATGAATATTAAAAAATAATTTTTTTAAAAAGAGGAAAAACAGTGCCTCAGAGGAAAGTAGCTTCCTTTTACATCTGTTCACTCTCCTTCATAAATACCCTGAAAACTGTTGTGTCTGTTGTTTCCTGTTGACTTTTAAATATCTAATGGATGCCATGAAATGGGCCAATACATCTATTGTGACAACTATATGTATTTGTCTTATTTGGATATAATGTTGGAGTAATAGACTGCTAAATGGCAAGTTCATAAATTTATTTTCATCGGAAAGAACTTCACAACAGGAATGCTTTATAGGCTTTATCTATAGATTTGGAACATCTGAGGTGATACCTCCAAGAAAGCAAAACATGTTCCACCCCTATATTGAGGTCTTTTGCCTCTTTTGAGTGGCATATGGAGGCCAGTAGAGGTGAAACTCAATCTTGTAGGTAACTGTCATCCCCTTTAGATTCACAGGAGAAGATGTCACGTAGCCTTGAACAAATAAAAAATCACCGGTGCCTCCCACGACAGGATGATCTGATGGCTTTAAGTTGTCTGTAGCTCCAACAATTGATATGGAACCTTTGTGGCGCTTCATATTTAGCGTGATCTTAGCGATGGAAATGCTTTGCATCCCGTCCAAACTGGATGTGATGGATGTCCCTTGAGCAGTGCCGACCATCTTTGAAGTTCGATTTGCAGTGAGAGTCATTGGATCTTGGAAGGCAAACAAGGTACCGAAAGGGGTGGTTGTTTGACTAACCCCCGGCCCTGCAACACCATTCACTATGATGTAGCCGGTTTTATTTATGGTTTCGTGTTGAAAGAGGCTGAAGTGGAGGGATGTAAGTTCATATTCTTGCTGATGCTTGTGATGATGGTGGTGGGATTTGCAGGTAGCATCTTCTGGAAAGATGAATAGTAGAAGAATAAGAATGCAGTATTGCTTTGGGGCCATTAATTTATAAGCCATATAGCTCTGAGAATACAATGAAGAAGGTATGATCTTTTGAAGCTAAACTCATGTTTTATACTTGAGCAGGAGCAGAACCCTCTGTGGAAAAAAATTTGTTAAAAGTTCTTGGTTGAATCAGTCAATAAAACAGTATATATTAGTAAAGGACAGCTATTTAATGTGTGAAGAGTCTCAAGACTGTAAATGAAATCATACTTTCTATAGGGTGCGATGACTTTTTTGTAGTCTTTTAGGTAAAAATTGACATCAAGAAAGGAATGTGTGTTGGAAAAATAATAAAATAGAGTTTTCCATAGACTTTTCTTCCCAGGTGTATAAGCTTATTGGATGATCAATCTTTTCTTTCGAGCCCCACCAGTTTACTTTGACACTTGACTCTGGTACTGGCCTACTGGCCAACACAAAACCTGGTTATGGGGTTTCTAGATGTCTTTGTGTGTGTGTTTTTTTTGTTTGTTGAAAACATGGGGTTTCTAGATGTTCCTCCGGCGAATTATGCTATGGATTCAGGTCCATCAGGTGGATTTGAGTCCATGCTCACAATTTTAAAACTCGAGTACTCTATGTTTACACTAAAAATAAACGTTTAATGTACTAAAAATGAACATGTATCATGTATGTGAGTGGTCCGGTATTATAATTGTCTTTCTATAGATTTAGTCATATAATTTTAGAAAGGAATATTCTAGCCTATTTGTAACGTGAATATTTCGTTATTATTTATTAAGAGACCTTGTAGTTATTACTATTAGTGGTTCATCAAGTATCCACCCCACCCCACACACACACAATAGACTTGTAGTTGTTTAGGAAAAAAAAATCATGAATAAAAGAAATAAGTTTAAGTTGAAAAGTTAAATTATTATCGAAAGATAAATAGTTTACTCGTGAACCTGACAACTATGGATGTAAAATATACATTGTACATCATATCATCACCTTGATATGTATGGTGCAATATAATATTTATGTTGATATAATAGAATTCAAGAAACCATCCTTCTCTTCTGCAAATAAGGGTGAGCCCTTTGGAAATTCAAGACTGCCCACGCCAAGTGCCTGAGCCCAATCTCCGGGAACAATGCTCCCGGAGAATACAAAAGGCAGCTACTAGTCTGCCACAGCAAAAAATTACTCAGCCTCGTTTCCCCGGACGTCCGGACCAAAATATCCACCTCCGGCGCCAACCCCATATACATATGCCTCTCCAAATCCCCCACCGTAATATCCCTCTCCTCCTCCTCCCCGCCCGCCCGGGCAATCATCATATTTTTCTCTTCACAACACGCCTCAGTAGCATGAACTATCTCGTTCGTTGAAGTGTAAGCCAAGCAGACCAAGAGAGTGAAGTTGGAATTCTTCTTGGTCGCCTCCATGGCCTTCTCGGCAGCTGCTTTGATTCGGTTGTCTAGTAAGTGTAAATTCCCGACGAAATGAACCCTCACACCATACTCGTCTAAAGCGTTTTGGTAATTGAGCAATGCTTCGAGTTTGCTCAGCATTAAATCCATCAACACCTTGATTTCGTCCGGCCTTCGTTTGAAATTGTCTATGCTGAAGGCGTATATGGTCACGAATTTCACCCCCAATTCGTAGCAGTAGCTGAGTATGCATATGAGTGCTAGAAATGCAGCTCTGTATCCCACGGCTTCTGGGATTTTCATCTTCCTCGAATACCTTCGGTTTCCGTCTAGAATGAAGGCAATGTGTTTGGGGATCACGCCCACGGATAGAACCCGAAACAATAAACTTCTCATGTGCCTTAGCAAACTTCCAAAGAACCACCCGGCAAATCTCTGCCTGCTGTCTTCATCCATTTTAATTTGTTGGCCTTACAACTTAAATGACAAGGAGATGAGGCCCGCAGATCAGAGGAAACGAACATATATAGTTACAATTTGTGTGTGTTGATGATCAATGATGGATTAATTCTTGGCAGGGAATACTGAGTTTGTTGGTAACCGTAGTAGTGTGCAGTTCGTTACAAATCACAACATTGGCATGTTAGCGGTTGAGCAAACTTCCTCAGTGACCATCTATTTCCTCTAAATCAATTCGTATTACTGACTTCGTTACAATTCAGTATCTGTTCATAACTACTTTTTCAACCTACTGAAGAGTCAATACAATATCCACTGAGGCTCGAACCTACAATCTCCCATGGGGAGCGAAGTGTCACTAGACCACAGTGTCTTTTATTCACTTCACTACTTGTGTCTTACTCAATTCTTGTAGCCAATAGTCCAAGTATCTCTCGATCATTCTCGTATTTACGGAAAAGGCAACCATCTCCAACGAAGGAGAAGGCGTCCGGTTTGGTTGCCTTTTTCGGTCGGCGGAGACAGTGACCTACTAGTCACGCCGTTGACCTCAGAATGTCGCCGGAGCTATGTCAGTGCATTATTAACCCGTTATTGCAAGTGTTTTGCGTTTTGGTGCATTGAATTAAACTTGTGGTCTAGTGGCACCCAGTGTCCTGGTTTATACTCTCAGTGGATGATGGGTTGTAACAGATTCGGTAGTACTCAAAACAAAAATTAATATGTTAATGTATCTAATTATAACTTTAAAAAGCTCATGAACTTAACTAACTTCTTACATATCCCAAAATAAAATATAAAGAATTGGGCTCAAATTGGGCATGGTTGTTTAGTAAAGGTTGTGGCCTAGTGGGCTTGGATCGGTTTCTTATACTCCATTAACGCACAAACACGCAGCTTACTGAAGAAGAAGAACGGAAGAAATGGCAGCTCCTGGAAAATGCTTCCTTGTGACTGGGCCTCCTGTATGCTTTCTCTCTTTCTCTACATTTTGCCTCTTCCCAACCTACACACTATTTGAGGGTATTGAGGTTTGATTTCAGGGCGTCGGCAAGACTACTCTGATTATCAAAGTATTCGAAAGTCTTCGCAGTTCTAATCCTAACTTGAAGCTTCAGGGCTTCTATACTCGTATTCTCTCCTCACTCTCTCTTTAATGTATCCGTGTGTTCCTGTTTTTACAGGCGCGTTTGTGTTTTTATGCTAGCAAAATTAATTTGGTGAATTAAATTGGATGAAAAGGTGAAATTAGGGAAGGAACACAGAGGGTAGGGTTCGAGGTGGTCACACTCGATGGCCGTAAAGGGCTTCTTGCTTCCAACAAAATCTCCAGGTGAAGAGTCTGATATTTGTTAATCTGAATGTGATTTCTTTTTTTCTCTCTTTTTGTTGGATAGAATGCATTGATTATAATTAATTTCTTTAGGATTACTAGTTAATGATTTGACCAACTAGTGCCTGTTCTAACTAGATTTGGAGCTTGTAGGAGACTTCAAATTTGCTATACTGATTTCCTAGAAAATATAAGAGCCTCATCTAATAAATGAATGAATTGCTAGGGCTTCATAACTTCACCAATTGCATTGTGCATATTTGTGAGTTTGTGAGGTTGTATCATCAGACCGAGGACATATATTTTGGACCAGCGATTCTCGTTGTCCATTTGAATTCTTAAAAGCTAAAACACTCGTCTTATGGAAAGGATTTTATGTCATCCCTTTCCACGTTGCTCAACTAGATGAACAGAGAAAAGGAAAAAGGAGAAACCTTTTTTTTGCTCCCAAATTGATACTTTGCTAGTAGCCTGCAAACTGTTGCAACAACATGATATAGATATTTCAGCTCATTATAGGATGGAAAGAACATTTTTGAGCTTATTCAACTGTATTAAAACAATTTAGGAGCTCATATTAATGATAATTAGACCTTAGGAATGATGCTCTTTTCAGTTTTCACCCTATGGACCCATCATCTTCCTTTATGGAAGTAGAGATGAAAGATAACTAATGCTGTTTTTTGTTTAACTTGTTTAATATATGCAACAAACAATTCTAAATTGGTTTAATGTGTACTGCACCCTGATTATGTTTCCATGAGTGATACAATCCCAATTGCTCTCATGCACTTTTTCCCATGACAGTCCCGAATCTCATAGATGGCCCACTGTGGGGAGATACAGGGTCGATGTGGCATCTTTTGAGTCATTAGCATTGCCCGAGTTACAGGTTACATTAACCATTAAATTCTATTAGTGCAAACTGCTTAGATTCCTGATTATAACTTATAAATGCTCCTCATATGTGCCTCTTGTGAACATCAATACAATTACGGCCTCATATGCATATTTGCCTTAACTTTCCCCTTTTATTAGGTAAAGGAAGACACTGATCTCTTCATCATTGATGAAGTCGGTAAGATGGAGCTGTACAGTTCTTCATTCTTCCCTGCTGTGCTGAAAATATTGGAAACAGGGGTCCCACTCTTGGCTTCTGTACCGATTCCAAAGGCTGGGAAAGATATTCCTGGAGGTACTCGTGTTGCATATCCTCACAGATGCATAATATATACTTTTGCCCTCTCCCTTTTGTTTCTCTCGACACACCTTCGCCTAATCCTTTCCTTTCCAGCTCAGTCTTGTTGGGGCACTTAAAATTGTTCTCTGAATTTGACAGTGGCGAGACTGAAAAACCATCCGGGTGCTGCAATTTTTACGCTGAACCCAAGTAACCGGGATGCAATCAAAGAACATATATTTTCGCTCTTGTCTGATCAACTGCAGAAGAGCATTAGATGTGATGGAGTATGATCTTGTTAGAGGCAGGAACCAACATCATCAGTGAGGAGTTCATTTGCCCAGAACTGATGATTTTCTACCAGGGAATTGTAATGCTAGAATGTTCAAAATATGATCTCTGTGTAAGACACATTTTTTTTTTTTGTGTAAGACACATTTGTTTATCCAAATGATAAAGATTGTAATAACACCTGTAATCCAATTTTTCTTTCTTTAATTTAATTCTGTGTCATCCTTTTTAAATTTTTTTTTATGACATCACTCATAATTCCACCATCAAAAACTCAAAAGGATACACAAAATATCAATCCATTATTTTACAATGCAATTCAAAGATAAATTGCAAATTAAACAAACATATTGTGGAACAAAATTTGGGTTTAGTCTAATAAGAACAACAACAATAAAAGAAGAAAATAAATTAGGATATCTACCTGGATATGGTTATCCTAAAACTAAAACTAGTTTTAGCTAAATTTACAATAAGTTTCTGAAGATAACAAGATAATAGGCATAAAAGCGAAGGAGAAGCTTTTGGTATGAGACAACCATCCCCGCAGCACGCAGAAAACTCAATATAAAAACAGATAAGAATGGATAAACCATCCACCAACTCTTCAAAACCACTTCTCTTCCTTCTCCACCACCACCATAATCATCTTCTTCTTCATCTTCATCAGCTAAAAGGTGGGGAGGCACCTCATCACTCTCCAACTCTTCCATGCTTCTACCGCATTCTTCATAATCGGCTCCCGCCATGGCCAGAGCTTCCAGTGAAATAATCAACGACATTTTCGTTATTATGTCTGTACTTGTGTAAAAACAATTGGTTGGTCTTTGGTAAAACAACTAACGTATGTCTGTACTTGTGTAAAACAATTGGTTGGTCTTTGGTAAAACAACTAACGTTTGTAGACAATTAAGGAAGTTTTTATATGTGGGTGTTTATTGTGTGCAATAATGCTTGAAAGTGAGTATATTGGCCGGGGTGTTCGATCTGCCATGCAGCATGGAGGATATATATATAGAGTATTGAAGCTTGGACTGTTCAAACTCCAACGCTTAAAGTTGAATGGAGTCATGTAAAGCGTGTGACTTTGAACTTTGAAAGATATAATAAGAATAATAATACAAATTACCACGGAAGGCATAAGTAGCATGTGTGTTTTAAAGAAAAAGGATTGCCATCATGAGTCATGACCAAATAAGCCATTTTCCAAGAATTGAAAATTTCCAATGTTTGTGGTGTGGATTAAGTAGGTTTACATGTGAAGTAAGTTGTATATAACATTAGTTGAAACCCCTCCAAAAAAAAATTATATTGGTAGCTTATCAACCAATTTTGACTTATTTAACCATTATTAGTTGTTTGATGTCCGCTCCGGGAGGCACGGGAGCTGGCCCCACTTGTGCGAATTGAACCCGGGTTATCTCGAAATTCCTCCCCACAAAGAGAGCTCACTTGCCACTTGAGCTACCCCACTGGGTTGACTAATTAGCTTTTGTAAATAGTTTATTACTTCAAAATGCTAAAATTCAAAAAGCTGATCAAAGTAGCTTTTTTGATAAGTTTTTTTAGAAAATCATTTTGCATGTAATCAGCTATCAGCTAACAATCAACTAATTTATTCTACATCTCTCTACAATCAGTTAATGCTATCAACTAATCAAACCTACTAATCCAATAAACTAACAGCCTAACAGCTATTTACTAAACACCCACATTGTTTCTAACATGGTTCTAAAAGTTTTTTTTTTTTTTTTTTTTTTTGAGTATGTACGAGTTCTAAAAGATTGGTGGTATATTTTTATAAATTAAATATTGAAGGATTTTTTTCCACATTATTTTTAAAATAAATTCACATTGTACGTTTTTAACCTAAATATGAATGAATAAATAGGGAAATATACATCATTTTGAAATAAGCATATATCGTTTATCCAATCAAATTTTTACATATATACTAGATCATTTATAAAACTGTCATCATCTGTTCTTGATTTTAAGTATAAATTTTGATGATAGATATGAATCACTATGAATGTTTTTTGCACTACTACTACTCTTATTGTTTTATTAGTCATGATATATAGTTGTATATATGGTGTGAACATAAGTTTGAAATCCTTGAGAAAAGCTAGGTTAGTCAAAATAAATTAAAAAATTATAGTCACGAGGTGATGAAGTGAATGGGGATGAGTTAGTGTGTGGCAAAACGTGAGTGTTAACAAGTAGTCTTGGCATGCAAACTAAGCGTGCGGGGTTGAAAGTTGAAACGGGGAATATGGTCAGATCAGCCATTCATGTAATCATCATGCCATGCGTCATGGAATACATCATCATATCTCAAATTCAACGTAACACCATTTGTATTGTATTATTGGATGGGTGTCAATTCACAATTCCATAAGTCAATATCATTTTATATTCTTAATTAAAGTATTTACGACCGAACTGAGTAAAGTTAAACATTATATTCTTTTCCTTTCCCACGTCACAGTCCAGTTTTCTTGTGTATATGTTTATTTTAATTCTCTTTTTCTTTTTCTTTTTCCATTTTTTTTTGAAATCTATGAACATAACGAAGTATTAATTGTTTAGTTTTTATTCAGTTTTTGAATAAATTTTATGTAAGACTGAGTCACATGTAATGTGTAATATATTTTTAAGTTAAAATGTCTTCCGTAATATTTTGTAAAAATTTATTAAAAAAATATATATTTTTTTAATTAAAAATACTAAACTTCTCTGAAATGATCTCATACAAATTAAACTTAATTTTAGTTTTTTATTTCTTTAGATAAGTAGAAAAATTCTCTAATTAGTAACTGTGTTTTTTTTTTTCTTTTGTAATTAAATGTACTATTGACCGTTATTTCCTTGACACTAAAATCCCACGGGTGAAAAACTCTTTATCGTTGTCCGTCAATTCCGACAACATTAAAATTGAATGGAAATGAAGATATTTAATTTATCTATCTTTTTAACCACCACTTTAGGTAGTTGGAATTTTTGACAAGCATTCGTAAGTGGTCTGAAAATTTTAACCAATAATAATGGTAAAGTTTGGTTAGTCGATTCAAATTTTGATTTAAAAAAAAGAATTATATATATGAGCAGATAAAATGAGAATAACCTCCTCTTATATAAAGTTCAATCTAATCTCAGTCACCCATCAAAATTCATCAATAGCTAAGTATTTTAGTAAAAATATATGGGGTCAATTTTATTATTATTAAAAAAATTTAAGTTTTCAATATTTATAAAAAGAAATACCCCTTAATTTTTTTTCTTATTTTCCAGCTAATAACGATAAATATGTGTATTACATAAAAGATTGTAATTTTATTAATGGTGTTAAGGACCGAGTACAAAAGATGAGTCAAGTCGGTTCGACCAAGTACATAAAAGGTCCTTACCTCGGGAGATCGGGCAATGGTCCTTTAGACCTCCGGAGGATTAGCTATTATTAGAACAACAATCAAAAAGTCCTTCTCTCTTCATTAAATGCGGTATTTATAGGTGTGGGAAAAAGACAAGTTCCGCCATCTCGGCATGGTGAGCACCTGGAGAACATGCATAGGCCCAGTGCGGGCAGGAACAACGATGTGCACGTGGTGTGTCGGATTAGGCAGCCGATTCATGATCGAATAGCTCGACAGACCGGGGAGAGGGTGAGGTCATTCGCACACAATCATTCGGCAGCCCGTAGGTCCGCAATGGTGTTGCCTCTTACCCGACCTCCCGAGACAATCAAGAGGCCAGACCCAGTCAGGTCCCGATAAAGCACGCGAGTGGTCGGTGAGTCGACCACTTATTATACGTATAATACTTAAAGAAGGAATAATCCCTATCACCAGCAATTCTCAACATCTACATACCTGATGGTTTTGTTGGAACTGGGTCCACCATAAATCGGGTGTAGAGGTACAGAACAAGGGTAAGAAAATAGTAATTAGGCCAAAAAATACGTACAAAGCCCAAGATATGCTAGGAATCAAACCCGGGTATGCTAGTAGAAGGGAGGAGACTCAGGCCAATGGACCAGAAGGGGTTTGGTGAGCCAAGGATGGTTTTTGAGGGGAGGGAATGCACCCTATTTATATTGTTGAAGGACTCACATATGGTTGACAAATGGACGGCATCGGGCAACCTTCATTCTTGGCCACATGCATGTCCCCCACTACTTTGCTTCCAGCGCACTCTCATGTATAAGTGGAGCTTCCTGCCCTTTAATACATAAAATCTTGAGTGGCTTGGTGTTCTAGAACTTGTGTTGTTATGCTTGAGATTATGAGTTTGAACCCCATGGTAGCACCTCCATGATGAGATGGATGGATGATTATATTAATCTTCACTTTTTTTATGTGGAGCATGTTGTCACCTTAAAAGTCTTTTAAAGCGCCATTTTTTCAACTACATAAATATATTTTGAGTATTAATTTATCATTCATCTATTATCTATTTTGAGTTTATAATATATTAAATTCATCATCTCAACTAAGAAAATCCAAATCTACTTTGATCCGATTTAAATCTGAAATGTACCCTAAGCTACTAAAATTAATACATCAAAATGAGTAGTTTAAATACAAATATTGCTAAACTTTTTCAACACTAATTTCCATCAGACCTGTATAGTAGGAAGTTCAAAATATACATTGATTTACACTAATTAATAATAACAACAATAAATTAACTAACATACAATCAATCAATCAATGCCGGATAACATGTTTATCCGATCCGTTAACAAGAAAAAAGAAACAATATGTGCAGGTTGGACTATATATCCTAAAATTTAAGATGGAGTTACAGCCAAAATTTTTGAAAGATCATAAGATAAAAGCGGATGAGAAGCCTTTTGGTGTGTGAGAACATTTCCGGCAGGGAACTCCATATAAAAAGAGATAAAAATGGATTATTAAGCTTGGAAATAAGTGGCGTTTCTCTTCCTTCTTCATCGTCGTCATAAGCTAAAAGGTGGGGAGGCACTTCATCGCCTTCCAACTCCTCCATGCTTCTACTGCATTCTTCATAATCTGCTCCCGCCATGGCCAGAGCTTCCAGTGATATAATCGCTGCCATTTTCATCGTTATGTCTGTCTTGATTGTGTGAAAATGAAAACAATATAAGTGGCAATTTGCTGGTCTTTGGTGAAACAACGTAGAAAATTAATTAAGGAAGTTTTAATTTTGTGTGCAATATTAATGCATGAAAGTAGGGTGTTCTGGCATGCATGCAGAGTATACTATATATAGATGTCACCAAGCTTGGACTGTTCAAAGCCAATCCCTCAAAATTTAATTTTATATTGATGAGTCACCAAAGTCATGTGACTTTGAACTTAGAAAGCCGAAAGGCAATTGGTCATCAGGCAAGGAGAGCATAGGTGGGATGCATTATGTGAATTTTAAACAAAAAAGTGGTATGTAGTAGTACGTACACCTAAAGTTTGAAGTGGAAAATGTATAATGTTTGTACTTGTTGGGGGTGGGGTGGGGGTCTAAGGGTAGCCTATGTAGGTTATCTAAAGTTAGAAATTAAATTTTCCATGTGTTTAAAATTACATTAGCATAGGTAGTCTAAATTAAACTAGTATTTCACATGTGAATCATCATAATAACAATTAATTTTATCTCAAATAGAATTTAATTTTAATTCACCAAATTGGTATTAATATTTTACAATATCTATTATAAGTAACAGTTTAATTAGGATTAAATTTTCTATATATAATAAGTATTAAAGCCAACTATATTATTTTATCCATTGTCTATCCATTATCAATAAGTCATATATAATGTTTTTATAGTGTGAACACAAATTTGCAATTTATGGAGAAATGATGGTCAAAACAAATAAAATTCCACGAGCTGAATTGAATTTGGTGGCAACACAATAATGTGAGGATGAAGCTAATAAGCATGAATGCATGCATGCATGCATGAGAAGTACGTTGAAATGGGGAATGTGGTCGCTGCAGGTTAGGTCAGGCTTTCATGCATGCGTCACTCAATACTTCATCACCGTACCGTACAGTGTTCACGAGACTTTCAATTTGTACAGGAAGAAGCTAAGGATTGGCTGCCTGCCTGCCTTGCCTGTCACATGATTTCCATCTAATTTTCTAATTACTCAACAATTTTATATATATTATTCTTCAAAAATATCTATATGAGTCTGTGGTTTGGGAAGATTGGTTTTGATATACACAGAATTTGCAAATTGCAGTACTGGACGTAGTTTAAAGTTTTTAAATGATAAGAGGTGATGGAGAAGTTCAAGAAGGTAGGGTGTATTAAGTTACTTTTATTATGTAATCTCATCACCTGTTGTCAGGATTAAGCAATTTGTTACTTTTTAGATTATTGACGTACTGTTTTTATTGTAAAAAATCTTTATGTCCTTGTTCAAGAAAAAAACTATTCATTTTTGAATAGCATCATATGTAGTTCTTTCCTTGGTTGGTTATATATGGTAACTTGGCAGCCCTTATAGAGAGAACACATATATTAGTTGTTATACAGCGGATCATGATCGTCAAATGAAACTGTAATATAATTAAAATATACTTTAGTGTTATTATAATGAAATTAGTGTGTGTGAAAAATAAAGTTAAAAAATAGAGCACATTATTGTCAAATAAAACTGTAGTATAATTAAAATCATAAGTATTGCTATAATTAAACTAGTGTGCTTAGAAAATGAAACTAAAATTCAGAGCCATATAATAATATATATTTTCAAATGACTTGAAGTACAATTAAAATAATACTTCAGTATTATAACTAAACTAATGTGTGTGGATAATGAAACAAATATATATATAGTTATGTTCAACTATCATTGAGGGTGTCTGGAATAACAAGAATCTTCAACCGCCAATTTTGACGCGCGTTATGTTAAAATTAATAGAATAATAAAATAGCAGTAAAATAGAAATTAATATAAAACTAAGAAATTTATATAACTAATTTGAATATATTTTGGATAATATTAATATAATATAATTTATTTAATTAGATAATATCAAAAGAATTTCAACTTATTAAAATCTTTCATATTCTACAATTAAGTATTGTGATTTTTTGTATGTCGTTTTAATTCAAAATCCATATTAACTCTATGGTATAAATTGCAAACACTTTAACCTCGGCCTTTTTCCTCTTCGTCTCCAACAGTCAAACCCGCACTAACGGTACGAAATGATGTTTGCTCAATCTCTCGGAAAAATATATCGCGAGAAAAAGGCATCGGTGGGGGCCAACCTCCAGTCCACGACCAGCCACCACTGGACAGAAGGGCGTTTAGGGGTAGGGGTAGGGGAGTGTCTGTTTTCTGGAACAATAATTGCAGAGAAAGAAAGCTTCTTTTAAGTTCCCCATAAACGCAAATCCAATAATGTTTACAGCGGATCAATTATAGAAGGCAAAGAAGCTTCTTTTTAGATTTGCTTTTACTCCACTCTACAAATTTCTTTAAGGTACTGCTCACTCACTTCTTCTTCTTCTTCTTCCTCATCAATATTCAATTTTTAGTTCTGGAATCACCAAAAACTCAAAAAGAGTCTACTGGATACATGGTCTTGTATATATGTATATTTATGTATTAATTAAAGTGGGTGCTTTAGTATGCTAGGGCTGAGCTGAAATCTAATCTTGATTTGATTGGATGCAGAGGTTTTGATTTTTTTAAAGGGTTAATGGGTTGAAAGGCGAATTGGGTTTGCTTGGATTTGTGCTTTTGCTATGTATTTGGTGTTTTCTTGTAACAATTCAGGAGGTTGATTGGCATAGTGGGGGTAGAGTCTCAAAAAGTCACTATTGCAACAGTGACACTAATGAATTTTTAATCTTTGAGAGGAAATCTTGTTATTAAGTACTTAGTTATTGTATATGTTAGTTCTTTATAAATGGGAAACTTGTCAAATTACTGCTTTCCCTCACAAAAAGCTATATTCATGGTGATTTCTGGATTTGCCTTTTGCTCCAGTAGAGAAATGGGGATGTCTTGATTCCAACAGTTCACTGATTTCTGTGTATTGGCTTAGCACATAGCATTTCAAAAAGGAAAAGTCTTTCTTAAGTTGATGTAAAAAGGAGTTTAAAGCCTTTAAGATTAATACACCTGAAGAAATTTTATACGCCTTTCAAATGACATCCTGTTGAGTAATTGGATGTTCTCAAATTGAGGACGTAAACCTGACTCGTGAATTAAAGAAGTGATGCCAAGCTTATCATGATCAATTCTTGGTGGTTTAGAAAGTTCTTCAAGAATTTAATCATCATTGCATATTGGTAGCTAACCAACTTATTGTGGGTTGTTTGTAACCTCTTCCAGTTTCTTAAACAAATGAATCAATATCAATAAATTCACCTAATGAGACAAGTTTAATTAAACAGAAAAATATAAAGAAGTCACAAACTATGTTTAATTACAACAAATACTCAAAATTACCTACAGAAATGTCGAAAAGTGGTTAGCCTTAGTTGCCTCCATATGTGCCACACTGCCACTACCTACCATGTGTTTGAGAGACAGAGAGATATGAGACGACATATGGGAGAATCTAGAAATTATTTTTAGGTTTGTGGTTTTTTCTTTTGGAGATGATGGGCTTAAAAGGGATTTAAAACTATGTTGTTTGGGCTATATATATGTGTGTGTGTGCGTTTGTGGGTGGGGGTTCTACCCCCAGATTATCTTTGTCTAATGTCTCCACCCCTGTTTGTTGTATAAAAAGTTTTGAGATGTCAAGGGGTATAAGCTATACATTTTTATTTTTTTTAAAAAAAATTCTTTTAAATACTATGGTTTAAATTTGATATATTTATTTATTTTTTAGAAAATGTCTTTTTTTGATACTATTAAAACATATTGTAGACTAATTTCTTGGGCAGTACATTGCCATCTTGTTCATTTTCATCCATTTTTCTAATTTCTTTTATTTTGTGTCAAATTTCCCATGCATAATTGGTATATTTTGCAGTTAGTGTTCATTTATGCACTTTGGAAGATGGTGTCCTATGTTGCTTCAATAACCGGAAATTAGTAAAGCATCAAAAGCAGCTTCTTAAGAAATGGAGTTGTTCTATGCAGCACTAATTTTGGCATGTTTTTTCTCTTTAGTGTCACCTGATGCCCAAGGTATCATGCTATTTTGATCTCTCTCTTTTTTTTTCTTTTTTTTTTCTTGGTCGATCATCAAATAGTTCAAGGAGATAATTAATGAATTTATATTCATAAAAGAAAACAACAAAATCTACTTGTTGTACACTAGTGCTTTTTACACTATTGGTTCCCTTTATTTTAGGAGATGCACTGTATGCATTGAAGGGGTCACTAAATGCATCAAGTGGTCAGCTCCCAGATTGGAATGAGAATCAAGTTAATCCGTGCACTTGGTCCAAAATTACATGTGATGATAGTTACAATGTCATCATGGTGTAAGTGGCGTTTCGATACTATACTTATTTTATTTATGTTCATACACATGTTAACTTAATAGAATCTCTTTCATCTCAAAATGTTTGTTCCGTGATATACTGATAAGTTTTCATGGCGGTTTGCAGGTCATTGTCTAATATGGGATTTTCAGGCACTTTATCTCCAAAAATAGGAGCTTTGAGGACACTTAATACACTGTATGTGCCACTTAAAATGATTTTTTCTTGTTGATTAGTTAATCTTATGACAATCTTAATTCTTACTTTCGTTTGAGTACCAGTTCCCTATCAAGTGGTTTATAGATCAGTAGATCACGTCTATTTATTATGTAGTTCACTGCAAGGAAATGGCATTACTGGTAAGATTCCCGAAGAAGTTGGAAATTTGACAAGCTTGACAATGTTGGACCTGGACAATAACCGTTTATCTGGAGAAATACCGCCTTCCCTTGGAAATCTCAAGAAGCTCCAGTTCTTGTAAGCAATACTATACATCCTTTAAGCTTTACGTGCATTAATGCTATTTCTTGTATGGGCACTTAACTGTGTTCCTAAACGCAGGTTCTTGAGTCAGAACAATCTCACCGGGACAATCCCTCAATCTCTTTCGAGCCTCCCAAGTTTAATTAACCTGTGAGTTATTTATCTCGTTTGACATTTAATAACAATGAGAATCATTTGTTGTAATGAGCCTGTAATGGGTAATTGTTTACTTGGCTTTCTTGGGATGGTCTTTGCAGGCAGCTCGATTCAAACGGTCTTACTGGCCAAATACCTGAGCGTTTATTTGAAGTCCCCAAATACAAGTACGCCATTATAATCATTTTTTGGGATAGTTAAATAATTAAAATCTGCTTGTCAACATGAATTTAGCCTCTTCTTTTAGTGTCCTTAATGTTCATATTGAAAACTTGATTTCTTTGTTCTAGTTTTACAGGTAACCATTTGAACTGTGGCTTCAATTCCAGCCATCTATGTGAATCTGACAACGGAGGTAATTATAATTGTAATGCGTTTATATTTCCAGATAAGGAGCTTTATGTCCATAATACATTACGTTACTTGTAAATCTATATATTTGTCATGTTAAAGCTTCAGCATATAGAAGGAAAACATTCATCCATATGCACAGTGTCTGTCCTTTCTGTGATGATGTCGCTTTATCTTGGCAGGTGCTCCAAGTAAAACAAAGACTGGAATGGTTGTTGGCATTGTTGTCGGATTTTTGGGTTTTGTTCTTATTGTAGGTTTATTGCTATTTTTCTTCAGAGGCCGACATAAAGGCTACAGGCGTGAGGTCTTTGTAGATGTTGCAGGTTTGTGTCAATTCTGTCTTGTTCATTGAATTAGCATAGCATTATGCCAATGCCATATTCATAGAGTCCACCCTTTCCCATGAGTCCGTGTGGATAGATCTGGGCCATTGAATGCTTGAGATCAATGGCTTAGATTTCGCGCACTGTTGCACAGTTGGCGAAATCTAAGCTCTCAAGCATTCAATGGCCGAGATCTGTCCACACAGACTCATGGGAAAGGGTGGACTCACCTGAACAATGGTCTATATATATATATATATATATATAAATGTTGATTTGGCCTCTGCATCAATTTGTAAACATTTCCCTCAAACTTTGATAAAATATCCTTCGTTTTTCCTGATGGTTTCTGGGTTTGAATGTTCAGGAGAAGTTGACCGGCGAATTGAATTTGGTCAATTAAAAAGATTTTTATGGACAGAATTGCAAATTGCTACAGACAACTTTAGTGAAAAGAATGTCCTTGGACAGGGAGGTTTTGGGAAGGTTTACAAAGGTGTGCTCCCCGATAATACAAAGATTGCTGTTAAACGGTTAACAGACTACGAGAGTCCCGGTGGAGATGCTGCATTCCACCGCGAAGTTGAGATGATAAGTGTGGCTGTTCACAGGAATCTCTTGCGGCTTATTGGCTTTTGTACCACGCCAACAGAGCGCCTTCTGGTATACCCCTTTATGCAGAATTTAAGTGTTGCCTATCGTTTACGAGGTATTTTATTTGTTCATATTAATTAGTTAGATATTTGAACTAACAATGTGCATACTGCTTGAGTTTTGAAAGGCTCCGAGAAAACGATGGTTATTCATGAAGTAAATGGGAAAAAATATATATATTTCATTTGATCTGATAAGCTGTGGATACAATTTTCAGAACTTAAACCTGGGGAGGCTGTTCTCGATTGGCCTACAAGAAAGCGAGTGGCATTGGGTACTGCACGTGGACTCGAGTACTTGCATGAGCATTGTAATCCAAAAATTATTCACCGTGATGTTAAGGCTGCGAACGTATTGTTAGATGAAGATTTTGAAGCTGTTGTTGGCGATTTCGGGTTGGCAAAGTTGGTAGATGTTAGAAAGACCAACGTTACCACTCAAGTACGAGGTACGATGGGCCATATAGCTCCCGAATACTTGTCTACCGGGAAATCATCAGAAAGGACCGATGTTTTTGGCTATGGAATCATGCTTCTAGAGCTTGTAACTGGTCAACGTGCAATAGACTTCTCTCGTCTTGAAGAAGAAGACGACGTGTTATTGCTCGATCATGTAAGTTGGCAATGTTACGTTATTCGCCTTTCCGTTTCTCATTGCAAGACAAAAGAATTGTCTTTTTACTCAAACCAAACATACTTGCCTGCTTTAGAGTTGATGAAATACATGCATTTTCCATCTCAAAGGTGAAGAAACTGCAAAGAGAGAAGAGGCTACACGCTATTGTAGACCGCAACCTAAACAAGAACTACAACATCGTAGAAGTAGAGATGATGATTCAGGTTGCCCTACTGTGCACCCAGGCATCACCTGAAGAACGCCCCGCAATGTCAGTGGTAGTAAGAATGTTAGAAGGGGAGGGGCTCGCTGAGAGGTGGGAAGAGTGGCAACACGTTGAAGTAACCCGTAGGCAAGAATATGAGCGGCTGCAGAGACGATTCGATTGGGGCGAAGACTCGATATATAATCAGGATGCCATTGAGTTATCCGGTGGAAGATAGACATTGAATTGGGAAAAAACTCAACTCCAAGCAAGTGTACAATTCCTTGTATTATTAGTTTTGCCTGATTTGTTATTATAGTGTTGTATGTATTTTCAATTTTCAATTAAATAGTGTATAGTTGTTTTTTAACTTCTTCACTCATGTTAATCTCATTCTACTAATTCACTTGTTTGGCTATTGTATAATTTTTTACACAAGAAATTAAAAATACTTGACATAAAGATTGAAAATATTTGCTACTTTACATTAATGAATCAGGATATAATCCTGTCTGGGTTTAGCTCACTGTTTCAGTAACGTCATCAACTTCCACCATTGAAAACATGCAAACCAAGCAATGCATTATAATGCCCCTTCTCAATCTCTTTTTCTCTAACCTGATGAAGGAGAAGGGTTTCAATAATGAAATCTTCCCAATCAATATCAAATTGCATTTTCCTCTTTCTTTTCTTCCCCATATCTAAAACAGAAACATCTTTATCATCATCAGCAACAGCAGCAGCTGAAGGATCCATAGTCCTCTGAATGCGCAGTTTAGCAGCATATATCTTCTCTCGTCGCCTTTCATATGCCAAGCAACCTCTATCGAACGAAGGAGGTGTAGCATTTAACCCCGTATCTTTCTCCAATATTTGCTTCAGAAGAAGCTTTCTGCTTAGCTCTGATTCGCCCTTCCACCAGTCGGTAAAAGTAAGTATGTCGTATTCTCTTCTTTTCCTCGTACTATTGTATCCATTCTCGCTACTTTCCTTGGCTATAGACACCTCGTTCTTCAATTCTGAATAAATCATCGACAACGACTCCTGAGAAAGCTGTAATCTCTCTGGAGCTTCAATGCACAACGCTCGGGAGTTTTCACCTTTGAAATACTGCGAATCATTTTCAGTGCCATAAACAGCATAGCCATATAAATTTTCCTTGCTCAGGCAATCACCAACCAAGTAATTCAAATCATGAACAACAGCACATTCAGAACCATTTCCCTTGTCATTACAGTTTGACATTGATTTCAACTCCATATACTGAATCACAGAAGGTGCGTTTCGCATTATATTCTTCATGTTCACATCCTTACCCCAAGGCAAGGCTTGGGCAACCTTTACAAGCCTCTCCAAAAGCTCTTTATATCTTAATTTACACGTTTTGAGGGCTAAATGTAACTCGCTTGCCACGTCTCCAATCTTAATGGCAATTTGATTTAGCTCAGCAACGAACACCAACACGGCTGCCACCACTGGCATTGGCCTCCTTCCGGTTGTCACAAACCAATTCACCAAACACTGCAACAAAAACACCCCTTGCTTCAACATCCTCGAGATCATATCCTCCGAAACCTCCCTAAAACTCGGACAGCTTCTAATTGCCTGTTCGAACGAGTTCACAATGTCAAACTCTGGCAATCTCAAATCAAGAAAATCCACAACGCGTTTTATCATTCGACCCATTTCGAAAACATCACACCCGACCAAATTCGCCACTTCCTCCATGGGCAACACTTTCAAATCCTGCCTCATCACAGTGTAAGAGCATGCACCAACAAGCACAGAAAACCATCTTCCTTGACCATATTCACCTTCAGTGATTTTCTCAACCATATGTTTAACCTCACTTGATTTTGTTGCTGAAAACCCTAACTTATACATCAAATCCTCAATCACCTTCTGTGCTTCATAAATCTTAGTCTCTTTATAACTATAAAAACTTCCACTCCCCACAGTACCAACACGAACATATGTACCAACAGGACCATTAATTCCCCCAATATGAGCCTGAAAATTGTCAAAATCCTGAACAACGCCACACGATGTGCAAACCGAATTGCCCGTGTCGTGGTCCGTGACAATGAATTTCCCCCTAGCACCACAACTCTTGCAGACACGAGAACCCTCCATATTCTGAAATTATATAATAAAAATTCTCTAATTCCTAACAAAACTAATTTAGGAAATAAGGGTTGAATAACTAAGAAAGAATTAGGCAATGAATTGCATTCTTTTTCTGCACGTTTAATAGAGAGCTACTCATTCCAATTAAAGCTGTCAATACGGCCGGCGGGCAGATTGAAGAGAGAGCGACAGCGGCGCCGACTGGCGTTGAGAGGCGCGTCGGCGATTTACGAAGAGAGGGGCGGCGTCACTCACTCACGGCGGTGAGGTGAGGGAGAAAGATTCGTCGACTGGAAGAGAAATAGGCGAAGGGATTTCAATT
Organism: Ipomoea trifida; assembly: GCA_003576665.1. Taxonomy (NCBI): domain Eukaryota; kingdom Viridiplantae; phylum Streptophyta; class Magnoliopsida; order Solanales; family Convolvulaceae; genus Ipomoea; species Ipomoea trifida. Next base: position 23,589,493 of record CP025648.1, on the reverse strand, counting down.
TTGGGATCTGACAAATTGTGAACATATACATATTGGCGGGTCAATCCGCGAGGCCGTCAAAATCGAAACCTATTTATATATGAGGAAAGCAACGGCCGCAAAATATATTTAAAATAAATAAAAAGATATTTACATTTTTTGGTGAATTTTTTTTGTCTTGATAACTTTATCTTTTGGTACAATGTGAAATTTATGGTGAGACTTTCTCAAGTGCTAATAAAATTCAATATCGAAAATTATAGGAAAATGGTCAAATAAATTCCTAAATTTTATACGAAAAATTAATTAAATCTTTAAACTTTAAAAAAAATGCAATTAAGTTTCAAACATGTCATTTTCATGTAACTAAATCCACCAACCGATTACCAACCTGTTACAGGCGGTCATTCTTATTTTGATAAATTTTGTTACCTTCGCTGAAGAAGGCAACCATTTCGTCTATTTTTCCAGTAAAATTCTTCTAGAACTAGGTAGACAGTTTAAGGTGTAATTTTACGGGTAACTTATTGGTTACCGATAAATTTGACTTATTTGATTAAAAAAACATGTTTGAGGGTATGTACTTTTTTAAAGTTTAATAGTCTAATTAGTTTTTCGTGTAATGTTTAAGTGCCTATTTGATCATTTTCTCACAATTTTATAATAATTTTATATTAATTAAAGATTTAAAGACCATGAATACTTCAGAGTTCAGGCCATCCTGCCAAAGCGTAGAAACACTGAACTACTCCAATTTTGAGTGCACGCGGCGGAGGCATTCAAGACGGCCACCAAGGCGCCGGCAGAGAAACCGGAGAAGTGGAGTCCGGAGAACTGGAAGAGCAAGAAGTACGTACACTGTTCTATCTTAACAAAAAAACGTTGTGCATTATATATGAGTTTTGATGATCTGTTTGTTACATGTACTACACAGGTAAGAAGAACTAGCTCACAGGGTTGATGAAGCATTGGGTTTCGCAGGACTGACTCTAGATCACCCTGTCATGGCATCCACAGAATTATGGACATCCCATGAGTGCTTGTTGCTACTTTCCGAGTAAAACGCTTACTAGACTGGACTCAACTTCTGGCTAGTACTAAGACTGCTCTGCTCACATAGGAGTTACTAATCCACTGGGCATAAAGGTTAGCCAAAAGATGGATCCAAATGAGCTAGTTAATCTAATTGAGATCCTTGTGCAATGGACATAAAGAAATGGTGGAATTTTCATCCCCAATCTTCTCTTGTGGCGTGCCCACCTTATGAAATCTAGATAAAAATTAAACTAAATGCATACTGTAGATGTCAAATGCAAAGCAGTAACCAGTACCAACAGTTGATTTATATCTTCGAAAAAAAAAAAAACCCCAAAATAGTTGTCAAAATCTAAATCAGTGATTCTCCTCCAATTCAACAAGCACAAAAACAAGTTTGTGGTTCAAAAGTATATGTATGATGTATCTCAGTGCCTTTCACCTTGGCCTCCGGAAGGTGGGCTTCCTGTGACAGTAATAATTAAGAGGGATGTCATTCACCTTAAAATGTTGATGCAAGGAAGGTCTAGGAAAAATATTGAAGAGAAACTAACCCATATGGGGAGTAGAAATAATGTGGTGCGCTAGGATGAGCAACGTAAGGATTGAATCGCCTTGGACGATACTGCTTCATTCCTGGAATATTCTTCCTTTTGGGCATAACCTACAATAGTTTTAAACAATTAACTATAAATTACTAAAGCAAACAAAGGTATGACACAAATTTGATGGACATATTACTACTATGATCATAGGAATGCTTACTAGCTCCTATGCTCCAACTGCTTAATCATCACAGTACTAAGTCTAAATGAGTTAGTGTGCCCATTCTGGAATTATCCATGAGAGTTTCCCAATTAGATTTCCTTTTATGTTGTTTACCATTTAAGTTACTACTGTGCCCCACTAAGCATGTTGATTGGGAGGGGGTAAGATTCCAATAAAAATAAAATTACCTTCAGTTGACGTCCATGCAGTTCAGATTCATTCAGCTGGAGAGCCAACTGAACGGATCCTTCTTCAAGAAATTCCACATAAGCAAAACCCTTAGGTTGGCCAAATTTATCACACAGGATAGTCACTCGATTCACAGTACCACAGTCTTGGAAATGCTGCTGAACTTCTTCCACAGTGCATTCATAATCAACCTGCCAGGTGATGTTTAGTGAAAATCAAAATAACAAATTATATGTGATAAAAGAAAGTTAATCATGGGAATCTGAATTGGCATCTTATGCTCCAACTCTCAGAAATAAAGGACTTAAGAACTTCTCTGATTAATGTATCATCTCATATTTTATTGGCCATTTATGGATAGGGGGCCACAAATCTCAATCCTAAGCAACCTCTTGAATTGATAGCACATCAATATATGTTGGTTGCATGGTATCATTCACAGCCCAATTTACAGGTAAACAAGAATAAAAATCATTACAATAGCAATTTTCAAAAAATCTATTCTTTCATGTTGAAGTGGACTAGACAACCCTTTGGAAATCTTAATAGTCATATCAACAGCTATATCTCAATTTTCAAACTTGAGTCATGATTCATCACAGTTTTTTCTCCATTTTTTCCCTTACCCCTTTGGACTAGTGTCTTGCAGCCATGTATATGTAAAGACCACTGATGTGGGCAACTAAAGTAAGAATATACAACTAAGCCAAAGGCAATAAGCACACCTCACCAGGCTAAAAAAGCTAGTAAATCTGAGACACCCACGCCCACTGGCATTTTGCAGCAGAGAAACTTGGCAGAAATTGCATTGCCAATGAAGATGCTCTTCCCAAAGGAGAGATTTTCATAGCTTTCATATACTATATGTCATAGGTCTCCCTTGTGTTTTCTTTACTTTCCTCTCTCTCTCTTTTTTCTCTTACTTTGAATACTTTTCTTTTTCTTATTTTTCCCCATCACCAATACAGGCATTTTTTGGGGGACCAAAATCAGTCTTTTCACTCATTTGTATTTAGTTTTTTTCTCTCCTCTTTCTTTTTCACTTTTTTCACAACTTTTACGAGCATGCTATTGACTCCCTCCCATCATCACATAATTAAGGCAACAATTCCAGGTGCTATTCAGTATAAGATGACCCTGCCATCATAGTGAGATTTGTCAAAACAAGACCCAAAAGAATGACCAAGTCAAGCCAAAGAAAGCATAACAATTAAGAGCAATGACTACAACACCTATTGGCAACTGCAAATTGAAAGAACACAGGTTTTGTGTAAACTGACCAGAATAAGCAATTGATACCTCATTGCATAAACACACACAATGAAAAAAATAATAATAACTTTTGCAATTCAAACATGCCACAAAAAGAAAACCATACTCTTAGTTGTTGTGGCAGCTTGTTACTTATAAGTGGTTTCATGTACTCTAGCTATCTAATCCATATTGTTAATGTTAACTCTGGAACTCTGATGTCACAAACTTTTTATAATTGGTAATAGCTAATAAGCTTAAGTCAACTACTAATATCATTAACAAGTATTGCTTATGCATGTGGAAGGAGAAGAAAAGACCAAAAATCAACTGGACTGACAACACTTTCATTAGCAATCTTAAGTGTTCAGAAGAGAATTTGATTTCCAACATTTTTGTTCATCATGGCTACAAAAATATTTTATTCCATTTAGAATTAAAGTTAGAGAAAGGAAACATAAATTACCTACAATTAAACCAAGAAACCAGAAAAGTAATTGCCAAAATCCATTAACCTAAATAACAACACAAACTAGGTAGTGGCATAGAGAAACACTTATTCAGCATTAGTGTTATGAATTTTGTAAGCAAACCTATTCTTATGTTAAGCTTTTGGAGAGAAAGGTAATAAATAAAAAAGATTAGAAGATTGGGTAATGAAAACTCTAGTAGAAGATTAGAAAGTGAATAAATGATACTCTGTACAAAATACATAAATAAATAAATAAATAAAATAAAATAAAATTTAGTGTTCATTCTAAACATTGTTGAAATGAACTGATTTATGCTTACATTGCCAACATAGATAGATCGTGAATCAACTTCTTCCATACCATCCACTGTAGATGCCACCTTTGCAGGGTCTGTGAAAGTAAATACGATAGCCAAAGTAGTTAATTATCATACATAAAACTAAATGAGAGAGAACCCAAAAAACAAAAAACAAAACAATAAAAAAAAACAAAACAAAACAAAACATAACAATAAAAAAAACCAAAATACAAAATACAAAATACAATATAAATAAAATAAAATAAAATACAAGGTTGAAAAAGTCGCTAGGCACCCAGGCACTAGGCGCCCGATTTCTTTTCTTTCTTTTTTAATAAAGGCCATTAAAGGGAATTGTGGTGGACGTGGAATCGTGGATCTCGCTAATATTAAGAAAAATTAACATTAGCCGGTGGATCTCGTTGCGCCAAAGCTCACAGATCTCAGAAGTCAGATCTGAAATAGTGAAATCTCAAAGGCCAAAGCTCCATCGCCGTCCATCTCAAAGCTCCATCTCAGATCTACGGCGGTGGATCTCGCTGCGCCATCCATCTCAAAGCTCCAGACAGGCGACCTCCAAGGCTCCAACCTCATCAGCGGCGGCTTCGCAGCAGTTTGACCAGTGGCGGTGGTGGCGGTGGTTACCTCAAACAGAGGCGGCGGCGACCCATCCGGCGTCTCTCTCGTCGGATGCAGTACAAAGGCTTCTTCCGATGCAGGCTGAACACGCAATACATCGCCTCTCGACACCTTCGTCTCTCTCATCGCTGCTTTGCTTTTTCCGGCGAAGAAAACAAAAAAAAAAAAAAAAAAAAAAAAAAAAACAAAAAAAAAAAAAAAAAAAAAAAAACAAAACAAAACAAAAGAACAAAACAAAAGGGGGGGGGGGAGGGGGGCTGAGACAGGATGGGCGGCTAGGCGGCCACCGACTGCCTAACGCTTAGGCACAATTTTTGCAACATTGATAAAATAAAAATAAAAATAAAAACTAAGTGCATAAATTCAAAAATATAAGTTTGAATTCCATAAAGCATAATCCATGAATAGATTTTATCTAAACCTTTCTAAAGGAAAATGTGTTGGTAGCAATCAACTAACGAGACAAACAAGGCAATCTAAAAGAGAAAAAGGTTTAGATAAAATAAAAATAAAAATAAAAACTAAGTGCATAAATTCAAAACTATAAGTTTGAATTCCATAAAGCATAATCCATGAATAGATTTTATCTAAACCTTTCTAAAGGAAAATGTGTTAGTAGCAATCAACTAACGAGACAAACAAGGCAATCTAAAAGAGAAAAAGAAACAAAAACAAGAACAAGAACAAAAATCATTTTGATGCAACCTAAATTTTTTGATAATATATCTAAAGTTTAAAAAACCATAGAACATTTGCAGCCATTTGAACATCTCTAGATACTCATATATTAGTAAACCACAGAGAAGCTATTACTTTCAATCAATGACATTTTGTTATATTGTTATTTGTTACTAAAAGAATACTAGTAATTCCAGATTATATTCTAAGATGATCCACACCTCAAAAGAGTGCAAATCTTTGGACAGTCATATATTAATACTTGGTGCATTTTGGATTAACTATATCTTTAGATTTTATTTTTCTGATATTCCACAGATTCGCAATGAAAGTCCATATATAAATGAGAAATTAGAAGCAGTCATGCATTCAATTCATGAAGAATAAGAAAGCGAAAATAGACATCATAAAACCTTGTGCAGCACCCATCTGATTCTCAACTTTAGCTTGCATCTCGCGCAGAGCTGCAGCTTCTTCCTCCATCTCCTGCAACCGCCTTTTCAGCTTATCCAATTCCTACAAACACCGAACCTCTCACAGTGAATTAAGGATGATAGATGTGTATATACCTATTATAAATGAAAAAAAAAAAAAAAAAAAAAAAAAAAAAAAAAAAAAAAAAAAAAAACAGAAGACGATACAGATAGGAGGAAGAGGACCTGAGCGTTGGCGGTGGCGGAGCTACCTTCTGCTCCTTGAGGCTTCACCTCTTCTTCCGATGGGATCTCCGTGCCGCGGAGCTCGTACTCTTCTCCTTCCATCTGTGTCTCTCTCCCTCTGTGTACGCGCGCCGCTCTCGTCTTCACTCTCGAATTTCAAAGAGTAAAATATGACTTCGTGGATCCATTTATGTCAAGGAGGAATATAATAAATAAGTGAACCAAACGGCGTCGTTGTAAGGGCAAGTTTAAAGATTGGATTACGAATGTCAATCTTAGTCTGCAACGAATTGATTGACCTCAGGTTGAAACAGACAAGTTCAATGACCCGAATGTACTAGTCCAAAATATAATGAGTTAGCTTGATAGCCCGAACCACTTAAGATTATTCTTTATTTCACACGTGATTTAAAACAAAATATACAAGGAGTTTATAAATAAATTTATTTTTAGTATTTTTCTATTAAATTTGTAAACACATTTTTAATAAATACATTAACATAATTATTACAAAATAAAATATTTTTATCAAAATAAATAATGAAAAAAATTATTCTATTATAGCGTAACTACATTAGTTATTTTTAGTTGAAATTTGAGAATTGATGTTTATATTGATTGAATAATGTATAAGTTTGGAATAAATGAATACTTGCATGCTCATGCTGATGTGAACATACATGGGAACAATACTGATCTTGAAGTACTGTTAAAAAAACAAACAAAACTATCAATCAAATTATAGCTGTTATAATGGTGTACACTATATCAAACCCAACAATCTCAACTTACAAAATGTGACTATTAAAAAAAAACAAACCAAAACAAAGGAAGAAAAAACTTGGTGTAATAAGTTAGAACTAGCCAAAAGTTTGTTCCAATAATAGTGGCTTTAACGACTTGGGTATCAGTCTAGGGTTGAGACTTGGGCATCAACAGCAGATGGTTTACTATCAGTCACAGACAAGGTAGGATCATCTTCTGTGTACTGAGACATCCTTTCTAAAAGTTCTTGACAATCAAGAGAAGTTACCATCACAGAGACATTACTCCTCCCTCTCCAGCATCCAATTGCAACTGTTGATGCATCCACTTGAGGATCTTCCAGACCATCTGCAAAAGATAGAGCAACTTTAGACCAAGAACTCATACCACTATTATCCTTAAGACTGTTGGTCATTGTGTCATGCACCTTTGTTTAAAATCACCACACAGCAACCTAGCAATAGATTTGAAGCCTTCTCTCCAAGGTTGGCGTCAACGAAGTTGGCAAATTTAATGCTTTTCTGCTCCAACAGATGCTTGAAGTCAACAGGAGATGCATATAAAATTTGTTTGGTTATATGGGGCAGTAGCAATGGCAACCCTTCAGATGATATTCGGAATAAACATGGGGCAGATGTACCATCTTTTGATGTTTGCCGTTCCTAATAAAATTCAACAAAAATCCAAACAATGCTGTTACAAAAATGACATGAGCAAACAAATTTATTTGGATTCTTTAATCTTTAATGACAAATAGATAAATAAATTTCGTAACAGCAAACCAAAAGCTAATAAAGAGTCTAGGATGAACAACTTACAAACATCTTCAGTCCAACAGAGGCTATCTTAAGCTGCTGTCCACCTAAAAAATTGAGTTCAAGAACCTTCTTCACAGACGTCGATATGTAGTAGATTCTCTTCACATGGTTAATATCACTATTTCTTGTAATAAGATGACCATTAAATGGGAAGGATTCTTTGATGCCGTAGAAATCCTTAATCTTACCCACAACTGTTTCCTCCTTGTAGAAGATAACAGGGTCAACCCCTCTCCACCTGCCTTGAATTTGTAACTTCCTTTTTCCTCTAACCATCTCTGGATTAGTACTTGTATTGTTAGAGGGCTCAATGTCCTCTGTGTCATTTTCTTCAGGAGTTATACTAGAGTCTGGATTAGTACTTATATTGTTAGAAGGCTCAATGTCCTCTGTTTCATTTTCTTCGGGAGCTATACTAGACTCTGTATCAACAGCAGTGGCATCCATCATCTCATTATCAAGTGCATCAGTACCCCTAGTCAATTCAGGAAGAACAGATGAAATGTCTGTTGGCTTAGCTTGCACAAGATCAGTATCTTCTTTGACCTCAGTTGTTAACTTCTCTGCTTGAATATCATTATTGGAATGCAACTTCCTAGGCTGATTAACAGGCTTTGTAGGAAGAGCTGTGCAAATGTAAAAACTCATTAGTATGTAATGTAATTAAACTGGCATTGAAAAATACACTAGAACATGAAAATAATCAAAATCCCCAAGTGCTACAAATATTGAAATGTCAGTACCAACCAAGTATATATGGTATTACGGTATTACCTGGCAATGGAGAAAGCTTGTGAAAGACAGCAATAAAGAACGCTCCAGTGTTCTGATCATGAGGCACTATCCTCATACAACGTTCTAAAGGTAATGTTGAGACTTCCTCCTCCAGGATGTTGGTGGAAGTTATAGGTTCTTCCACCACTGGATCCCCATTTTTAGAATCTTCATTAACACCATCATCAATGAGAATACTGGTGGAATCATCACCATTTTCAGATGTATCCACATGGGTCTTGCCAGAAGGAAACATTCCAGGTACAATCGCAGCTCTGCGTGATTTAGGAACATCTCTGTAAGAAGCTAACCACACTCCTCTATCTCGAACCTGCAATTACATATGAATGATTATCATATGAGAATCTACAGTTCCAAGGTTTATGGGCATATTGCAGAGAGTTGTGTTTGGTAATACATTGCACATCAATTAAATTGTCCAGCTCATGAATATTCCCTGTCCCCTACCCAGGCAGATTTTGAAAAGCTTCCACAGTTCCACTGCCTACCTTTTCCACTGAATACTGACTGGCAACTTCTAGCAAACTATCTAGAACCTACGGCTTGTATATTCCATGAACCAACTACTAGAAACATCAGAAGACCTTAGGAAAAATAAGCCGTTCCATGGCTGTAGCACCTCTGGCTCCTAGATGCCCCAGCAACTAATGTGAACTCTTTTAGCTCAAAATTTGGAAAAAGGAGTGGGATCAATAATAGATCCTGATGCTATCTCACTACAAAGTTTCGAAAAGAATGTGCAATCCTCTATAGTAATTTTTCTGTTACCTTCACAAAATGATGAAACAAAGAAAGTCCTCAAGTTGAGTTCTAACAAAGCTAGACTAGAGGCAATATCATCTTGTGGGTTTACTCCCAAAGTATTCCAGGTGGGGGGTTCTAGAATGTTCTCTCTCTGCACACACATGTACGCTCTTAATCCTGACTGTTTGTTTTATTCTATTGCTCTCTTATTATGTGCATATTGTATGTCTGTCCTTACCTTTTTCTATGTCTTGGTTTCCTCTCTTATTCCTATATGACGGATATCAGATTTGAGACCTACATCCTTTAGTTTTCCATGACTAGCTTTGTAGAGACAAACCTACCACTCTCCAGCCATCCTTTATATTTGAATCCCTCTTTATTCAAAGCTATTGTAGAGCACCAAAATTCCTACTAGGTAGGAAATACATATCAAATTATAAGATCACATGAATCACTGTTTCAATGTTTCCTCAATGCAGAATCAAAAGACAAATGCAAGGCAATAAACAAAATATATGTTGCCCACTTGCCCGCACCTTCCATCTTTTAAGACCTGGCCTTCGAATAAGCTGAGGGATTTCAGCTGATACATCAAGAAGTTCAACAGACTCCCCACACCTACGGAGAACCTGGGGAAGAGAAGACATTTGTAATGTTGAATTGCATTTATTATTTTCATACTGGTGAAATCTGTCATAGGATAAAAAACATAAACATATGCAACTAAAAATTGAAAAACAGAAAATAGTAAGCAAAAGTAACATAACTATGAGTGTTACACTTGGAACTGAAAAAAAAAAAAAATCAATGATCAAAATTTGATTAAGATGGATTATCATCAAGGAAGGGAAATACTCCAACACCAAAAATATTCAAGACGACATATCAATATCTTCTACCCCTACCATCATCATCTTAGCCCCAGTAAACCAGCAACATGTCAAGGATTACCCATGAATACTTTTTTTATGGTAGTAATAGTGGGCATTTCTTCAAAAACCATGAAAACTAAAGCTATAGCATGCATATTTCCATATGATATAAAAATTATTTGGAGTATTTATACATTACCTCAGCAACCACAGCCTCATTCTCGATGGGATTCATTGAGCAGGTTGAATAAACCATCCGTCCCCCAACTTTAAGCAAAGACATCCCTGTAATGTGTGCACAAACAACCATATATCCAGTTAAGACAAGGATAACAGGAAGACATTTAATCTAGTGTAGTCCATCTATATAGTTAGATAGCATAGCAACTTATCCCACCGCCCCTCCCCTCCCCCAAAAATAAAGAAAGAAAGAAACGAAAACAAAAAACAAAAAACAAAAAAAACAAAAAAAACAACAAAAAAAAAAACCTAATAAGCCAATCAGGAAATATCAAACAAACATCAACAAATAGCATTATGATGGGGAAGGCTAACCAGGAACAACAAACACTAGTTAAAATGAAAGGATTCAGAGAATGAAGCAACCAAGCAGGTCATTCAAAGAAGTGGCCAGATTATTCAAGGGGTGGAGTGACCTCAGAAGCTACTGATCAAATTAATTATGCTAAAAGAACTGCATGAGATATACACACGATGAGTAATGATAAGGCTCTATCTCTAGTAGAAGGCATGCCCATCTTTCCACTGCAAGCCATTTATTTGAATAGTGAACAAATTAGGAAACCGGGAAAAGAGAGTGAAGAATTGAAATAAATTACAGAGCTATGTAAATCTCTTGAATCTGATGATAAAATGGCTAGATAATTTACTCATAGGTATGGATTCAAGTTGGCAACAAGGTAGTACTAAAGAGAATGTTCAAAAGAACAGCAGGTCAGGGACAAAGCAGCAACAAGAAATGAGGAGGCATGAAAGTGGTAGAGAAAAATGAATAAAAGAACAAATAGCAAAAGAAACTGGGAAATAACACAAAAGGGAAAGACAAGTGTTTTGTGCTTCAAAAGAAGATATATTGGTTTATAAGCTGGTTGAAGTAGTGCCAAATAATTATGAGGACTGGAGGTGGTACCGTGTTGGCTGGTATATTTTTTTCTTTACTTCCACTTATCTAGGCATACTTTTACAAATTACAAGGTAAATCTAAGAGACAGTCTGCAATTCCGCCTGTATAAGTTGTAGAAGTGAATAAAACAAATCTTATCAACTAAAAACCATAAGATCAGCAGCAAAAGGGACCTCGCATAGCTATCTGAACTTGTAGGCCATGGAGACCATTGCCATTTCCTCCATTCCTGAAAGGAAAAATAGATGACATGGTATTACATTATTTGAACTGGAACTTGTAAGAAAGACTGCAAGACTGAGTAATTAATTACCATTTCCTCCAAATATCAGGTGCCTTGCGTAGTGTACCATCACCACTGCATGGAACATCACATAAGACACGATCATATAGAAGCTGTGTGAAATCAGGATCCTCCACATTTCGTATCTCAGAACCCTTTGCATGGTGCCTATTTAAATGGCAGCTTGGAAAGTGTTGAGCTTCATGATTTGTGACTATCAGGTTGGCAGTGCACATCCTCTTTGTTTGATGGATAAGAAGGTTACATCTTTGCACATCAACATCATTTGCTATCACCTGTAAAATCATTATTAACATAAATAAGAAAAAACAGAATGATACTCAGAAATCCAAGCAAGAGATAAGAAATCTAAAATGAAGAAGAAAGTTGCAGAATAGCCATTATTTTTTGGTTTATACTTTATTGGGTATGGGAACTGGAGAGAGTGTAAAGGAAGGAGACAAACCATTCCGCTAGGTAATGACCCAGGTTCCACTGAATGATATATCATCTCTAGTAATTGAAATGTTTTTGAACCAGGAGCTGCACACACTGAAATTAAAGGAATAGTTAACATTCATTGGCAGGCAGCTATTCAGTTTTAGGATGGAACAATTTCATGAAAAAAAAAAAAAGAAACTTTTTCCGAGAAAAATTAACACATTGAAAATAGTTGTCCATCACTTAAAAACAAACTTACTGTCGAGAACAAAATGATCTGGATTTACATCCAAGAACAGTGGAGGAACCTGAATTAAAAATGAAATAAATTAAAAGTCAACATCAGCAAATTAAATGGGTAAGGCAAGCAAAGTATACACCTCAATTTGAAGAATTAGTCCAGATGAATGGAATAGCTATATTCAAACTAAATAGCATACTGGCATAGCCATGCTCCAAAATAAATAGTCATAAAGTTCACCCACCATGCTGACAGCCTCCTGTCTTGTAATGTTACCAATTTCATTCTGCAGTTTCAAGAACTCGTGAAACCTGAATATGTTTTAAAACCATGGTTTAATTGACTTTTAATCTACATACATGCATAGTATATACAATATACAAATAAAGAAAAAAATGCATCACTCACCTCTCCAGTGTTTGATTTTTTCGCAACTCATTCCGAGAAAAATTGGATTGCCAAGCAAGGTTCTCAGGATACCAAGGCAGCGGTCTGATTGCCTCCACTTCACTCCCATCTGTAATCTGTACCAAAAAAAATTGAATTTATTACCAAATAAATGTGCTGTTATCTATAAGACTTGCATTTACTGGCAATTGTTAAAAATTGATCAACCTCTGCCTGCAGGGACTTCACAAAATCATTCTCTAACTTTGATCTGATATCCATATAGATCTGGCTACTGCAACATGGTATGGACAAAAACAAAATGATTAAATAGCAACAAGAATACAAGATTGGATATATTTGACATTCAAGAGTTGTCTTGATTTTGACAGCAAGAGGAAATCCTTTTGCAAAACATTATGCTGTAATTAATAAGGTTCCAATTTAGTACTTACAAGTTTCAAAACAGGATTTTGAAAAGAAACAAATTATGCTATAAATGCAAATCCAGTAGATGCCATCCCATAACTAAGATTCTTAATATATAAGTTCAATCAATAATTTACTGAGGACAAGGTTTAGTCGTTAGAAGTGAAAATGTGTAAATTTAAACACTAAATTATCAGATGTATATTGTAAAATTGAGATATAACATATCCATTCAATGGAATTTCTAATTATTCCAAGAGGCAACATACTTTGAGAACTAACAGCTTACAATAAGTAGGTTAAATCTTGTGCAACACTCACAGGTAAAACTCTTCTTCTTTTTTTAATGTATATCCTCTGTTCGAGCAATCACAACAACTATATGTACATGTTACAAAGCACACCGAGTTCCTATAAAAGCAGAGATAGACAGACCTGGAATTGATTCGAAATGCAGCAGGCAATGGACTCCGGAGATATTCATTGAATCTGTCCCACTCTTCCGGCGGAACTATTCCTTGTTCCTACAATTCAGCAACCGCATCACATCACATCACATTACATTCTAACTTCACAGTATACAAACACAGACACATAAATCAGCAAAACATACTAGTGTTAGCACTAAGCAACTATATACCTTGTAATACTCATCAAAAGCGGGGTTCTGAGTGGCGAAAGGCTCCCAGGCAGGTTTGCTGTTCCTGTTGTCGTTCTCGCCGGCGTCGGCGGCGGTGGAGTTGTCCGACGGCTGTTGAGCATCGAATTTGCTTCGTTTCCATACGTTGTCTCTGCTTTGCCGGAAATGCTTCCTCTGAGTGCGAGACCTCCCCCTGCCTCCCATTTTCGTCCGCTGTAGAAACTCCCCTCCACGACGCAGAAAGGAAGAGAAGGTTGCGGGGTGATGTTTGAGGTTTAAGAATTAAGACCGCTTTTTTCTTTTTGGACTTTAACGTGCAAATAAGTAAATAACTGAAATTTCCCCAGGCCCTCTTTATTTAGGCCCAATTGTTATTCCACTTTATATATTTGGATTTACAGGCAAATTTTTCTGTGGCCTATATATAAAATGTACATTATTTATGTACATAGAAAGATGATCTCCTTGTATAAGCCCACATTGTGGGAAAATGAGACCAAGAAGATCATTATCAAATTATTAGGGGTGTTAGCGAGCAAAGCTTTCGACAAATTATTCGTGTTCGTGTTAGGTAAACATGCGTTCATGTTCGTTTGTTAAGGTAAGCGGCTAAGCGCATTGCTTAACAAACAAAGTTTAGAGCTCGGTTATTCGTGTTCGTGTTAGGTAAACATTCGTTTATGTTCGTTTGTTAAGGTAAGCGGCTAAGCGCATTGCTTAACAAACAAAGTTTAGAGCTCGGTTAATAAACGAACAGAGTCTTAGCAATGGTAAGCGGCTAAGCGCATTGCTAAGAGATCGTGAACAAGCTCGTTTGTATTCGTTAAGTAATGATCACAAACAAGCTTGTTTAGTATTTGTTTAATAATGTTCGTGAACATGTTCACAAACGCGCGCGCCACACACACACACACACACACACACACACACACACACACACATATATATATATTGTTCGTGAACATAGATTATATCTTCTTCACGAACGAATTGTGATCATGAACATGTGCATGTGTTTGGTTATTAAGTGTTCATTAACACGCACAAACATTTATTAAATATTTATTGGTGGTTAAAAAATTACTAAGTAATTAATAATGAAAGAGATAAATATTTCGCTCAAGTATACTAAAGGTATTTTTGTTCGCACATGGGAATCAGAATCGATATGGGTATCAAATACTTGGTGAGGGTAATGGATTTTGGTGAAAGTATTTTGCATGTTTGGTAGTATGGTGGAATGAGAATGATTATTAGTAATTGGGGAAGAAATGAGGAAGATAAATGAAACCCTTATTTCATTAGGGTATGATTTTTCAATTAATAAGATATTTCAAACCCATAGTAATATTCTAAAAAGGGTCACACTTGTGTGAGACCGTCTCACGGATCCTTATTCGTGAGACGGGTCGGGTCGGGTCGGGTCAAAACACCATGCAAATGTCATACTTATATGTGCAAATCTCACACTTATATGCTCAAATATAACATTAATCAAAAATACAATTTTTGTTACTTATAAGAGAAAAAAGTAATACATTTTTCATAATAAGTAATGTTGACAAGTGCCTCTGACTTATAAGGGCAAATATAATACTTTTGAGGAAAAATGTAATACTTTTAAATCAAAATGTAAAAGTATTGTATTTTTCCTTAAAAGTATTACATTTACCTTAATAAGTAACAAAAATTTTATTCTTGATTAGTATTACATTTGAGCATATAAGTATGGCATTTGTGCATATAAATGTTACATTTGCATATTGACCCGACCCGTCTCATGGTGAGACGGTCTCACACAAGTTTTTGCCTTCTAAAAATCTATCAATCAAACAATAATAATACTCATACCTTATGCCTAAACCCACAAAACAAACACACCTTAAATCTCCATCTAATTTATCTAATTTTCAAAAGAGTAATTTTTATTTACCCATCCTCCTAAAATTCCCTTCATGATGTTGCACTGACTTAGGTTCTTTTTGGTACATCTAGTTAGCTTTTCAAAATAAGCAATTATTTTAAGTTTATCATATTTTACCAAACAGAGCTTATAACCAATAATCTATAAACTCTACCAAACAGAGCCTTATTATTGCTCTAAATACTCAACAATTTAAAATTTGTTATTACCATAATATCATGTCATGAGGCAAATCTTAAAATAAAAAATAGCATTATTTTTTCAAAAGTTAAAATTGGGACAATATTTTGAATGATCATTGTCACATTCCATTCCATTCCGTGATTCCAAGAATCAAATTCACCACCCCAGTGGTTGAAATCTACTTGGATGTCCTTAATAAATCATGTAATTGACTAAATATGTTTATCTTTTTATTATGAAATTACAACAATTTTATATAGTGTAATATTTTCTATAAACACACAATTTTTTATAGCCATATATACAATATTATGTGTATATGTATATTCCCAAGAACTTTATAATTCAATAATATAATCTATTTAATATTTATACTTCAAGTGGGTTAAAATTCATAAATTATTTTTCTCAATCTTTAGAAAATACGGAGTAAAAGATAAGTGGCGGACAAGATTTTTGTTGCCCAAAGAATTTTTTCCATCAGTCAATTGTCTACTTTTCCAGCCAAATCCCAAAACCTCCTTCTATAAATACGAATACGAACACTCTGTATTCTTACTCGCCATTTTCCATACTCGCCAAAATCAGTGCTGCTAAAGATGATGCATATAACGCTCGTCATCTTCTTCCTCCTCAACTTGGGCGCGATCCAGGCGGAGATCGTGGAGCTCCGGCCCGGATTTTACTCCGAGACGTGTCCGGAAGCGGAGGATATCGTGAGGGGCGTGATCAAGAGGAACATGGAAAGAGAACCCAGGAGCGCCGCCTCAGTGATGCGCTTGCAGTTTCACGATTGCTTTGTTAACGTAAGCCGCCGTAGGTTTCGGAGTTAAATTTCAGTGTTATTAGCTCTGATTTTTTGGTTATCTGTTGATATTTTAGGGATGCGATGCGTCGTTGTTGTTGGATGATACGCCGGAGATGTTGGGAGAGAAGCTTTGTTTGTCGAATATAAATTCGCTGAGGTCATATGAAGTTGTTGATGAAGCTAAGGAAGCTGTGGAGATGGCCTGTCCTGGTGTTGTTTCCTGTGCTGATATCATAATCATGGCTGCCAGAGATGCTGTTGTTCTGGTAAATCTTCTCATTTACGCTTTAAAATTTGTTATCAGAAAAGGGAACAAAAAAAAGTAAAAGATGTTGGGTTGGATCTTTTTCGAGAGGAAAACGGCCGTTACTTTGTATCGAGCCCATGAATTTTAGTACCAATGTGCTTTTCCAATAGTTATACCATGACCAGAATCTATCTTTACCTATTAAATTATATGTAAATTTTATACTTTAGACTCGGGTTCACATTGATATCATTTTAATTCGCACCTAGGCCGCTTAGGCTTGACTCTGTTATAATGTAGCATCGTTGTTTTCATTGAGGCTCAAACCCGCCCATTCCATATAGGAGTGCAACTGAGTGCTACAAGATCATAAAATCTTAACCTACATGTTTATTTGATAATATAAATATTTGTAGCATATCTGTGTGGACCACCGTATAATAATTGCATGAGTAGTTAACACGAAAGTAAGGTGAGGGGAATTGGGAAATTGTCATTTTACTTTCGTGATATAAGATCTCTTAATTCTATTGAGTGTCAGATGTAACAATTTTCAAATGGTATCAAATAACTGTCATATTGCAGAGGATAAATTAATGGTTGAGTGCAAATCCTGCCTGCATAGATTCATAGAGGCATCTATATATATATATGGAAAAAGTTGATATAGTTTATAAAAGAGTTCTACTACATAAACTCCAAATCTCACTCCCTAAATTTTACTCTCCTGATGTGGCGGGCACTGATAAGCTATTTTTTCATGTGGGTCCCAATACAGAGTGGAGGACCTAACTGGGAAGTAAAGCTGGGAAGGATAGACAGCTTAACAGCAAGCCAAGAAGATGCAGACAATATCATGCCAAGCCCAAGAGCAGATGCAACCACCCTCATTGATCTGTTTAGCAAATTCAATCTGTCAGTGAAAGATCTGGTGGCACTTTCAGGGTCTCACTCCATTGGCCAGGGAAGGTGTTTTTCCATCGTGTTTCGCCTCTACAACCAGTCGGGGACAGGCCGGCCTGACCCGACCATTGAGCCAAACTTCAGAGAAAAGCTGGACAACCTTTGCCCGCTGGGCGGGGATGGAAATGTAACGGGGGACTTGGACGCAACGCCTCAAGTATTCGACAACCAGTACTTCAAGGACTTGGTGAATGGGAGAGGGTTTCTGAATTCAGATGAAACACTTTTCACTAACCCTGAGACCAGAGGGTATGTGGTGCAGTATAGAAGAAATGAGAGTGCATTCTTTGAGGCATTTGTTGAGGGGATGATAAAAATGGGTGATCTTCAATCTGGGAGGCCTGGAGAGATTAGGAGAAACTGCAGAGTGGTCAATAGCTGGGAACCTGCGAAGTTGTTTGCTTCATATTGAAAACAACATTGCCATATATAGGTTAATCAACTCTGATCCTAGACTGAGGTTAATTGGAATATTATACTTAGACTAAGATCCTCCAAATATGTTTGTGCTTTGATGTTTAGAAATAGAGAGAAAAGAGCAAAGCATCAACACTTTGTTTGCCCCAAGCTGTTAAAAAGGTCACATCTGTTGACTGCATTTTGAAAGAGGTTGATCCGACAAAAGAGTAAAAAAAGGAACAATTAAATAGAAGTTCAATATAATAATGATGAGGATAGAGATATAGATAGTCTATTTGAGTAAGTTAGAAAACATAATGTATTAAAGAAAACCTCAATTACCGCAATAACCAAATTGTGTTAAAATTAAAATTTTCAGAGAAAATAAGTGAACCAAAAATGAATTAATTTGACCAATAAAAGAGGCAAATTTCATAAATAATACTCTATATTAAAAAAAATCAATGGGAAAATGATTTGAAATGGTTAAAGACAATGAATTAGTTTGATCGATATAAAATGGAATTAAAAATACAAAATACATTATATAAAAATATATAAGTTTTAAAACTATGGTTTAAAAAAAATTAAGAAATAAGCGCTTGAATGAGTTAAATTGAGTTTTACTATGGTTTAGAATAGGTAAAATATTGGCCCATGCAGGTCTTAAACCTACGACCTTTGTGTTATTAGCACCACGTTCTAACCAACTAAACTAATACTCTATATTGAAAAAAAAAATCAATGGAAAAATTATTTGAAATGATTTAAAAAATATATAAATTTTAAAACTATGTTTTAAAAAAAATTTTAAGAAATGTTTTTTTTTTAAAGAAATAAGCGTTAAAATGAGTTTTACTATGGTTTAGAATAGGTAAATAATACTTATAATTTGACTGGTACCAGGGGTAGAGAGGTAAATTCCGCGCCTGGCTCGGGATGTTTAAAAAATTGGCCCATGCAGGTCTCGAACCTGCGACCTTCGCGTTATTAGCACGACGCTCTAACCAACTGAGCTAATAGGCCTTTGTTTTTTCGTTTGAATACGTTTCTTAATAAATATTGTGTTTCTTCATTTTCTATACTGAACTCTGGATTATTTATTTATTTTCAATCCGATGTGCGTCATTGTCTTGTGTGGATGAAACTTTCTGTTTAGTTGATATTGTTATTTATGAAACAAAAAACTTTCTGATAGAGTGGTTTTCATTCCCACCTCCCAGCAGAGACCAAAACCTTTGAACTCATGCTTATGATAATATAACTTCTTTGACTTTTTTTTTTTACACTAATCTTTTGCCACAATGTACTCATAATAAATTAATTGAAGACAAGTTAAACATTACTATTAATTCCTTGTTCATACCAAAACTCTTTAGTGTATAATTTAACGGACATTAATAATAATAATAATAAACAAACCAACCAACCAAATGCATGTAGGGAACAATTCAAGTGTTCATTTGAGTTGTTCCACCGTTAGCAATAGAGGTATAGTAGTCATTTGTTGAATAAGGTCACGAGAATTATCCATATGTGTTCACAATAAATAGTCAAGCTAAAAATATTAATACTTTTGCCCTCACCAACAAATTAAAAAAAAAATGTACATGTGTATATATATATATAAATAAAAATACAATTAAGTGTATATATAAGAGGGGCCTATAATTTTAATTATTTTCTGAGTCATATAATTAAGAGAAGATCGAGAATCAGGTTTTGACAATGGAGGTATTATTCTCAATGAGAGCTGGCTCCGGAGAAGGCTCTTTTCTGCTAATACTGAAACTCCTCCTGAGAATTAGGTCTCCAACTTTGCGAAATATAGCTCCTCTTCTTCTTCTATTATGAGACGATTTTTCAAAATCTGAATCCTGATCGTCTTCTGTATTTACTCCTCCATCGCTTTGTGCTTTCGGTGCCGCCCCCGCCGCCGTCTTTTGTTCGCCGGCGCCGCCGCCTCTTGCTTCCGCATATTCATCGTCTTCGCTTTTGTCGCTGCAGTAGTCTTCAGTTGTCGTCGTCATCGTCTTCGAAGTCGCTCTCCGGTGCTTCTTAGCGTGGTGGGGCGGCAGTGAAGACGACAGCATTTGTTTGTGCTGCTCCACTTTCTCGTTGGTATCGGCTTCGTTGATCCTGAGTAATGTATATTATTTCAGTTTGTTTAGTTTTTTTTTGAGTAATATAGACTCTGTTATATCTGTTCATAGTTATTTTCTCAACCTATTGAAACACAAAGAGTCACGGCCTTTGTTACATCCACGGAAGCTCAAACTCTCATCCAATTGAGAGTGTAAATCAGGTGCCACTAGATCACAAGATCTTGACTTTGTCTGACTTTATTAATCTCCATAAAGCATTCACTTACTATGTCTATAGTATAGAGAAACATATTTCACTCACCTGAGGCGCTCGTTCTCGCGGGAGAGGAATTGCAGGGCGTCCTCCATTTCTGCTATGTTGTCTTTGAGCTGTGAGTTTTCTACTCTGGCGATATCCGCAGCGGCTTTTGCGGCGGTGGCTTCGTTGATGGCCTGTTTCAGGATGTCTCTGGCTTGCTTTGTTTCTTCCCGGGCGGCCATTGTTGATTGCTCCGCTTCCTTGAGAGCTGTGGTGAGTCTGAGGTTATCTTCCTCGGCCTCCTTTATACAGCTAACGAATCCCATCTCTCTGCCGTTCCAGGCCAGGAGGGATTCCTCAGCTTCTAATGTCAGCCGATCTATGGTGTTGATATGCAGCTCTGTTTGTTTCTTAGCCTCGTCTAAGAGGATTTGGTGTTTTTCTTCTGTGTTCTTAAGCGTCTCTTTTAATCTCTCATTTTCCTCTTTTAGATTGCTGAGCTCTAGCTCGGTAATGCTGCTTTTCTTCTTTTCCTCCGCGGCTTCTGTTGCGACTTCTTTTAACGCCAATGCTAAATCGTCCATGGCTTTTCTGGTCCTTTCTTCTGCCTCAATTGCTTGTTTCAGTTCATTCTTGAGCGCAACGAAGATGTCTCCTGCTTCTTCCTCGTCTTCGTCCTGGTTCCAATTGTCTTTTGCTGCGTGGAAATCTTCTTCCCTGTGGTCGAATGATCCATGAATGTTCTTGGAAGCTTCCAGAAACTCCACCTTCTTAAGCAACGCCGCCATTTCCAGCTTGGATTCTTCCAATTCGATCTTGCTCTCCTCGAACTTCTTCGTCTGGGACGCTAACAGATCAAAAACCTTGGATTCGGATAGCCTCATGTTCTCGATTTCGTCGTCTAGCTCGTGGATTCGCCTCCGGTGATCTGCGACCAAATCCCTAGCGTGCCCCTCCCGGAGCTTCGCGTTGCTCAGCTCCTCCCTCAATCTCCCTAACCCTACGTCCCTCTCCGCCAGCTTAGCCTCCAATCCTCTCCCCCTCTCCACCTCCATTCTCAGAGACTTGATGATCTTGTCTTTCGCCTTCAATTCCTCTTGCGCGCTCGACAAATCGCTCTTCAATGCCCTGTAATCCTCCTGTTCTACCTGCTGCGCCATTTTATCCATGTCTGTATTACTCAATCTTTCCCTCATCTCCCTAAGCTCCTCCTCCTCCTCCTGATATCAGCTTAGAGTTTTAGTTGAGATAAATCACATGTTTGAATTTGGTATCAGAGCCAAGATGAGAGGTAGGATACCTGGGAAAGATGTTTGGTTTTAGAAGATTGGCGTGGGAGAGAAACAAGGGCGTTGGAATCAATCTGAGAGGTCAACGCATCGCCTCTGCAAAACCTGGAGGAAGCAGAAATCGTCCTGGTAAAGATGGAGGAATTATGGCTCCTCTGTGGAAAATCAACCACCGGCCCAGATCTAGAATCACACGAAATGAATTCCAAAAGAAAAAAACATAAACACTAATCAAAACGTTAAAAAAAAAAATCTGGAGGATCGAACAAGTTATATGCAATACATACACATAACTTGTAGGGATGAAACGAAAAAGAAAAGAAATGAACCTAATTAAGAAAGTTGAGAAGTGATGTTATGTAGGTACCTTGATTTTGAACGTAACATTATGGGTAGATTGATGTGCGGTGATTTATCCTCCTCGTACGACCACCGCTCCAATGTTTGTGTTTGTAAGATCAGGAGGAAAGCCACGGTGGTATTGTATTTTAATTTGTTTGAAATTTGTGTGGTTTGGCCGACAGAGAAATGGAAAGAAAGTTCGTTGGTTGAGAGGTTCTGGTTTGGAACAAGTCCGAGTTTGGCGCGGCGGGTACTTCTCCATACATAGATTCTCTGTCGACCGTCATAACGGAAATAGTCAGTTAGTTGAAATACGTATCTTTTTTTTTTTTTTTTTGTCTTTAATTGTTTTTTGTGACAGATAAAAATCTGCAATATCTATTTGAGAGTATGATTTTAACTGGTAAAATATTATAAAGAGATAAATTAACGTTGCTCATAGCTGACAGTTCAAATTTAAAAAGTCAATAGAACACTCTAGTCAGGAATTGAAATTATAACATTGTGATAATTAAGTTAGTAACATATCGGGTTGCGTTACCTTAATTATTTTCTAATGCTGTTTTCACGGTTTTTAATTACATGAGTCAATGAAGTTGTGGTTGAATTGCATAGACCAGCGGCTTCAAAATGAAGTTATCAATTAAAAATAATAGTATTTGTAATTAGACTTTTTTAAGGGTTAAATAGTAGTCATTTGTAATTAAATAATAATGAAGTCAAATAGTAGTCATTTGTGAAATGTAAACAGCCACTTATTTTTATAATAATTTTATACTTTTGGGATATATTTAGTGTATTAATTAATACACGGCAGTGAAGAAAGGTTCAGAGTTTGACCATATCCAATGCCGACTGCCTGCAAATTAAATAATAAACATAAGCATGACTTTCGATTTTCGAATGTGAAATGTTTCACCAAGCATATTAAAAGCTTAACTAATAGATGGCAATTAGTACGTAATGTAATGACATTTTAGTTATCATTCTAAATAGGTGGTCATAGGTTCAGACTCTTGTGGTAGAGCTTAGATTCTTTGGGTTGAAAATGTTTCAGAAAATATAAAAGTATTACTCTAGTATGTGTTAATTGCCATCGCTTTCCGAAACATAATCTTGCATTTTTGTCATGGCATAGCTCGGACAATGTGTCAACTCCTTCTCGAGTCTTTGATCAAATCTCAACTCTTTATGTCTTTTTTGCCAACTCTTTTTTCAAAGAGGCACAATAAAACTCAACCCCAACTCCTTTTCCAGATCTCTAGTCGAATCATATTTCCTTGTTTTTTTGTCGACTACTTTTCCAAAGTGACGCAGTAGGATTGAGCACCGACTTCTTTTCCAAACCTCCGATCGAACCATGTCTTCGCACCGACTTCTTTTCCAAACCTCCGATCGAACCATGTCTTCTTATGTCTTTTTTGCCGACTACTTTTTCCATGAGACGCGATAAGACTTAGTGCCGACTCCTTCATTTATAGATTTTTACTTATTTATAACATGTTATTTCTAAATTTCAATATATCACATACAATATTTATTTTTGGTTTAAAAAAATTAAAAATCAAACATGTAACCTTTTTATCATACAATCATAGGTTTATATCACCGGATCTTAAAACAGAGACATAATTTGCTAGAAAGCAACTGATAGGCTTTCTTTATTATTATTGTTTAAAAAAAATCGAACCAAACACCTCCTGATATTCCAAACTCATGCAAAAAACACAAATCAAATCCCCCATAAAAGTAGCCAACCCGACATACAACTAAGCAAAATCAGTACTAATTTCAACTCCGAATAAATATTCGCTAACTGGAACATGGTACCTGCTACTTAAGGGTACATTATTATTACAAGATTAAAAAAAAATACAATGTTCAGATGCCTTTTTCAGGGTATGAACAAATTTTCACTAATGTTCTCTGCAAATTGTAAAGAGATCAACGAGCTAAAATACATGTCTACAGTCCGCCCAAAAAAGATCACCCATTACTGAACTGGGCAGAGTATATTAAATAAAATAACAATAGATATCACCATCAAAGTAAAATAAACAAATGATTTCTGTATGAAAACTATCAGCCAAGACTGAAATAATAATAATAATAAAAAAGCCCCAACTTCTGCACATCAACTCAGCTGAAGACACTGTACGTTTTTTCAGCTAATCCAACACCCATATAAGAATTCCGTATCCTGCTGAGCAAGTAACTAGTATTTTCACTTCCAACTCCGTCAATTATACCATCGCTTTACCCATTATGGTACAATCTATCTTAAATTCCCTCTAACAACTGAATCAATAAAGATGAAAACAATCTGCAACCTTGAGATGATTAGCGAGTCGCCTAATAGTTGGCTTTATGGATTCAGAGTTCGGAGAGAATGAATCGGGAAGCTCAGGGAGGCAAACAGGCAAATAGTCGTCATTTTCTTCGCGAAGGCAAAATAGAGTAAGCACAGCGCGACAGAAAATAAATCTGGTAAATATTTTTTAAAAAAAGTTCAGTTAGATATTTTAAACATAAAACTACTGATGTCACTAATAGTAAATGCTTGTTTTTGGCTAATGCAATTTTTCGTTGTTTATAGTTAAAGCCATAAGATGACATCAAAATGTTAGGAAAAATCAGGTTAATTATGACCTGAAAGAAAGATTATCTCGACAAACACAATCAAGACAATTACCTTAGAATAAGCCGTCGCAGAAGTGGATCAGACAATACTTGAGCCCAAACCAAGTCTAGGCTGGGAGTTGTGCAGAGCATTACCTCCCATTCAGAAAATGCAGTAGAAATTATTTCATCAGCAGAATCATAAACATCCTGGAATAAAGCCCACACATGAATAAGATTAAACTGCAATCTCTTTGAAGAGCATCAGTTCTGCAATTAACTTACAAGATCGTTTTCAGATAATTTGAGGCCAACCAAATGGCAGAAAGCCTGTAAAGGAGCAGCCAAGAACAAGGTGAACTGGCTTCCATCACGGATTACATCAGTGCTTGGGTTCTTAAATGATGGCCTCAAAGGAGATAGAAGTAAAGCACATCTTTCCCCTCGTTCAGCTCCTTGCAGAACCTGAAGAGTGAAGCATCAATATATGCAATCAGTATATCAGCCAATAGAGAACAACAAATATTCTCTTCTTAATTCTATAAGTGCATCCTTTAAATTAAGTAAAGTGGCTCACATGACCAATTAAAAGAATTTAATTAAGAGATGAATATGATTTTGTCACTATCACAACTAAATTATTGATCCGTACTACACAGTGTTGATAAACAGCTAGCTGGTATGCTTTGTAATTGGACTATGTGATACACAAAGTTTTGACAAACCTGCCTTGAATGCATGGCTGTTGTCACTATCAATGATTATGAAAAGAGGCCTTCGCGTAAAAGGAATTAGATCCCCTGGATATAGGTTGTTTGGGACTGAAAATATCCAAAAGGGATATCAAATGAGATTACCAAAATTAAGAGCCACAAACAGAAAAAGGGTTCATCCACTGTGGTACCTCCATTTCTGCTAGGACCAAACCATAAATAGTTCTCAAAATAGCGATTTGAATCTCCATTGCAACTGATATGGTTTTCATGCAGAGACCTATTCTGTTCATGAGAAGTATGAGAATGAGCAGTGGGCTTCGAAGATTTTCTTGAACGTACAGAGTTATCCATCTGTGTTGGACTACTCTGACCAGAACTCCCTAAAAGCAGAGCGCATGTATGAGTTTCCTGGCATGGTCACAACATGCATAGTTGGCTGTGAAAAAAATTATAAAAGAATGGTAACCTGATGCAGAGACATATAATAAGATCACACTTTCTGGAGGAAGCTCCTCACATATTGTGGCAATGACCTGCAGCATATGAGTAACCAAGCAAAGATGACTAGATGAATACGACTAGGTATGCACCAAAAGGATTTAAATGTATTTTAGTGCTAAAACAAATGCACAACAGTTATGACTTGAAAATTCCCAGGCATATGCAAAGTAGATTGGCTATTTACAGAAGCACACAGAAAGCAAGAGACTCAATCTACAATTCAAACTGTCCTGACATGCAAAATCAGTTGTTCTCATTCATTGATCAGAACCACTACTTTCCTAGGAATCAAAGAAGAACTTGTGCAAGATTGTATGAATAACAAAATATAAAGGCAAAAACTTCAGTACTCACTGCTATCAATTGTGCAACTGAAGGGCGATAAAGCGTGGCTTTTTTAGGATTTGAAGGAAGATCTGGATCCATCATGTCAGCAGCCAAATTTATATCAATCAGTCCAGATGTCAAGGAATGGTCAGCCAGTGCCCCATTCTCTTGTGGTTCAATGGGTGTCTTCTGATAGAAAGAACCACTGGGTTCCCATTCCAAGCATTGGAGCATTCTAAAAGTATCTAAAGTTAGTTCTGCAAACTTGACCTGAAATGAAACAAAGGCAAGATTTTAAAACCAATTTTAAGCCTAGTGACACACCCCAGAGAAGCAAAAGCATTTCATTAGTACCTCATTTTTATGATAGCTAGTTAGCACTGCATCTTGAAACTTCAGGACCTTCTTAGCATGGAAGCGGGCCACATAAGGTCGAGACAATGGATATGAATCAAACATAGCACAATACCGCAAAGGCCTAACAACCAATGAGGTAAAATCCACCTTTGTGAATCGGACAATTTCGTTCACCACCAGTTTCCACTCTTTGAAGTTTGTACCCTGCACTGACACTCTTAATGAGCCGGGCAGACAAAAGTTTCCACACTAAAATAGTATGTTTTTTAAGTCAAATATCATAAGCATCCATGTCTTCTCTTGTATTTGCGTCATTGTGCGTGCATGCATGAATGCACATGCACTGAAGTTTTATCCAAGTTATGACATGGGGAATGGAATTTGAAACTGATACAGGGTAATGAATTCATATCATGATTCTCATCTTTCTGAATCCTCTTTGTGCATGTGCTTGACTGCTTGTCAAGACACTGTGGCTATGTGGACACGTATATTGGAATTTATCAAGTAATTAGAAGTGGCTACAGCAAGAAAAAACATTTACAAAGCCATGCGTATGCATATGTTGCTTCTGCCAAAAAGTAACAAGTGCAAAGACAAATGTGGTAGAGCAACATATATGAATGCAATTTCCCCTCACTAGTGCACTTCAAATATAGTTAAAGGGGCAGTCACTACAAGTTGAAAAAGAACATGACGAGCACATGCTTGAAAAATATTTACCTACATTGGAATGTTTACTTCAGTAAGTCTCTTGAGAGAAATAATGAGTTTGCAAGTACAAAAACAAAAATGTGCAAATGATACTCCATAAAATCACTCAACCAAAAACAAGGATCATCTTGAAAGATATCAGAGTCTGACAATTGATAAAAACCACCCCATTCAAATAAAAACACAACTACCTAATCCCTGAAGTATCAAATGTGATTTCTGAATTATTCCATAAGCCTAAAGAGGGTCAAAATTTCAGTTGGAGACTCACACCCACTCCTGTACTATATCAAATAAACTGTAACAACTCATCAAATGTTTGACAAATGAAACGTGAAATCATTTTGTGAGAGAATTTTTCTTCTGGATTCTATTCTACTTTAATGCTAATTGATATCCTCTAAAATACTATTCCGTATGGAAAAATAATAAATAAATAGTACCGGTATTGCAGTGTACAAGACGGCTTAATTCATCAACAAATTCAAAAAAAAAAAAAAAAAAAAAAAAAAAAAAAAAAAAAAAAAAAAAAAAAAAAAAAAGAAAAAAAAAAAAAAGAAGAAGAAGAAGAAGAAATGAAGGAAGGTGGAGCTGTACTGCAAAATTACTTAATACAGAGTAACTTCCAAATTCAGCTAATTAGAGCTCAATGTCAACCAAAAAAAAAAATAAAAAATTAAGGAAATGTGCAAAGAAACAGGATAGAAATACATGGAGGGAGTGAAATTTTGCATACCGGAAAAGCGACTTTGCTATCGTCGACGAGAGCCTTGAAGCGCTCAACGAGCAGTTTGACCATCTCATAACGGTTCAAAATCAAGGACACCATCAAAAACCTGGCGTAAAACCTCAACTCCTTGAACCTGGCGGTGCGATTGTTGCCGGAGCCGTCGAAGTACTTGCGGTTGAGAATGGCCTCGTAGAAGATGTAGGACTCGAGGAGGAAGCGTGCCTCGCTAGTGCGCATGTACTGGCTGAAGTAGAGCTGACCGATCCGGGACGCGATCTCGCCGATCTCCCAGCGCTGCAGCCCCGACTCGAGCAGCTTCGCCCTGTTCTCCTGCTGGTACTTCCACAGCCGCATGTAGGCCTTGAACACCTTGTGAAAATAGTGCGCGCTGGGCGCGCCGCCGCCGTAAGCCGGCAAGTCCCTCACCCTACCGAACTTCTTCTCCGCAGTCTCCACCAACGCTCTGAACGTGCTCGGAACGACGTCGTCCGCCGCCATCACACCACAGCTCCAACTCCTCCTCCTCACAGCGCATCAATTAACAAATCCATCAACAGAAATCACAACCGATTATATACACACAGATACAGTCAATTCTGTATGTATGAGTTGGCAAGCGGAGTGACAGGTCAGCTATGAAATTGAGGAATTTTTAATGGTGAGAGTTTTGTTTTTTTATGCGAAACAGAATAGAAAATTGGTTTTTAGTGCGTTGGAGGTTTTGGAGTTTCAGAGCGGATTTACAGTGGCGGCGATGGTGGAAGAAGGTGGAGGGAGATTTTGTTTGGAACTGAGGCTAAAGCCTAAAGGTGTGTGAGAGTGAGTGAGAGAGAGGGGGGTGGGGTCTGTGGCAGGAGCCAGGCGGGGACGGTGGTGGATAGGATATTAGAATGCCCTTCCGGTGAGAGTCAATTTTCGGGTGTAGTGAGGAGTAGGCAGCCTCTGTGTGGTCGTTTTTATGATTACCACGCGTTGACTAGTCTATTCATTTTCCCTTTTTCTTCATTTTCATCGTTTTCAATCAGTGCGGAGCGTATGATAGACCAGAACTCCAAAACAGTAACATTTCTACATTTACAACTCATTTGGTACGACTAATATAGTTGTAATTGAATTGAAATTTAATGAAAGCCTCAATTATATTGTTTAATTGGAGAAAATTACAATTTTCTTATTTTGTTGAATTGCAATTCATGGGTACCCTCATGAATTGCAATTCAATACAAGAAATTAAAAAAAGGATGCAATGACACTACTACTGTTGGTTATTATTATTATTATACAATGACATTTTAATCTTTATATTACTTCTTCCGGTTTTATTCCCCGTAATTCTATTTCATCATACCAAATAATGTAGTTTGAATTCCAATGTTATTATTTTTTTCACTGAATTACAATTCTTTTCCCTTTTAATTCTTTCCTCCCAACCAAACGTGAAACGCCCTGTTAGGATTTGTTTGGAAAGTAAGAAAAATGACTCTTAAAAGTTGTAGTTATTTTTATTGATATTTTGTTATTCTTAAATCATGAATTATTTAATTATTTTTGTGTTTTTACAGATTACAAGTAAAATTAATCTGTCAAGGCTTTGTGGTCCAGTGACATCAAACCATTTTTTGTATACGGGAGGTGGTGGGTTCGAACCTCAGTGGAGGCGGTTGCTGTCTCTTTGTTCTAAAGTCAGTAGTATTCAAAAAAAAAAAAGGTAAAATTAATCTTTTTTCTTTTTTTTTTTTCTTTTTCAAAAAGAGAAGATAAGAAAAGAAAATACTTTGAAAAAAATGGCAATTTTAATTGATTTATGACATTTGAGAAAATGGAAAGGAAGTGGCGTTGATCCGGGCACGAAATCAGTCCTAAAAACAAAACATTAAAACTAGAAAGCAGGCGTTGATTGTTTCGTAGGTGGTGCGAAAATGCCAAAATTGACCAATTGGCCTGGTTTGATAATGCATTAATGCACCTGTTTTCTTATGTTTTTATCCAAAACTTCTGTGATTAGTTTTCTTTTGTTGACTTCCAAATGACCAAGTTCATATTGTGAGCAGAATAATTGCTGAACCCGCTAAAATGTTATTAAGATTGAGAGATTTCAGTTCGCATGAACAGTTTAGATGGTCACAGTGATGAAGTTTGTAACTAAAATTCAGAATTCAGTTTCACCAACGACAATATTAAACTGAGTTACTGTATTATGATTTCCATGATCTTGTGATATATCAAACACGTACTTATTTTACAATATATTACAAAATTTACAATATCTTATGATATTAATATATTCTAGGGTAATTAATATATATATATATATATATATATATATATATATATATATATAAAAGAAAATAATGAGCAAATTACAGCTGCACCTAATCACATGCATATTTTGGGGTACATCGTAATCGCACGATTATTAATAATCAAAATCAAATTTGTAATAATTGCTCAATAAGTGGTCCATGAGGAGAATGTTAATTAGATTGACTAATCATTCCCATCTCAAATTATTTTCACATAATTTTTGTTCTGATTTTATGAAAACAACATGCCTTCAAGTTTGAAACATATAAAATAAAATAAAAATTATTATATCTTCATATAAAAACGTTGTATATGTAAATTCAGATTATATCCATAATTTTTATCTCATTCTTAGTGTTAATAGATATGTATATTGTTCTTAATTAAAATGTTATACATTATATTTTGTATTCATAATTTTTATCCCATTTTTAATGTTAATAGATATGTACACTGTTCTTAAAATGTTATACATTATTATATATATAAAGAGAGGGTTAAAACTTAAAAACATTATAAAAATGAGATCCGGGGATGAATGAGCACCACAAAGCCAGCGGTTACCCAATCTTCTTCACATACACACATCATTTTCATGAATTATTAATAGGGCAATTCAATTATATGTGGAATTCATGATGTTCTATGTCCCACTTTACAAATATATATAGGATTCTTTACCTTCATTTTTTTAAATGCAAAATAAAAGTACAATAATGTCTCAAAAAGTACAATTTTTTAAAATAGAATTTTATATAGGAACTCCATAAATTAGGCATAAATAGAATCAAAATCATAAAAGCTCATTTGATTACAATGTTTGAATCAAATGTCTCTTTAATCATATCTTAACCTGAATGATCAATTCAATAAAATTTATAATACAAATTATATCATATATGTCTCCTTCATAATATTTTAAGTTCGAATATTATAAATAGAGTAATATATATTGAAAAATGTTTCAAAATAATATTCGATATAAACTCAAATTCAAAGGAAATTATTGTAGCAATTTTAAAAACAATTATATAATCTGCAAAAGAAAAGCACTAACATTAGATACATGCAAACATACATATATTTCAGACAAAGATTGTTCAATTTTAAGGAAACAATTGCATGTCATTATTGTTTGTAAGGATACATATACATAAACTCAATCAAAGTAAAATAGTATATCGTGCATTGGAGACCCAAAACTCAACAAATTAATCAGAGGTGATAAAGACTTCTTATATGTAAAATGCACAATGTACATGCAGGGGTGAAAACTGATGATTGATTAGGTAACTCGCGATTTACCTCATTCAGAGCCCTTGAACAGAAGCTTTGGGAACTTAAAATTAGTCTATAAAAAAAAGTATATTGTGAATGGAATAATGAGTTATCTAATATTGTAAAATGCAATACTGTTGCAATACTAGTCAAAGTGATGTGCATTATAGAAAGGTGACCAGTCAAAACCAAAGTCACAGTGTTCATATATATCTCCAACAGAATATTCAACTAAAAAGATATATAGAAATTAATAAAGTGAACAAAAACAAAAAGACAGAAAAATAAATTCCAAATTGTGGAGCAACACCCCTGTTGACTTCTTGCAACTGCTGTAAGATGCCCCTCTATGCCCAAGGGTTGACTTTCTCATAATAAAGTTGAATAATCTACCTAGGACAGGCCACCGTTGATATGCCCAATTATATATAGTGAAAAATGCATTTTTAGTCGTCCATGAATTATTTTTGCAAGGTGTTTTAATTCCTAATGGTTTATTGTTACAATATATTTCAAAACTCTTCAAAAAAAGTTACAATTTTAATTTTTAGATGAACACAAATATTAAACTATATTAAAGTTTTACTTAGATATGAGTATTTTAAAAGTTTATTATCTTTATTTTTTAATAACTTTTTTTCAATTTTTGTATTTTATATGCAAAATAAAGAATTGAGAACCTTCTCTAAATTTTTGTATCTTTAATTGTGGTACATTGTCGCTATTTTTCCTACACGAATCCATTAAAATCAAGTTTTTTATTTACAAACGAAATATCAAAATTAAACAAATTATAACTAAAGAATAAACATTAAAAACTACTGAAATCCCATGCACAAAATAAAATTAGCACAAAGAATCAATGCCCCCACACTAGAGTTCAAACCTGAGAGCTCTCATTTGAGAAGCCACTCAACCACAAGACCTTTGGCAAATTTTAATAGAGTTTAATAGTTTTATGTTCTAAAGATTAAAATAGTAATTTTTCAAATGTATATTGCATCAACAAATAATTAGGGACTAAAACAACTAACAAAGAACAATTGAAGGACTAAAAAGACACTTTTCCCTTATATAATTACTAAATACTACCAAACAATAGGTCTTGTTTCTAATCTCACTCGTTAGCATTATTTAAACATTTTAGTTGAAGTGGCAAATACTTTTGATATGGTTTGAATAACATGCGTTAGTATTGTTATGAAAATATTTTTATACATTTTAACGGGTAAATAAGATATTGTGAAGACTGTGACGAGGATAAATACAACAAATAATGAGTAAATTGAGAAATAAATTT
Source organism: Ipomoea trifida (assembly GCA_003576665.1). Lineage (NCBI taxonomy): Eukaryota > Viridiplantae > Streptophyta > Magnoliopsida > Solanales > Convolvulaceae > Ipomoea > Ipomoea trifida. The sequence continues at coordinate 23,556,618 of CP025648.1, read as the reverse complement.
AAATTGTTTTTAATTTTTTTTAAAGGATCAGGGAGTGGTTGGGTGTGGGGTGTGGTTTTACAGAAGAACAAAAAAGACAAGTGATATGGCATAAGGTTATGGTGACATTATTCACAAAGATAAAGCAGTTGTGTCTTTAAGTCATAAGCATGGGGCTTTTATTGCTTGTCTTCTTTCCCAGTTTTCAAATGGAAGTCATTTTCTTTAGCTTTATTAGGTGAAATCCTTGCCCCAATGTTTTCATGTCACAACTTTAAACCCTAGCTAATTTTCATATGGAACTCCTTTTTCCTCTCCATATGTGCTCATGTCACAACATTACACACCAAACTATTAAAATTTCAAAAAAAAAAAAAAGAAGGGATAAGGACATGGGTGAATGAAGGAAGAGATGAGAGTTCGTTGAAGAAAACAACTGGTGTAGGACCTTGCCTTCTTTAAAAGCGCTATCAAAATATCAATTTAAGTTGCTCGAAAAATACTCTCGAAAAGTATTATTCCCGTTATGTGTTGTGATTTTGTTAAGACAAGAAAAAACACACCCTCACTTCTTTAAGTGGTTGACCCACATTACGCTAATGGGAAATTATTGTGTGGACCGTGGTCCACATAATGCTATATGAACCATTAAAAAGTACATTATTTTAGTACTGAATGTACTATACATTATACAAAATAATATACTTTTAGTGTTTAAATAGTGTATTTTTCGTAAATATTATATACATTTTTAATATATTAAAAATACATTATTTGTGTACTAAATGCACATTATTAAAAGTATGATCCATGCAATAATGATTGTACATTAATAGTATTACTCACTTTGTTTCATAAGGCAAAGCCACGTGTGGGGTGTGATCAAAACTGGCAAGATACTTGGTGCATTTGAGTTCACTTTGGAAAAGAGGGTAAAGTTAAGTAGCCATCTTTTTCTTTAATTACTTTCTTGATAAAGAAGAAGAGGAAAGCCATTTAAGCCAAAACCAAAAACAAACTAAGTGTGAAGCTCTATTGCAATCATAGTCGTTGAGAATCTTCTAAAGAAACTAAATATTAAAAATTTTGAGTCAAAAGAATGGTATGAACAAATGGATAGGGAATCATTACAACCATAGAGTAAATAAAGGAAGTTCAATGCCCACAACACACTAAAAAAGGTTGACAAAATCAACCTCATTGAGAATCTTCTATGAATTTGAGGGTCAAAGTGATGCAAAAGTAAAAGAGGAATTAAAGGCTTAAATAAAGGCATAAAGCCCCCTTTGTTGCTTTTTGTATTTCTAGAGTTTAGATTAACAGTTTAAAATAAAATTTCTATCATGCTAAGCACATTATTATAATTTAATAATGCAATTTTAAGTGTTTATAACTCTCATTCCTTTGTGTAACTTGTTTCAAGCCAACATGCTTGATAAATAGAAATAAAGAAATAGCATGGTTGAATTTGATATTTTACGTGAAATTTGAAAGGAAAAACACAAAATGAGAGGCTCCTTGTGTACAATAAGCAAAAGTCTAGCCTATGTTTAACTGAGTTACAATAATTTACATCCTCTCAGATGCTTTGTCGAGTCAAGGCGTGAGGGGCCCTTGGGGTTGGAGATTAAATCTTTTGGGAAGAGAGAGAGGGGAAACTATTGTAATATATGTGTGTGTGTGATATTATTATGTGAAATGGTTTGTTCTCCAAGCTGGCCTCCCTTTTATGGTGTGAATGTGGGACTGGTATGATAAATAAATAGTATTAATGTCTAGTTGCTAGCCACCCAAAATAAGGTTGTCTTAATTGCTTTGGGTCAAATATTCTTTCTTTGGTTGGCTAAATTTGTAGGATTAGTTAGATCTGAAGATACAACTCCACCATATATGAAATAAAAAACTATGATAGAAGCCCTTATAAAAGTCACTATATTTTGCCACTCCATGATGTAAAAATGGGGTGGATTTTGTAAGGGAGAGAAGCATTTTACTAAAAGAAATGAGATCAATTGCAGAGACTTAAACAAGTAAATGTTGTTCAAATTTGAATAAATAAATACTTAGATTCAAGTCAGCAATGTATAACCTCCATATTGAGTTGGTTAAACTTGCTGGGCTAGTTAGATCCAACAGCATAACTCCAACATATATAAAACAAATCAAATCAAATGCAAGAGTTTAAACACATCAAAGTTGTTCAAGTTTGACTTAGTATATAGCATTCTTGTTTTAGATTGGCAAAACTTATCGAGCTCGCTAGTTCGATCCAAGGGTATAACTACAACATATATAAATCAAATCAAATCAAAAGCATGAGCTTAAACACATAAATCTGACTCAATAGATACTTAGATTCAAGTTGATATTGTATAATCTTCTTATTTTGTGTTGGCTAAACTTGTCAAGCTAATTTGATCCAAGGGCATAACTCCAACATATATAAAACAAAATCAAATCAAATGCAAGAGCCTAAAGACAGAAATGGTGTTCAAATTTGACTTAAATAAATGCTTAGATTCAGGTTGATAGTGTAAATATTTATATTCAATTTGATTAACAATTACTATTGAAATCTACTCTGAGTAACTAGTTAAACAAAATCCAACTATTTCAACACTCATTTGCACTTATATACAGATTTCAAGTCAAACAGAGGTTTGAACTCAACTTGGTTACACTTCTAGGCAAAATTTTATTATGTGAATTTTACTAGTGAGAAAGCGGCATGTTGCAGAAATCATAGTTGAAATTTTGCCTGCACATATGCATATTGTTTGGTAGCAGCTTTTATGAATATATGATGTAAGTCTTTTGCTGAATACATGGGTGCTATGGGATACAATAGTTTAGAAGGAATAAGAACAAACCAGGATTTTCCAACTGCAAATCGAATTTTGTAAATTAAATGGAAGCTTCTAGTTCATCTGGGTTAACTGCGATACCATTCGGAGCATCTTTAGTATTAAGTTGAGAGGACATACTGTCTATAGCAGTGTTCAGCTGTTCTATCTTTGCCGACAATATTTTCCGTGTCCTCTGCTCACAGCAAGACAGAATATACATGTTATAATGAAACTAAACCACATCAAAATTCAACATTAACAAGAATCAAACCTCAGATTTACAATTGACACTAATAACTTTTCCCCTAAACTCATATAGTCATTACTGACTGAAACCAGGCTAATGAATGCACTTTATATACAACAAATGATTGTGGGAGCACCTTCCCAAATTGGTTCCAAATTTCTCAAGACACACTGTTGGATAATTTTGTTACAGTTCCATCTAATGGTCCAGGCTAAGTGCGTAATTTCTACAAAAATAAGCGTAAGTACAACAAATTATGAAGAGTGCAACTTGGTCCGATCATAAATAACCTTATGAAATTTCATGGGATTTGGATCTCATCTACTTAATTTTACCTATAAATGAGATGCAAAGCAATCCCTTCGCCAACATTACTTACTAAACACTTCTATGTTACCAGTAGTGTAACCAATCTCCACTACTCCAGTACTAAAGTCATGTCATAATGCCCCTACATACCCTGTTGAATACTATATGCCATGTAATCCACTAACACAAACAGTATTCTATACAAAGGTCACATAATGGTGTGGTGATAAAGATCCCAAATCACATCTAATTGATGAAGCAAAGGATACTGAATGCCGATTATGGTATTATGGTAAATGCTACTGGGGTTCAACGTGTAGATACACCTGGGTTCAAATCCCATCCCCCATCAAGCCTCAGACATACCAAAAAATTGTGGTCAATGCTCCATAGACAAGGGTTGGTAAAAGATGTAAATATTCCCTGTTGCCTTAGTGTTATACTTTATAGGACTAAATTACTAATATAATAGTATTTGTGTACAGGAATAATTTTACTTGGAATTTGAAGAACCAATAACTGGAAGCAGATTAATTAAGATATAATGGAAAACACAAAATCAACACAAATACTGCCTTTTTTAGGTGACAGATGACTGCAACAAGTGGCAACTCAACATCAAGATGCTTTACATATGAATAGGTATCTAAGGAGCAAGTGCATAGTTATTACCTCCAGAGCTTTCTCCTCATCATATATAAACTTTGGCAGCTTTCTCATCAAATCTTTTTTGTCAGGAATTTCAGCTCCTGCTAGCACCTTGCGTATCTGCAAGGATATATGGCATCAATATGTGACATAATTTATCAAATTGCTGACATGGAAAAAAAAAACCTACACAATATCAATAAACCTCCAGAATATATTGACTATGGAAGCAGGTCTAATGCATATTAAAATAATTAAAATAACATGAGCACATTAACTACTCCATACTTAAAAGTAAGACGTAACATCTCTTGAAAAAAAAGGCAAGTATTACACATATTTTATGATGCTAGCACATTGACACAAATGACAAATCTGCAGAAGTATTGAAGATTGTCAGTTGAACCCCTGAGGGTAATTCATGCTAAATTAAGATTTCAAGCATAACCCTAGGACCTAAATGATCATGATTAATTGGATTCTTTTACTTCTCTTTAGCAAGATGTACTTTGACATTCCTTAAATGGGATGCACTCAATAATAGTTCAGATTTTGGGGGATCTATGAGAAAACCTAATCCATTCAAAACAAGCAGAATAAATACTTATCATCTACCTGTGGTGCATATATGCAACCTAGTGCTCCAGCTATAATCCCACCAAGCACAAACCCACCTACGAAACTGGCTGCACCATTTGATCTTCCTCCATCAACACTGCTCCACGTTTAAAAGCAGGTTACCAGAAAGAAGGAGAAAAGCATGGAAATGAAGCAGCTTGCTACAAACCAAATAGTGCCAAGAAAAGAAAATGGAAAAAAAAAATAAAAAAATTAACATCTAAGAACAAAGAAAGTTTCCTTTGTTACATATAAATGTCTTGGACAAGCATAAATTTTTATTGTTTTCTACCTCTTCAATATAGCAGTTCTTAAAAGCTCAAAAAGGGGGTCCTAACTCCTAATATTATACAGAAATAACATTTCAATGATACACCACCAGTCGCTAAACACAACACATCATGAGAAAAAAAAAAAATCATATTCAGCCCAGTTCTGTACCAGGAAATTTTTGCTGTTTTTTAGTATCAATAATATGTGCGCAGATTCAAAGCTTAATGTTCTTCCTCTGTCAGGCATTTAAAATTACTATGGCATGAAAAAATGTGGTTGCCTAATAGTGTCTATCAAAGAGTACCTTAGGCATTTCCAACTTATGCACTCCATACCAATGCTGGGAACAATAGATATAGTTTCAATAACATATCTTGCAATTGGGTAATTGATATCCTTCTTCATGCACAAATCTAACAGATAATCTTCCCCAAGCAAAACCATGTTACTTAAATTTCGAAAAATATAGTCAAGCAAGGGCACAAAGCATAATGCATTGCAACTTCTAGTTATACCTAGCTTTCACCGCAAGAGATCTAAACTTCAAAGGTTTTGCCCTCTGCTGAGAGGTGGGAATGAAAACCACTCTACTGGAACTAAGGCATTGTTCCGCTTGCATCAACCGAGTACCTAACATCACATCATAAAAACTGATAAACGATCCTGAACCTGATTGAATACTTCCTCAGGATTCACACAACCTTCTAAAAGCATTTCACAAAAAAAAAAAAAAAAAAAAAAAAAAAAAAAAAAAAAAAAAAAAAAATCATGCTGAAACCTTTGATTCACAGGAAATGCGATAGTTAAACTCAAATTGTTAAGGAAACTACACTTGAATACTTGATCAACATGTTCTGCAATTTTTGTTTCATAAATAACAATATCAACTAAACAGAAAGTTCCATACACAAACATAGACACAAGACATTGACGCATATCAGATTGAAATTAAATTAAATAATCCAGAGTTCACTATGGAAAATGAAGAAGCATAAATTACAAAGTGGTGACAGCAAACATTACCAGATAAGAACTGGCTTTGAGGAGCTCGGAGTGAGATCGACGAATTCATGGCTTTGGACAGAACAGAAAGTAAAGACAGACAATAGGGAATTGCAGAAAGACTTTGAAATTTGTAGTGTAATAGTATAGTATTGTTGCTGCTCAGTAATGCATCGTCGATGCAACTTAGGAAGTAGGAGGAAGACGACGAATGGATCAGGCGGAAATGGAGAGGCGGAAACCAAAATTTGTCAGACTGCTATTGTTGGCCCTTAAAAGCCCAACACTATATTTCTGTTTATGAAAGAAAGTGTTCAGATTGAAAAACAAAGGCCTATTAGCTCAGTTGGTTAGAGCGTCGTGCTAATAACGCGAAGGTCGCAGGTTCGAGACCTGCATGGGCCAATCTTTTTAACACCCCGAGCCAGACGCGGAATTTACCTCTCTACCCCTGGTACCAGCCAAATTATACTGTAAAAAGTACTGTATTATTTACCTATTCTAAACCATAGTAAAACTCAATTTACCTCATTCAAGAGCTTATTTCTTAGATTTTTTTTTTAAACATAGTTTTAAAACTTATATAATTTTAATTCCATTTTATATCTTGTATTGATCAAAACTAATTAATCGTCTTTAACCATTTCAAGTTAGTTTCACATTGGAATTCTTTTTATATATAGAGGTATCATTTACGAAATTTGCCTATTTTGTTGGTCAAATTAATTCATTTTTGTTCACTTATTTTCTTTGAAAATTTTAAATTTAATGCAATTTTCCATCACAAGATAGTTATTGTGGTAATGAAGGTTTTCTAACTTACGTCAAAATAATATTTAGTGTTTGGTTCATGTGTTTACACATTAGGAATAAGAATCAAAATCATAATTAATGTTTTGGTTGACAACTTTTTAAAACACAATTTTGAGATTTGATTATTCCTCCAATTAAAAACGCCATTCCCTATTTTCAAAAAAATAAATAAAAATACTAATATCATTCCATCTTATTGGTAATTTAATTTTTAAATTTGAATTAGTACTTTGATTTTTTTATTTTTTATGTTCATATTGGTGTTTTGGATGTCATTGTATTAGGATCAATTGCCTTACTTTTTGTTTTTGTATTTTTAAAACCTTTATTTCCATTATATAGTTATATATAAGTATATAACCAAATATCAATATTATTAATTATTCAAATCCCAACCTACTACTAAACATGCAAAATACTTTACCAAAACTCATTAGTCATTACCATAATTAAGTATTTGATTCTCATTCCGATTCTAATTCCTATGTGCGAACCAAATATACCCTAAGTTCCCATAACGTTTTGCCCAAGAGCTGCTGAAGAAGATCAATCGTGTGTCGCCCCGTCAATCCTTAAGTTCCCACCCCTTACTTATTGTGCACAACCCCATAAAGAATCTTTATCACCTCCGATCAATAAGCTCTCTCAATAAATCTCACATTCCTAAAATGATGGGTTAGGCCAAAAGACAGAATTTAGGCTTATAAAGGTTTTCTCCCCCATAGCAACGTAACTTGGACAACTATTAGAAAGCGAGTTTGATTAGGAAAGACATCAAACATGTTGGGCTGCTGGACCAAAGGCTTGGCGACCATAATTAATAAAACAATATGTGGCCATGTGTTTAGAGACAATGAAATGTTTTGATTTTGTTTTTGTTTTCGTTTTTCTTTATATGAAAAAAATCACATTCAACCTAGTGTGTTGTGTAATTAGACATGATCATTTTTGGATAGTATCCGTAAATACACACAAAATTAGACATGAAAATAATGAGTTTGCATTTAATCTTTTCAAATAATGAGTTTGCATTTAATCTTAACATATTTTGAATTATTAATGGGTTAGTTAACCTGTTAAAACTCATATAGATCAACCCCACTTAACCCATTAAGAACCTATTAATATTAGCATTACTTATAATTTTTAGATATTGTTTATCATTTTATGAATATTATGGTATGCTATATTATAAATTGAATATCTTTGTTACTTTGTTGGATTTAATTGTAGATTAAAAAAAAAAATTGTTTCTAAAGTTTTATTTCTCTAAAAATATAATATATATTAACAAACTTGTTACCATGTTATATCATGTCGTGTGGACTTGAAATATATTAACTAAATAAACATGTATATATATATATATATATATATATATATATATATATATATATATATATATATATATATATATATATATATATATATATATATATATATATATTATGTTTATGGGATAATTATGTCAAATGTACGAATATTGGGTCCAACCTGAAGTGTTATCACAAATGCAATGGTAATCAAAACGATAAGGAACTTTCAATGCATTAAAATGAACTTCTTCTTTTTTTTTTTTTTTGAAAAAGCATTAAAATGAACATTAAATATATTAAAAATGAAACACTTAACAGTGATCTATCTTATAATATGATGAGCTACGAGTTAACCCAGACCGTTAATACATGTAAATTATTTTGTGGACCCAAATACACCCTGTAAGGTGGATTCGGACATATCTAAAAATATTTTATATATAAGATCTAAAAATCACTCAAAATTAAGTTTGCGTTAAATTTTATTTTGTTAGTCTATCTAACAAAATAAGTTTTAGGGGATACCATCATATTTTGGTAGAGACTCAGACATGTATTATAATTATATAATACACACATTTGAAATTTAAAAATTTATTTATTCCCTTTCTGTTTCATCTATTTATAATTCATATAATATTTTATTATCTCAGTTTTTGTTCTGTGGGATGTTAACTAATAACTATAATGGGATGGAAAGCAGTTTCATTTATTTATAATTCATATTTTATTATCTCAGTTTTTATTCTGTGGGATGTTAATTATAGTGGGATGGAAAGCATGGAAGGTGACAAGAGAAAGGTATTTTTATTCCAATATTTTTATATAATGGTGTCCACAGAATAAAATTTATTTCTGTATAATATTTCACAAATCATAAATTAAAGATTAACTATTTTTTTTTTGAATGACAGGGAAAATCTCATAACCCTTTCGTGTGTAGGTAAATCTCAAATTGTGACCTAGTCGGCAAAGGATCACAATAAAGTAAACCAGCCTATGTTACTCGATTTCTCAAATCAATGGGATAAGGATTCAAATTTGTGACCTAGTTATAAGTGTGACACCACAAATATAAATCTCTTGTCATCTTGACTGAGTTATGAAAAGTCAACTATTTTAAGTACATAGCAGAGGGGTAGGTTTTTTGAATGCTATTGACTCTATTACAGTGTAGTATTTGTTCATAAACTACTTTCTCAACCTACTGAAGCACAAAGAGACAACAACGCCTCCACTGAGGCTCGAACCCACCACCTCCCGTATACAGAGAAGGGTTTGATGCCAACAGAGGGGTAGGTTTTATATTATTTAAATGAAGGTAGAATTGGGCAAAACATAAATTATGAATCCACCCACCGTCAGCAACCAGCTAATATGTATGACATATAAACATTAAAAACGCGTTGTCCTTCTCAAGAAATTGGCATATAAACATTAACAACATAGCGTATGAACACACATGAACCATTTGACTATGATAACTTCCAGTTTTCTACTCTTCTTTTGACAAATTTATGTTTATTGCTTAGAGAAAAAGTTACAAAATAAATTTTATTTTTTCAATAATATGCAATACACATAACATAAGTTTTACTATAATACATTTATTATTTTCCTTTAACTACTGAATTATTGTTTATAGCTACAATATAATACATTTAAATCTCAAAAATTTCTACAAATTAATTTGTAAATACATATGTGAAAATATATGATGTCGATCAACATTAGTACGAGAGAAAACATGTTCAATAAAAACAAAAGCATACATGATTGTATCAAATACTATATAGATAAATGCATCCACAGTACTCAACACAACTCCAAATGTTTTTTTTTTTTATAGTTGTACTCGTTGTAAGATGTATTGATGTCAATTGATATATACTTTAAATTTTTTTTAAAATAGAAAAGTGATATAGTGGCATGTTACTCATTCGTATTTCATTGTTAATGCTTTGTATTGTGACCTTCATATCTAAAAAGATAATATCCAATCTAAGTTATATCTTTATTTATGTTTGTGTTTTTAGGGGGCGTTTGGTTCAAGTTATATGAGATAACTAAGGTTATATTTACTTGGGAATATAAGATTCTACTGTTTGGTTCAAGTTATGTAAGATTCCCAGGGAATGTAACATAACCTCCCGATGAAGTTTTTAGTTATTGGAAGGGAATGTGAGATACACCCCGATTTCTTAGGTAATCTCACATTCCCTTATCTTATTACTAATATTAAGTTTTTGGCATTTTAATCAATTTATCTTATTTTCGTTGTCTTATTTATCTACTTCAATTTTAAACCAAACACAGGAATCTAACATTCCAAGTTATCTAACATTCCCAGCAATCTAACATTACCTAAGGTAATCTAACATTCCGTGAACCAAACGCCCCCGTAGTGTTAATTTTTTTGTACATTTTATTTTTAGAATTGTACTATACTATTTATACATTATCAGTATAATTTTGCATTTCGAATCGATCAAATTTTTAGATTAGAAGAGTATTGCACAAGTCTAGAAGGAGTTTAAACTCCATTAAAAACTTGATGAGTCATTGTGATACGGGATAAATAGTGGTGGTCAAAATCTTCTACTCTAGATGAATTTAGAATCATCTAGGTACTTGGGATGTTATTAAAAAAAAAAAAATTAAAAAGCTTTTGAAAATAATGACGGCGGGCCATGGATTCATGAACATCTTGGATGGTTGGGCCTACCTTTCAGTGATGGGAAATTATTCTTTGATTTTATTGATGTTATGATGTCAAATCAATTTATAAACATGATGGCCTATTGTTCCATATAATTGTTATACTTGTAAGATTTATTCTCCAAAAAAAAAAAAAAACTAACCAGAGGAGATTATATTACTATCGAATAAGATGTCAAATACATTTTGGGTTGAAGACTCTCAAACTGACATATAAGACTAAAAGTTACTTGTTTTTAATTTGTCAAAGCATCAAAAAGCTAGTTTGCTAATAGAAACTATATGTTTAACACATTCTTTAAATGCGAGACTTACATAAAATGCCACATGATCATTCTTTGCTAACGCATGATGAATCATGCTATTACATAAATTGAATACGCATAACATGGTAATTACCGACATATAACATGATAATTACAAACACATAAATTGTTAACTTGCAAACACATAAGATGTTAGTTAACATATTTTGTACATGTAGTTAACAATTTATGTGTCAGTTATTATCTTGTTATGTTTCTGTAGTTACCATATACAGTATTGTAAAAATCGGCCTAGACGATCGCCTAGGCTGAGGCGATTTCAGCGCTAGGCGACTTTTGGTAAGTCAGCCAACTAGGCGCTTAATTGCAGGCACAAAATGTGTTAACTGCATATACAAAATCTAAATATTATTTTTGAATTATAATCTATAATATAGACCTGGTCCGTGGTATAGTTCGCCAACATCGGCCTTGCAGACGTAACCTGCCAACCTGGCCTGGAGAACTCCATCCTGCTGCTTGCGTGGCCTGGAGAGCTCCATCCGGCTTTTGCATGAAGATTATATATATATTTTTTAGTTTTTGTACGTACTATTCATTAATATTGTAGTACGATGTGAAATGTTAGATGGCGATGTTGCCTTGAACAATTCAAGAAGAGTTTGTGCTTATCTTTTTTCTGTTTTTTCCTCCATAAATTTCACTTTCAAGTATTTTATGTTTGAGACGCAATTATATTTGACCGCATATTTACTGATAAATTTCCATATATAGAGTCAGTAGTATTTAAAAAAAAAACATAATTTTATAACTCTTTATATTTATTAACCCCATTATTATTATTCAAATAAATTTGTGTATATGTATACAAATTTGTACGCAAATTTTTCTTTTTTGTATTTCTCATTATTTAATATAAAAAAATATTTTTGAAAAGCTGTTCATATAAGCTTTTCTATAAAATAGGAAAAAGTTAAACCAGATACGAATATTAGCATATATACACTCAAAAAAGTCATTTAAACATTTGGTTACCAAATACACGCTAACTTTTTTTATCCTAAATCCATTCAAAAATTAAAATTTAAAACCATTTATTGACTTTATTCATATCATACACAACATTATTGTATACCTCGTCTCTTTCGGAGTCGCATCTCTCCATTATATTCCCACCAAAAAATTATAATTGCGGTATAAATTTAGTCTTTAGCTACATTCTTAACAATATATTAAATTAAATTTCTAAATTTTTAATAAAATCTTTACATCAAAAATTCTAAGTGTCATTTTTTAATACTCCATATTTTAATAACTAAAATACTTTTTTTCTTCCCATGTGAAACAGTTCCATAGATGATAGAACACTAAATAAGTCAACCATTCCCCTAATGAATCATTGACCGAAAACGTTTTCCCTTCCTTAATATATCTGACAAATTTACGCATTCATCGCCTCCTGATTTACTTAATTTCTTTTCGATGTCAACCATAATTAATATTGACTAATTTGCCCCTTATCCGTCCTTCACGCCGTTCTCCCTCACCCCTCACCAGTATTGCTCCCGTCTGCCCTCCTATTATGCTAATATATTACTCCGTCCGCGCCGTCACATGATTAGTATAACTTCCGTTATCATTATTTTTATAATTTTCCTAAAATTATATTATAATACTTCGTAACTGTGATATTATCCATGTCTTTCGTGAGGGGAACTAATGCGCCGACTACCTAGCTAACATGGGACAAGACAGCTATTGGAGGACTACAATTCTAACAATACCTCCGGGTGGCGTGAAGGGGATCTTGGAACACGACATGAAGAAGGTTGCAGCGATAAGAGTTTTCTAATCTTTGGAACCTCACGGGTCCTCATGCGCACAAAAAAAAAATTCAAAAGATTGACGAACCTGGAGTGATTTGACATCTGAGTTGGGTTTCAAGAATATCAAATCACAATATTATAAGTTTGACTATTTAATCTTTATAAGGCCTTCCTCATTAGTTGTGGGTTTTTCTCCAGGTTTTTGTGGGCCCCAGCATTCACATCATCATCTATTATCTCACTCAATCACAAAAATTATTCCCCACATTAGTTTTAAGTTTTTTCCCAGTTTTTTATGGGCCCACCATTAAATTTATTTATAAATTCATTTCTAATTAAATTTATTTATAAATTCATTTCTAATTAAAAATAAACATAGGTACGTTGGTTTTTACATGCACTGCCAACATGAAACTTGAATTTAATTAATAAAAAATAATTAAAATTAATATGCATACACCTAATTAATTAAAATGATAATTAAAATCAATTACTTAAAGAGATAGTATTTATATAGTAAAAAAAATACTAATTAAGTTTTTAAAAAACATTAACAATATAAAAAAAAAAAATTTGCCGTTGCCATTGGCAACGGCACAAATCTGGCCGTTGCCAATGGCAACGACCGGAAATTCAGCCGTTGCCGGCAACGGCTTGACATTTAAGCCGTTGCATGGCAACGGCCTTGAACCAGTGGGCAGTGGCCCACTGGCCACTGCAGCTTTTCACTATTTTTTTTTTTTTTTTTTTTTTAAAAAACCTTGCTGTCAGGGGTTGTTGCAGGAGAAAAACATCTCCTAAATGCAACAACCCCATTTGCTAAAAACTTGAAGCTTAAGTTCTTATTTCTTAATACTTGTGCCAACCCCAACTAATGGGGAAGGCCTAAGAGTTGTTTAATTATTGACCTCCTCCATTTGAGCGAATCAATTATAAATAACTTAGGCTAATTTATTTCTTTATAAATTTTTACCGACTAAAATAACAAGACATACTTCATTCAAATTGTGTTTCTATGTAATGGTTACATATTTTCCGTAATTTAAAACAAAAATAAGAGGAAGAAAATTAAATACTTTTTACTTCGGAATTAAAATATTCTCCATGTGAAAACATTTTTATCATTGTCAATAACAGTATATTTCTTTGAGTAATAAATAGAATATTAACTTGCGTATTTATAAAGTTTAAGACATACTATGCATGCCTAATTATGTGTAGCTTTCATTTCAATAAAGAAACTCTTTTTGTTGTTTTTTTGTTTTTGTTTTTAATATTATTCACCATAATGGATATTTACTTGTGACATAAATGTGAAATTGCCCACTCTAATGCAACATTCCAGCCCGATAATTTACTATTTGTATGATAACCATTAATCATCACCTGAAAAAATAGTTGGTATATTCAAGTATCATTTTAATCGATTTATATATATTTTTTTAGTAAAAAATGTAATATTATTATGCCTTCACTCTTAACACATTATATTTTTAGTAATATTTTTAATGGAAATGTTGTATTTATTGACCAATACAAAGTATTAAATTTTCATTGAAAAGTATTCTTGGAGTACATATATTAGATTTGTCTTACCTTAGATAATCTCACATAAATTTTTGTAATTAAAAAAAAAAAGATATGGTTGATCTTGTATGAGAATATATCGCGCGAGACTTGTAATACTTTTTAGGTAAAATACAATATTTTTCCATACTCACGTAAAAAGCATTACATTATAACTAAAGAATATTCCATCTATAACATGGGATGATTTTCAATACCCATCAAAAAATGAAAATGTCCAAATACATATTCGAATTTGGCAATATATATATAATTTGCTTTAGTTGGTCATTTCTAAATTAAAACCATTAATAGACCATACATTCACCCCTAAAGGCATGTTCGCACATGAATATATATATATATATATATATAGAATTAATAAAAAAAAATACAATCCTAACACCATACAAATGCAACATTTTTTTATCTTGTCTGAAAAGTAATATTACACATATTCTTATTTTTACTCTATATTTATAGGACACATTTTGATTTATTTAAAAAATTAATTTACTTATATTCTCATTTTTACTCTATATTTATAGGACACATTTTGACTCATTTAAAAAATTAATGTACTTTTTCCCTTCCATTAAAACGGGCATTACAAATGGCACGTCTAAACCCACGCGGTAGACCGTCTTCCACATTTGTATGGGTGGGCTCCGGACATATATTTGTTTATTAACGCAAAAATCATGGAAAAAATATTTTTGTGTCGTAAACCCGATTCTTTGAACGGGTTTTTTCAACTCGGCACCACTCCCCCACCAACTAGTAAAGTTTTCTGTATTTATTAGAGCTGAATATATACATATAAAACGTATTCATATTTCCAGGATTCAATACCCTGCAGTTTCTTTGCAGAAAATGTAGTACATGCATTTGAATAGATCTATACAAATTTGTCTGTTTATTTTACGCGTAGTGGAAATTGGAATAGCTAGATAAACCCATTCTTCTGCTCAGCCTGTATCCAGTTTTATAGTGGTCTGAACCTGATTTTGTCTGTTTCTTCAGATTGCATGCCCAAAATTGTTGTTTTTTGGTTTCAAGATTGGGTTTTTCTGGAGTTTCATTGAATTGGGTGACCCGGGTTCTGATTTTTAAGGCGGAATAGTCTGTTTACTTGGTGGTGGTGAGTGTGGGAGGGAGATATGGCAGGTGGGGGTGGAGGTGATGCCTCAAGGAAGATTGATGAGACACCTACGTGGGCTGTGGCTGTTGTTTGTACAGTTATAATTGTTGTCTCTATTGCGCTGGAGAAGATTCTTCACAAGCTTGGAACGGTATTTTTGCTAAACTGGCAGCTTAATCCCTAGCACCCCTTGCCTTGCCTAGTTGTGTTTATCTGTTTGTTGGTTATGTTTTGGTGCTAAATTTGTTGTTGAAAGCTCTGTGATGAGTTTTCACTTTTTGATTGGTGTCAATACAGAAGTTTGCCAGAGCTATTAGTGGGTTTTTCCTTGTTGGCTGCCTTTCTTGTCTCTATTTGTTTTTGGTTTGCAAGAAAGGGTTGTTTCTTGATTTGTAGTGTAATCTGTTTCTTCAGAAGTTAAATTAATGTGTGAAGTGACTGTTCCCACATGTGGAAATTTTGTGGTGGTGGGATTTTTTCATTTGGTTTCATCATTTTGACTTGGTCAACATTTCTTGGACTTATGGTGTATGGATTGAAAAGTTTATTGCTTGTTTTCTGGTCTGATCTGTGTTGGTTCTGTTGATTGTACTTGCATATAATAGGAAAAGGAAACTCAATTGGAGTACTGTAAGTTTTATGCAATTGTTTATCCATTGTGTTCCTATTCATAATTGCAGTTCAGATGAATGGAGCTATAATAATGCTGCCGAGATTCCCTTTCTTTCCTAGATTGTGATAAAACATGGCATGACTTCTTTTGTAATTTGTACGATTCAAAAACTTTATGCCCAGAGAATGTTGATTTGCAAATGTTGGAGAGCTTAATTAATCTTCCCTTGGCTTTTTTGTCATTCTAATGATTATTGACACGAATAACTTTTGTCCAGTGGCTCACTGACAGGCACAAGAAAGCTTTGTATGAGGCTTTGGAGAAGGTCAAAGCTGGTAAGCTTATTACTTCCATCATCATCTTACACTTCTACGCAGCCTTGGTTTCTTTGATTGACATCTCCCTACATTTTGCAGAATTGATGATTCTGGGATTTATCTCATTGATCCTTGTATTTAGTCAGTACTACATCGCTGGAATATGTATTCCAATGCATGTTGCTGACTCAATGCTTCCCTGCAAAAAAAGGTCTGATTCTGCCGAAGAAGAGGAACACCATCGGAGGCTCTTATCGTTGGAACGCCGAATTTTATCAGCTGGTAAAGAACTTAAATGCAAGGAGGTAAGTATATTGCCCACTTTTAAATTCAGAAAAGGCTGTCTAATCAAACAACTCATAACATGATAAGAGTAAAGATGGCAGTCTTATTTGAGGCCCGTGCTAACCAACTACTCATCTTTGGATGAAATAACTAGACATATTAATTTGGTTGAATTTGTTTTGTGGCCTGCACTTAAACGGCAATTATTTTCCATGAACTCCTTTATTGATGGAACTACTGGATGCAATTCATATTTTAAATCATAAACTATCACATGTTAAGTTTAAATTTCTATGTGAGAACGTGTTCATCTCCTTGTGTCGCATTCCCTCTTCTAAGGGGTGTTTGCAAACTTGGAATTTAGTCTTACTAACATTTCTTTTTGTACATTTGAGGGGATTGCGGATTGAGTTGTGATCTCTTACTTAAAGTCACAGGCTTATACTTTTTGATTACAATGTTTTTGGCGGTCATAAGAATGTTGTTATAAAATGAAAACGGCATTTTGGCATTACAAAGTATTTATATTTCTAACAGTCCCTGCTTAGCCTCTTTGAATAACCTATGCCGAGTTAATAAAGCAATCGAAACTGCTTTGCTGCATTTTCCTTAGTATTCTTTTTCTTTTATCAGTTTCTTTACCATGATTCTTTGCTTAATTTACCTGACTAAGACCGGTCGGTGCTCCTCTTTTGGATATATGTTACTGTCTTACCGATAAATACTTATGAAATTGTTATTCCATCTCTCTTTATTAAACTGAGCTCGGTATTTCTAACAGGGACATGTGCCTCTCACATCTGTTGATGCGCTGCATCAAATACACATCCTTGTTTTCTTTTTGGCAGTCCTTCATGTAATTTATAGCGCTATTACCATGTTGCTTGGAAGATTAAAGGTAATTAAGTATGAAATCTCTTATATTTGATTTTTCTTTTAAATACCTTGTCTGCCATGCCATAAGTCCACGAGCACTTCATGAGTAAAGTTGGACCCTAAACACTATTGTTGGTCTGAAGAATGCCAAAAACACTGGGCAATCAATTTTTTGCAATTAATAATATGCCATCTTTGTGTGGCTTAAATGGTTATAAGCCCGTTGTAAAGCTCAGACATGATTTGTTGTCTCTCATATTAATTCTCAAAATATATTACGGAGTATATTCTACTGAGAGCTTTTCAAAATTTTGGATACTAAATTTAATTCTTTAAAATAAGTAAAAGAATGGAGGTGGACATACTGGCAATAGAACTGTGATTGGATGCTCTTTAACTACATGATATGTACCATTTCAAACATAGATGTTGTTGGTCCTTGTTATATTACTTGAATTTTCTGAAAGTTTGGAACTATGTTCTTCAGATTCGTGGATGGAAACAATGGGAGGAAGAAACTTCAACTCATCATTATGAATTCTCAAATGGTGTGTCACTGCATTATATATTTAAAAAAAAAAAAAACTCTGATCTATCTCACCATCCTATTATGTTTTTCCTGCACTTCACATGGTGTCTCACTGGCTTGCATTATGGAATTTGGAACTTGCAGATCCTTCAAGATTCAGACTAACTCACGAAACATCTTTTGTAAGAGCTCATACGAGTTTCTGGACCAGGATTCCGATCTTCTTTTATATTGTAAGACACATTTCTATAGTGAACTTTATGTTTGATCTGCTGATGTTTTTACATAAAATCGTCTAGTTCAATGCTCAAGGGAAATGTAGAATAATGTTCAATTAGGACAAATGAGGGCCCAAATTCAGATTAATTTTTCTAAATAATTTTTACCCTTCTTCAGAAAGACGTGTTTCCATTGGAATAGAATTTTTACTGATTTATAACTTGATTATCTCTCGCAGGGATGCTTTTTCAGGCAATTCTTTAGATCTGTAAACAAGTCTGACTATATGACCCTGCGCAATGGCTTTATCAGTGTGAGTTTATAATTGCACATATCTCTCAATCCGTCTATGACTTTCCTATTTCCTTCTTCGTTTCATTTCCATTTCCTCTTTCCCAAAAATCAGTAGTTTTCTATACACAGGACGTAAATATGTAGAAAAATATATCTATCGCAGTGATGCTTTTATGATTGGAAATGCTGCTTGTGTAGGTCCATTTAGCTCCCGGAAGTAAATTTAACTTCCAGAAGTACATCAAGAGGTCGTTAGAGGATGACTTCAAGGTAGTTGTCGGAGTCAGGTAATCATACGTGCTCTCGCCTTTGTATTTAAAAAATTTATGATTTCAATATTGTTCGATCATTAAATTCTGTGTCCTAAATCAACTCATATTTGCTGTGTGTTGCTGGCAGTCCCGTGCTTTGGGGGTCCTTTGTGGTTTTCTTGCTCCTAAATGTTAACGGTAAGCTATCCTTTAATAATAAGCTCGTTCTCAGCTACGTTTTTGCCTGGTTATATACATCTCAAACATTTAATGCGTTTTAGGTTGGCAGGCGCTATTTTGGGCATCCATCATTCCTTTAATTGTAAGAATTTTTACTTGGTTTACAGCTCTAAAAGAGTTCACGAGGGAAATTAAAGATTGCAGGCACGTTTTTAATTACATCTGATTGGTTTCTCGGAATTGTTTTTTTTTTCTCAGCTAATTTTAGCTGTCGGGACAAAGCTTCAAGCTATTTTGACCAGGATGGCTCTTGAAATCTCGGAAAGGCATGCTGTAGTTCAAGGAATCCCTCTCGTACAAGGCTCAGACAGATACTTTTGGTTTGGTCGGCCTCAATTGGTTCTTCACCTCATCCATTTCGCCTTATTTCAGGTACTGTAAGCCTCTTGTTAGGATACGTGATCATAAAAATCATTTAAAATTTGTCGATTATACAGAGGCACTATTTCTAACTCAAAAGTAAAGGAGTGTGCTAATATTATGTGATATTTGTTGTCAACATGGCAGAATGCATTCCAAATAACGTACTTCTTGTGGATATGGGTAATATTTCTCGTCCATTTATCAATTATTGGAACTTTTACTCTTCCTAAATGAAGTTTATTTGTTCTTTGTGCAATCACTGAAGCATATTATGATTTATTTATGTTATAGTATGAATTTGGAGTGGAAAATTGCTTCCATGAAGATCTCGGGCTGGTCAGTGTGAAAATTGGCTTAGGGTATGTCTTATGCGTTTTTCTCTAGTAAAATTCAGTATACATCACAAATTATCTAAACTTTGAAGCTCTGTGATCGAGTCTGCTGATAGAGAACGAAATCGACCGTTCTATTTCAGGGTTGGAGTGTTGTTCTTATGCAGCTATAGCACGCTGCCGCTATACGCCCTTGTAGCTCAGATGGGTTCTCGAATGAAGAAATCCATCTTCGACGAGCAAACAAGCAAGGCGTTGAAGAAATGGCACATGGCGGTGAAGAAGAAGCACGCCAAGGGAGAAAAATCTCCAACTAGGACCCTCGGTGGAAGTACATCGTCCAAAATGGGCTCCCCTCTTCGCACATCGAATAACCCCTCACTTCACCGGTTTAGATCTCTTGGTCTCCCAACCCGGGCTTACCCTTTGGAGGATGGGGAATCTGACCCCGAAAATGATCCTTCAACGCCTATGACCGCATCGAATAATAGTGCAGTTATACAAGTCGATCACGAGGGGGAAGAAATGGAGCTGCATGTGCCTCACAATGGAGTGGAGACGAAGAACGAAGGCAACTTCTCGTTCTCAAAGCCCGAGCCTCAGAGGTGAAAATCGATGCTGGATGGCGGGTAGCTTCTCTGCACTCCCAACTGCTACAGCTAGAACACATTACTCTGGGTTTTTTTTGAGGGAAATGTCATATATAGTTGCAAAGATGATATGATAGGAAGATGTATGTGAGGTTTTACATTGATGTTGTCTTTAAGATGTCATCAATATAAATGAATGATTTTTTTTTTTTTTTGAGTATTATTGACTCTGCTACAATGTAGTATCTGTTCATAACAACTTTCTCAACCAAATGAAGTACAAAGAGCCAATATCGCCTCCACTTTTTGAAATAAACACAATTATCACACGTTCCCATAGTTATTGGCATACCTCATGGCCTAAACCCAAACCATTTAATGTTTTTAAGGGGTAGCAAACCATCCAAATCATCATACCTCAATGATACTCATATTTCTCTCCATAGAGCCTTATCCTTGCCTATGGAATATTACTCCTCAATAGGTTACGTTATTCATCAGTACTGTCACTTGTGTCCATCAAAGTAATAGAAAGATTTGGATGAGAAGGTTTAATTTAAAGCTCTCACATAGTCACATTCAAACTCCACTAGTTTATGTATATTCTCCGCTTTATTTATATCATAGGAATTTAAGATATCTTTTTTGAGAGGTGTGGTCCCATATTAAAGAATTTTGGATCAAATTTTCTTCTAAATAAAAGTCTAACTTGGCATACACAATCCGAACTAAGGGGGTGTATTCAATCACGACTTTCATGAACTTTTAAATACTTTTATCAACTTTAAAAGTTTGGTGGTATTCAATTAAGACTTTTATAAACTCTTTACAAGTATACCTGTATTCAATTAAAACTTTTCAAAACTCTTTAAATGTATACAGGTATTCGATTCAGACTTTTATAGAGTTATTAAAAGTCTAATGGTATTCAAAAAGTTACTGACTTTCACAAACTCTGTCAGAATAGGATTTCTATAGACTCTCTCTTCATTAATATAAATAGATGAAATCCAACCCTCCAACCCCAAACTTTTCAATATTCTCTGCAAACTTTTTTTCCTCTATCTAAACTAGACAAATTTTTCATCAATTTTACGGTACGTATCAAATCTTTGACAAATATTTTTTTTTTTTTTTTTTATGTTCAAGCAAATTTTTTATTGCCATCACAACAAAATAATTGTTGCAATCGCAGCTAAAAAAATTGCTGCCATCGCAGCAACAAGAATCTGCTGCGAACAGCAGCAGCAGATTTATGGAACAGCAGCAGTAATTTATTGCTGTTGTGCAGCAAAAAGGTTGCAGCAAATTTTTTAAAATTTATAATTTTTAAATTTTAGTTAATTAATATGTTTATAATTTTATATAATTGTATGTTTATTACTCAGCATTAGTTGTTTCATTAGTTCAAGAAATATTTTTATTGGTTATATTTATAAAAATTGATTATATTTTGTTTATGAATAATATACTCTATTTTTGTGACATCAATATTTTTTTTTAATTTCTACAATGCACTAATTTATAGATAATATATTAATAGAAGTTATAGAATGTTTGTGAGGGTGTATTCAATTTAGAGTTTTAATGACTTTCGTAAACTTTTTAATATGAAAAAGTTTTTAAAAATCTATAAATGTTTATTCTATGGATATTTATAAACTCTTACAAAGTTTATAAAAGTTTAAAAGATTCTAGGAAAATTTACAAAAACTCTACAAAAGTCAATTAAAATTCATCACTTTAAAAGTATTTAAAAGTTCATGAAAGTCGTGATTGAATACACCCGCCTAAATCTATATTAGTGTCATAGTGGTGGGGATACTGAATACTTATGAGTGTTTCACCTTATATTATTATGTAACATGTATAGATAATAAGTCTCCATGTTATAAAATTGAATCATTTTTTTGTCAATACCGAATAAAATTAAATTATAAAATCAATCACTATATTTTTTATTATTTGTATAATAGGTATATTTATATGTATTTTTCATATCAAATTTTTTTAAGTGATTAAACTGTTTCATATCAATATAAATATAATTAATGGATAAAATGTCATTTTCTAAAAAAAGAAGAATTATAAACTCTCCGTTAGGCACTTAGTCTATAGATAGTGGAGGCGATTTTGACGGAAGGATAACGACGTCAGTCTGGTATGGCATGCTGTTGTGTGTTTGGTGACACGTAGGCAATAGATAATGACAGGTAGACAACAAGATGGACCCCACGCCACTATTCTCTATTGGCTCGCCCCCTGTTTTGTCACGCTTCTGCTCTGGTAAGTGGTAATTACCACTGCTTTAATCAAATCGCATTTACTTTACTTAATTAAAGTAATATTATTAGTACACTTCTTTTCTTTATTAATAAAAGAATCTTTGCCCATCATACCCTAATCAATGCCATACCTAATACAATATTTTTTGAAAAAGACAATATTAATCAATATTAATCACTAACATCACATTAATAGTAATCATATTATTTACTCTTATCAAATATTTCTTTGTGTGATACATATATTATTTTCAACTATTTCAAATTCAAAATCACGCCAAATGACTCTATCAAATATGTTATTTTTTTCATAAGATTTGAACTATATATATATTATATAAAAAAGAGTCCTATCCTTTATAATAATTAATATAATAAGTGTTGAATTTGAACATCATGAATGGAATAGCAAGTGTTAAAGTAGGAAAAACTTCCTACTCCTCCCTTAAGTGAAGTCGGGAATTCGAACCCCCTCCCGTATGAAAAATCAATTATATCACGCCTCCACTAAGATTCGATCTCATGACCTTCCATTTAAAAGAGTCACTACATGCAACTTGACCATAAGGTCATTGGCAATGTTTTTCATCCTTATATTTATATGAAATAACAATTTTACTTTCCCAACTGTAAACATGAGTGTTATTGACTCTTCATTTTTTATGAGCTGTCGATTTTATTTACTCTTTTTATACATGGTGATATTTTTGATGGTTTTGGTTACCCGACTTGGTTAACAAAGGCTTTAATGGTTTAGAACCAAAAAATTATAATTTTGTCTCTAAATTGATCAATAAGCTCCACACGTGTAATGTAAATGTGATAGACTTTAATAGTCTCCATTGGTAAGGTATCAAAATCACCACTTTACAAAAAATAAAAAATAAAAAAAATTGAAGACTCTATAATGTCAATCCCTGATGGATTGAAACTGTTATCTTGCATAAATACATGGACAGAAATATTATTTTTCCTTATAAATATAAGTATAGTAATATTATGTATTTAAAATGATCAAAATCAATGAACAGATATACATTAATCAAAATGTTTTTTTCCACTTCTTTAAATAATTTTTGAAAATAAAGTAATAGTAAGTGATTGGTGACATTAGACATTTATCCAAACATATGAAAACCGTTTATGGCTGAAAATTGCGTAGTTGAAAAAAAAAACACCAAAATCGCAATCAATAATATATAATACTCCGTAATATTGTTGTCAAATGACATGTTAGTAAAAAAAATTTCATTGACATTTTGAGAAGGGTATGGAAATTTGTATTCTAATTGCAATTTTCATCATTCAATTAAGGCTGCCCAACCACCTCGGAAGACAAGTAGACTCAGCACAGGGAGTTTGATCACGAATGTCATGTTTGATGTTTGATTATCACACGAAACAATATTTTTAATAAAAGATTAATGTTCCATTTTCATAGTCAACAATTTTAATAATTTTTTTTAGTTATATTCTCTAATTGGTTACTTCATTAATAAAATTCAAACCCAATCACAATGTATCTGAGCAGACCCTAACTACTCTAAGAAACACATTTAAGCTCGTCCGCACCAAACTAATCCAATTAAGAAACAAAGTGCTGGTCAGATTGGTTAATCCATTATTTCACTTATAAAATTCAAACTCGAAGTCCTATTTAAACTATAGATTGTTAATAGTGGTATCTATCTTTATTTTTTTTGGGTGTAGTCCAAAATTTTCACCGTCGACACAATGACTAATCTCCTTGTTGGATTATAGACACCTCTATTAAGTGGAATAATTGGTATCTATCCTTCATTAGTTTGTTAATTTGATCATTTTGGGCATATTCATTGATTAATTAAACATTGTGATGATATACATATACTCAGTATTTTGAAGGAGGAGAAAAAAGATGCATTGAAGTGGATAAGGCAGTACAAAAGATTGAATTACAAAAGTGGAGATTCCAATTAAGATCCTGTTGTGCACGCACAGCCAGCCGCCACACTTGAGGTCAATTGTACAATCTCATTTACAATCATTCATCAAATTAAGGATACAAAGTGAATATAAAGCAAAGACAAGAATAACAGAGATATTAAACAAGGACAAACAAGAAGCCTTCAGTTTATGTGGCAAACTGGCAACAACCTGGGAGGGGGGCCTTATCTGGAAACAGCAGCATCAGCATGTGATTCCCAGACAAAAATATAGTTTAAGAATTCAACCTGGCAACTTGTCAGATCTCTTCCAGCCCAACCACAGCTTGTATTTTCTGTACATGAAGATGCAGAACAGAAGCATGTGAGGCATATTCTTAGGCATGTTAATGCCATCTTTTATGTTAATTTAAGATAATTGGTCATTTATCAGCCATTGCCATGAACTAAGGAGAAATGAGAGGTCATGACATCGAGCATCAGTGGAGGCGATGAAATTGGCTCTTTATGCTTCAAGAGGTTGAGAAAGTATAGATGAACAGATATTACAATGTAATAGAGTCAGTTGTATTCAGAAAATGAGAAATGACTTACCAACAATATATGGTGTGTGTCTGCACACTAACACTAGGTTTGTACATATTCAACGCGCCTTTGTTTATTGGCTCGTGAGCGGGAAAAGAGCTTCTGAGCCCAAGATTTCTTTTGCTTGACCGGTTGCGTTGCCTTCATGTTCCTCATTGCATGAAGATCGGCCATATATTGGACAACAGCCTGACAACGAGAAAACAATGTGACATACACAGTGGAAAGGACCAGAAAAAGAAAAAGTATAGAGATAAAGTTCAGATTTCAGAAAGCATGGAAAAAGAGACTACCTTTGCGCCTTTAGCAACTATGTCTGCTGGGGGGATTTCCAGGGGGTTTCCTTCGGTTTTTAGGACACTCAACTTGGACAACATTCTAAACGAGTCTGGGAGGACTCTTATCTGATTATTACTAATGTCCAATTCCTCGAGCATCTCAAGGTTGCCAATGGATCTTGGCAGAGATTGGAGGTCTGCAAAATTGTTGCTAACGTTTAGCTTTACCAATGTGGTAGCAAAGCACATACTCTCGGGCACAGATTCAAGCTCATTGAAACTAACGTTCAGCTCTTTCAAATTTTCCATAGACGCCATAGTGGTAGGCAGTTGCCTCACATTATTGTACCGCACAGACAGGATCTCCAACGTCTTAATCCGTCCCACGGCTTCAGGGAGGGCTTTGAGCCGGTTATAGTCTGCACGAAGCTCCACGAGAGAAGAGCATTGACCAATAGTGTGAGGAAGTTCCTCGAGATCATTAGTTTCCACAATCAATCTTTTGAGACTTACTAGACAACCAATCGTCTCCGGGAGTGAAGAGAGCATGTTGGAACTCAAATCAAGTTCCTGGAGGTTGACCAATCTAGCAATAGAAACAGGCAACGATTTCAAATGGTTTCCACCGAGGTCAAGCGAGATCAATTTGAGAAGATCTCCAACGGAATCTGGCAGCTCTGCAATTCTGTTTCCACTTAAATTTAGTTTCTGCAATGATGCAAGACCCCCTATAGTAGTCGGTAAAGCAATTAGCCGGTTTTCGGATAAATCCAAAGTGATCAAACTTGATAGCTTCCCTATAGAATCAGGAAGCCATTCAACTTGTTCAGACAATTTGCTCTGAAGATTCAGATCTAGGGTTCCTTTCTTTGCTGACACTTCAATCAAGCTTGCAAGTTTTATCAAGCTTAGTTTTTCACCATCATGGCCTATTACAATCACAGACAAACTATCAATTAAAATCATCATTTCACCTTAATTCACCACTTCACAAATCTTTTTGTGAATCATCACTACATAAGAACAATAGCAACTCATTCAGATATCCAGTAAGAGCTTAAATGCAGAAAAAACAAATAAAAATTCATACTTACTTGAGCTACTAGAAGGCATCAAAGTAGAATCAACAATCTTGGGAATTGATGGGGCATCTGAATATCGAACAACTCCAATTCCATCCACATGGATAGCGGATTTCGCCTTCATTAAATAACTGTCGTCTTTACTGAACAACTCAGAAGCTTTAAGCGGCTCCCTCTCGTTGTAAAAGCTAGAAGTGGTGGCAGTGGTGGCCGGAGAGCCGAAGCTGCTGCCGGAGACGGAAGCCGAGTTCGTCAAAGACAAAGTGCTGGAATCCGTGGAAGAATTTGAGGAAGGATAGATGGTGTGAGAATTAGAAGGCAAACATTTAGAAGCTCTCTGAACCAAATCGTCGAACACCAAGTGGGCATTCTCGAGGTCCAACAATTTCAACGCCTCCCTCTTCTGCTCTTTGCTCTGAAACTGAACCATACTCCTCTGCATCTCCTGCAACACCTTGAACAGCTCTTCAGGAACATCTTTGCCTTTCCTCTGCCGGGAAATCGCGTCGATTTTCAGCTGATCCTCCCTCTCCACGTTTGCAACCAACGACTTCGCCGCCTCCACGTCATCAATCCCCGGCCGCGCCGGCAGGGATCGATGAAGCCTCATTATCTCTTCCACAACCTCCTCAATCGACACCGCCCTAGTCCCCATTTCTCGCAATCAAACTAAAATCCCGAAACCACAAACAATATATAAACGCTTCAACAGAATTTCAAACAAAGCTTTCTAATTTGACGAACACACAAGAACAGAGTCGTATTTTGACTTTTCAAATCGGACCCGTGCTAGAAATGAAAACCCGTAATTGAATTTTCTTCCGCCGAGGTTCTGGTCTTCTGGAACATCCATCGCCCATCGTTTAACACGATTCAAAAGCTGAAAGGCAGGACAAATCAAAACTCTTGTTCTGGAGCTAGCACTTCTTCAGGTATCCTCAAAGGATTACAGAAATGCAAGAAAAAAGAGGAGTGATGGAAAATCCGAGGAGATGAAGCATTTATGTTTGGGGTTATTCATGGATTCATGGGGTTTCGGAGGGTTTTAATATATTATCCATATGCATATGCATATAAGAGACTGGAAAGCTGATAATCCGATCAAAGACACCGTGAAAGCGGCGGCCGGCGATAGTGACCGATCGGTACGGTACATGGGGTTATCAGAAAGATGAGATCAACGCAGCGTCGTCTTATACTTGACCCAGATTTCCAAAATACCCTTCGTTGAAAACAAGAATCACGGAAATGCCGCAGCAGTTCTAGAATGTTTGAGAAAAATGATTTTCGGAGACTTCCTTCGTTTACAAGTTATAGTGACAGACACACAGACAATACTAAACAGTAAACACGATTCATTTTCGTTAGGATTCAGACAAAAAAAAATTACTCATCTCGTGTGTGATTTGCATTTATTAGATGAAGAAAATAGTAAGAAAAATGAGTCATTTTTTAAATAAATTATTAATTATAATGAATAAAATAAAATACTTTTTTTTTTAAAGGAAAACTTCAATAAACTCAAACAATTAAATGTTCAATATAACACCGCAGATTGAGAACTTGTAGCTCTAGTCAAAGCATGAATAAACGTGTTCATTGATCGAGCAACATACTTAATAAACACTGATTCAAAGTATTATTTGAGAGACTGGCACTGACTAAGAACTCTTCCTGCATAAGAATAATCCGGTAAACTACCATTAAGGAACTTGCA
Source organism: Ipomoea trifida (assembly GCA_003576665.1). Lineage (NCBI taxonomy): Eukaryota > Viridiplantae > Streptophyta > Magnoliopsida > Solanales > Convolvulaceae > Ipomoea > Ipomoea trifida. Next base: position 23,528,269 of record CP025648.1, on the reverse strand, counting down.
CACCGCAATCAGATTGAATCACGACACTACGCCAATTTTGTTCAAGAATTTACGATAGGGCCTCTTTCGGCACCATTGCCTTAGCTAGATGGGGATCATTTAAGCAACGAGCAGGACCACTTTTAGCTGCCACAAACCTACCGAATAAAATAGTGTTTAGTTACAATAATAAAAATAGAAGAAATTTTTTTTAAAGAAAAAATATATCTTTTAATTCGAGTAATAGTCTAATTCAGTTATTAACTACAAAAAATTTCATAAAATCATTTTAAATATACCATAAAAAAAAGTAATTAAAAGTTACTCATTTATCAGGTTATCATTGATTTTATGTTTTTTTTTTTGTACTAACATTGATTTTATGTTAATTATACTTCTACATATATTATTATTCATGTATAACAACTTAAAGAAATAGCTCAAGTGACAAAGGAGCTTCTTTGTAGGAAGAATTCCGGAATAACCCGAATTCGATTATTACAATTTACAAATGACAATTCCCTTTGAGTCAGTTCTTCTGCCTCTCCTGGAATTAGTCGGGACCTACATCTATTTTAATGTTCAAATCGTCTAGATTTGGATTCGTAGACAAAGGCCACCTTCGTCACACATGAAACAAAGGATGACCATGGTTGCTCTTATTACCCCTGAGACCTCTGAGATGAAGGGTGGCTATGGAAGCCATCGACAAAGGGTAATCACTAATCAGTGATTGTCTTTGTCTCAAAGTCAAGATTCGAACATATGATATTAAGATTTGGACCTCTATCATAAATTCATACCTAAACTTAATAAGATAGCTATGGATGTTAAGTCATTGTCATATTTAAAACAAACAAAAAAAATATATAAGAAAATTTAGTTGGCTCCAACTTAGCAAGTAACCTTGCTATTGAATAGGTAACGTTTGGTCTAAATTGTTTTTATTTTGTTTTGATATATATATATATATATTTTAAGTTAAAAGGGCTCAATTACACTACTTACTTGACATAATAAATTTTTATGACACTTTACATTTTTATTTTTCAAAATAGAATAAAAACCTTTGATCATCTACTATAAAAAAGCTACAAGCTTTGAAAAAATGAAAATGGGAAAAATCTTTCTGCCCAAGTGAAACAATACCGTTTTGCATAATTGGCTAGAGAAACATTAAGGTTGCACGATTAGTGTGTTGTCTTTGGAATTTTAAACCCTCGGTTATAATTATTATTTTATTTATTGTAGTCTATGTTTTACTACGGAAGAAATATCATATCTCATTTGTATTACCAAACACAAATTAATTATACCGTTATGGACTTCCCATTTTATACTCTCACTTTTACTCTCGAGAAAGTAAAAATAGAGAGTATTTTCCTAAATATAATGCACGACTAAAATGCTAACGGATTGAACAGAGACCACACATTTTACAACCACTACATGATTGCGGGTGTGAGTCGCGGGGTGCGGAAGCTGATTGTTCAACAGCAGCAAATGCAATGTTATAATGAATCAGAAGAAGAATTTAAGCTTCAGATTCAGCTTGAGACAGCAAAGAGAGGTGGGATTAGGGAAAGATTGTTATCTGTTCCTAGACAAAGGCTGACATTTTTGTATTCAAACTGGAGGAAATACAGAAAGGAATTATGGGGAGAGTCCGATGTTTTGGTGGTTACCTCATGCTCAGGCTCAGACTCAGACTCAGACTCAGGCTCAAATCGTCCAGTATCGTGTAGCTTCTTCTTGTGGTTGCTTGGTCATGAATTCCCAAACACAACAGTTGTATTTATGGAGCAAGCAATTTATGTTTATTGCCCAATTGAGAGTTTACCAAAACTTGGTGTTTTAGGATCGTATTTGACAACAAAAGAGGTTCCTGTTTCAATCAAACCCAAGAAGGTTGATGAAGATGAATCAGAACAACTGTTAAATTCTTTATATGCTGCTGCTACTGCTTGGTGGAGAGCTGCTACTAATGATAACCCTTCTTCGTCTTCTTCTTCTTCTTGTGTTATTATTGGTTACATTGATGGAGAAGTTCCAAATTCTTCAAAGCTGGTTGAAAATGAAAGAAGGTTTCAAGCAACAAATGTGATAAGTGGTTTTGTAAAGCTTCTTGAGGAAGAGGGAGAAGGATTGTTGAAATCACTTCAAACACATCCTCAGAGTTATAATAAGAAGGACATAGCTGAGGAGGAGCAGGATGGCATTCAAAATTCTCGCTCATCCGATAATGACTGGGAGATCATTGAGGAAGAGGGACAAGAAGAATCGAACCACATATTAGCCAATAATAGCAGCAGCAACAGCTAGAGAAGGTATTCATAAATCAAGGTAGTTACCTTAGTGACAATAGGACAGTGAAACTATTTACCCTGCAGGTTTCAGTGGTTTGCCATCCATATTCAGTATTTTTTACATTTGAAAAAATATATATTTGACGTTGAGTATGTGTTTACATCAATGTTCCAATTCGAGTCATAGCTTGTTGAAGACCTTCTTGTTTATTGTTCAGGATGGAGTTTTCTCTGAAGAACTTCATGGGAGGATCAATCTTTTTCTATCCCAAAAAAAAATCGGTAGCAGATATCATATTCTCCTAAATTATTCCTATTCCTAAATGGTAGCAGATATCATATTCTCCCAAATTATTCCTATTCCTAAATGGTGGGATACCTTTAGACCCGCAGTTGACCATTTAGGTCTAGCCTTCGACTCCTTACTGGAGGAGACATATGAAGATAACAGAACCAGAATCGCAATCGCGGGTGATGCAGTAAAACTGATGTTGCATTTCCATACTCCAAATCATTTAGAGTTGCTGACCAGGGTGATGAGCGTGTTGGGGACCGGGTACTATTTATGATGAAGATTTTGCCATTAGTGCTCTTGATGCACTTAATCTCTTAGGTATAGAAAGGTTAGAGCTGTTCAATGACAATGATTGGAAAAAACGCTACACTGGAGTTATATCCCTGGGTTTAATTGCACCTAGCTTGATACTCTCAATGGTGAGTAGCTAGTGACAGACAATACCTACCTAGTATTGTAAGACTGTCAAAATGGGCTGAAGCCGGCGGGCTAGCCGGCACCCGCCCCGCGGTGGGGCGGGATATGGTTACAAAAATATGACCCCCAAATAACCAGCCAAACGGGCTTCTATATATTTAAAAATATTATATTTCAAACAACAACAAACATCAACCATGGCTGGAGGTTAGATTCTATATATTTTATATTTATTTGGAATAAGGGTCAAATAGGCCACTGAAGTACACATGAAACTGCAATTAGGCCATCGAACTCAAAAACAATGCAATTGGGTCCCTGAACTACACAAATTCATGCAAATTAACCAAAAATGACTTGTTGACTTGATCTTCCGATTACCAACTTTAAAAAAAATATTTTAAAATAATTTTAAATTAATTAATTAATTAAAATTAAATTTAAAATTCAAAAAACAGGAACAAGTCAATTGGGTCCTTTTATTTAATTTTAAATTTTAAATTTAATTTTAATTAATTATTTTATTTAAAATTATTTTAAAATATTATTTTTAAAGTTGGTAACCGGAATAGCAAGTCAAACAAGTCACTTTGAGTTAATTTGCATGGATTTGTGTAGTTCAGGGACCCAATTGCATTGTTTTTGAGTTCAATGGTCTAATTGCAGTTTCGTGTGTAGTTCAGTGGCCTATTTGACCCTTATTCCTATTTATTTTTGCAGTTGGTATCAGAGCAAAATTGTATCAGAGCAAATTTCCTACTGTTTAACTGTTTGCACCACTTGCAAATAATGGAGATAGTAGATCCTTATTTCAAGGTGATAGATGATCATTGTTTTGAGAAGATATTGGATCCATTATCTTATAAATTGACTTTTAATTATCAGGTAAATGAAGATTTTGCACTTAGTGCTCTTGATGCACTTAATATCTTGGGTAGAACCACATATTAGCCAATAATAGCAGCAGCAACAGCTGGAGAAGGTATTCATCAATCAAGGTAGCTAGCTTAGTGACAATGGGACACACTCAAAGGGCTGTGTACATGTGTGTCTATCAATGCCTCCCAGCAGTGTGAATGGCCGGAGTTGGTGGATATTATGTTCGGATGGCTATCCCTCAAAGAAAAATCGGTAGCAGGTATCTTATTCTCCCAAATTATAATCAATGCCTCCCAGCAGTGTGAATGGCCGGAGTTGGTGGATATTATGTTCGGATGGCTATCCCTCAAAGAAAAATCGGTAGCAGGTATCTTATTCTCCCAAATTATTCCTATTCCTAAATGGTGGGATACCTTTAGACCCGCAGCTGACCATTTAGGTCTAGCCTTCTACTCCTTACTGGAGGAGACATATGAAGATAACAGAACCAGAATCGCAATCGCGGGTGATGCAGTAAAACTGATGTTGCATTTCCATACTCCAAATCATTTAGAGTTGCTGACCAGGGTGATGAGCGTGTTGGGGGCCGGGTACTATTTATGATGAAGATTTTGCTATTAGTGCTCTTGATGCACTTAATCTCTTAGGTATAGAAAGGCTAGAGCTGTTCACACGCCATGATATGTCATTGGCAAATGAATGATTTCCCATGAAGACGAAAAATGAATATATGAGACACGCCATAGTAAAGTTATTCATCACGATTGGTAGAGGCTGTGATCAAAATCATCAAATAATTAGAAATTTTCCCGCAATTGAGGAGTTATTTACACAGTTGCTTCACGTGATTTGGGTTGAGGATGACATTTCTTGGGATGATCATGAAATCGTTGCAGGCAAAATGCCTATGTCCTGGGTTGAGGATGACTTTTCTTGGGATGATCATGAAATCGTTGCAGACAAAATGCCTATGTCCTATTATGCTAAGCATCCTCTAAGGAGATTGGCAACGGTGCTGGGGCAAGATCTAGTTGTGTCTTGTCTGGCAAACTTGCTCCCAAATTACTTTAATGACAATGATTGGAAAAAAGCGCTACACTGGAGTTATATCCCTACACTGGAGTTATATCTCTGGGTTTATCCATGGGTTTAATTGCACCTAGCTTGATCCCCTCAAAGGTGAGTAGCTAGTGACAGACAATACCTACCTAGTATTGTAGGGCTGTCAAAATGGGCTGAAGCCCGCGAGCTAGCCGGCACTTGACCCGTTGTGGGGCGGGTTAGAGTCACAAAAAATATGACCCGTAAAATAGCAGGCCTAATGGGCTTCTATATATTTAAAAGTATTATATTTTAAGCAACAACAAACATCAACTATGGTTGGAGGTTAGATTCTATATATTTTATATTTATTTTTAGAGTCATTTCCATTTTTGGTCCTACTGTTATTGCAGCATTGCCAATTTTAGTCCACTTCATTAATTTTTGTCACATTACGGCCAGTCTTATTTAGTCTTTGCCACTTTTAGTCCACCGTTAAAATTTTCGTCAAATGGTCGTCCAAAACATGAGTATTTTTGGTCTTTTCATGCTTTGGTCATCTCCTTGATCCTTTGCAGTGGTTTTCCTTACACATTTTTATCCAATAAAGAGGTCCGGCGGAAGCCATGTGAGCCACATTACAAAGCCATGGCTTTCGCCGGACCTCTTCATTGGATGAAAATGTGTAAGGAAGACCACTGCAAAGGGTAAAGGAGATGATCAAAGCATGAAAAGGCCAAAATATCTCTATTTTGGATGGTTATTTGACGAAAATTTTAACGGTGGACTAAAAGTGGCAAGAACTAAATAAGACTGGTCGTAATGTGGCAAAAATTAATGAAGTGGACTAAAATTGGCAATGCACCAATAACAGTAGGACCAAAAATGGAAATGACTCTTATTTTTACAATTGGTATCAGAGCAAAATTGTATCAGAGCAAATTTTCTATTGTTAACTGCTTGCACCACTTGCAAATAATGGAGATAGTAGATCCCTATTTCGAGGTGATAGATGATTAATATTGCTAAATACGAGTATATGGGTAAAATGTATTGTATTTATACTGAAACGGGTACAAGTAGGAATACCCTATACGAAACCGAGCTACGTGACAGTGGGTCAGAGGTTCCCGATCTCTTTAGCTACTTAAAGGAAGAAAATAGCCAAAAGTTTTTCAGGCTGCAATAAATGCGCCTTTTATAGGGGCTCCGGAGTGGATTCCGGTCTGGCGGCATGTGGTACGCGTGGCGAACATGCACCGGTCAGTGCATCGGCCCAATCCGCTCACAGTTAAGTGCGCGCATTTAGGAGGTTCTTGGTTCGAATCTCCAACGGGCCTATAGCGAGGTCGGGACACGATACTGCCCGGTCAAAGTTGATCGGGAAGATAGTTCTGGAGGGTTAAGACTACGATTCTAGCGTAGAAAATAGACCGGGAGGTCGACGGAATGTAAAGCGGGATTTACCCCTATCAATGATCATTATTTTAAGAATATATTGGATCCGAGTAAAATTGTATCAGAGCAAAATTTAATCTTGCCTAATTGATTAATTTGAATATGATTGTTCTAAGCATACATATATCAATGATTTGTGCGTATGTATGTACATAAAATCAAAATGTTTTTTAATTTAAAAGATTTAATATATTTGAATTCAAAAGTGTGTAGATAATGTTTTTCATGCTATCTTCAATTTCACGTGGAGCGACGAAGAAGAAGTGATTGAAACGTTCAAGTTTTAAATCATTCAATAATTCAACTAAAATTTAAGTGTTTGAGTTTGTAGTTTAAATATTTTAAGTATCAAGTATTTCAAGTTCAAGTACTCCGATTTAAGCATTTGAAGTAAAATATCAAGTATTTCACGCTCAAGAGTTCAAAATTCCAAACATTTCAAATGTTAAGCTCGTTGCACTCAAATTAAATTTGTTCATAGCAAAGTCTTTCAAGTATTTCATATCCCAAGTAATATTTCAAGTTTTGAATAATCAAATTAGAGATGGACAATTCAGTTCGATTTTTTTCGAACGAAATCGAACCAAATCATACCAAACCGAACTAGTAAAATACCAAAAAATTTAATGGTAATGAACTTTTGTAAACTGAACCGAATACCGTTTTTTTAATATGATGATGATAATAATAATAATAATAATAATAATAATAATAATAATAATAATAATAATAATAATAAGAAATAAATCTAAGTTCTTAATGTTTGTCCGGCAATTCAGTTTCTATTCTCACTGGTACCTCTCTTTTAACTTTTTACCTCACAATTATATCTAACTTCAATTATTCTTACAATATTCAATATTTTCCTTAATTTCATATTTCTATGAAATTAATGTATTTAACATCATTTTAATTTTGATTTCCTGTGCACTGGAATTATTAATTATACAGATAGATAATTTCATCTTATCAATAAAACATTGTAAGTGAGTCAACGAAAGAGTCGGTTGTGAAAAAAATCACTAATGTTTAGTAATTACTCCGTTGTACTTACTAATTTATTTGAACTTTGAATTGCTATTTTGTTATATAATATTTAGACTTTAAATTTGGACTATATGAATATATATTGTTTGGTAGCATGTTTATAAAATTAAGAAATATTAAAATTTGGAATTTTAAAACCGAACCTAATACCAACCCAATTCCAAACCGAAAGCGAATTATAATGTTAAACCAAATGATATTATTTTTTAAATACTGAAACCAAAAAAAAGAAAATTAAATTGAACCCCAAAACGCCACCCCTAAATCAAATTCAAGCCATTTCGAGATTTCTTGAGTATTTCAAGCTCGAGTAATCAATTACAAACATTTCAAAATTCAAGCCAAATTTTTTTGTAGCAAAGTATTTGATCTTCGAGTAAATTTCAAGCAAACAATCTAAGCGGTCGTGAAATATTTAAATCAAGCAAAGAATCATAGGATTTCTCCATAGATTATTCTACCCACATTACACAATTATACATTCTTACCTTGTACTGGATTTTAAATACAATACACTTTAGAAATTTTTCTGTGTTAACAATAATAAAAGAGTGACACTAATTCTAATCCGAATGCAAACTAGATTAGACTAGACGTGAGACATGAGTAAATGTAGTTAATTGGAATGGGGTATGAATGATGATGAACTGACACTAAACATGAGAAGAAGAGATTGTTGGTCCAACTACCCGAGCCGGACCAACACCATTCAAGAATCATACGTTGATTCTCCCAAACGTGCGATTGCAGGAAACCAGCTTCCTGCAATCACGATTACTTACTGGAATGGACCGGCATGAAATGTCGGTTATATAGAACAGAAGACAGCAAACGGAGCAGCAGCTTGCCCCGAGTTCCATGTAACCAGAGTGAGCGAGGGATATATTTTACAGTGATTTGATTTTAGTTACCATTGGTGGCCACCGACTTTGGAAGACCTACAGAGGAAAGTCGAGTGGTTGGTTTATATATATATGTAAATTTACCGTGACGAATTAAAAGCAGAGGAGAGGAATTCGATTGCAAGAACAAACACTACCTTTCAATGCATTTCAGTTTAACTTCCAAAGGTCAGATTCAAAAGTCGGCCCCGCCCTCAAGTAAGAACTTTCATTTTGCACCTCAGTGATTTCCTGTATCCACAAGCTAAGGAGCATCGATAAAGGGATTAGTCGAAAATCAAAAGGAGGTATGGTACCATCTTAAGAATACAGGTCGAGGGAGCTTACAAGTTCAAGATGAAGGAAGATATGGTGCATCTCCGGCCTCCACCCGCAATTCAACCCGACATTTGATTAGAGCCACTACCCTGAGGGAACGGGGGTAAATGTGAGCGGACTGCAATCTGTGGTTGACCCGGAGATGGCATGACAATACCTGAGGAGCAACCCCGCTCATTATTTCAATGCTCAAAACCATGTAATTGGAGATTAAGATGCGAGGAAAAATGAATTGAAGCACCGATGTACAATACCTGAATGATATGGTATTTGCATTGCAGTAGTAGTCCCGTCTGTGATTGCTCCACTAACATTAGGTCTATGATACTGTACCATATGAGGACCCGGCATGAGATAACCCCGCATCATTGTATACCCGGGACTGCCAGGTTGGGGAGACATGTGGCCAACTGGCAATGGATTTGTGCCCGATAAGCCATAAATCTGAAGACAATTTTCCCAATTTCAGAAGCCAGTACAAATCAATGCAGCCAGCAAAGACATTTCATTGTAACATTTTCCAAGACATTTAGTGCTCACTAAGGGTGTGTTTGGAAACTATTTCAATTTCAAAGTACTCTGAAAACATTTTTAAATCCATTATCAGCTTGAGTTCGGAATATAGACTTGCCTGAGGGTATGCATATTCAGGGGCATAAGCTGGGTACCTGTCAAACATTAGGTAAAACGTAAACAATTCATTAAATACAACCAAAAAATTTCAACTCAGATGTTCGACACTAGCAACATTTGCATGTTTGTGTTAGCAAGATGTTGGTAAACTGTGAATGCAAATATGTTTTCTGAGTGGCTGAAGATCCGACATTTGTGTAAAATGTTTGAGACTAGCAGAATCTCAACAAGCCGCTTCTCCCACATTATCACGAGGAAATTTATACAAGGATCATATATTTGTAAGACAGACTAGAGAAACAATTGCAAGGTGCCCTAACTCTCTCGCTTCCCGTCATTCATGCTTTTTAACGTGAAAGAAGTTTATGACAAACTTCAGCATATAATTAATTCACGTCCCACCTTCCAAAAGGCCACCCCCTTAGTTTAAATAATCATAACCAGAAACCAGATAAGAGGTTGAGAAAAGTACTTTGAATAACATATGGTAAGCCACATTAAAGTATTTTGTTTTATTAGATTGAGAACTAAGCTATGTTGCCAAAGAAATTAGATGTACACTAGGTTTCAGAAACAAAAGATTTACAGGATCAGCAAAGACTTTTTTCATTTAAAGTAGCAAAGTTCTACTTCGAAGTGTTGGAGATGAAAATACCAATTCAAAGATTATGAGATGTCTGCCACACTTGGCACCTGGAAAGGTCAATGGAAAAAACATGTAATCAGATGATTCTATATTAGTGTGGAACTGGAATTCTCTGTTCGACCTAGACAAATCCGATAATGAGCAAGCAATGCATATTCAGACCTTGGCACGCGGGGCAGGATCAAAACCCTTTGCTAGTGAAGTTACATAACTAACCTATATGCAGGATAAGGCACTCCAGGTTGATACCCATACGGAACTGGCAGCTGGTAAACGGGGTTTCCCATGTACACACCTCTAAAAGCCTGCGGCCCGAGATGGGGGAGGCTTGATCTAAAAGATCCTGTCATCAGCACAAACAATGGATAAAATAACACAGCACAACACTGATCGCCCCATCATCACGTATTTAGAACCAATAACTAATCAACCAAAACCACGGGGACAAGATGATACCATGAAGAAATGGTTGGGGACGGCCAAGTGAAGCCAGATTGCAGTTCGCTCTCCTACCATCAATAACTGGATTTGGGTTGGCACAAGCCCTACTAGCTGCTTCAGGATCCCGGAATGTCACCTAACCTCCATAGAGATCGTATTCAGTAAATACCAAGAAAATAATAGAGATAGATTCTTTTCTAGATTCAGTAAAAATAAGCATCAACAAAAAAGATTGTGACCATGAAGACCCACCACAAGTCCACATCATGAATGCAACATAGAACATAAAATTTGCAGCATACTAGATTACCAAAGAGAGGTAAGTCTATGCTCATTGGTTTCTTATTTCTAGCCTTCTAGGCAGATTTAATTCTGTATCTCTTGGGTCCAAACACCACTTTCCAACCCCCAAAAAAAATCCCTTATGTATATGATGCTACAATTCATTAGGACACTCCAAAACCTACAATCAGCCTCGCCCGCACGGGCAGCTCAATTGATTATTGGATAGTAAATTGTGACCGTGGACCTTATAGCCACAGCATGGGAGTTACCACCATATATTGGGGTTCCTCGGGTACCGGGCACTGATCCTCCCACCTAATGAGTCTCAATTGATTATTGGATAGTAAATTGTGACCGTGGACCTTATAGCCACAGCGTGGGAGTTACCACCATATATTGGGTTCCTCGGGTACCGGGCCCTGATCCTCCCACCTAATGAGTCACCTTAATTTACCACTCCACTGTGTGGGCAAGTATTTTGCACATCTCTAAGATCAACACAACACAACCAGGCAGCATAACGAACCAATCAAACACAAAGAATTACCTAAGAATTAGAGCATAGGACGAAATGAAAAAGTCAACACAAAAAGCTGTTTCCTTAGTTAATATATAAGAGAGTGATATATACATATATATATATATATATATATACAAAGCAAAGCCAATTGATGAAGAAGACTCACAAAGCCATAGCCTTTGGACCGCCCAGTATGCTTATCGGTGATGACCACGCCCTCAAGTATATCACCGAACTGCTCAAAGTAACGGCGCAGCGACTCGCTCTGCGTCTCCCACGCCAGCCCTCCCACGAACACCTTCGTGAACGTCGTGTCACCAAACTGACCCGGGCCCGGGCCCGACCCGCCTCCCCCCGCCGCCGCCGCCGGAGCCGTGCTCGCGTGCTGCGCCGCCATCTACCAGCACACAAAAAACCTCGTATTCCCAGAATTCTTCGTGCCAAAACCTCGTATAATCAGAAAAGAGGAACCCTCGCAAAAACCCTTGGCGCCTAGCTAGCTATGGAGCTCGATGGCGGGGGCGGGGGATTGAAGGAGGGAAAAGAGGAGAGAAGAAGAGAACGTGTGGGGCCGGAGGGCACCGCGTTAGGTGAAGCCAGCAAAGCCACGAACGTATTCTTGGTGAAGAGAGAGAGAGAGACAGAGATGCTGACAAAGTTGTACTGGTTGTGTCTTCAGAAATGAGAATCTACCAGAGATTTAATTTTGATTAATAATAATTAAGAAAAAACATTATTTGTAAATTGCTGGACTGCTTTCATAATTCGTATTATGGGTCCATTCTATAATAATTAGATTGGATACTGACATACTGTAATACACATCATTTGGATATTGTCTGCTTTGCAACTTGTAGCCTGTGGGGCTGTGCACCTTACTCTGCATTATACATATCTAACCCTAATAATATTATCACAAATCATATACATATAAAATTTTAATTTACAGGAAAGTCAGCAAAAGACCACATGAAGATAAATTAACATAAATTATTGTAACCGACTGTCTTAAACTAAAAATATAATGTCGATAGATAACTCTTACAAGAAATCAAACTTAAAACTTTATAGTTCTAAGGCAACCTGTGACATTTATGCAACATTCGTTCATTTGCTTTGAATACGCTCATAATGATGCAAACTTGATATAAATTTATCGTTTACCGATGTTTTATCAAAACTTTTCAAAAAAATTCATACTATAACTGAAAGACAAATCATCTAATACTTTATTTGTTTTATTTTATATGTTATGTTGTTCAAATTACAATTTTTTTTTTCTATGCTTTTTTTTTAAAAAAAAATAATTTATTTTTAGTATTTAATATACTTTTAATTTAATTTTTAAATATACTTTTAATTTATCTAAAACTGAATTGTAGATGATTTTTAAGTTAAATCTCATTAATTGAATTAAACACATAAAATGAGACCAATGAAAAATTAATTTAAAAAAAAAAAAACAAACAAACAAACACTTTTTCACCCCACAAATCATTTGAACTTTACACTTAAGTCTTAACCCACCCTCTTACCTTCCTCTACACTCCTCTTCCTCCCTGCAGGCTCCCACTATCAATTTAAAAAACAATTCCAGAGTACTCCCCAAACAGTTGTTAAAGAATAAAAATGTTTAAAATATTAAAAAACGATAAATAAAAGATTCATAGGCTACAAACTTAGCTTATGATGAGGTAAATCGAGTCAATCTAAATTCAACACCAAATTATATACTCTTGTCTTCTGCGTAAAAAGAGTTCAGCCCAAATCTAAACCCACAATGTTCATGGCAGGAAGCCAACCACACACTTTTTTATTTTTATTATTATTATTATTTGTTTGCATATATTTTTTCCCTCTACATTTTCAACTGAGAAAGTGAATTGCATGCATTATTGGAGGATAACAAGACAACGTAGACCTGCAAGGGAGGGGTTGACAGGACATTGTAACTTTCTCCATATACGGGTGTAACTGTGTAAGAAGAAACAAAAAATAATCAGAATGTACTTTTCAGTGCTTGCATGCATAGAAACAACCAAAATATATCTGAGAAGTAACTCTTTTGGACAAAAAAGGTTTTGTGTTTCTTTAGTCAGCTAGGCAGCTAGCGTCTCCAACCCGATTTACTACCATAAGTTAACGTTGTTGAATTGATTGTTTGAGGATAATTTTGGGGTTTTCTTGTTTTAAATTGATATGGAGAGGAGGTATGGAGGAAGGGGGTTAAGTGTAGCAAAAAATGGAATGGGGAGGATAGGTACGTAGTTTATCATTTTAAACAAAAGAGTTTAAAGTTGTGCAAATTAGTATTGCTGCGGGCTTTAATGTGGTTAGTTGAAAACTATCAAAGTTTTATCAGTGTAATATAATAACTCGCAAATCACATAAGTAAATGTTACTAAGAATACCTTGTAAAATGGGCTCGATCAAGAGGGTGCTAGCTAAGAGTAGTCGAATTATTTGTGATCATTTAGATATATTTAGATTTAAAACTAAGTTTTATGCATGTGAGAACACCATCACAATAGCTTTGTAATACTTTTTAATGAAAATGTAATTCTAAAAAAAAAAATTATATTTTTACTAAAAAGGTATTACATTAACAAGTACTATTTTCAATTAAAAATATAATATTTATTAACTTATAAAAATATTAATTTATACTTTAAAATATCACATATTTATATATATATAAAAAAAAAACAGTTCCACACCATTTTTGTGATTTTTAAACGGTGTTTAGCTCATGTTTTAGCACGAGTCTGTCTTTCCTCTTTACAGGATGATATTATGTTTTGAGATGTTGTTCTCCCTGCCTCCATTGCGGAGCTTTTAATATAATCTCTTTCTTTCAAAAAAAAAATATTATTTTTGGGTCTGTGTTTATTTCATGATGAGGATAATTTGCGGCAATCTAATTTCAAGTTGATGATAGTCATCAACTGCGTCATTATTTCCAACAGAGTCTTAATTATTTGGACCCATAAATTTAAAATCTATAGATTATAATATTATTTCCAGTATGCACACAGAATTTAATTTCCATAGTTTTGCGGCTACAAATTAAAAAAAGGGCGGCTGTGATGATTGATTAGATATTAGATGACGTGTGTGTGAAAAAATTATATTTTTTGTCCTTAAATTATCACTTAAAATTATTTTTAAAAAAAATAAAAAGTAAGAAGTTTTCAACGCCTTGATTTTTTTTTTATTATTTAAACTTTATATTACCTGTTGCACGTTGCACGAGTCTGATTGAACCTGTTGCATGAGATCTTTTTTTAATGCAATTATCGGACCCTTATTTAAAAAAATTAAAAAAAAAAAGAAAAAGAAAAGAAAAAAGGCAATAATGCTTAAAAGTCTTTGATGGAAACCAAAACAAGAAACTAAGATTGATTAGGTATATATGGGGTAGTATTATATTGTTAATATGATGAATATAAGTTAGTGGAGACATGCTGGTGAAGTGGGGGGAAGGGATAAGGATGATTCGGAGGAAGTTGCATGTGCATTGCGTTGGTGGAGATGTAAAACGACCGCCGGCTAAAGGACACACAAATGAAGCTGCTCTGTTGGTCGGCAGTTGCTGTTCGGTTAAACTAAACTAACTAAACACCACCTTAATTTCCTTCTCTCTTGTCGGCAGTTGCTACCTAAGTTTCCTGCCCTCTTCTTTATGCTTTCCTTCCAATTGGCCGGTTTTGTCATGTCACAATATATATAATTATACACTCCAACAATAATGAAATATATGTCTGCGTCTATAGAATGATTGTAGCCCGGCCCAGAGATAAAGCTTGAGACCAAGACTAAAATGAACAAATATTAAGTTTCAACTGTCGGTTTGAATCAGATTTTTTTTTTCAAAGAAATTCTATTATCGATTTTTAAAATAGTGTAAATTCAATAATTTTTTATATATATTATTATTATGTGGCATTTAGATTGATTATTTATGCGAGAAAATAATTAATTAAATTTGAATAATACTTGACATCTCACTCCATTAATGACAAAGTACTATATATTCATGTGATAATTTAGATATTTTTGTAATATAATCACTAGGAAGTATAAATTATCATGTACTACGTATATTAGTATTATTGTATTTTCACATGAAAAATGCATGGCATTCAACTTGGCGTGGATTTATACAAGTTGACCAACAAAAAATTACCATTTTTTTTTTTTTTTGTGAAAATGATTTGATAAAAGCCCTATGTGGTCCAAAATAACTTAGTACAAGATTCATAAACATGGTGAACGTCAGCGGCTCTCGACCTATGTATAATTTGTAAATAATAGAGTTTACTTAGTGTACACCTTCGAGTCGTGATCGTGAATTTTAGTTGTAAAAAAAGAGGGAATTAAATTCTTGTATTTATCAAATCACTGTACATTCTAACACCCATTTGTTGGATAAAATGCATTGGAAGAAAAAAAAGTTTTACAATATATGGGCGTCATGAGCCTAAGTAATATTTCATGACATTAAAGGTGCCCAAGAACTACTTTAGTATATTACTGTTTGGATATCCAATTGAAGCAAAACCATCAAATCCCTTTCTATGAATAGCTTCAACTTCATAAAGATAAAATTCAACATTCTTCTGACAAATTTAAGGTTCGTTATGCTTTCGTTATTGAGGCTAGATCCAAACTGGGAATGTAGACTACATTTTAATGTGTGGATCGGCCCAAGGAGGTGGACTGGACCTGGCCAAGGTTGGAAGCCTAGTTTCCCAAGAAGACCGGCCCATGATAAATAGGGAGTTAGGAGGCAAATTATTGTGCAGCTGTGTGGATCACGGTCCAAAAGGACGTCGTTGAATTTTCTGAGTTAGTTTATACATTTAGAATAATGAAACTTTTGGGGTAAGATAATGTACTTTATGAGTTAGAATAATGTACATTATGAATTATAAAAAATGTATGTTGCAGTGGGTCACGTGATCCAAAAATTATACGTCTGCAATTAACATTTTATGTGTCTCAGGACCTCACCTCTCACCGTTGACGCAACAAGGTCATCTCTGCCCTTGCTGGCCACTCCAGGCCCGGGGAGTACACCAGGTCCCCCCCCCCCCCCCCCCCCCCGCTAGGCGATGGTTCCGCCCTCCATAGCGGGTCACTGTGCCTCATTCTTCCCCTACTATTTGGGCCACCAGGTCTTCTTCTTACTAGCCCATCTATGCATCTTTTCTACCTCTAGCCCATCATGACCTTTATCAATCATTATTACATAGACTATAGTCCACACAGATGTGTGAATCATAAATACAAAGTACATTTTTAAAATATACTAAAAGTACTGAAAGTACATTATTTTGTATATAATATCAAAGAATATACCTTCAATACAAATATAATATACTTTTAGTATAATAAAAATGTACCTTATATGCATGGTGCATACAGCTATGTGGACCATGGTCCACACAATAATTTGCCGACCTTTATTTTACTTGAGTCAAATCCCACCAATAATTATATTGTTAAGTAGTTAATATTGTAATCTTTTCGTGTCTGATTCAGTTAACGAGATTTGATTAAAATTATTTTAAACTTAATTTTTAATAATATTAAGTTTAATATTATTATATATAATTTACACATTTGAAAACTACATTAAAAGTACTATACAATACAAAATTTTAAATTAAAAATTAATAAAAACAAAATTAAGAAGAAATAATTAATTTGAGTAATAAATGACATGTAAAATGAGACAAACAAAATATTTTATTAAGCAAAGTAGCCTAGATTCAATTCTGGTGTACAATAATATAAATTTAATTTTTTTATTTCATTAGTTTTTATGACATGGTAGTACAAAGTGACAATAAAGCTATAAAACATGCATGGAAACTTTTTTTTTTTTTTAATAAAGAAAACATGCATGGAAATGATGACATGGCATTCCTGATGTGGCATTTAATAATTGCATATGACGAAGTGTTGACAAGACCAAACAGTGAACCTTTTTTCCAAAACAATTCAAATGATTTGGTACAATTAAATCAGTTGAACTCAAAAAAATCAGTTGAATTCGATTTGGTTGGCCTGTTTTTAGGAATTTTAGCTTTATTTTTAATTTTTTTTTGAAAATAGCTTTATTTTTAATTTTTTATTGACCCTGTTTAAAAAAATACACAGTTATAATATAAAATAAATTAAATGCAATTAGCAAACTAAACAAATGGTTTCCAAAATACTCCGTAATTAATACGGAATAATAACTTTCAACTAATGAATAATAAAACACATCAGATGGACTACCACATTAATCAGACAAATTATATCATCGACCATATTTCATTATTATTATAATACTATATATGAATTTATTATAAAATATCATTAATCATGATTCAGTATTATAATAATGTAAATTCATTATAGCAATACTATATTATAAAAATGAACATATTCTATTCTCTTAATGGACATGTTTTAGGTTCACTTGTATTATATTGTAGTTGCATTATTATTGTAAAAAATAAACTATTAATATTGTGAAAAATGAACTTGTAATGTTTCATTAATAAATCTATTTGAGGTCTACCATTATAATGCAATTGCATTAGAATTGTAAAAATGAACCTAATAAAATATTTTGAAAATGAATTTTGACATAGTGACTTAATATTTTGTATATATTCTATTCTTTCTCAAACGTTTTGAGGCCAAAGAATCTAAACTCAATTACCGATTTAAACCTATGACAACCCATTTGGAATAATAGTAACCGGGATAACATTATCTCACTGCATGATAGTTGTTCTCTAAAAAGAAAAGAATGATCATAAACAAAAGTTTAAGATTAATTTGTCTGGTGTCGTCGTCCCCCGTGGTCTTTCATGGCGTGCTGGACTGACAAAAATATGTTGAAATGTTGGGTGCAATATGCAGACTCCTTTGGTATAATGGTATCTACTGGTGGAAGTATCATTATGCTATAAAACAAATGGTGATGAGCATTTTCAATGCACATGTTGGATGATCAATTCATGAAACTTTTTAGGGATAAAGATTAGACGTAGATATATAATCTTTTACGGCTCATTTAGTTCACAAAAAATATTTATGGAGGAATAAAATTAAAATTTCATGAAAAAGAAATTACAAAGAAGATTGATTTCATTATTTGGTTGGTCAAAATAAATTACTGAAAATATTAATTTCATTATTTGTGGTAGGGAATGCCCTCGGTTGTATGATCGTAGATCCATTCGGTATATGTTCCGTGGACCGCTTAGATTGCATACTGAGCAAATCCGACTCTATCGGTCGGGGCTTGACCCGACTTGAGCCTAAGCGTGGATTCTCCCTTTTCTCCTCATTCGTTGTTATACCGCATACATGGCGGTGTTCGGGATAGCATTCCTGACCTTGGTACTCAGATCGGTCATCCCGGACGTAAGGTCTTATACTAAGAGACAAATACAACCAATCACGTCGTCTGCCCGACCTCATCACTATTAGACATGGCAGGAACTTCATGCACGTGGACCTATCAAAAGCGCCTTCCTCCACACCCGTGCATGTGAGACACGCGGTGCACATGCCGAGCGCTCGACATGTGCCCCTCCAGACCTCTATAAATAGCGCATTTAATGTTAGGAGCTGGAGGACTCTTGGACTTTCTCATTGGTAACACATCTTAGCTCGGGAACATCTAACCCACTGTCTAATTATACCTATACCGTAGACAAAATCTTAGCGTATCTACATACCCTAGAATATTTACTACATTAATTTGGTTGGATCGGATTAGAAATAGTAAGAAATAAATAATGAGCATAAAAACCAATATGCCCTTACATAATGATAATGATAATAAAAGTAATAGTGATTTTTAAATTAAATTATATTTATAAATTTTTTGAAATACTCATGATCTAAACACTTATAAATTATAATATCATAAATTAAAATATTATAATTATATATTTTATTATGATAGTATAATAAAACATTTTGATATAAGATAATTAAGAATATTTTATGATGGCATGCAGAATAGTCCTATCAAGTGATAAATTGTTTTGAATGTCCATGCAAAATAAAATACCAAGGTTGAGCATGGGAAACTTTTTTCTCATATTAGAGAAAAACATTTTCTGGTGATTTTTTTTCATAAATCGAAAAGGGAAAAATTCTAATTTTTTCAAAATTAAAGAAAACTTTTTTCTTAGGAAAAAGTTTTCCATCCAACTACCCTAATTTATCAAGATTTTATTAAAGGGGACCATTTAATTTTGTTTAAAGAGTTGATATATATCACGTTCTCATTAATTGTGAGTCTACATATATATATATATATATATATCTTTCTTTTTTTTTAAATAGGGTTTGGCCCGAAGGCGGACCTGAGGGTTTCGGCCCATTTTGACAGTACTATGTAAGACTATCATGCACAATCATCACCCAATATGGGTTAGTATCTTAATTTTTTATAATATATATAGTAATATAGTAATTATAAGTACAATTTATAATGTAATTAGGTGAAGATGACATAGAAGAGCCATCACGACAACTAAAAACGATACTATATTCTTTACCAAAGTCGTAAAAAGAATACTAACAATATTATTAAATAACGCAGCCCAGAAGTAAAATATATACTGCTGAGCTGAGGTTTCAGGTGCATGCACTTCATGCATAGAACACCTACTATGTTATTTTCAATTAGGCAGTTAAATTAACAATTCATCCACTTTTAACTGTCAATTAAATTTCGTGCGAGGATAGAAATGACATTCTTGATTTTGTCGAAAGTATAAACATATAACGCACAGAAACGTAAAATGAAAAATAGAAAACGGAAAACGAGAAATTAACGTGGAAATATTAATTTTAAAAAAGCACTAATAAATGTTTAAACTCCAAAATATTCTTATTTCAAAAAAAAAAAAAAAAAAACTCCAAAATATTCTTATATTAAACACTCTAATTGTTTATATTTTTATTAGAAAATTGTGCTTTATTACAAAACGACCTACAAATTTTCTAATTTTTTTTATTTTATTAAGAAACGGCACGGAGATATTTTTAATGAGTTTTTAAGACAAAACATTACTCTCTAAAAGTTTCCGGGCATCTAAGTCTAAACCAAAAATTTTATAGATTAAAAAAAAAAAAGTGTTTCTAGTGTCTTATAACTATATACATAATTAGAAGGGTATATCAACGCTAATTAGATATTGAATATTAAGGACTCTAAGTCCATGAGTAGCTATGCGTCCATGTTAGCCGGTATAATCATATCATGGAAATCCTCAAAACAAACTATGATAGGTAGATCGTCCACGATGTAATATAATATGAATTGATAGATCGATTTGCACAAGTATAGCGAAGACACTGATTAGCTATGTCATTTTCTAGAGGATATGTTTCTAATTGCGAAAACATTCACATCCAATTTGTATAAATTGAAATAGTCAAACAACAATTGGAAGCGCATATAGTAATATATATAATTATAAGTATAGACATATACGTTATAGACATACTACTATTAAACAATTTCTCTCAATGTGTGTTATATTTGTTCATTGTATGAAGTCAAATGATAATATAGGAGATTGGCTAATCAAAGGGTTAAGTAGAGAGTTGAAATATACTTTTTCACGATGAATGGGACTAAAGCCATTGGAATAAAAGTTCTATAGTGGATATCCAATTTAGCTAATATCTAGGTTCAAAATGGACAACTAAATTATAGAATGAAGTGTGATTACAGTGGGGGTCTCAAACCCCTATCCACTCTTTGTTGTAACAGTACATTGAGGTTAGTATGTATACATGCTTTAATGATTTAAATGTCAATGACATGAGTTGAGTATGCGAGATACTTCGAAAAAGAATCACGTATGAGACAAAGAAGTGAGGTCGTTTCAAATAAGAATTGCATGGGCTCAGTTCTTTAGAAACTCTCACAGAACTGGCCAGGCAAGGTGTTCCATGGTCAAAACGAGCACATCCATGATAATTGAACAAACGTTTGGAGGTTCATGTGTAAGATATATTATCGTTTATACAAGCGGCAGTACAGTACAGTTCAAAGACATCACGTTCTATTAGACAACCAGTAAAGTAAGTATACATTAATGATGGAGGGTTCAAAGGGTAACACCTACCTATCTTATGCAGCTAGGGATCATCCGTTGAATACTATCGTGTAATTTTTCAATCCCGAAATTTCTTTTTATTCATGTGGGGGATTGTTGAAAAAATTAGTATGCATTGGTATTTTACGTGCCATTTTTAGGTATTAAACTATTAATTTGAGTGGGATCTGGTTTGGTTCGTGTCAAAGTGCGTGAATTCAAATTTTCTTAGTTGAGATGACAGATTTGATATATTATACGTTCATAATATATAGATATTGGGTAAATCATAAATTGATTTTCAAAGTATACCATTGAGTTGGGACAAATGGAGTTTGCGGAGACTTTAACATTTATCCCACATTAGAAAGAGATATGAGTTTGCACTAGTATAAATATAATTTAACATTTTAAAGTGTTTGAATTATGTAGCAAAGATGCCCCTCTCTAACACACAATTTGGGATAAATGTTACTTATTTAAAGTATTCTCAACTCAATGGGATATGAGTGTGCACTAGTATTTGTAATCTATCATTGGATTACTTTTTAAGAATATTATTGAATTATTATATACAAATTAATTTATTTTCTAGCCGCCTTGTGTTGAATGATTTCATTATACTATGAATTTGTTATTTTTTTTTTTCAGTTGTTATGTGTATGATTGAAGGTCCTTTTGTCAAGAATGTTCAGCAAGACAGCAAGAATGGTCCAACAGTGGCAGCATACGCAGAAGTAATTATAATATTTATCGTATATTGATTATTTGGAAACAAAAAAAGGTAATTTGATTATGTAACCCATAATAAATTAATCATATGGTTTCATGACGTACAAATAGTATAAAGAAAAGTGTCATTTTTTCAAATTTGTACAACAGCATTATTAATAGTCAGGCAAGGTCATTCCAACTAGCATATATTATTGTTATCTTTTCTTTTTGGCTGGCTTTAATATATTATTATAAAATTAAGATCTTTGGAATTATATATATTTTACTTCAGATCAAATTAAAGAATTAAATTATGAAGAAAATGTGCAAATTAGAAATATATTCAATTTGGGTAAAGGATGCTGAATGTTGAGTAGAAAAGACTTGTATATGTTCAAGTATAAATAGAAAACACAATTCAATTATATTGTTCACAAGATTCCAAGGCTCTGAGTTCGTTTGTTGACTTAGTAACTACGAGGTATAAGATTTCAAATTTAACTCATTATAAGAGTTGCTTAATGACCTTCTTGGTTTGAACCAGTTAGCTATGAGCAACTTGTGATGATTTACTTTATTGTGCTTATTTGTCGACTATAATCACAAAGAAAGCTTCACCCGAAAAGCGTATTCGGATAGCAGTTGCAGCCTGCGTGCTTTGTTGTCAAAAGAAAACACAATTATCCTCTCAAAATGAGGAGACTCCGATCCTTGTGCACAATGAGCAAAAGTCTAGCATTTGTTGGCCACATTGCCGGATTTTAAGGCGTGCAAGATGGGCAATAGCACAAGACCTCAATTATATTTTTAGAGGGCCCAATATTTATTTTAAAGCTAGCTACTTAAAGAAATAAAAAATAAATCTACAATTAATCCTAAAACACATCAATTTTGTCCCAAATCACTTCTTTCTCCTAATAATTAGGACCTAATTAATTGAGCATGGCAAAATCATTATGTTTCGCCAATGGCACAAATGATGTCTCTCAAGCTCTGAATCTGCAGAGATAACTTAAAGTAAAAAAAATTAATATATTTTATGTATTGGTTTTAAATATTGTGCTTATACGTCTGGTTGTACCTTAAGAGTATTGATTATATACCTAGAATAAATTAAAATTTGTATTAAAACATGAGAAATGAGAAACTACTGAATCTGTTAAAACTTAAATATCAAAACGACATTATTTTGATCCAAGGTCCACAATACTATGTGAACCACGATTTCCTTTAAAGTTTGGGGTACACTACCTAACTAAATTAGTTTTTGTATAGTACATACCTAAGTGTCCTATTTCCCAAACACCATAGTGATTTTATATTTTTTTTATGAAACCAAACACCATAATGATAAATGCCCAACACTACCATTTTCTATGTTACAACGTAACTAAATGAGGATTAGTGTTAGAATATTTATTTATATAATTAAAAGAGTTATATATATATATATATATATATATATATATATATATATATATATATATATATATATATATATATATTGATTGATGAGTACGAATTGATTCATTCCTGATCAAATTTTACAATTTGAGATATATTTTTCTTGCGCTTATGATTTATAGTTAAATCGTGTTAAGCTTATATCTTGTATATATTACATGTTGTTATAGTATTTTATATAGTATTTTACATATCAAAATGTTGTATTTACAAAACAGGCGCAAATTATATCATGGATCAAGATCCACTATGCACGTGCGTTATGAACTTGATCTAAATTATATACTTATAGGTAACGACTAACGTATTATTATGTGCCTTAGTTTTGAAATTGAAAAAATTAATATTAATATTGGTTCTTTAATTCATGATTTTGAGTTTCGTCCCCATCCATCAAATTTTGAAATATTAAGTTAATTATTAAAATGAATATCAGTTAATTATGTAAAAAAATTATTGTCAACAAATTAATTAACAACTTTTTAGTTGACAGAAGAGTGTCAAGCAAGATTATTATTACATATATTTTGTGTTATGTGGAAATTTTATAAATTATTGATTGACATCAATGTCAATCGTTACATAAAGTATAATTAAAAATTATTATCGATAGTACATAGTATAATTACATATGATATATATAATGATATCATGTATGTTTTACTAAAACCTCCAATCATTCATGAACCCGAAGAATAGATCAATCATCACTTTTGAATTTTTACAGGCGGATCATGTTTTCATTTGATCATGCCCTATATATATAAAAGGATTTTTCTAATATATTTAACATAATATTTTTATCCAAAATAAATAAATAAATAAAAGAAAATTTTCTTTATATGTCAATTTAATTTTCTCTTTTTCTTTGTTGTGCCCAGAATATGCATGTCCTTTTTTCCATTTTAAAAGAGACATTTAGTACAACACATAATTAGAAATGTCCTATATATTTTACATTTTATATTTAATATAATCTTTACATGTATTATTATAAAAATTGAGTTATAAATGATATTGTTAATCCAATTTTCTGTCTGCTTCTATTTTGCATATTTCAACAGTCAATCTTGACTAACTAAATTTCCAACAAAATTAAAATTCTCAAAAACGACGTAAGAAGGGTATAGCCAGCCATGTTAACTAAAAAACAAAATAAATTATTTAAAAGTAAAAAAAAATAAAAACGTTTGACTGCACATGGTCCGCTACTGTAGCGCGCCAACCGCCATTTTTGCTATAAGTATTCTTCCGATATCTCCGCTTCTTCTCCACCCAAATCCGACAACACCCCATCGGCGAATTCCGAAAAGTGATCGGTATTCGCAGCGAAGGGAATTTGTCGGATTTTTAAGAATGGACGTTCGCCGGCGATCAAATAAGTCTGATTACTCTGCCGCCGATGAGCCTTTGAAACCACACAAATTGAGCTCTGTTTCCCCTCCTAATGCTTCGGATGGGATTTCACTCCCCTTGTATCTTACCAATGGGGTTTTCTTCACCATGTTCTTTTCTGTGATGTATTTTCTGCTCCAGCGGTGGCGGGAGAAGATCCGGAACTCTGTTCCTCTCCACGTGGTGACTTTGTCCGAGCTCGCGGCTATGGCGGGGCTGTTCGTGTCGGCGATTTATCTTTTAGGGTTCTTTGGGGTCGGATTTGTTCAATCTGCCTTGAAGGGGAACCAGGATATTTGGGATGTGGAGGACGATGAGAACAATGAGAAGTATATTTTGGAAGAGGATAGCCGTCGTGGGCCGTGGCCGGCCGCTACTACTCTCGGCTGCTCTGTTCCCCCACCACCTGTTCGACAAATTGCCGCAGTGGCTCCCGAGCAGCCCGCAAAGTCCGCAACTCCCGCCGAGAAACCCGCTCCCATTATCATCACCCCCGCGGAATCCTCAGACGACGAGGAGATCATCCAATCCGTCGTGGAGGGCAAAACCCCTTCCTATTCCCTAGAATCCAAGCTCGGTGACACTAAACGCGCCGCCTCCATCCGCCGCGAGGCGTTGCAGAGGATCACCGGGAAATCCCTGGAAGGGCTTCCGTTAGAAGGGTTTAACTACGACTCCATTCTTGGCCAGTGCTGTGAGATGCCGGTTGGGTACGTGCAAATCCCGGTGGGGATTGCTGGGCCGCTTTTGCTCGACGGGAGAGAATACTCGGTGCCAATGGGGACGACGGAAGGGTGCCTTGTGGCCAGCACCAATAGGGGTTGCAAGGCGATCGCCGCTTCCGGCGGCGCCACCAGTATGCTGCTCAGAGATGGGATGACCAGAGCTCCGGTTGTGAGATTTGACACTGCCAAAAGGGCTGCTGAGTTGAAGTTCTTCGTTGAGGATCCCGCCAATTTTGACAACATCTCTGCTGCCTTCAACAAGTAAGTGCACTATTATGCTATTTTTTTTGTATAATTCAAAATTTCAACCTTTAACTTTTATGTTAACAATTAATAATTATCCATCAAACAACTTAGACTTTAAAAAAAAAATTTATGTAGGTGTATGCATGTATAGAAATAAACATAATGATCGTTTAGATTAACTAGATTGTAATTTGTAATTTGTAGTATAAGTATAATTGATTTGAGGTATATATGTCACTAATATATATAATTATATGTATAATATTTGTATTTTGTTATTATAAATTATTAGGTTATAAAGTTTATAAAATTTATTATAATTTATAACGTTATATAATTATGTAATAATAACTAAAAAAAAAAATCTGACAAGTATCTTTAGCATAATTAGTCTTATTCTAGTTAGATTAATTCATAGGTTAAGAGTTCAATTCTTTTCATTAATAGTATTTTTAAATATACAAACCAATTGTTTTCAAATATATATATATATATATATATATATATATATATATATATATATATATATAAACCAATTACCTTCAAAAAAAATGCAAACAAAGTACAAAATATATTTAGATACACTTTGCGGGTGGGATGGGGGCAAGTGACAAATTATTGTGTAAACCATGGTCCACGTAGCTGTGTGGACCATGAATGCGATATACATTTTTAATATATTAATAGTACATTATTTGTGTACTGAATATACATTATTTGATAATATATAAAAAAAAATTATGTACTTTTAGTATATTAAAAATGTACTTTTTATTTATGATATGAGGTAGCTCACGTAACTCATAGGCTAAAAAGTTTCAACCCAACCCACCTAAAATTGGGTTAAACGGACCCAACTTGCCGAGTTGAGCCTGTTTTGACAACTCTACGACTACATGTAACAAAGAGCTCTTTGTTGCAATAATAATAATAATAATAATAATAATAATAATAATAATAATAATAATAATAATAATAATAATAATAATAATAATAATAATAATAATATGTCAAATAAGCATCAATTTAAAAGAAAAAATGAGGGGATGTTTACTTGTTCTTAACCACCAATAAGAGGCCTAGTAGACATAATTGCTTTATTTTTATAAGTTTAAGGATTTATTTGGAATTTTTTTGAATGGTAAAGCTTAATTGCTATTTTGATAAAATTTAGAAGCCCTATTTGACTCTTCCCCATTCATATACATATGGTTTTGCTATTCCACCTGCCCTTTTTTATGTTCCATGTAGAAAATTTGGGAGAATAACATTGGATAGTAACTTTCTATGATATAGTTCAGCATATTTCCAATATGCATATTCTAAGCATTAAATGGTTTGGACGGTTTTGTTTGATACCTGCAGATCTAGCAGATTTGGGAGATTGCAAAGCATCCAATGTGCCATAGCTGGGAAAAATCTGTACATGAGGTTTAGCTGCAGTACTGGTGACGCCATGGGTATGAACATGGTCTCCAAGGGTGTGCAAAACGTTCTCGATTTACTCCAGAGTAAATACCCCGACATGGATGTCCTTGGCATATCTGGTACACCCCAACCACTTCCTCTCGTAATTATAATGATCTGAATTGAAGCATGTGTTCCATCTTAACTAAAAGTCTAAGCTGATAGTTGGATTGCACATTTATGTTTATATATTATTCTTGACACTGATGGAAAGAAATGAAATGAACAGGGAACTTTTGCTCGGACAAGAAGCCAGCAGCAGTGAACTGGATAGAGGGGAGAGGCAAGTCAGTTGTGTGTGAGGCAACAATCAAGGAAGATGTGGTGAAGAAAATCTTGAAGACTAATGTGGCTTCCCTTGTGGAGCTGAACATGCTGAAGAATCTCACCGGTTCTGCCATGGCCGGGGCTCTAGGCGGCTTCAACGCTCACGCGAGCAACATCGTGTCGGCTGTGTACCTAGCCACGGGCCAGGACCCGGCTCAGAACGTCGAGAGCTCTCACTGCATCACCATGATGGAGGCGGTGAACGATGGCAAGGACCTTCACGTCTCCGTGACCATGCCTTCCATCGAGGTGGGAACTGTCGGTGGTGGGACTCAACTCGCCTCCCAGGCCGCCTGCTTGAACCTACTAGGAGTCAAGGGCGCTAACAGGGACGCCCCCGGGTCGAATGCAAGGCTGTTGGCAACCGTGGTGGCGGGCGCAGTTCTCGCCGGGGAGCTTTCCCTTATGTCTGCCATTGCAGCTGGGCAGCTGGTGAATAGCCACATGAAATACAACAGATCCAACAAGGATGTCACCAAGGCATAGGCATCTTTCCCACTCAAATGAATCCTCATCATTTCACCAATGTGTGTGGTTAAATAATGAAGTGAAAATATTAGGAATAAATTTGCTTCTTGTAAAGGAGTTCAACTCAAAGACATTATTGCATGTTTGTACTTTTACTACGTACTGTATTATCTGTTTGCATTTTTACTGGCATTTATGGACCTATTGTTGTATCAAGAAGAAGATGCCAACATTTGGTATCATAAACCAAGATGGATGATGCACTCTCTTCTTTTTTAACTTCTTATTCTTATGTTTATATACATTTATTTTATTTTATTTTTTCTTAATCTTAGGACTAATCTAAATTTAATGTTACATATACCCTTAAAAGGAGGCATATTAATTATGATGTGTGATGTTGCCTCAAGAATCGATACATTATATGTATTCCCTATGCACGAAAGAAAGTTTATACGTTACAAAATTTAAATTCTTTAAAAAGTTATATTGTAAAAAGTTGTAAACTCTTTTTAATGTGTGACTTCCGGACTCAATTGGTACATTAATTTCTTATTCAATCATTATTCATTTTAAACTTATAAGATATAATATATCAAATTAAACATAAAAATGATCAGTTTAAACGTTCATTTTAACTATTTTTTTTAACATGTCGAACACACTTTTGCAATAGCTCCAAAGCAAATACACATCCCAAAGAAAATATTTTGATCACTTTTATTGATGGTTGGTATGACTGATCACTTTTGATTGATTGTAAAAAAATAACGATATTTTTTTTTAATAAACAAATTTTGAGTTTGGTCTTTGGATTCATTTATAAATGTAGCCACATTGGTGTGATGGTGAATGCTGGTTCTGATTAATAATAGAAACTCATTAACCTTAAAATTTTATAAAATGAAATTACTGAAGTAATATGGTGCATGAAAAATAGATTCCGCCGTCTGTGGGGATCGAACCCACGACCACGTGGTTAAAAGCCACGCGCTCTACCACTGAGCTAAGACGGCTGTTGTTTGAATTTATCTGATTATATATTTAAGTACTAAAGTAATTGTTTAATTACAAAGACCAATTTCCATTGAACTCTACTAAAATTATTCTCGCTCCATTGTATATTTACTAGTAGAATTTTCCCACGAATCTAATGTTCTCAATGTAAACATGTAGGTGCAAAACCATGATTTCGTTCTCAGAATACTCTCTTAGCAAGCATATCAGCTCTCCAAGGACAACAAAGGGGATATATATAACTTGGGATGTCTAGAAATTTACAGTGAATCTTATTCTGTTTGAACACTAGAACCATAGTTATTGCATTCAATCAGATGTATGGTTCACATTTGATCAATGCCATCTGAATTGACTGAGGAACATAAAAACTTCAGATTTCTCAATACTAGTAAATGGAGATTAAGCATGAAAATCATTTTCACCACTTATCTATGCATAATAATACTTGTGAGGAAGAATAGTCATGGTCATCAATCACTCTTTCCATCTTGTGCTCCAATTTCTTGAAGGTAATGTTCTGCATCTAATGCTGCCATGCATCCTGCATAATTCCCCAAAAAACGATTTGAGAAACCAGCCACAATCAATCAATATATATACATACATTCAGACATCACGGATGTGTTCACACACATATATCCAAAAGATAGTATCACAAATATTAGAAGTCTAAAACATTGTGTTTCGTAAGATAAAACCTAACCAGTCTCCCTCAACAGGGGTTCACTAAGGTCACAACCCTGGCACTGACAGGGCTGATTGTTCTAACATCTAAAATTTCACAGGCTCTGATGATTTTGGTGGTTGCCAGAATAGCTATCTGACTAAAATTTCAAAGGGAGCAACGGCAGGCTATTGCTGATTAAATACCAACAAAAGATGTTAGAATAGCATAACATAACAGTTTTGGTGGTTGATCAAGGCAAAGAGCTTCCTTCACAGGCTCTGATGATTTTGGTGGTTGATCAAGTTTTAAGTTCTATATCAGCTATGATCATGTTAGAATTGTTATCTGCCTGTCTATTGCAGATTAAATACCAACAAAACATAACAGTTTGAGAAATTCTAAATATCTGAAAGCATAGTTAATGTATTATGTGCACATGCACATGCATTGACATCTTTAACTTTCACTGGAATTATAGAGAGACTAATAGACTACCTTTTCCCTGCGCATACATATCATGCAATTACTAGTTTACTACACAACTGCCAAACTTTGAACATTTCCATATTCTCTTGCTTCAATCACTGCCATAGTGAAATCATCATCATCAACCAAATCAAACAAAAGCAACTGATAACATAGAGTAACATAGACTTCAAAAACTATAATCTCAAATACTAGACTAATGTATAGTTGTATACTAAGATTAACCAGGATGGAATTGTTTTTCTTTCCAAAAGCATAACCTTTGTGCATCTACTTTCTTCAAGAAAAGCCTAGGCTAAAGGCTTATTGTCACCCCGAATGATAGAATTGAGAAAGGAGCTAGGAATGACAACTTGAAATTCAGTTTTAGTCAGCAGACTTCTGAGGTTCCACTAATAAAGGGGAAATGCGCATTACTATGAGACAGCCAGAGATTGCAGCTGAGAAGCATATACTAAGCTAACTTGAATCTAAGATTATTCACAACTTCAAGGAATGTTATGTTTCTACAATGACATTCAATATTCATCATGTAGTAAAACGCTGAATTAATCTACATAGCAAATCACATTTAATATATCAGAAAAACAGTCAGTGAGCTCTCAATGACAATGACAAAAATACCAATTTGTAGGGCACTCACCTGAGCCAGCAGCAGTGACAGCCTGCCTATACTTCTTATCCTGAACATCTCCAGCAGCAAAAACACCTTTGACACTGGTTATAGTTGTCCCGGGATTAGTCAAAATGTATCCATCTGAATCCAACTCCAGTTGCCCATTCAGGAACTTTGTTGCTGGTTCATGCCCTATAGCGAAAAACAAACCCGAAACCTTCAAATCTGAGACGTCCCCAGTAAGCACATTCTTCACCTTCAGTCCACCTAGAATCTTCTCTCCAAAAGCCTCTACCACGACAGAGTTCCAGAGCACTTCGATCTTAGGATTATTTAAGGCCCTATTCTGCATAATCTTTGAAGCCCTAAATTCATCTCTCCTGTGAATTATGTACACTTTTGACCCGTATTTGGTTAAGAAAGTAGCTTCCTCCATAGCAGAATCGCCACCTCCGATCACGGCCAAGGGCTTGTTTCGGAAAATAGGGGCAGCGCCATCGCAGACGGCGCAGGCTGATATGCCGCGGTTCCAGAAGCCGTTTTCCCCATCGCCAGAGCCGGGGAACTCGAGGCGTTTGGCGACAGCGCCAGTAGCCACGACGACGGAGTCGGCTAGGGCAATTCTAGCATCGGAAAACACCTTGAAAGGCCTAGCTGAGAAATCGACCTTGGAGACCGTCTCAGTGAAGATCTCAGTCCCGAACCGAATAGACTGCTTGCGGAAACGGTCCGTGATCTCGAGGCCGTCGATACCTTCAGGGAACCCCGGGAAATTCTCGACCTCGGTGGTGGTGGTAAGCTGGCCGCCGGGGGCGATGCCGTTGGCCATCCAGCCCTCAAATAGGACGGGTTTGAGCTCGGCGCGGGCGGCGTAGATGGCAGCAGTGTGCGCCGCGGGGCCACTGCCGATGATACAAAGGCGGGTGTTGAGCGTTTGGCGGTCATCCATGGCGGGGATTTTGGAGGCGGTGGTGATGGTGGCAATTGGGATTCGGCTGCGCGTTTTTCTCAGAGCATTCACTCCATTCAGGACTTTTGACAAACAGTTGCCGGGCATAATACTAAACTTTTGAAGACGATAGAAATTGGAAAGAATGTAAATGAAAATACTCAAAACAGTTTTGGCGGGTTCATCCAACAATATTTTAAATATTAAATCTTAATCTTAACCATATCATATCAGATTTTGAATATTCAAAATCAAATGTATACTATATTATACAAACCCTATTCAACACACATATTCTCACTACTTAATTTCATACATTCTTATTTCAAAAATAATATGAAAAAAAAAAAAAAAAAAAAAAAAANNAGCCCGCAAAAAATATATCACATCAATAAAAATTAGACATTTCAATAGTCAAGTCACTATTAATTTAACTTCTTACAGCTAGTCATTCATCAAGAAAGTGGTCAATTACATTTATTGGAAGTTTCAAGGTTCATATAAAAATTTATGTTGAATTTTTTTTTCCTTATCCTTGACTATTATACATTAATCACATTTAGTTATTGACTATTAAAATTTTTTAATTATGTGCATAACTATATAAATTTGTATCATATTTGATTTTGTCGTTCAATTTCTCATCCAACTATTGCCAGAATGCTTCTTTCACGATGAGCACTTCTGAAACGAGCGCTACATTACTTCTTTAAGAAGGAGCACTTTTAGAATAGCATTACATTTGCTTCTAGAAGGAGCATTTTATTATTTTTAGTATGGTAATCGAAATGAATATTTCTAAATGAGTTAATTTCAGTAATGGTTCCCCGATTATGTTGCTTTTTTAAAAATTAGACCCTGACTTTTAATTTGGACAACTTAGGTCTATTGACTTTCAAATTCTTTCTAATATTGGTCCTTTCGTTAAATTTTGGTTAAGTTGATGTCAAATGAAGGGATAAAATTGTCTGTTCACCTGTTTAGTGTATTATTACTCGTATTTTCCATGTCCTATACGCTTTATATATGAATATAATCTCAGTCTACGAGTAATAATGCACTATTAGGTGAATGGACAATTTAACACCTTCATTTCAAAATTTGACGAAAGGACCAACATTGAAAAGAATTTGAAAGTCAAGAGACCTAAATTGTCCAAATTAAAAGTTGAGACTAATTTTAAAAAATCAGAATAACCGGAGTACCATTGCTGGAATTAACTTATTTCTAAATAATCTCACATGGTTATCAAGTAGCATTAAATTCATTGAATAGATGTGAAACAAATCATGCATGAGAATAGTTATTAGATTCCAAAAAAGCCATAAATACGCCAACAAATATATACATCAACAAAATATAAGATATGTGGGCAAACATGAGGGTTCAGTATTAACCTTGAAACATATTGAAATTTCACATCCATTAAACAATCACTGCATTGGAAATTCACAAGTGAAACGCAATCATAGATGGAACTATGACATATACTACATAATTAAACATAAGAGTTAATTACTAAAATGGTTCATTGGTTGTGGCAAAATTATAAATTTAGTACTTGATTTTTTTGGTCTAAATAAGTCCATCATCTTTATAAATTTTAATCAATTTGATCATCCGTTTATTTAGCCATCAAGCGTTTGTTTATTCGGGACCAATTTGATAATTTTGCTATAGTCAAAGAACCATTTCAGTAATTAATTCTTTAGTTTAACAAGGGAGGAAATGGTGCATGTGACGATCAAAATGGTCCATTGACTATAGCAAAATAATTATCAATTTGGTAGTGTTAACATTTAATAGTCAAATTACCTTATTAGTAAGTGACTAATTCTGTCATGACTTTGACAACTCAAGAACTAAATATAATTGAATTTACTATTTGCCCTACCAAAATTATCATTTTTTACTTTAATTTTATTACTATCATGTAATAAAAGATCGAGAAATATAATAAAGGTACTAAAAGATACTTAAGGGGGTGTATTCAATCATGACTTTCAGAGAATTTTAATGACTTTTATAAACTTTAAAAGTTTGGAGGTATTCAATTCAAACATTTAGAGAGTATTTAAAAGTCATGCGGTATTCGATCAAGA
>CP025648.1:23335854-23491608 GCA_003576665.1 Ipomoea trifida | reverse complement strand
ATAATAATAATAATAATAATTTTATTACCTTAATTACTTTACTTTCTATATTTTTGTAATATCCTATCAACCATTTGGACAAAAATTTTCTTTATAATTAAAAATATTTAATCTATACTATATATAAAAGTAAAATATAGATACTACATTGAGAAAGTAG
The DNA here is from genome assembly GCA_003576665.1 of Ipomoea trifida. Lineage (NCBI taxonomy): Eukaryota > Viridiplantae > Streptophyta > Magnoliopsida > Solanales > Convolvulaceae > Ipomoea > Ipomoea trifida. Next base: position 23,491,448 of record CP025648.1, on the reverse strand, counting down.
CTATGAATAGATACTACATTGTAACAGAGTCAGTAGTACTAACAAAAAATAAAAGTAAAATACTCTTATTTTTATTCCCCTCCCCCCCCCCCCCCCAACTTTTGTACCCAATTAATTAAATATTTTATTAGTCAAATAATTAATAAAGTTAATTTAGTAAGAAAATGTAAAATGGAAATGAACTAATATCTATTAATTGGTAATATATTGTTTTTATATTCACATATCAATACTATTAATAAAAGTAAAATCATCATCTTCAACTTTCCTGCACAAACTAATATTACTAATTAATTGGTAAAAACAATTAATAAAGTTTAATTGGTAACAAAATTTTATTTACCAAATTCTGAGAATAATTAAACCATTATAATTGTGAGAATAATGGAAACAAATCCTGCATAATAAATATATAAGAAAATTCCTTGAAAACTATGAGTAGTTTTATAAGAAAAAATAATTTACTAATTATTATTTACACAAATAATAATATTTCGAATACTTATCTATACTACTATTAATAAAAATAAAATCATCCTTTGTAAAATTCCGGCCCAAACAATAGTAAAGATAAAATGGAAAAGAAAACTGATTTTACTAATTGATTGAAAATATAAAAAGATTCAGAAAAGGAAACGGAAATTAGACAAATTGGAAAAGTAAAAGGATATTACTAATTAAATGAAATATTTACACCATCCTTTTGAAAACTCTAAGTTATTTAAACTTTAAAAAAATTAATTAAACATGGGTTATTATATTTTTTTATAATAATTACAATTAATTTATTCAAATATGGAGGAGGAAGAAAAACTAAATGTGATATGGTGAAAATGAATATACTTAAGGTATAAAAGTATAGTTGCACATATATTAGTGTAATTGATTAATAATAATTGTCTAAAAATTATTATGGTAATTAAGCTAAACATTGGTCATATTACATAATATAATATAATTAAATTATTATCCATTTTTCTCATATTTATTTTAGTAATAATATAATTACATATCGATATTTTATGATAATTGTAAACAAACAAGTCATATATTATTCAATTAATTGTGTAATACTTTTGCACTAATCTTATAATTAAATAAATGTATACGTTCAATATTAGAATTTTTTTTTATATTTTCATCTTTATTTTTAATATCTAAATATATAATAAAAATAAATTGCGCTATATAATATTCGATGTCATCGCACAGATGTTGGACAATTATTTGCTCTAATTCAACCTAGGAAAACATCAGAAAACATAATCAATCCAACCAATTTTATTAATTGCGCTATATAATATTCGATGTTAATTACAATTTATGTAATTGTATATCGATCCAAATATTCTTAAAATATTATAACAAATCCATTCCGTGCAACGCACGGGCGAAAATACTAGTTAACTCTAAAAAATATAATAAAAATCTGTAATTACCGTTATACCTGGCCTTTTGTTTTGCAAGAAAAATGAATGCCACCACTTCTAATAAAACTCTCAATTTGATTTTTTTTTTTTTTCCATTCACAAATCATACAAATCAAAGCTCTAGATCGAGATACAATTGTACAGAGACCTGCAGATGAATTAACGAAAGTGGCGATGGGGAGTGGAAATTGCTAGCAAAATATCTATTAATATACACATAAAAAACGCTATAATTAAGGCAGCAATTAATCAAGACTTGGTCTTCTGATCCCACCCATCACCATCAATTCATCATCATCATCATCATCAACCTTAGTTTTGTCTTATGAGAACTGGCTTTTCCTCCATGGAAAGAGAGTTTCTATGGATAAAATCCAAACAATCAGCTATGGCTTCCGCATAAAACGAATTCGACCTCGAAAAACTACTCTTCAATCTCACCTCCCCGCCGCCATTATTGCCGTACAGTGCATAGTTTATCTCCCTCGTAATGCCCAGATTCCGGCCGCCCACCTTGCCGCCGGTGATGCTCCTCTTCATCAACGCCCGGACCGCGCGAAAATAAAGCGCCTTTAGCCTGCTCAGAAGCCTGAAAAGGTGGAAAAACTTTGCCCGGAGCCGGTGAACGGAAAATCTCCGGGAATTTAACCTAAACCCTTTGTAATATCCTCCGCCGGCGCCGGCGCCGGCGATGCATGGCTTCCGAACCCTCGTGTAACACGTGCGATGATGAGTGTAGCCCATGGCCATATATGGGTTTTTGAGGTTTTGGGACGACAATGAAGGTCTGAGGATTATATTATTTAACGTTGGGAGTGGGAAAGGGGAAAGGGGAATTGGGAATTGGGGGGGTTTGGAAGAAGGGAAGTTATCTTTTAGTATTGGTGGAGGTTTATTATATATCACAAGTTAGAACACACAAGAACACCAACGAGAGTTGTGTGACTCAAGACTTGGTTGATTGGTATTATAAGTAGTAGTATTTAGGATTTCTTGATTGTTTACTAATCACATGATTAGACTAATGAGACAGATATAGACGGAGAGCGGACTATTTTATTTTGTTGGATTGAATGCTGTTATACATTTTATTTTCGGGCCGACCACGTGTTTCCCTGACTAAAAATACCAATACTAATCTTATTTATATCAGGTCGATCTTAAAGATTGGCAAAACACATACTTTCGTGATGGGATAATACTGCACATATCAATTCAAATTATATAAATATAAATAATTGTAACACTTATTTAAAATATAATATTTGATATACATACTGGATTTTTTTTAAAAGGGAAAACAACACTATTCATCATTCTATTTATATGAAATAGTGATTTCAACTCTTCAATTCTTGATGTGACCATTATTAGCCATCCAATTTTCATAAGGTGGTAGTTTTACTTTAGTCTTAATTACAAACAAAGGCATTAAGTCCATCACCCATATATTACAAGTGTGAAACTTGTTAATTAATATAAAGACAATATTGTAATGTGAAGCTTTAAAGTTTAAACTATTAAAGTCTCCATTAACGTGTCGTTAACAATTAATTGTAGGAATAAAATTGTTATTTTGTATAAATAAAGTTTTAAAAAAAGTTACTTTTCATTATGTTTTATTTTAGTGGTGGTCATCAACTAATAATTGGTATATAATGCCACTTGGTCACTTATATGGAGTACATACTATGATATGCTTTTACAAATTACAATAGATGTTTATCATAATTGTATTTTATTAGTCAAAGTATTGAAATATGTTCATTGCAATCATGAAAGTCACTTAGTCCTCATAATATAAAAATTACTAAAATCAAACAAATACAGTTATTTCTTCAGATATGATCTTATTGATCACCTATTAACCTAATAACTAATTAAAGAAGATCTCCTAAAGATTATGTTTTCTAAATAATGTGTATATAGGATAGTAAATAATTATTTAATATATAGGGGTCTATAATTATATTATATATTAGTCAATAATTCTATTTCTATTATTATATTAATTGTATCTATACAAAAAATCGTCATTTCTCATCCCACAAACTGCACTATTTATTTTCTAAGTTTGAGACAAATGTGTAAATAGGTGGGACACATGAAAGAGAAATTGTCTCAATAAAGTGAATTTAATTGCAAATTAAGTGACTAGGGGTGGTTGCAAGATTAGATAGGCATAATTAAGTGCTTAACAAACAACAAAGATTTCTTGTCTCTTTTCTTCTTTAATTTTTTTTTACAATTTATTTATAAATTTATATTATACATCTCAATTTCTTATTCTCTTGATAAGATTATATATACAACAAGACTGTTGATACAATAACCGCGGGTCCAACTAGATTTGGGCACTTCTTCATCTCCGAGGCTAAGAAACCAATTATAGATCGAAACCAGGCACCATTATTTGGGACAAGCCAAAGTTGTCGGCACTTCTTTAAATATCAAATCAGTATCCAACATGCATCACGATCAACATGAGTCACCACCTATTTCTGATTCCTGAGCTCCATTTGTACGATCGATTATCATGTTTCAACCTTCTATACCTCTTGCCAGTCTTAACTATATAACATGCTCTCAATGCGATTCAAATTCGTGACATGCTATGATGTCAATTGTCAGAACCAAACGTTTATCACTATGCCAAAAGTTATACTTAGTAACAAATGTGTAACTTTAATTTTTTATACCTACATAACATTTAGCGTTAAGTTTTGATGATAAGATATTAGACTCAACCCATCAAAACTCCGTCAAACAATAATAACGATTCATTTTTTTTTTCTTTCTTTTGCTTTTGTTCAACTAATTAATGAGTGATTACTTTTGAAGAATGATGAGATTATTACTCTCTAATGATATACTTAACATTTTCCAATTTATTTAATTGAGGTTGGGAAAAGACAAAGGATAGGCCGAGGAGAGTACTTGTGGTGGCACGCAAGACACAAGCTCAATTAATAAAAGGTGTAAACTTGGATTTGTTAAATAAAAGTCTCACAATTTTGTCTTATTAATTGCCATTTTTTTCTATTTTTTAAATTCCACCTTAGTGGCCTACATTTTAATTTATTATATTCTATTTTGTATTTTATTTATTTTATAGCCGTCAATAGTAACCTCGTGTTCCATTAAAGTTTGGACTGTACTATATTTTAATTATATGCCTTTTTCCCGACCACAAATTTTCATTAAATTGGAAGGACAGAGTTTTGTGATATCATAAGCAGAATATATATTTTTACTGTGCGATAATAATAATGATATTATTAATGAGTTTATGACTGTCGGTATTAGGGAATTCTGATGGTGATTAGAGACAGGGCGGCAAGGATAAGATTATCAATAAGACCATAACAATTCAAGATCAGTCTTTAATTTTTTTTTTTTTTTTTTGAAGATCAGTCTTTAATTTTAATTATATAATAATGAATTATTATTATTAGGGGTGGCAATTTTAATTTTTAATTTATTTATGATTTTGCAGTCTTGCACTATCCGTATTTAGACTCAGATTTGTATGTTTTTAACACTTTCATTAGACATAGGAATCAATACTAGTTTGGACATGGCCAAAATGACAAATTGGAGTAAGGTTTATCTTGTATGATGAATTCGGGGTACATAAAAATATTTAAATACATATATAAACAATATATTGTAAGAACATAAAAATCACTACAAGAAAAATGCACAAAGACAATGATTTTTTTTGTAAAAGTGCTGTCTTTTATATAAAAGACAACAGTTTTATCCAAAATCATTGTCTTTGAACCGCACTTTTATAAAAGACAATGGTTAACTGTTGCATTTAGTGTATTGTATGTGTATTTTGTAAAAAGACAACACTTCAAAGACAACGATTTTTAAAAGAAAACGATGTTATTTAACCGTTGTCATTTGTGTGTTGTCTTTTAACGCACTTTGAATAAACAACACTTCAAAGACAGATTATTTAAAATCGTTGCCTTTGTGCGTTTTTTTTTTAAAGACAATATTTTTTATCCGTTGTCGTTTGTGCGTTGTCTTTTACCGCACTTTGAATAAACAATACTTCAAAGATAACGGTTTTTTAAAATCAATTTTCTTTTAAAGTATAACCCTAAAGCCGTTGAGAGCATTCAGAAGGAAGTTTTCGTCATGGAGCCATGGGACTTGAGCTAAGCTCAATTAGGCTATGGATGGGAGATGTAGGAGTTAACTGGACTCATGAAATAATTGAAGCCCGTGGATAAGGTTTTTGGAGCTTAAATTGGAAGAGAAGAAAGTTGAGGGTGCAAGTTAAATTAGAGTAATAAGTAGAGTTAGGGGCTAAGGTGTAAATACTAGAAGAGTGGGGTCTGAAGTGGGACAATGATGAAAGTTTGAGGATCAAAATGTACAAAGGCATAAAGTATAGGGTGACAAAAAACAAAGATTAGGAAAAAAAAAAAAAAAAAAGCACTAAGGTGCATTTGACAAATACAGAAATAGAATAAAACATGAAAAATACTGATTGAGCAAGGGGGAGGGCAATTTGCTCCCTACCTAGTCGTCAGCTCAAGCTAGGGTAACCGATAGTAACTGGTCAGTGTCAATTACAACGGGCTAGAGGCGACGGTTACCAACCATGATTTAGGGCGGTCCGGGCGGATAGTTAGTCCGGTTGGGCGGCTGGTCCATCATGGTCTGCCGTCCCTCGAGGGCTTTGGTCGGATTAGTCAAGTGGTCTTGCCAAATGCCAAGCAGTCTAGCTAGTTGGTATGGTTTAGTAGCTAGTACTTTCCAACCAGCTTCCAAGTTGGGTCAATTACTATAAGTTCATGAAATCCAAGCAAACCTAATGAAGTAATGCAGTTAGACTTCAAAAATTGGATCCAAGCCCCAAATAAAACTCTACTAAATTTACAGGCCCAAAATCCTGCTTGGCTCCCTGATAATCCAAAGGCCAATTTATAGAATAATATTATATTTCAGTCTGGGAGCACCAAATTTTATTTTAAGTTATCAGTGATGTAATCTGGTATTATAATATGTTGGGGGTTTGGTTGCATCTCAGCTACACCCTACATCTCAACATGCTTTCATCTTTTAACAATCAATTTCATTTCCCTCATTAACATTAGCCCATTAATAGCTAATATAAATTCAAATTTAAGAAATTATACTTCATATATTGGCAATGATATATACATTTTTGTTCATAATAAAAAAGGGGATAAATTTTTCTTATAAAAACGCAAAATGTTCTTATAAAATGCTTTATGTAATGGAGTAATACATATTATTGTATTTGTAAGAAGTAATAATTTAGAGCAATCTCTGGTCCAATTGTTAACTTAATAATCAGTTAAGGTTGTGATCAATGCTATATACCTATATATATTGTTTTTTTTTTTTAATTTAGAGAATGTGTTAAATTGAACTCTTCTATTTTTGCTTTCCTTTTTTTTTTTTTTTTTTTTTAAATTCATTTACTCAAACACACCAAAATATGCAAATAATGATTTCTAACCAAAAGCTTGGAGAGGGGCTGAGGGAGTATATTGACAGTTGAGGGTGGAGGGCATGAAAGTGGAAAGGAAGTCTGTTATTCCAGTTGCAAGTATCTACTAGTGTTCCAACCTCCAACACTAGAACAACCTCAACAAAACATTCTGTATGTCTTCTTTCTCTTGTTGTTCTGGAATCTTGAAGTTATTCCATATGAGATTTCAATTCCCCCCCTCCAATCATCATTACCTAATGTTGTATGTGAAATTAAGCCTTTTCTGGAAGATTATATATGAATCTTGACTGTGAACTACTTCTTCTGGGTTATGATTCTTCCAAAAGTGGTTTAAAAAGGGTAATTTTATTTACTAGTATTTATTATCTTGTTTAGCTTATTAATTTCTTTACACTGGATTGCTAAGTTTATGAATCAGATGCTATATATTCACCAATATCTTCTGAAATTACTAGTTACTAGTCAGTAAATCTTTTGGGAGAGTAAATATGCAAGCTAGGGTTAAAGGGAGCAGCTAATTTGGTCTTGTAGTATTATATTGATGCTGCAAATTAAAGCTATTCAATTTGATTTGCTTCAGTTATTGTGTATGAAGGTGGTAGTTGCCGATTTTCTGGAAGGATTTTCGCAATGGGAATCAGGGAATTGTTCTTGGTGGCCTTAATGCCTGTGTTGAAAACACTGTTTATTGCTATAGTTGGTTTGTTTCTTGCCCTAGATCGCACGAGTATCCTGTCTGCACCTGCACGCCACCATTTGAACAACGTAAGTGGGCAGATTTATGTTGTTGGAATGTTTGCATTACATTCTCGTTTTCTAGATGTGGTTCTTTGACAAACATTACTGCTAATAAGGTTAATTTGAGTATATATAGAATTGGTTCTTTATCGTCGTGGTCCTATCTTTGGGTTATGATATTTTTGTTTTAAAATGAATGATAGCCTTGATGGGTCTTCGAGTTCATGTTTTTTTTGGGATACCTTATAAACGAAACGAAATAAAAGAAGAATATAATGGACTAAAAGTGTGCATACGTTTTTCGACTTGAGCAGCTTGTGTTTTACATATTCTTTCCGGCACTTCTGGCTAGCAGCCTCGTAGATTCAATGACGGCAACCAGCATAGTTTCTTTGTAGGTGTAATGCTTTTCGTTTATTTGGCTTCCTCGATCAAATTCGCCCTTTAGTACTTCTGCTAAAATTTGGTTTCTAAGTCCAGGTGGTTCATTCCCGTGAGCATTCTTATTACGTTTATCGTTGGATCAGCACTCGGATGGATACTAGTTAAGATCACAAGAGCTCCTCGAGAGTTGCATGGCCTCGTTATTGGCTGCTGTGCAGCAGGAAATATGGGGAACTTACCTGTCATTATAATCCCGGCAATCTGTGCCGAGAAAAACAATCCATTTGGGGATTCTTCGACCTGCTCAAAGAATGGAATGAGTTATGTGGCACTATCTATGGGGGTAATGATTAACGCTTCTTTTGGTCTGCTTGGACCGAACAAACAAACTCGTTTTCAGCAGACTATATACTCATTCTTGCTCCTTTCTTTGTGCAGATAGGAGCTGTTTTTGTCTGGTCTTATGTATATAATATCGTAAGAGCGTGTGGGAATAACATCCCCACCGATGCCAAAGTGGACTCCAGAATAAAGCAACACGACGAAACCTCAGGAATAACCTTAGACGACAACTGCACAGAAGCATTATTGTCAAAGAATTACTTGAGCTCGGGAGAGAAACGATCAACACAAGAAGTCCAAGTAAATTCTATGCTTCTCTGTTTCGGAAAGATGCATTATTTGAGAGAATATTGTGTTAAAATATCATGACTAACTCAACTCGAAAACAAATGTGTGTCCAATTATCTCATAGCTTCAATTATCTGTCATATGGTCTACTCTAGCTTTCTAATTGATATTAAGTTTTTGCGAATCATAACAGATAATATTAACCTTTTTCCATATGTATCAGCTGCCAGTATTCGGGAAAATTAAACAGCAAGTGAAAACGTGGATGGAAAATATTGAGCTGAGGATGATATTCAGACCTCCAACTATAGCAACAGTACGTTCTTGATGGCTAATTTTACAATATCTCAGAGCAGTCGGTCCAAGATGGTACTTTCTATTTGCATGGATAATGATTGTTTATTTATTAATTAACGAGCGTTACTTCTTGTGTAGATTCTTGGAATCATTATTGGCGTTATCTCTCCAATAAGGAACATCATGGTTGGCGAGAGTGCTCCACTACGTTTCATCGAGAGTTCTGTTGTTTTGCTAGGGTATGACTCCTAATTGACTAATTGTAAATATATGTTCTTAGTTCTATTTGTATACTTTTTTTTTTTTGTGACGAGGAAAACCTGCAACAATTATCCTGGTGCATTTAATGATTAAGTTTCAAAAGTGACCATTCTATTGCCTGGATTGACCTTTTACAGGGATGCAGCAATCCCTTCAATGACACTGATAATGGGGGCAAATCTTTTACGAGGTAACCTTAGTAGCGCCTCGACTGCAGCCCTTCGTCATCATTCTTTTCAATATCTGAACATTTATGCATGTAACGTCGTTTTGGTTCAGGATTCAGAAGATCAGGAATTGGTCTATGGCTTCTCGTGGGGATCATTATAGTCCGGTTCATCGCCTTGCCTGTTGTAGGGATCGTCGTCATTAAAGCTGCACGAAATCTAGGCATGGTGGGATCAGATCCTTTGTATCACTTCGTTCTTCTTCTTCAGTATTCTGTTCCTCCAGCAATGGCCATAGGTAGGATATGGTTTTTCTGGGGTCTAATAGAGCTTACATGATTGAGAAATGGAGATCAATATATATGTAACCTAAACAATTTTTTTTTTTCTTTTGAGTACTACTGATTCTATTACAATGTAGTATCTGTTCATATATAACCTAAAAACTTAATTGTGAAAATTGGCAGGAACGATCACACAGCTGTTTGAGATTGGGGAGACTGAATGTTCTGTGATAATGTTTTGGAATTATGGGGTGGCTTCAGTTGCATTGACACTCTGGTCAACATACTTCATGTGGTTTCTATCCTGACTCTTCTTCTTCAATTCTGTGTATTGCCTGCAGCCTATTTACTAGTTCTTCATTTCTTGATTATTATTTCATCTGTTCATCATCATTTGAAGTTCAAAAAACTGTACTGGCCCTAAAACTTGGGGAACTTATCCAAGCTAGTCACCACCTGTTCTATTGGATCGAGGCTTGTAAGGTGGATTTTAGTCCAAAACTATGTTGTTTCATAGCTTTTAGAAGCAGTATCTTTAGTGGTGTCATTTTTTTTTCATAATCAGACTAAATTTGGTACGATGTGTACATAATCGGTTTATAAATTAAATTAATACTTTAAGCCCAAAATAAAAACTTGTTAATTTTCAACCAAATATATCTTAAAAATTATAATGTAAGAGTTTTTTACACTTTTGGTCCTATGACTTTAGTGTTTCCGTCAATTTAGGTACACGACTTTCATTTTGCCACATTTAGTCCTTGACTTTGATTTTTTTTCCACTTTTAGTCCTTTCGGCCATCCGAGCGATAACTTTTAATCGAAATCAACAAATTGTTATGTCATTAAGCGGTAAAAGTGTATTTTGATAAATTTCTAAATATATTAATAAATAAAATCAGATAAAAAAATAGGAAAAAGAAACGTTATTTGCTTGTTCTGCTTCGCTTTTTAAGCAACAACTTTTAATCAGAATCAATAAAATGTTGTGTCATTAAGTGTAAAATTGTCTATTGATAAATTTCTAAATACATTAAAGGTTTTTTTTTTGAAAACAATACATTAAAGGTTATTTACCCTTAATGGCACAACAATTTTTTGATTTCGATTAAAAGTTGTCGCTCGGATGACCGAAAGGACTAAAAGTGAAAAAAAAAAAATTCAAAGTCATGGACTAAAAGTGGCAAAAAAATTAAAGTCAAGGACTAAAAGTGACAAAATGAAAGTCGTGTACCTAAATTGACGGAAACACTAAAGTCATAGGACCAAAAGTGAAAAAATTTCTATAATGTAATGCCAAACACGGTTTTAAATTACATTTAAATGCTAACCGAAATACAACCATATAATTGTACTAATAAGTAATAATACAACAAGTTTAGGAATTGCATAAACAAAATACTAAAAGTTCATAAACTCAATACATTGTGTTTGATTCAAACATGGGAATCAAAATGGTAATGGAAAAAAATTGAAGGAAATTGCAAGTTGCAACTGAAGGAATAAAATCAAGGAAAAACATAGGCTTTATATAAGTGCTCAAAAAAAAAAAAAGGAAAAAAAAAGGAATGAAAAACTACTCAAACACGTCTATGAAAGAAAACAAAATGAAGAATAATATTAGGAACGACTCCAAGAAAATTGGCCAGTCGATCATGCCAGACCGAAGAAGAGGCACGAGACGACAGAAAAGCCTGCGGACGGGATCCAGGCACAGGCAAGGTATAAAGACCCCCCGAACTACTGCCGCGCAGAAGGATCGCTTTGGTGGTGATATCCTTCACAACAAAATAAGAGGGGTGAAACTCAAAAAATACATGATTATCAGTGGCAAACCTCTGAACAGACAGAAGAGAAGAAGATAAACCGGTCACATGTAAAATATCAGACATCTTAAAAACTCTAGAAGGAGTAGAAACGTTAGCATGGCCAATACGACTAATAATCAAACCCTTACCATCACCAACCCGAAGGGTATCATCACCATGGTAGTCTTCCGAGGAAGGCAGCTATATCAGGAGTGGCATGATGAGTGGCTCTAGTATCAGGCACCCACAAGTGAGAATCAGGAGGAATATGCGCAGTATTATCATTATAAACCATATGAGCCTGAGGTTGCGAGCCAACATATGAATAGCAAGCTAAAGTAGTATGCTCAAGAAGCCCACAAATCTGACAACGCGGCTGCCAAGAACCACCACGGCCTCCCCTTCCACGAGATCTGCCACCACCGCCGGAGGAGCCCCGCTGACCGCCACAAAACTGCCCAGTGGCGTCAGCGGAACGAGACTACTCGCCGGAAGAACCACCGCGGGGCTGCTGTCCTCCTCGCTGTTGCTGACCGTCGCGACGCCAAGACCGACGCCCGCCTCCTCGCTGCGTCACAAACGCAGCCGGACCAGCCACTGCAACACCGGCGTAACTCCCACCAGCCATGAACGACTGGGTTCCGAGCAGCGACGCCAGCTCCTGGAGAGAAACCGGCTGACCCCGAACAGCTAAGGAAGCGGTGAGAGGAATAAACTCCGGTCGCAAGCCCCGACAAACATAAAGATTCTGCTCATCCAATGGAACGCGACGACCGGCGAGAGCAAGATCCTCGACCAACACCTGGGCGCGCGCAATGTAATCCGCAATAGATGAATCACCTTGCTGAATTGTCTGAAACTGGTTGAGAAGATGAAGCGTATGCGCACGAGTCGAAGATGCCAACGCCTGCTCCAACGACTGCCAAAGAGCTTGCGAAGTAGGACAGCCAACAGCTAAATGCATGACTTCCGGCGACAACGAAGAGATCAACATGCTTAAGACAGCTTGATCTTGCCGAACCCACGTTGCATGAAGAGGATTGGGCTGCGCCAGCGGTATTGCGGAAGACTCGCTGGCAGTAGGGTTCGACGCGGGAGGCACCACAGCAACAGCAGGTAACGTGGCAGGAGGGCACGGATTCGATCCGTCAACGAACCCTAATAATTCGTGTCCGCGAAGAAACGGCACGACTTGTGTTCTCCAGAACAGAAAATTGTTATTCGTTAGCTTGAGACTCACATAGTGATGAGCTATGGACATGGAGGCCACCGCTGGAGAGGCCGCAGACGTAATAGCGGCATCCGAGACAGTCCGTTCAGAAGAATTAACAGAACCGTCGGCCATCAAGAGAGAACCCGAACAAACTGATACCAGATGAGAACACAATATCTGTATTGATTGAGTTGAATTGAATACAATGACAAAGGTAGAATATATACAAGAAGACTCACAGAGATACTAGGATAGACAATCCTATCATGACTCAGACTCACAGAGTCCTAATAAGTGAGTTAGAGACAGAGTTTAGCCCTCAAATATTGCAATTCTATTACCAATTTATTTATCAATTGTCTCAATTATTATAGTAAATTAAGTTTAATACAATCACACCAAGAAACTTGTGGTTCAATGGCACCAAGTTACTCCCTTATATAGGAGATTGTGAGTTCGAGTCTTACCTCACAAAATAGCAAAAATGATGCTGACTCATCACCTCATTAGAGTGTGTTTATCTGTCCTTTTCACCTCCACACTCACATCTTTGAATAAACGAGTCCTTTAGATCCACATCTTTGAATAACTTGGAGCAGAAAGTCTCATTAGATGAAGATATAGCAAGGGCAGAGTCTTTTCATCACCTCATTAGAGTACGTGTTTATATGGCTGACAGAGAATAATTCATACTTCATTCTTCTTCTTCATTTAATCTATAACCAAATTCTCTTCACTTCAATAATATTCCGTTAGCATTTCTGTTTTCCTCTTCACCTCTCATTGTGCACACAGTGCAAGAACCACCATCAAGCTCGCACTCTCTCTCTCTCTCCCCATCAGTGGTACGTTATACAAAGTAAGTTTTGCAGCACCGTACCCCTGTCTAGCTGATCTCTCATTACACTTTGGTATAATAGTACATGCAGTTAGCTGTTAGTTGATGATTAAAGAAAGGTAATCGATCTATCTATCAGTTCGTTTTTATCCTTATTTTGATCTATAAAACACACGTACCCCCGATCCTCTGAACAGGTCTATTGCTCATTTCTGTTCGTTATAGCGTTCAACCTTGCATATCTGTTCGACTGCATTAAAACCCCTACAGTTTTCACTGTTTTAGTTTGTTACGTCGTTCTTTATTACAGATGGCGGCGTGTTCGGTTGTAGCTATGGTTGTGGTTCAGATGCTTTTGGGAGGTGACATAGTGCTGTGCAAGGTCGCCGCCGATGAAGGAATGCCGGTGAGCATTATCGTCGCTTACCGATTCATATTCTCCGCCGCTTTCCTTTCTCCTATTGCCTTCATGCTTGAGCGGTACGTCAGTCCTCGCCGGAACTTCCTTTAGCTCTTTATTCCTCTACTCGATCTTCATCAAACTTGCTTATTAGGCCATTCATGGTGTGTTTTTTGCGTCCTCCTATGTTTATGCTCTGTGCCAAACATGTCTGCAGTACTGGTTTAGTACTTTAGTTGTTGTCCATGTTTGGGACCGTGTGTCCTAAGTATTATAGGTCATTGTGCTTTAAACTTGAATATTCCTTTTTGGAAAATTGCCTAGGTTTATGATCTGTACCAGACATGTCTCGCTTCAGCCTCCTGAATATTCTTTGTATTTTTTGACGCAAAATCATAGGATAATTGTAGAATTCGTCACTGTGTGTTAGTTGTGCTCACTTTTCATCCCTAATTTATCAGTGAAATTTGAAGTTGCACTTTTGTCTTTTCGTATTCAATTTTTGTCTCTGAGTTATACTAAAATTGTAAATATTGTTCCTAATATTTTATTAATAAATGGACTAAAAGTGCAACATCAATACTAAATTAGGGACAAAAAATGAGTATAATTAATAGTTAGAGACGAATTCTATAATTATCTAGAGATGAAAAATGTAATTTTTTCTTTTTTTTAAAGCTCAAATTCCTATAGGATAATATATATATTTTATATATTTTTTTTCAAATTACATCTTTCAAATTTGGCTTTATGTTTGACTTTTAGTCTATTTACTTTATTCAGTAATGAAAGACCACGGTTGAAGTGGACAATCGTGCTTCAATCATTTTTTACAGTCTTAATGGGGTAAGTCACGACTTCACATGCGGATACTCTGTTTCTCTCCTCATATTTAATTGAATTACATCTATATATATTATTAAGGTATGCCGTCAGTTAATCGAACCGTTTTAATTGAAATTTTTAAAAGTTTTGTTTTTGAAAAAAATCATTAACATAATGAAACTTTGTATTATTGAATTAATGGAACCAAAAAAAAATTCAGTTAACCAAAATGTTCTGCAAAATGCGAGTTCACGCATGCAATCTATTATGAAAATCCTGAGCAAACAATGCCTGACTATTTATTACTTTCCCCAAAAGTAAGTAATGGATTGTAAATAAACGATGTAAATGGGCCAACCCTAATGGTTTTGGGCTGGCCCTGCAGGGTTGTTGGGTTTATTGGATTGGGCTAAATGGTTTTGTTTTGTTTTGTTTTTGGATTGGGTTAGCTCTAACCCTAAACTATATATTATTGGGCTGATCCAACGGGTTAAATCAATAAACTAAAATTTAAAAATATTAGTAACTATCCACTACTTATTCACAATTTAGTAAAAACATTGTTGTACGTTTTCTCCTTTAATAGAAACTTTAGATGCTCTATTATTTCTTCTTTTTTCATAAATGGAATATTTTGTTAAAATACAAATTTTCATTGAACTTTTTTTTAGCAGCATCTGGTGCGGTTCTTCTTCTTCTTCTTCTTCTTCTTTTTTTTTTTTCAAAAATGAGTAATTATACCACTATACTTTGTGCAAAAAGTCTGATAATAATTCCCCAATTCAAATGGCATTAAGCATTATGTAATACAAACAACATAGAAAAAGAATACAAGTAGATCAATATAAGGGACAACCTTAGTCAAATTTATTAGAAAATTAACTTTATAATCACAATATTCCAAGTTCAATTTCCTGTAACAGTTGTTTATTAATTTTTTTTAGTTTGAGGTTTCATCAGAGCGCACATGAGATAAGAAACACATAATAATTATAAATGTTTAAATAAATAGGACTCAAAATCGAGGAAAATGAAAAATGATTATATTTGCGTGTATTACTACTATTTTCTTTTCTTAAATATGAATAAATGGTAATTTTTGACTAGTTTTATAATTAAAAGTAATATACTATAAGGATATAAACATTATAAAAATATATACAGGGATTTGAGCAAAAAATGAGGACTCACGTTTCTTTTGAACACCAAAAAAAAAAAAAAAAAAAAAAAAAAAAAAAACAACTCAGCCCTTCAAACTTTATTTTAACAAAATCAATTCAGCTTTTCAAAGATCTGCAATCCGGTTTTGGTTCACGTCAGAATGAGCTAAGGAGCAGATTAGGGCTGTAGGGATCCTCAAAGATCTGATTCAGAACAATTGAACAAGAATTAGGTGGTCTATTGGTCTGGCCCGTCAATCCAGTGGGTTAGCCCAACTCCACTTAATAACCCTATAGGGCCAACCCAATTACATTAGTTTTTTATTGGGTTGATTTTGTTGGATTTTAGCCCTGTAATTTTTAGGGCTTATTGGATTAGGCCACTGGTTTAGGGCTAAATTGACATCTTATAAACCCAATTGGGAGATTAAAATGGTTAAGAAGTGCAGCAGTAAATTAACTGAAAGTTTCAAACCGAATTACCCGATAAACAAAATTTTAATAATTCTTTAATCATTAACCGAACTGAACAAATTAGGTTAAAAAACTGTTAACCGAACTTTGTCCGTTCAAACGATTAACTAGAAATTATCCTTAGTTTGTACGTCCCAATATTACAATGTGTGTGTGTGAGAGAGAGTGAGGAACAATAAGTTTTACTATTTGTACCCTTAAATTTTACTACCTCACTTTTATTCCATGATGTGATAAATAATGATATGATATTTTCATTATGTTAGTTCCAAAAAAAAGTGTCTCTATTAAAGATTTATAAAATAAAAAAAAAAGAAAAAAAGAAATTGAGAGTAAAAAATAGAATACATGTAATATTTTTCATATAATTAATTTGTTAAATTATTTTACAGTGGTACTTTATTCAATAACATTGCGAAGACTTCAGCTACACTCGCGGCGGCATCGGGAAGTATTGTCGACCCAGCTATGACTACTGTTATATCTGTCCTTCTAACTACTGTTATATCTGTCCTTCGAAGGTATCAATGTTTTTTTTTTTTTTCTTCAAGAATACATACTCATAAAAGAATCAATGTCTCTTCACCACTTATCACTACTCATTTAGAAGGATAATAAAGATATCATCACACTACATAGTAATTGACAAAATATCATTTATCAATGCCTTAAATAATGATTTATGCTCCTTCACTTAATTTATCATTTTTTAAAATTTATTATTTAAAAAAAATAGACTAGCTTCATTTCATTTAAAAAAAAAACAATATTAAATTTAGATAATACTTTATTTTTAAAAATAATTTTAAAATATTTTTTGTATTTAATAGTACTTTTTAAATAAATTTTATCAACTAATTCTATACTTAATATTATAAAAAGAAATTATAAATAATTTTAATTCTGATTAAACCAACCAAACACATTAATATTTGTATCATCACTGACGGAATGTTGGCAGAATGGCTTAATTGGTCATGAAAGTCATGCAAACTAGGGTACACGTGTCTCCCACTAACTTCAACTGCTGCCATTCTATATATCCCCTCATCAATCATCATCATTATTAAATATTACTCTCTTATTATTCTACAGGACCTAGCTTAATGGTTCATGAATTATCTTTAAAAAAAAATTCACTAAAAATATGAGATAATTGGAAGGTCCAAAAGTCTAAAAAATTAGTATAAAACCTTTAAAATTAATTTATCGTAACTTGAGAAATTTAAAGTACAAACAAATATTAATATTTTATTGATAACTTCAACAATATAACGTAAAGACAAAAAAAATTATGATATATTCCGTCACCACATAATTTAAAATATTACTTTTATCAGTGTTCTTTATTCATCAATAGTACTATGTATAAAGTTATCGACTTGTCCTCATGCAGTCATGCATCGCTTGTTCCCACATCCTTGTGCAGTACACCTTTCTAAAATACACTGTTTAAAAAATCTTGCGGCTTATGCGCTAGGTGTCTTTAAGCCAAGGTAAATTACCTTCTAGGTCGTCGGTCGCTTAGGCGTCCAATTCGGTTGAGTCAGCCTTGTTAATTTTTTTTAACTATATATATATATAGTTAGTTAGTTAGTTAGTCCATCCTTTGGCAGCCTAGGCGCTAGGTGCTATTCTACCTCGCGACTAGTGTCTATTGTAACCATGCTAAAATATAATAATAAAATTCTAAATATAGAAAAGTTAATTCCAGAAATGATCATTCGACTATTGACTTTTACCAATTTTTGTCATCGACTTTTAATTTTATCAAAGTTGATCCTTAACTATTGATTTTGTACCAATTTTGATCATTCTGTTAAATCTATGTTAAATAGGTGTTAAAATTGAGGATAAAAATGTAAAACCAAATATTTTAACCTTTGTTCTATGTAGCCCACATTCTAATTGGTCAATATATTTCAATGTTGTTAATTATTATTGATGTACATGCTAATTCACATTGATAGAAAAATGCATGGTAAATTAGAAGAGTAAAAAATTAACACAAAATAAAGCAAAAAAAAAAAAAAAACCTAATACAATAATAAAATATACAATAACACTCCACATCCAGTTAGAGAATTTACAAACTAACAAACAAAAAAGTTATTACGTAGTATATATTACATTGCAATAAACTAAAAAATCAAAAACAAAATACAGGAAAAAAAATTGATTACTTGAAACAATTTAACATAAAATGTAAAAAATAAATATATTGACTCACATTGTTTCCTATATAATCTTGCGATAGAGGAGGGGAAACAAAGTGAAGAACAAATATTAAAATATTTGAGTTTACATTTTCGCCGCCCTCAATTTTAACACCTATTTAACAGAAGGACCAAAATTGGTACAAAATTAGTTAAGGGACCAACTTTGATAAAATTAAAAGTCGAGAACAAAAATTGGTAAAAGCCAATAGTCAGAAGAATCATTTCTGGAATTAACTCTATTTTAGAATAAACCATTTATAATGCTTGAAAGGTCAGAGGTTTTATTTTAATTTGATGCATGCCATTTTTCTTACTTTGATTTTGTTATGTAAAAAATCTTTCTTGCAATTTTTTGTATATAGTGTGTACATGATTTGTTGTCTGATATATAGGAAGGAGAAAATATCTTTGCGTACAGTTAGTGGAAAAGCAAAAGCGGTCTCAATAATAATATGCATCGGTGGAGCTATGCTATTAACATTTTATAAAGGGATAGAGTTACCCACACACAATCATTTCTCTCTGGTCACTCAACCCGCCGCTCAGTCACCGGCCGCGTCCCATTCCGGCAATTATGCATTGGGAGTAATTCTTGCCATCCTAGCATGCTTGTGTTATTCCATTTCGATTGTGTTACTGGTAACTCACTAAAACCATTCTTTTTTTTCATAATAAAAAAATTTACAATATTATATACTTTACAAAGTTGTATTTATACTTTGTAAGTTGTATTATTTGTTTTTGAGAAGGATATCGTGTTACAGCAATTGATACTGCAATAAAATAGCCCTAACGACTATAGAAATCTTGACTGATATCAATTAGTTGTTGTATTTTGGGTGCAGAGTGTGGTACGTAAGAACTATACATGCCATTATTCAAGCACCTCATTGATGAATTTGATGGGAGCAGTGCAATCTACTCTGTATGCATTATGCATCGAGAGAGATAATTGGTCCGGCTGGAAGCTTGACTTGAAATTATTCCTTATAATGTGTTACTCTGTGAGTTCAAAATTACTACTTGCACATATTTGGACTATATAATTTTCTTGTGTTTTTTTTTTAAATAATGTTTCTTTTTTGTTGGGTTGAATTAGGGGTTTTTGGCGTCTGGAGTTGCTGTGATTTTGTGTATATGGTGCGATAATAAATCAGGGTCCTTATTTGTGTCAATCTTTAACCCCTTAGCTTTGGTGTTCGTGGCACTTGGCAGTTCACTCCTTCTTAACGAGCCATTATATCTTGGAAGGTAATTAAATGAGTTATTTTTAATTACTCTTAAATTGATCGATTTATTACAAGTTTAAGAAAATAAAAATGCTGATATCTTTATATAAGATTGTTGTGCTATTTTGTGTTATAGACAGTGATTAATATATTGATGTGTGTGTTACATATGCATATATGCAACAGTGTATTGGGAGGAATAGTGATAATCGCAGGAATATATGGAGTGCTATGGGCAAAGGAAAGAGACATGAAGCAAGTCTCGGCAGTCTCGGGAACTATCTGTGACATAGAAATTGCCGGAGAGTAACGAACTCATTTTAATTTACGTATTTTCATATTTTATCTCTACTATTATCAGTATTATGCCAGTTCTGTTTCTGGACATAAAAATGGGATTTGTTTTTTATGTATCAAGTTATTTTCATTTCAATAAGGCTCTATTTGGTAGAGTTTATTTTAGAATTTAAGGGGTTGTTTGGTTCAAGTTATACAACAACTAAGAGAATGTGGCATTTCAAAGTTTACATTCTTATATTTGATTCATGCTATCTTACTTTCTTAAGAGAATACGGAGTATAACATTCTCTAAAGAATGCAACTTACCCACATAAAATTTTGAAAGGAATGTGATTCCTTACCTTTCTCGTGGTTTTAGACGATGAGACCCCGTCATTGTTTATTTTAGTTCTAGAAACCTTGAGTGTTATGTTAAAAAATAAAATAATAATAATAATAATAATAATAATAAAGAAGATTTGAGGAGTATTCATGGAGTTACTATATCTAGAGGGATCCAAAATTAGCCACCTTTTCTTTATCGATGACTCTACCACTTCTTATTATTATTCAACGCAAATGATTTGAGTGTGGAGTTTTCAAAGATATTTTTATTGAGTTTAGCACAAACTCCGGTTATGTTATTAATTATGATAAATTTTAGCTAACACGTGTTTGATAACTCAAGGGAAGTGATTATGAATATTATTTATAGGCATAAGGCAAGGTGATGTGAAGGGGAAGTACTTTGGATTGCCATCTCTAGTGAGTTGAAATAAAATAAAAAAAAAATAAAAAAAAAAAATTATGGGCTTAGTAATTGAAACAGTAATCAATTTGTTTCTTTGTCAGGGAATGATTCATCATTCCACATCGTTTTATGTAGTCCACTAGTCCTTATTAGATTTGAGTTAATGAAATTTTTTTGTTTATGAAAATAAAATTAAAATTAAAAATTATAGTAAGGCATGATGATTTCCGTGAATCCGATGTCCCTCCCCAATACCCGTCATCCACATCTGCTCGAAAGTCGAAATTCCGCACTGCAAATCGTCAAACTTAACTTAATATTCACTGCAAACCTAAAACCCCCAACCCTAAATTTCCACCGACTCAAAACAAATTTCAGCACCGCCATAAATCACCAGCTCATAAATTCACGTCTTTCACGGATTAAAATTACAACTTTGATATGTTTTGAATCACGTAACATAGCCGCAGTCTTATATACTCGTCAATTTCATATTAATTTTGCATCTATACACACACAGACACACTCGATCGTGTGTGCGATTATCTTTTTTATGTATGCGTGTATGATTATATATTCAGCTTGAAGAAAAATGGAGTTTGAACCAATGAGTATGGGGAATGATGTGATCGAATTTGATATGATCGGAATTGGGGGCGGGGTTGTGGATGGCGCCATTGACATTGAACACCCGATAGAGGATGATGATGATGATGATCGCGGTGGCGGTGCAGGACTTTCTGTTGAAATTCATGCGCGGGATGGCGATATGAACCTCGAACCTTGTGAGGGGATGGAATTCGAATCGGAGGAAGCTGCGAAAGCCTTCTATAATTGCTATGCGAGACGGGTAGGGTTTAGTACCCGTGTGAGCATGTCAAGGAGGTCTAGGCGAGATGGAGCGATTATCCAGAGATCATTCGTTTGTGCTAAACAGGGCTTCCGAGTTGACAAGGCGAAGCCGAGCTGCGATGGCGATGGCGGCCGAGTTAAGCGCCCTAGGGTGGAGACTAGGGTTGGTTGCAAGGCAATGCTGTTGGTTAAGATTCAGGAGGAGTCAGGGAAATGGGTAGTTGCTGGTTTTATCAGAGAGCATAACCACGAGCTCGTCCCGCCTGATAAGGTGCATTGTTTGCGCTCTCATAGACATGTTTCCGGGGCAGCTAAAGCTTTGATTGATACCTTACAGGGAGCTGGAATGGGCGCGAGCGGGATCATGTCTGCATTGATCAAAGAGTATGGTGGGATTAACAACATAGGGTTTACAGAGCGCGATTGCAGGAATTACATGAAGAGTAGTAAGCAGAGGACACTCGGGGGTGATCCCAAGATCCTCCTGGATTATTTGAAACAAAAACATACTGAAAATCCAGCATTTTTGTATGCTGTTCAGGGAGATGAGGATCAGTGTATGAGTAATGTTTTCTGGGCTGATCCTAATGCCCGGAGCAGCTATACTTATTTTGGTGATACTGTAACATTTGACACTACTTACAGGTCAAATCGGTATCGATTGCCTTTTGCCATGTTCACCGGGGTGAATCATCACAGACAGCCAGTGTTATTTGGTTGTGCCTTCCTACCAAATGAGTCCGAGGAATCATTCATTTGGTTGTTCAAGACTTGGCTCACAGCAATGTCTGGGAAACCACCTGTTTCGATTACAACTGATCACGATAGACTGATCAGGTTGGCTGTTACACAGGTGTTCCCCGAGACACGTCATAGGTTCTGCATGTGGCATATCTTTAAAGAATGTCAAGAAAAGCTTTCGGATGTGCTCTCCAAGCATCCGAACTTTGAAGCAGAGTTTTACAAATGTGTGAGCATGACCGAGTCCATTGAAGAGTTTGAATCTTGTTGGTTATCCCTAATTGATCGATATGATCTCCGGGAAAATGAATGTCTTAAAACAATATTTGCTGATCGTGGGCAATGGGTGCCGGTCTACTTGAGGAACACGTTTTTTGCTGAAATGTCTATGACTCAACATAGTGATAGCTTGAATTCATATTTTGATGGATACATGAATGCATCAACAACTCTTCAGCAATTTGTCAAACAATATGAAAAAGCTCTGGAGAGTCGCTATGAGAAGGAAGTCAAAGCAGATTATGACTCCATAAACACTGCCCCTGTTCTTAAGACTCCATCGCCCATGGAGAAACAGGCTAGTGAGATTTATACTAGAAAACTGTTTGCAAAGTTTCAAGGAGAGTTGGTTGAAACACTAGGTTTTTTGGCCACGAAGGTTGAGGATCAGGAGCTAATAACTACGTATCAAGTTTCCAAATTTGGGGAAAGTCATAAATCATACTTGGTGAGGTATAATGTTGGGGATATGAAAGCATTGTGTAGCTGCCAGATGTTTGAATTCTGTGGTATTCTCTGTAGGCATATATTGACAGTCTTTAGAATCACAAATCTTCTTACTCTACCTTCTCAGTATATCCTGAAAAGGTGGACTAAGAATGCAAAAAGTAGTGTCATGTTGGATGAAGGAACCAACAATTCATTAAATAGTTGTCGAGAATCTCTTACTCAAAGGTATAACAATCTTCAGAACGAAGCGCTAAGATATGTAGATGAAAGTGCCGGAGATGAGGAAATTTATAATGTGGCATTGGATGCTTTACGAGAGGCTGCAAACAAAGTTGCCATTGCTAAAAGAAACAGTGACAAACTGTCTATTATCAATGGACCTGGCGACATACAAGAAAGCACCATTCGTTTAAGCCATGCAAATACCAGAAGTCAGGATCATCAATTGGATCCAGAGAAACCATTACCCCTAGTAAGTTGAGATTTTACCCTTCTTTTGTTTCTTTTTGTGAATTTAACTTCACAAGCATTAAAAGTGAGCTCCTTTTCTAGGCTTCTAACTGTGTAGACTTGTGTGTAATTTAAGATAAATTTGTGAGGCAGTTGTGTTTTAGGGAAAAAAGAGCCTGGCAATATCACTAAGAACAGTCTTTGTTTAGAGTTTTTACCATTCTTTCTTAATTATAAGCTGGAAAGATGAGGTATTTGCCTCCAAAGTTGCAGGCATCATTACTCATTAGATACGCTTTTATGTTTTATTGTAGCCTGCAACCTACAGTAGTACTTTGAGCTTTGTCCAGAGCATTGTATCGAATTCAGAGATTATTGGATCATGAAAAGTCCTGTTTGTTTAGATATGTTAAATTCTAAGATTTCTGGTATAGTATCAATGTTATGAATTTAGGCCATCTATTTTTGTTTCATACTACAATGGTATGATCAATTTCATCACGAGGACGAGAATGTTAATGTCTCATTACTTTTTGACTAACATATCCAATTCCTTTGTAGGATGAACAGGACAGAAAGATACAGAGCCTATCGAGGCAGCTTGAGCATGCAGAACAAAAATGTGAAGCATATCGTGCCAACTTACTGTCAATCTTGAAAGATATTGAGCAGCAGAAGCTTCAATTAATGGTTAAAGTTCAAAATATCAAGTTTGGGTTGAAAGACTAGGATAGGAATGACTTTGTAAGTTGTTACAAAATGGTGTTTGGTTTTACTACTTTTTAGCTGCTTAAGTAATTGATAGCATTCTTTGTAAGTATTTATTTTTTTTCCAACTAGCTATTCACATGAAGCAAAATTGAGCTCAGTAATATTCCAATTAGACATATGGGTACAAATGAAAATGGGGTCATGGCTTTCTTAAAAATTGTGTAAAAACCCAACTAGTGTGGATGCTTAATGGACAACAAAACTGTATTCTTGATTAGGGTCTCAGCAAACTGTTTTCTTGATTTGATTTCAAGATTTCATTTTCAACTTTGGTTTAGATTGATTCATTCCAATTTGAATGCCTTCACTATACCCTCAATTTCCCTTTTATTTATTTATGCTTTGTATTTTAGTACAACATTAAAACAAAGTGCAGATTAAAATACATTAAAGAATTCTTAGCTCGCGATCACCATGCCCAAACTTCTTTTTGTGCTTTTCAAAGAGATCTTGCAGTGCTTCAATGAATCGATCATGCACTGCCACAACCTTTTCAATAAATTCAAGAGGATAGTCAATTAGGACAGAAAAGAATGTGACTAGATTAAGAATGGTGAAATATATGTATGGAAAGATACCTCTCCCACTGTGGGTTGTGGATTTCTCTTGACTTCAATGGGTTTCCCAACCACAACATGCAAGGGTTGTCTAAAGGGTATAGGAGATCTGCAAGAGAAGGTTCAGGGTACACTATGAGACTGATTAGAAACTTGAATAGAAATAGTTTGTAAGGTGAATGGCTTACCCCATGATTCCCCAGAAAATAAGCGGTGTGAACTTTATAGCCCGGGAAAATTCCAAAAACAGTTTATTGTTCGGCTTCCACCACTTGTAGACACCTGACTGCAAATTTCACACAAAAATGGTAGGGTAAGTAGCCTTGCTTTTTAACAGAAGCATCAAATATCAAGTGTGTGACACAGAATGATTGGCAGAGCAGTGAACAGATAAAATTTACTATGAAGCAAGCAAACATATCCAATGATAGGAATATAAACTGTACTAATCCTCAGAAACTCCCAAATTTGTGGACAGGAAGTAGTTACAAGAAATGCAAGGCAACAATGAAAAAAGCCAAAAATCACCTGGCCAAAGCAAAATACAGGAACCAAAGGCTTGCCCGTTTCTATAGCGATTCGTACAAATCCTTTTCTTGCTTTAAGGAAAGCAATCTACATAATAGACAACAGGTCCCCATAAGAGTTAATTCCAAGCAGAGTAATCAACATTACAAGGAAAGCGCGAATAGTGAAATTAGCATATCAATACATCTTTCAGCATCTAGAATAGACTAAGTTTAACTTTCTTGAGAACATGGTTGTTAAAAGAGTGTCAAAATAAACTAGAACTTACAAGTTCCCTTTTACTTTTGTAGCAAATGCCGAATGGGACTTGTTAATAAAACGGTTTTAAGACCCCCTCAACCATGTGCTTAATGTACATAGAACAATACAGGATTGTGGAGCACCCTTTCACAAAAGATGCATGATTGTTGGCATAAGGTCTTGTCACCTTTTAATATCTAAATCTACTACTATTATAGGACAGCACAACAGGTTATGTCACTAAATTGAGTAAATCAGTAAACATATAAGAATACCAAGTGAAACTGGTGATTTTATCATTTTTTCTCCTTCACCCCTTTTCTTAAGGAAGTAAAATAAATGGTTTATAGAAATCAAGTATATCCTAACAGAGCTAGATGGTTTATATTAAACCTCAGAACTATGATCCATATAAAATGCTTCTTGAACTCCACCAGGCACTATGATGCAGCTGTAGCCAGATGACAGAAGGGACTTGAAATTTTTCCTTGTTGCAGCTGATAGTCCCAACCAAGTCCATATATGCCTCAAAAATGGTGTAAAAAATACCTGTCAAGAGTTTGAACAGTCAAATAGAACTCAACAAGAAAATGACCAACATCAAGACTTCTTGCTAAGCAGGAGGCAGCAAATCTTACAGCAGTACTAGCAAGCACTTTGATTCTTGGCAAAGGCATGAAGCCTGTAAGGTCGGCGAGTGAAACAACTCCAATTGGCCAAACCGAATGTGGTTCATAGCCAAAAACTGCAAGAAGAACAATAGCACAGTAAGTTCACTGTTCATACCAAACAGACTGGGAAACTTTTTCTGTTCTTAATTTGGGGAGCAGCAGAAGGGAGAGCAAAGGGAGCTGATAAAATTACCAAAGCAGAAGGAAAACTTTCTGCATTCTTAGTGTCAAAATTACAATTTCACAGAACAATCACATACAATGTTACAGAAAACAAATCACGAAAGGGAGAATATAAAAAGCATAACAAATTTCAAGAAGAAGACAGTGATTGCTTGATCGCCAGAATAGTAAAGAATTAAAAATAAACTCCTTTGCTTTCCCTTTTTTATTGGAGAACTTACTGTATGCTTGATTGGGATCGAATGCTTTAATATCCTCCACATGCAGGTGCACTGGAAAGTAGCCACAAGCATGCTTACATATGTACCTGAAATCGGCCAAATTCTCAATAGCACAGCACAGCGAAATCGAAATATTTTCAAAAAAAAAAGGATAACCATGAAACTGAAGCATTTGAATAGATAAAATTGCAACATAATAGAAATCAAACCTAGCTAATCTTCGGCCCCATTTACTTTTCTCGTCAATCGGAATCACCGCAAATATCAACAACACTCCTACTACCCTGGATCAAATTAAACAAAAAATTCAAATCTCATACGAAATGAAGGCGGCACCTATGTAGGGAGGAAGTAAAGAGCAATACGCAATGGCTTTAGAGAAGGGGAGGAAGACGAAGGAAAGCAAGACGATGATGCAGTTCAAGTGGATGGAGCCAAGCCACAGCGACATCGCAAGTATGGTCTGAAACAAGGAGCCGTCTCCCGTCCCCTTAAATTCCGCCGGAGTTGGCGCCGGCGACTCCTGCTGATCAATCCCGCTCTTTTCCTCCATCAAATCCAAACAAATCAACAAACAATCCCTCACGTCCTATGCGTTCGCCTGTATATGCATACAAATATATGTGTATGTATATAAATATAGGTATACGAAGCAGGTGAGAAAGTGAAAGAGTAAGCAAATCTAGAACACAACTCTGCTTCTTCTAGTAACTACGCTTTGAACACATCGTCTCCCTAACAGCCTGTCAACCTCCAACCTCCAACAGTCCAACTCTCAGAGCGGAGGTTACGGGTCGGGTCGGGCTATAACAAGCAAATCAGCCAGGAAAGGATTTTTAACATCTGACCCGGATGGAAAGAGTATTATTCCGGGTCAGATCCGAAAAGCTGTTTTCACTGTTCAACTAACTTTTCTGTGATTTCTCCGGATCCAATCCCTTTCGTTCGTGCTACGAATTAATTATAGTCATAATTACCATAATCTTTTTAACTAAAGATTCTGGTAAACTCATTTATTGTTAAGCATCATAAATAAAAATAATAAATATATAATTTAATTATCATTTTAGGTTTTTTTTTAATCTTGGGTGGCTCTGACTAGGAAAATCCACATTCACTGCATACATTGATTTAATTGACAAATGATCACAAAAAAAATAAATTAATATAAGTTGTTATTGATTCAAACTAAAATGGTCAATAAATTGCTCTTATTTAGAGTCAAATTTTTCCTCCGCACTCAAAATATATATATATATATATATTGTACGAATATATCTTAAGAACGAACAATTGCTGTGTTTGGAGTCAAACTGCTACTCTAAATCGCTAATTATCATGTAATCAGCATTTTGATCAAGTCAAAACGCTGATTATAGTCGAATTCGTCAAAAAATGCCGGATCCGTTGTTATCCAAACAAGAACAGTATAAACTATAAACATAGCGGTTTGTCTTTTTTATTGTGGTCAATAATGGAGTTGCGTGCTTGCGTCTAGGGGCTGTACCTGTACTCTCTTCTTTTAGAAGTTTGCCAGCGAAAAAGACTGATATGGGCATGTGGCCATGACTTTCTCTTTTTCATTCCCATTATTTCATTTCTGCAAAATGAAAAATATCACATTTTCTAAGATTTACTAAATTTCTCATGGAATATATCCAACCCCATGAGAGAATTCAAAGATTTTTTTTTTTTTGTTCGGCACAACGTGTGATATGATTGCAATCCAAAAGCGTCAAACACGCTTTCAACAGTTAGCAAATCTTGAGGTTGCTTGCACGTTACTGTTGCAAGTAAGAATATACTCCCTTCATTGCTCCAATATAATGGACCATTATATTATCTGCAACTCAAATAGCCCTGTCCATTTATTCTTACCAGAAAACAACCTTGTAACAGTTGTAAGAAACTGAGGAATCTGTCAAATAAGCTCTCAAGATGGGTCTCAAGACCGTCTAGAAGGTGTCCAAGAAACACAGACCAAGCGGCCTAGAATCAACAGAATAAGCTGTCCAGACGGGTCTAAGATCGTCATCTAGAGGGTGTCCAAGAAACACAGACCAGCCCGTATGGGCAGCTCAACTGGTAACAGGGGTGAAGTTTGGGAGCAAAGAAACACAGACCAAGCTGCCCAGACTCAACATGCCACTATTGTTCTTTCAATATATTATAAACAAGGCAACACCAAAATAAGTAAAGATCAATGGTTAGATATACATGCCAGGGAATTCACCATCAAGAAAGAACAGCTATATATATAAGCATTGGCAAGTAAAATGTTAGAAGATTAGAACACTTGTAGAGAAGTATAGAACAAGATGCTATGCACACCAGCAACAAATGCCCATAGGCTAAAGAGAGGGTTGAGTTTTCACCTTTGTATTAGTAACATGAAAAACAGTATTCATGTATGAGTTACATTG
The DNA here is from genome assembly GCA_003576665.1 of Ipomoea trifida. Classification (NCBI taxonomy): domain Eukaryota; kingdom Viridiplantae; phylum Streptophyta; class Magnoliopsida; order Solanales; family Convolvulaceae; genus Ipomoea; species Ipomoea trifida. The sequence goes on along the minus strand of CP025648.1, from coordinate 23,462,198 downwards.
TCGATGTTTCAGATTGTGATGACGATATATTAGCATAGCTACCTTGCACAACGTAGTAATCCTAGAGCTGCTGTGCAAAAATCTTTACAAGTAGATACAACTCAAACGAAGAACATTGTACAAGTGAGTAACAAAGAATCTATAGATACCCATCCCTCTTGTCTTGCTCCTCTGCCTCCTTGTTAGCCGCTTGAACCGATTTGAACCAAAGAAATCCCTGAATTTAACCAAATTATCTATAAGCATTTGTGCTCATGTATAGCTTCAATAAAACCTAAGCTAGATTGTCACATGTAATTACCTAACCAACTAGAACATTTGTGTTTTCATGGATTCACATGGGAAAAGGGATACAACTTTCCAGACATATATCACACCATTCATACATTCCAACTTCTTAAATTTGATCATTTGAAAGATTAAAAGAACCAACTAAACTAAAAACCAAAACTAGGAACACAAAATTTTGCAGAAACCCATAGTAGCAACTAGCAAGGATAACTAGAGAAAGGAGGTGTTTGATAAATAGCTGATAGCTAATAGCTATTAGTGATTGGATTAGTGGGTTTGACTAGTTAATAAGATTAGTTGATTGTAGAAAAATGTTTTGTAAAATAGTGTTAGCTTATTACGTGCAAATGACTTTCTCAAAAAGCTAATAGAAAGAGTTCTTTTTGAGTAATTTTTTAAATTTTAGCAATAAGCTGTTACAAAAAGTTAATTAATCCAACAATTATATTGGTTGTTTAGCAAGTCAAATAGCTAATAGTTGTCAAATAAGCTTAAAATTGAATGATAAGCTGACTATGTTAGCAAACATGCCAAAATGAAAGACTTACAGAAGAGGGAATGCCTGTGAAAACAAAGAACCCAAGTAGAGGAGCATAAAATGCACTATCGGGGCTCACAACTCCAAAAACGGGTTTTTGATTCACATACTCAAAAATCGAACCGATCTGCACAAAAACCCAATTCAAGAATCCATCAAGACGCAATCTTTTTGCGAAATTCATCAAATCCACATAGTATTGATTCAAGAAGAAGGCTTACAGCAGCAATGGCAGTGATAGATGAGGCCAGAAGGTACACATAGAAGGGAACCTCAAAGCTGGACGAATCTTTCTGGGACTCATTTCTGGCCCACGGGGGCGGCTCTTCTGACCCGGGTTTGGCCCAAGAGGGAACCGAAGGGTCTTCTCCTTCTCCTTCTTTGCTTGTGTTCTTAGCAGAGCCCTCTGTGACGGCCAAAACTCTAAACTTTCTTTGACTGTGGGAAGAGCTTCTCTTCTTACGGTGATGATTGGGCGTGGTGAAATGGAGAGAATTGGGGCAATATAGAATGGGTTTGCTTGAAGAACAATGGAGCGGTGAATGTGAGGTCGGGCCGCAGAGAGATAGTGAGGCTAGCGTCGCCATGGCTATTGCTTTTGGCCCTAATGGAACCAATGGCTGATGTTGGCTCACTCGCAAAATCTAGTGGAGATAAATCTACTACATAGAGTACAGTGTCATTACACATCCACGTAATTGGGGCATTTGTGCTAAACCATCTCACAAACTTTTTTTTTCTTATCATGATTTGAGGTTATGCAAGGAATAAAATCGCATTAAAAAAGGTTTGGCCTGTCTGCCTGGTAAATGGTTTTTAACTGATTGTGTTAGAGGTATGACTAGTTGATAATATTTGCTGATTATATAAAGGAGTTTGGTAAATTAACTGTTAGCTAATCCATATTTCGTATAATTTTTCTCTCAAAAAAACTAATTAAAAAGTTGTTTTGAATAATTTTTTGATTTCAACATTTTGGAGTTAAAAAAAAAAAACTAATTAACCAAACATTTATATTAACTTTTTAACCAAATCAAACAATTAACAGTGGTTAGATAAGCTAAAATTGACCGATAGGCTTAATGAACTCAATTTAGAGATGTGTTCAAAATAATCAGATGTATGATTTTCAAGTACAAGCATTATGCATCAATTACTCAATCACTTCTTTCACGACAATATCTCACGAACTTTGATCCGTAAAAAATTGGTATGGGTTAACAAAATAGGTATGAAAAACATTCTGCATGGACTTTTTGCCAATTCTTCTTCTTCAACATTCTGCTTTCTGCATGGACTTTTTGCCAATTTTCTTCTTCTTCTTACCAATTATTTTCTTTATATTACAAAGGAATGTCAATAGGACCAAGTTGTTCGATGTCAAGCTGTCGAGCTTATCACTTTAGACTTGTCATTTTTTTTTTAAACCACTTATCATTTTTCTTTGTTGAGTTTAGAATATTTTGCCCTAACATTAACACATTACTATCAAACTTACCAGCAGTCTCAACTAAAAATTTTGACAATTTAAAATTAACATTTCAAATTCTCATTTTTAACAAACTAGCACATTTTACATTAATAAATATAAACTTAAACATAATTTAATTCGTCTAAATCATCATTTTCAAACTCCAACTCAAAAAAACATAATATAATTATGTAATAATTAATTTAATACATAATGCAAGTATGTAACATTTCTATTTATACTTTAAAACAATAGTTGAAAATAAGCATTTTTATATTATATTAATTAACTTTTGTATCTAAAATTATATTAATCATTTACTTATTTTATTTTTCATAATGGATATTAGTTTAGTTGTGCAATGCATGTATTATAACTAGTTAGTAAATTTAAACTTAAACATCATTGAATCAATCTAAATTCTCATTTTTAAAATTCAGCTCAAAAACATAACACAAGTATGTCATATAATGTAAGTATGTAACTTTTATATTTATACCTAAAATGTTTAAAATAAAGCAATAGAATTAACGACATGTAATTTGCAAATTAAATAAAATTATGTTTAAATGTTGCCGGTCACACATATATTAATTTATATCTTATAAGAGAATTAACAATATAATGCTAGTTTCATAATATCAAAATAATATAATGACCTATATCAGTATATATATTTCTTTAACATTAGGTCTTTAATTTATGAATGATTGATAGTGTGTGTATATGAATGAGCTTAAATGAGAACAACCAACTCATGTAAAAAGTGAAAACTGATCGCTAATTCTTATTGACTAAGACTAAACATAATTAAGGTGGTACTTTGACTATAATTTTATCCTAGTAATACTTAAATCATTGTCTTTTTCATTTTACCACCCATAATACCTATTTATAACTATGTAATGACATAAAAAAAAAAAAAATCATACTTCATATCATCACAATTATAATTCATGACTATTTTTATTTTGTTATATCTTTAGACCCAAAAGTAATCCACATCTTCAAATAGTATTCTACAATAACATTAAGTATACAAAATAATATTTAGGAGTTACTGTAACCAAATTGGTCGGCCTGTTAGTTTGGTAACCATCAAATTTCAAATTTAAATTTAAATTTAAGTATGAATGACCTATTAGTCTTATTCATCTGAGTCCATAAAGTATAGACAATCTAAATTAGTTTATTTTTTTTATGATCATTTTTTTTTTGTATGACTTAAAAAAATAATACTCGTAATAATTAGGTCTCAGCTAGTCAACTTGTCAAGTAGCAAGGTGAGGACCATTATGCATGACAAAAAAGACACGCAAGACTTTTGCAAGTAGGCTTGAAAGTTTCAACGGACAAAGACCTAAGTAGAATTAACGGCACGTTTGGTTCACGGAATGAATTTAGAGGGAATAAGAATGTTATTCCATAAGGAATGGAATATGTAAGGAATAGAACATAATTGTATTCTAAAATCTGCACCCTTTCTGGGTGTGAATATCTTTGGATTATGCTCATATATATAAAGAATAACTTGCCATTATTTTTAAAATATTTACGTGGGTTTTGATCTTTGTATTGTTGCAAAAAAAATGATAATTGAATTTTTAAGGGTAAGATATATAATATTGAGCATATATTTTTATGACTTACGTTATTACGCATATAAAATACTAGTATAATAATATAACAATAAAATTAAACTTTTATAGAGTTCATATAAGATTTTCTTAGATACAATTTACTTTTCTTATATAATTTGTGAATTATTATACAATAATTGAATTTACATTATGTACACTTTAAAAAAATTAATTTTGAATTTTGCTTGTCATTTAAAAAAAACGTAGGCAACACGAGAACTGGATTACTGGACAAAAAAGACATGCAAGCTGGCTATTAAGTGTGGACATGTATCAACCCCACATTTGTTCCATGTTATCCACCTCTATCATTCTGGAATGCTACAAAATAATAGCTAGGAATAACTCCACTCAAATTAATCAAATTGCTAGCTTAGTAATTATACATAAAATTTTAAATTTAAATTATATTCCAGTATTTTTTGAATACTACTAATTCTATTACAATGCAGTATAACAGGAAGGGTTTGATGCCACTAGACTACAAGGTCCTTGGCAAATTATATTCCAGTATGAATGATATGTATTAGCGTTATTCATTTGAATTAATAAATTATAGATAACTTAAATTATTATTATTATTATTATTATTTTGTTATCCTTCGATTTTCCATGTGGCCTAAAAAATTTATGATCAATAGGTCCCAGCTTGTCAAGTAGCAAGGTGATGATTAGGACCATTATAGACATGACAAAAAAGACATGCAAGACTTTCGCAAGTAGACTTGGAAGTTTGCAACTGACAAAAGCCTACGTAGAATTAAATATACAAAAATCTGCACCCTTTTTGGGTGAAAATATATTTAGAAGAGTTCTATTACATATAACCTCAAATTATACTCTCTAATTTTTACTCTATATTTTGATAAACAATTATATGATATTTTTATTATGTGGATTTTTAGAAAAATGTCTATATAAAAAATTTGTGAGAAGAAATAAAAAATGAGAGTGCATATAATTTTTTCTATTTTGAGTATGTTCATATATAATAATTGAATTTACCTTATTCACATTTAAAAAAAAAATGATTTCGAATTTTGCTTGTCATTCAAAAAACGTAAGCAACACGACAACATGATTACGGGACAAAAAAGACATGCAAGCTGGCTATTATGTGGGGTCGTGCATCAAGTCATCAACCCCACATTTAATTTGTTCCATGCATGTTACCCACCTCTATCACTCTCAGGAATGCTACCCAGGTCGTTCAATACTTTAGTAACATGGTCTTTTTAGCAAATATAATAAATATAAAATTGAGTGTTATTTTAACATAATTGTTTTACAAATCACACATAAAAATCAAACCGTATTAAAAAGACCTGATACAACAAACTTTATAGAAAAAGTTTTGATAATAATTGAACTCATGAGCCACATGTCTTCCATTTACTCTTTTTCTATGTATGTCATGTTTACTTTTTAAATGTTAAATATTTTATATTAATTTATTTTATATCATCTTAATGTACTTCTTAAATATATACATTTTATTTGTGAAAATTAAATTGAATAATATATATATATTACAAATTTTAAAGTAGCAATCATACTAAAAATCATATTAGTAAAATTAAAAGTCGAAATCTTTTAATATAAAAATTATACTTTACTTTTCAAACATCACTTCTCACTTCTTTTGATGAAGAAAAAGAAAAGAATAAAGAGAAAGATTTATACTTTATATTATCTTATACTACGTATAATTTTAAAAGTATATATAATATTTTGAGTACTATTAGCTTTATTCTAAAGTAATATCTGTTCAATATATTTTCTTCATTTGGTGTAATCTAATCAGTTAATATTCGAATATTAAAGATTCGGTCCTGTGACCTTTCCTCGGTGGCAACTATATCAAATATAAATGATAAGGAGTATCTATCTATAGTAATTTATTTTGAGCGACGGAGAAAAATTCGGATATGCATCCAAATTAGATACTTTATGGTTAAAATTGACAAGTTGACTGGGTTGACTGGACTCAGCTACCAGTCAAAAGACGTCAATACTAATTGATAAAGTAATTGAGGATCTCCACTCTTCTTCAGTAGCTCTCAGTCCTTCAATTCCCCTTCTTCTCCGGGATCCTCCTTTCTCACAAACCCATTAAAATGAGAGCAAAGGTTTCCGCCGCCGTGACGGCCGTCGTCTTTCTTTGCATCTTCCAGTTCCAGTCCCTATCGCAAGCCGAAAAGCTCAAAACTTTCCGGTTTGAGTATGGAAACTTCGATCAAAGCTTCTACGACATTTTGGACGTCAAAAACGCAACAATCAGCAATCATGCCCTCCAAATCACCCCAGACACGGCCCAAGAGGACTCATATATGCTCAACACATCCGGAAGAATCTTCTTCAGCAAGTCTTTTAGACTCTGGGATGGCGGCGATGTAAAAGGCAGAGTCGCATCTTTCAACTCTTCTTTTCTCCTGAACATTTTCCCCCAGAAGGGCTTCGCCGCCGAGGGGGTCACGTTCTTGATTTCTCCGACCAAGGACGCGCCGCCGCCGAACAGCTACGGGGAGTATTTAGGGCTCACAAACGCCACCACGGATGGGAAATCGCGTAACCAAATCGTGGCCGTTGAATTTGATACTTTCAAGCAGGATTACGACCCGGACGGGAATCACGTAGGGCTTGATATAAACGGGGTTAGATCTAAAAAGGTTGAATCTTTAGGGCCTCACGGGATAATTTTAGCCCCTATTAATACAACCGCGATTTACTATAATATCTGGGTGTGTTATGATGGGGTAGCTAAGGTTATAGAAGTCTACATGGCCGAGCAGGAGAGAAACGACCCAACACCGCCGCGCCCATTTTCGCCGGTGCTAAGATCGGAAATAAACCTCCGGGAGCATCTGAATCAAGAATCCTATTTCGGGTTCTCCGCTTCAACTGGGATTAAGTACCAGCTAAACTGTGTTTTGAGATGGAACTTCACAATTGAGTATTTCCCGCAAAAGAAGGGATCTTTGTGGGTAATTGCGGCGGCGATGGCGGTGGCCGTGGTGGTGGGGAGTATAATTGGGGGAGTTTGGGTTTTGTGGAGGAAGAGGAGGGTGAGATCTAAGTCAGCTATATTGGGGGCACTTCAGTCATTGCCGGGAACAGCTAGGGGGTTTGAGTTTAAGGATTTGAAGAAGGCTACTAACAAGTTTGATGAGAAGAATAAGCTTGGAGAAGGGGGGTATGGGGTGGTTTATAAAGGGGTTTTGGCTGGTGAGGAGTTGGAGATTGCAGTGAAGATTTTCTCGAGAGATAGTATAAAGCAAGAGGATGATTTCTTGGCTGAGCTTACCATCATTAATCGCCTCCGCCATAAGCATCTTGTCAAGCTTCTTGGTACATTTTCTTCTCCTCATCATCTTCATTTAACAATCATGAAATCCCCTTGTTATTATAGCTTGAATTATACCTGTTTTGATGGTTCTGTTTCTTTCTAATGCAAAGTGATAATTGTTGTGTGTGTATGTATATATATTGTGAAGTGTTGGGTATGTCTCATATCTACGGAACAGAGTGGAGTTGGTCGGCCTCTATGGTATAGTACAAGGGTTTTTTTGTACAAGTACATATTTAGAGTCACATATAAATATGTGAATCTTGTCAAACCCAATGTTGCAGAAGGCGCAAGGCACTAGTCAGGTGCTCGGGGGCGCCTAGTGTCTAGGCGGCCAAGTAATCCGAGTATATCGTCTCCACTTTTTTCACTTAGATATTTGTTAGACTATACTGGAGAAGTATAAAAGGGGAGTAGCAGAGCAGACAGAAAAACCACTCGGCTAAGTTGGGCACCGACTCGGTCGAGTTAGACGCCCGAATCAACCAAGTTAGGCGCCTAGTCGTCCAGTTAGTCGGTTGGCTGATTAAAAGCCGCCTAGGGCTGAAATCACCTCGGCCTAGGGGCGCCTAGTGCCTAGTCGGGGCTTAGGCAGCCGCCTAGGTCGAATTTTACAACACTGGACTCAAACCACATAAATCTTGACTTTTTTTACTTTCTGTCATTGTTGTTGCTTCTTGTTCTGGTTAGTCTTAGCATGAACAATCCTGAAAACTAGCAGAAGAATACAGGTTGCCATAGAGAGAATCCAAAATGTCTGCTTTTCTTGCCATGCTTGATTGCTTGCATAGTTTGGTGTGTATAAGGAGTATTGTGAAGTAATAATAAAGTAAATATGTGAGTATATAATGTATGTTTGTGACAGGATGGTGCCACAACAAGCATGGGAAGTTGCTTCTGGTGTATGAGTACTTGCCTAATGGCAGTTTGGATAAGCATCTGTTCTTAAAGTCAGGGGGAGTTCCTCTCAGCTGGAACCTCAGATACAAGATTGCATCCGGGGTGGCCTCGGCCTTGCACTATCTGCACAACGAGTACGAGCAGACGGTGGTGCACCGTGACCTCAAGCCAAGCAACATCATGCTCGACTCCAACTTCAACGCCCGCCTTGGCGACTTTGGCCTTGCACGGGCGCTAGAGAACGAGAGATCCTCGTACTCTGAGACCGCGGGAGTGATGGGCACGGTAGGCTACATTGCGCCCGAGTGTTTCCACACCGGGAAGGCCACTCCGCAATCTGATGTCTACGCGTTTGGGGCGGTCTTGCTCGAAGTAGTGTGTGGCAAGCGCGCGGGAGCCAAGATTGGCGGTTTTGAGTACTTGGTAGATTGGGTTTGGCACTTGCACCGCGATGGACAGATCCTAGACGCAGTCGATGGGACGCTAGGAGACGAGTATGCTGTCGAAGAAGCCGAGAGATTGCTGCTCCTTGGGCTGGCTTGCTCACATCCTATTGCCAATCAGAGGCCACAAACATCAGCCATAGTTCAAATGATGCTAGGGTTTTTACCTGTGCCACATGTTCCACCTTTCAAGCCTTCATTTGTGTGGTCTTCCATGGTTCCAACCAGCATAGATTCTAGTATGACTGACACCTCAAGCTTTACAACTTCTCTGAATAGCTCTGCTGTGTACACTCAATAGTTTTTTTTTTTTTTTTTTTTTTTTTTTTTTTTTTTTTTTTTTTAAATTTTACAATTAACTCTATTACATTGTAATATATGTTCATATATACTGAAGCACAAAAAGTTAGTATCGTCTCGATCTCATTATCTCCAATATGAGAGAGCCATTACATGCCATCTGAGCATAAAGTGCTTGGCTACACTCAATAGTTATTGCTCAGATTACTTTAAAGTTTAAATTGCATTACAATGGCTTGACAGATCCAATAGTATTAGTTGCAATCACTCTCAGTCCTTAAAAGTAGAATCTCATCTCTAATTTTATAAAGTTGCCTTGGGCTTTTGCCAAACATACACTTTTAGGTATAACCTTAAAATATGTGCACTAAACTTATGCATGTTATGCTTGGCATATTCTAGTGTGATAATTTATAAGTGAGAAAAGGACCAATAAGCCATTTTTGAATTTTAAATTGAAAAATCAATCAAGTTCCTAAATTTTAAAAAGTTACACTTCAACACATTAACTTGTCATTTTTTTTTTTTTTACATTTGAATCCAATAACTAGAGTTTCTACCCGTAATACTCGGTAATTAGTGTTTCTACAAGTCAACGATTCCTTCCTCAAGAAGAAGGTGACACCGATTGCCTTCTTTCCTTCTTGAGAAAGAAGGCGCCGCTGGTCATTTTCTTTAGTGGGAAGGTGACCAGCGAGCATTCGACAATTTAAAATTAGTTGTGCTTGTTGGATATTGAAGACAATATAAAAGAAGGGTAATAATATTGATAGTGGGCAAAGCAAACCCTGCTTTGAATTAACTGGGAATTGAAATGTAGACATTTATTACTTCTTGTAGCAAAACAAACCCTAATGCAAGGAGAAACATGAATATGTTAGTGAGCCTTGAAAACAAAAAAACAGACAAGATAAGCAATTTATATTTAAGGTTTTGAAGAAACAGCAAGAAATTTAAGGAGGTTCAGATTCAGAATCTAAAAGATGTCTGATTGTGGAGACTTGACCTCAGTAAAAGGAGACTTTAACTCCTACAACACCATTGCAAAATAAAACTACAGGATACAAATGGGAGACTGTGACAGACAGACCAAAGCTAATGAAGTCTGGTGGATATGACACAGATCTTTGGAAGATACCAAAGGTATTGTGAGTCTCAGTACTCGAGCGATCCTAGAGATGGAAGTCCAGAGAGAAAGTCCCGACCATCAGCACCGCTAGTGTTCATCCTTTCCACCACATTCCGGCTAAGGGAATCAGCTTCTTGCTTCCCCAGCGTTTGCACGTCCTCGGGTGAAAGGATTTTGATGTACCAGACATTATTCACAAAAGCCCTGAAAATATTTCAGTCAGAACTCAACATGTGTAGTAGTAGTACGAGTTCTAAAATGGCATTTACCAAAATGAGAACCCCGAATGGCCGAATGTAAGAGTGAAAGATTGAGGTCAGTGAATGGTAAGGTTTAGAGTCGAAATATGAGCAAAACTTATATAAAGCTGTATTAATGTTGCAAGTGTCGGGAAACTACTTACTCCCATGGGTCGTCTCCAAGAAGAAGTATATCATTCTCCCTGTCGACGAATACAAGCTGCCAGCCTGATCTTTGCGGGTCTTCAAGCAACCCTTCGATCCCATACATCTGACCCAGTTCTTGACGAAGCTCATGATAGCTGTTGAACCGGGTGATGTCCAGTGACCTCCCAACAGATCCCGATTTGTAAACCTGAATAAACAAACAGCATTACTCAACCCAAATTAAAATGATGAGAAAAATGTACTCCGTAATAAAGATTCTTGAATTGAAGGGTAAAGACTTCGACACCTTGACAAATGCACTAGTTGGGGTAGGTGGGTCGACTTGCCCTGCACTATGCATTAACTCGGAAGAGTCTTGCATGTAATCATACAGAGAATTCTGGAATCCAGAAGCCCCTAATTGCACCGAGGACATGTCTGCATCTGCATCAACTGAAGCAGTAGTAGCACTTGACAAAGTGGTGGGAAGGAGAAGCCCAAGAGAGTCTACATTAGCCCCAAAAATAACTTGATTTCGGGTATCAAAACCACTACTTTCCTGCTGAATAGACACATCTTTCCCAGAATAAGTTGGTGACGACGTTGAGTTGGAACAAGCACTCATTTGTCCGTGAGCTTTCAGCATCCAGGATCGTTGAGGTGGCTGTTCATTGAGCATAGACTGACTAGTCCTATTGAAATTTATAAGATTACCACTCCCTTCAGGGCACAGGGAACCCATCATACTTTGCATATTGGAAGGGGAAACCGGGGAGACAAATTTTGAGTTTGTCTCTGCAAGATCTGGTTTAGCAAATGACGGGGAAGGAATATTTGAAAGTGGTCTGTGTTGAAGGTGGTCATTTGTGATCGGGATAGCTTCCTGGTAAGAATGCTGATGCTGGGCCTGTTGCTCAGTCTGATTGTTGGTTTGCTGTGGCGGTTGCCTTTGTAGGCCCTCTGATAAAATTCGCATCTGTGCAGGTAGCATATGCGAAGACATCGTTTGTTGGATTACTTGCTGCTGCTGCTGCTGTTGTAGCAATGGATTATGGCTACCCGAAGGCTGAAGATATTGGACGGGCTGCTGAAATTGCATTAGTTGTTGTTTCAACAAATCTTCGCCTCCAAGATTTTGCAGACCCGCAGCCAGCATAGCTTGGTACTGCTGATTAAGATCACTTTGGAGCATCGATGAATCAACTCTCTGTGCCATCCAGGGAAACATACCAAAAGAATGAAGGTTCAAGGAACGGGGTCCTGGCTCACCAGCTCCCCCTCTCAGCCATGCCATCCCGTTAATCATTTCACTATTGCTGTCTGCAATAACATCATACTGAAACGATAACCATATCTAAAGAAAAACTTTGAAACAAAAAATTTGACACATAATTAGAAAATAGTCCTCTTCTATTGGAGGGTTGGCAAAATTTAGACGATCTAAATTTAGCTTCTCAACTATCTAATATTTTATAATGTGTTTATCACTGTGTTGTAAGAAGAGAAATTAGGATTCGCTGATTCATCTTGTCAAGAAGGTAAAAGGGGTGCGCGAACCTTTAGTAACATAATGTACCTTGAAAAGATGAGGCTCCTGGATACCAAGGCCGTTTTTGCCTAAGGGAAAATAAGGATGGGTACATGGGAAAAGTAGTCAATGGCTCGATTTCCCATAATGATACTCTTGGCTGCCTTTCACCTGCAGTCGACTCATCCCAACCAACCTACAGATGCAAAAGTCGGGTATAATCAGGCCATATACATTTATGATTTTGGATCATAAGAAATCAATAAAGTTTCTGAAGCGTGAGAAAGATTAAAATAAGGAATGGTAGCATTTAGTCAAAAAGAAAGGTCGAGATTTTAAGATATCAAATAGGTCAAAGATATCAAACCAAGATCCAAAACAAGAAGCAAATAGGAAGTTAGCATATGCAGTTTGAGGAGGTTCATTGCTGAATAATTTCCCTAGCATTCAAGAACCTAAAATCCTAGTACAAATTGAGATGAGAAATCCCTGGATCAAAATGATGTCTGCATAGAAATGATGGTTGGAGTTCGGAGATTTAAGGTAGGCAATTCTTTTCACAGATGCTCAAAAATTGTTCCCAAGCAATATTAACAAATTGACATAACTGCCTGAATAAACATAAATCGAATCAGTCTTAGAACATGATTGTACAAACCACTCCCTCACTGAAACAAAAATGCACACATGATATGCTGCAAATATGCCATAGCAGAGCCGCAAGAGGCTCCAGATTTAAGATCTTTCTTATTAACATAAACTACTATTTCAGACAGATCAGGAAAATGACTCTCAAAAGCTTAAATTGGGTGGGGAAAGGGAAAATGAACAGCAAATAAAACTTGTCCTGGAAAATAGTTGTGTAAGATTGAAGTAAAGTATTGTAACCCTTAAATTGCTATGCATATAACATAAATACGAAAAGAAAGCTAAATAGTCAAATACAAAGAAAATGACATCAAATTAAACTTCTTTACCTTGACAGACCGCCAGTGAGAATTTGGCCAGCGAGCTGGATCCAAGTCCCCAATGCCAGTAATAGTTCCCATGTATCTGAGCAATGTAAGCATCTACATGTAAGATGGAGTTTTTTGGAAAATATTCACTGTAGAAGCATTTTTAAATGATAGCCTTGAAATATGAATCTGAAAAGAAATGGCTTCAATTATAACAGTAGCCAAACAGATAAATAGTATTTTTATTCTATAGTCTTTGCAATCAAAAACAACTAGCACATCAACCATGATAACTGGCCAGTGGCCACCAACTATCAAGCAATGCCTACAGCACAGTTAATAAGAACTCAATATGCATAAACCAATTCTGCCCATACTTAATTGCAGATAGTAATAGTGAACAATCAAGAGACGAAAGAAAACAACCAATATTTTCGATAGAAAACAGCAAGTACCTACGAACGCTTGATTCTTCTGTTTCAAATAGCATCCGAAAGCGCATTCCAACAGAAACGTGAGTGTGGCATACGGCTTTAATGTATTTTGAAAGTGGTATGACAAACTCAGATGGGCTAGCCCTGAAATAATCATTGTGTGAATAGAAACAGCAAATAAATGGATAGAAATAGCATAAAGTATATTTCACTACCGTGGGTTATAGAAGACAGTAAAACAGCTATTAGTAGCAGCAGCGTGGGCAGCTGCAGCAAGCAGTCCAATGTGCATACTGTCACTTGACAGCACAGATGATGGCATTACAGTTTGTGGTCTAATGGCACGGCGAATCCCCAAAAGCAGCTGATTTTTCTCATTCCTGTCACAAAATCAATGAAAAACCATGTATCCAATAGAAAACAGAACATACCCAAAGTTCAGACACAGTATATGCAAAATTGTAAAACATTAAAAGCAAGCAATGACAATAGAAATGAATACCAGATGAAAAGAACAGAATCTCCAGCAACAAGCCTTTTGGCACTTACAAACACACTCCAGCCAGTAGTCAGAAGATGCCGCTTTGGCTGCCCTGCATCATTACACAAACAAGAGTAGGCCATGGCGTGAGGGAGAGAGAATTTAGAAGATACATGTAAATTCGTCAGTTTTCTTATATTAATGTATTCTTTCAGACACATGCAGGAGTGATTCCTTTATTTGCTTGACATAATGGACATTATAAGATAAGTGTACACCAACATTAAGAATACCCAAAACTGCAAATGACACAGCACTAGATGGTTAATGAAAAGGAATACCCTTTCCTATCATATTTAATTAGATTAGAAAGACAATTTTTTTAGAAACAATAAGACAGCAGTCCAACAGGTGGTTAATAGCCACCACCGCGTTCATTCTAGACTGTTGATTTTGGCAAGATCAATGGCTATGATTAATCCGCATGTTTCACCTGGGAGATCTTTCGCACCTTATCCCTTGTCTATATCTATATATATTCCGAAGAATACTATTCTATCCTATTCCGTGAACAAATCGTGCTATAAGTGACATAATTTCTAGGTACACCTCCTCCCAACACAATTCACAAGAAAATTTCAAAAATTACCTCGGAAAATATGCCTAAACTTCCATTCAACATCATGCAGATCCCTTGCAATGAGTTCTTGGGCAGGTGGTGTCATTGTGAAATCCTGAAGGAAGCAATACAAAAATGAAAATGCCATTGCGCTGTTGAAAAAAAAAAAATCTGCAGTGAGAATAGGGTACTAAAGCAGTTATTACCAGGGGTGGGAAAACTTTCTCTGCAGCACGGCGAGGAACTGAGAAGCCACCATGTGTGCTAGTATCACTTGCAGTAAGTGTCTTGCAAAAGTAATTAGTAGGTTGCCTGCTTGGAATTCCCAGCTCAACCGGAAGATATGCATCTTTCTGTTCTTGCTGAAAAATACAAATAAAAAAACAACTTTAGCCACCCACTCTAGAGAAAGAAGCCTCCGGGTAGCTAAGAAATAGTTTTAAGATGAATAAGTACTGGAGTCAGGGGCTGCAATGTCATTTGAGCATACACTTCATCTGTTTCAACATCTGCCTGAAATTCCACAAATTAACAACTCTTTATTAGGCTTAATAGAACATCAACAGCAAACTGAGCAAACTACATTTATAAGAAGCTAAGAAAGACATCATTGAAGAAATATAATAAAACCTACATGCATTGTAACATTATGAAGTTGGCAGATTAACTGTGGAGGCAGGTTTGGATAATTGGGTATGTGAGCATCAACTTCTTTATTAGTAGTGGCTGCAACCTGCTAGTCAATTCAGCAGAGGACCATCCAGTTATCTAAATTAATATAACAACTTGCATCATCTATCCCCTACATTATTGTGACCAAGAAAGCAATGGTTAGACAAAATGGGACCTGCTCACTATGACCCTGAGGGAAGTAAACCACACGGCTCCCCACTATTGGAAGGCACACCAGAGGACCAGCACATGCATGCCATAGCTCTGAATTCAAGCACTTATTTTCTCCTTTCATGATTGAAGACCAAGAAAGATCCAATCAGCACCATAATTTAACAAATTCAAAACAATATCTTCTTGCTAACAATCAATTTGATCAAGTCAAAGCACAAATATGATGGTGTAAACAAAGATGAGGCAAATATAATTTTATAATTTAAAAAGCTTAAGCTCAAAAGAAATTTTTTAAAAAAAATAAAAAATAAAAAGTGCAGAAAGACTGAAAGACAGAAGTCATAGTAGATACCTTCATGAGCCTGCTGACCCATCCCTGATGTTGAAAGCTTCATATTTTATCCACCTTTATCTCTATAAAATATATATATCTATAATAAGTATTATAGTTAAAAACCTTAATTATAATTATCCACTCCCAAGTCCAACTCATCAAACCCTAAACCCTCTACCCAATTCAACACCCTCATCCCAACCCCACATTTCATCCCCATCTTCACTTCAAACCCGAATCTAGACATGCATTAATCCAAAAACCGGCCCGGAAATCCCCAATCTCAGCTCACAATAAGCACCGCTAAACCCCAACCCGAAGATCAACCCAGCTCAGCCCACTTTTCCTTTTCCAAAACCTCCATGGAGTAAAAAGAAAAACAAAAAAAAAATAAAAACTAAAATAAAAAAAAGAGTTTAAAAAAGAGAAAATCCTAGCGATGCCCTTTGGCTTTTGTTGAATGGCGGAGGCCTCGCTTAGCTCAGCTGAGCTAGCTCAGCTGAAAACTCACAGCTTTTTCGTGGGCAATCGCTGTCCTCACTGACGTTTGAGGAGAGAGAGAGAAAGAGAGAGAGAGAGAGGGAGAGAGAGAGAGAAAGAAAGGGGTCTCTCTTTTCTTTATAGCCCACCCGACCAAGGTCGAGCAGAGAGCAGTAGAGAGAGAGAGAGAGAGAGAGAGAGAATACGATGAGCGATGAGAGAGAAAGAGGAGAGTACAGAGGTGTTGTGGAAGAGGGGAACCTGAGGCGTCGATGAAACCGTACGGATGATCTCAGCCGTTGAGTGGCGTCAGATTTGACAGGAGGCATGTGCCACCATCCTTCAGTGGTCGTTGTCAGAGTACGGACCTTCAGATATAATATTTCACATGGAAAAAAAATTAAATAAATAAAAACCAAACTATAATTATAAAAGGGAAAGAAAGAAAATAAAGCAAGATATTTTAGTCTTTAGCCAAAGTAGTTGTACCATATGCAATATTGATTCAACACTGTTTTTAACTGTTGCAGTCAAAATCTAACTTATAGCTACCTACCTACCTTAGTTAAACTTCTTTTTTATTTAACCTCTCTACATCATAATTCAAAACCACACCAAAAAGGAAAAAATAAATAAATAAATAAATCTAACTCATAACTTTTCAGATACAATAATGACCATCCTTATTCAATCATCTCTTTTATAGTAATACTAATATACTACCAATTTTTTTCACTCAAAAAATATTAAATTCTCAACTCCAAGGGTGTTCCCAACTTCCCACGCTCCAACTCGAAAGAGTATCTGGGAATATGTAAATCATGATTATGAGTTCCTAAACTCCATCCCTGATCTTCTTTTCTAAACTTCACATATATGACTAATTGAGTTGTCCATGCAGAATACAGGTAACGTGAGCTAATTAGGGGGGTGTATTCAATCATGACTTTCAGAGAATTTTAATGACTTTTATAAACTTTAAAAGTTTGGAGGTATTCAATTCAAACATTTAGAGAGTATTTAAAAGTCATGCGGTATTCGATCAAGATTTTTAAAGAGTTTTTAAAAGTCATGTGGTATTCAATTAAAACTTTTAAAGAGTTTTTAAAAGTCATGTGGTATTCAAAAAGTTATGAATTTGTAAGGACTTTTTAATTTTAGAACTTCTGTAGACTTTTATATACTTTTCCTTCTCAAATATAAATAGTTGAAATCCAACCCCCAACCCCAAGATTTCAAAATTTTCTTTCTACCAACTCTGAATGTTCTCTCTCTCTCCCTCTCTCTCTTTAAACTCTATTTTTTTCTCCTTATTTAAAATTTTAAACTTTATAAACCTTATACTATACCTAAATTCAATAAATTATTTTTTCTTCATTATCCTATATTTTCTACATACCTAAACTCTACCAATTTTTTTCTCTCTCATAAACTTTACAATCTTCCTCTAAAAATTCAAAATAATATTATTTTTATTTCATTGTTGCTTGTATATTTTGATTTTTTTCTATGAACTTTTTATCCCTAATTTCTAAACTTTTTCTCCTAAATACATGAACAGAGTAAATTTTTTTATCTATCACCGTCAATTTTTACTATATGTATCATAATATTCAGATGTTTATTCGTAGTATATATATATATATATATATATATATATATATATATATATATATATATATATATATATATATAATAACATGCTATTATAAATAGTGAACTATTGTTCACAATAGCAATTTGATGCTACAAAGAGAAGCACCTTGTTGTTGTTAGCAGTCACATATTGTTATTGCAAATAATAGCTCTTTGCTTGATACCTAGCAGTATATCAAATATAATTTATATATATATATTATTACTTTTTTTTAATTTTATGCAACTAGTAATTATATTTTTTTTTAAATATTAATTTCTCAAGAAAAAGTAATTATATTTTTAAATATTTTATTTGAACAATTATATAACTATAAATTTTAGTTTTTAATATTGTTATGAATTGCTTATGAAAGTTTGTAATGATGTATTCAATTTAGAATTTTAATGATTTTTGTACACTTTTTAAAATAAAAAAGTTGATAAAAGTTTATGCAAGTTTTTTATACAGACTTTTATAGAGTTTTACAAAGTTTTAAAAAGTTTTGAACGACTCTATGAAAATTAATAAAAGTTTATTAAAATCTATCATTTTAAAAGTTTTTAAAAATCTACAAAAGTCATGATTGAATACACCCCCCTTAGTCTTTTTGTAACAAGCAGCAGTGACATTGGTTGGTAAAATTTTATTAATTGTTGTTAAAAACATAAAATGCATTTCACCCAAGTACCTCCAATATAAAATGTCCATCACCAATAAACTGATATGACATTTGGACCCCCAAAAAAAATAAAAATGGGAAACAATATATAGCTACATACACAACTTGTACACACAGCTCTTTGCTGGCAAAAAAATAAAAAGCTGAAGTTGATTGTATACTTCGTAACAATTTGAAGTGTTTAGTAATCGAAAACATTTCTCATTTATTTTTTATATCTTTTTTCAAAAAGTTTTCACTATTTTTATTTTCTAGAGTAAAAAATAAAAATGTAAATAATTAAAAAGAAAGAAATAAAAAAAAATAAAGTTGATCTTTTAATGGTAGGTAAGTGGTCAATTCAATCCAATGAATCCATCAATAATACTAGCTAGTTACCAAATTTGATTTCTCGTCAGTATTGTGTCGAAATCGGTCATTGAGATTACATAAATATTAGTTCTGGTTATTAATTTTTCGAAACTATAACTTTTAAGTTATTTTAGTAAATTTAAAAGGTTGTTTCTCATAATGAAATAAATTTTGCATCTTAGAGAATGTAAATTGTTGAACTCTTAAAGAAGAATGTTACAATTTTACATAGCACAATCTTTAAAAGTTAGGTTTTGAGCATTTAACACTTAAAATTTATGATTTCTATATATATGTAGGGTTCATGTGAGAACATACTCCATGTAAAAAGTGATGACGAATCTAATCTATCAATATGAGTAAATTAACGATTGCGGATTGTTGAAAAATATGAGGAAAACAGGCAAGGTTCAATTTATAAATATTACAAAATTGATGAACCCGTGTTTTTTTTTTAACTAAGATCTGCAACCGTTGATAAACTTGATGGACGAGTATAATCAATCAACTTTTAAAAGAGGACTATGTTCTCATTTGAATTCTCTCACACACGTATATAATTAATATATATTTTTTTACCACATATACTGCTACATTTCTATGTTTGAACTCGACATTTATTTTCCTCAAACATAATACTTAATTTTTTTAAAAGATTTGGATATAGATCCTTTAAAAAGTTGCATAAACACTATACATCCGGCTAATGCCAAGAGTCATCGATATAGGAAGAATAGGATGGAGATTGGAAAAGCAAAGCCTAACAAGTAAAAACGATGTATCAAGATTATAAGATATAGTATTACTTGTAAATAACCTAACTAAAATACTATGATGTAAAGTCCAAAAAAAAAAGGTTCTTTTTTTTTTTAGTAATATATCAACATTTACAATACGTAAAAGAAATCTTTTCAATTTATTAATTATTTGCAATGGGATTTTTTTTATCTCCACTATTAAAAGTTGTAAATTAAACTTTATACAATAGTTTCTAGTTGCTGGAGGTATATTTTGTAGGGAAATTAACTCATTAATTATTGTTGTTGTTGTTTATTGCCACTCATAGACGAAGAATCCAATTATCATCCATTGACCTATTAAATTTTAAAGTGATCAAAAAGTTAGTTACAAATTCTCAACTTTTTTATGATAAAAAAATATTTTAAATATTGATTTATTTTGAATACATTAAATATTGATTACAACTATACAAACTTAAGAATTTGACTAAAACTTCAAAGAAATAATTTTTAAAAAATTGACCATTGTGTGTTATGGTATAGAAGTATTATTGCCTTATTGGGGAATGGTCCCCTACTAGACTTTGTTGTTCTAGTACTAGTATGAGGAAATTAAAGTAGAAGGGGACCAATTTCATTAAATTTGTGTGTGTGTGTGTGTTTTTATTGTGCATTGTGAAACTATGTATATATTCTTGTGGATGGATTTCATTTTATATAGAGAGAGACGCGCGCACAGTAACAAATAAAATATGCGGAGATCAGATCTGAGCCGTTGATATGTCTAATTTAACGGTTAAAAAATAAGAATTATGTACTTATGATATAACATTGTGCACATGAAGAACAAAACTTTTGCACTTCAAGGTTAAAAAGAATTATCAAAATATCGCCGCATTTTTTTTAACTTATATTACTCTATGTACTTGTAGTATAACACTTATGCACTTAAAGAAGAACAAAACTTGTGCATATGAAGAACAAAACTTGAGTACTTTATAAGTTTGCACTCATAATATAACACTATGCACCCCAATAACAAAACTTGTGCACATGAAGAACAATCCTTGTATACATGAACAAAATTTGTGCACTTCAAAGTTAGAAATAATTATAAAAATATCACCGCATTTTTTAAATTTATATTACTCTATGCACTTGTAGACTTGTAGTATGACATACACTTGTGCAGTTGTGCACCTAAAGAACAAAACGCGTGCACTTTAAAGTTAGAAAAAATTTCCAAAATACCACCACTTAAAAAAAAAATCATTCATTCAGGGGTGGTGATCTGGACTAGATCAAGGTTGAGATTTTATCCAATTTAATTTTTTACTTGGGTATCTCTTTTTATTTGATCCAAATATATATATATATATATATATATATATATATATATATATATATATATATATATATTTATTTATTTATTTATTTATTTATTTATACACACGCTACGTTTAACTTCGTAGTTTAAGTCAAACTAGTCCTAAGTCTTCAGATGCCGTGTCAAGAGCCGTTAAGGAGGTAAATTGCGGGTTGTCCAATCAGATATATTGTTTGTGCGTGAATGAGTGTAACATAATTCTCATACCAGAGGTTACAAGCTTTTTTTGTTAACACTTTTTCAATTGAACTCGTCACACAGCCTTTCTAGTATAGATTACTTATTTTATGCAATTTGCAAGCTATTACAAAAGAGCATAGTTGGTTGCAGATTTTCAATTCCTTGTCACTTGGAGAAGAAAAAGAAAAAGAAAAGGATTGAATCTTGGGGTATACAAACAATTGAACACATTCAATAAGCAAAACATTCTTTGTTACTCAAACGTACGGCGAGGCTCTTACACGTTTGAGGAAATGATATTATATACGCATCAGTTAATTATAGTACATGTATAAAGGCAGGTATATATATATGTTCACCTTGCAGCAGAAAAGCATAAAAATCCAATAATATATGAAGGTAGGTGAGTACGTGATTTTATCTTGGAAGCTAGGGCACATGATATAGATATATAGATTCCCACAAGAAGGGTTAATATATATACATTACAGCTATCTCTCTTTTATTTGAAAACATGTTGCATAATGAATTAGGCATGGCCTCACGTGGGTTTGGACTCATTCTCAATAAAATCAACTTATAATATTTGGATGGACTATAACAAGGAAGGTGAAGATTTGGAGCTCAAGTTGTAGTCATGGAAATGTCTTGGTAAGCCAAATTTGTGTAGATGTTGTGGTGGATATGGCAAGTTGGGAATGATCAGATTAGTAAAAATGTTGAATTATCTTCGGCTAAAAGAGGAAATTTATACGCTCAAAGTTAGAAATAGGTGCAATTAGTATAAACAAAAGAAGTTGGTGAAAGATGTAGATAAAGCAAGAAGTTGCAGTGCAAGATGTAGATCGAAGTTAGTGTAGATTACATTGATTTCATTAATTAAAATATGTGATATTTTGATTTACTAGAAAGTTCGCAGATGTTACCTGAAGGTGCATATCATGTGAAACTCACCTTGTTACCATCAACAAATGACTACAATGAGATAAATCATCCTAGATTCTCAATAGTTGCCAAAAAAACAAACAAAACAGCTCCCCCGGAGAGTAGTCGTCTTACTTGGAACATTGTGGTTACCGGTGCAATGGGTAGTTGGACTACACATTTATATTCATATGTATTATATATGCTCAACAGGCCCCTCGCCTACATATGGATTTCAAGCAATACGTGGACCATCGAACCCATCGACCTTGTATATGAAATTGACTCTGATACCAAATTTAATGATGTGTTTCACCTCAACTAAAAGTTGATAATAATTAGACTATCCCACTTTTATGTTTATATATTACACCGTCAATAGTCAACACCTACGTTATACCAAGAAAACTCGAAATTAAATACTAGACAATAAGGAGTCAGAGTGAAATGACTAGTGTCGAAGGAATTGAAATATGTGAGGTTAGATGAGAAATTGAAAAAAAAAAAAAAAAAAAAAAAAGCAGTTGCGATTGGTGAGGACTATGTTACATTATTGTAAGAAATAATAGATGAAAGAGGAGAGAAGTGACCCAATGTGGGTGACATATTTGTGTTTTTTTCGCTAATTAATAAATTTTATCTTTCTTTCAAAAAAGAAAGAAAAAACAAACTAGTCACCGTTCTATTTGCATAATGCGCGTGTAGTAATTAAAGAAAAATAAAAGAGAGAAAGAAATCCAATCAATGCCAAATATTTATAACTCATCCCCTATTAAATGCCTGGAGATCAGAACCCTACCAGTGGAAGTACACTATAAAATGCACTAAGAATTGGCATTAATTAAAAGTGTATATAGTCTTTGGAGTAGCACGTATTATTTCTTCAAAATCTTCTGTTAAGTATTTTTAAAAAATAATTTTTTTATACCTTAATTATTCCATACACAGCTAGTTAAATTAATTAATTTTCAAATAATTACAATCTTCTATTATTCCCTCAATTATGTTGAATATAATCCTAATTGAATTGCGACCAAGCTTACGGATCAACCTATGTTGAATTTGGTGAAAGGCCTAAATATTGAATTTGCTCATAGGTTGGACGGTACGGTGGAGAATGTGAAGCACGCTAGCTGCCTCATCTCCACGATTGAAGCTCTTCCATTGCTGTCCAACGGTACGGCCCTGCAGGTTCGATGGCAATCGACTTCAATGAGCTCTCTTTGTGGGGAAAAATTTCGTGAATACTCGGGTTCATAAGATTTATGTGTGAATGAACATAAGATTTTTTCACAATTACAAACAAAACTGTAATACTTATTGTAAAAAATTGAATATCATTTGAATTAAAAATATATAGTTACTTGTGATAAATACTGTAATAGTTATGTATATAAAAAATTATGATACTACTATTTAGGATAACATTGATTGTTATTAATGATAAATATTGTATTATTTTTATATACCCAATTATCTATAATTTGACCTGCCTCACAGACAATGATCCGTGAAATGATTTTATTTACACAAATTTTTGCACTTTTTTAATGGCTTGAGTTCACGTACTGTACTTTATAGTGGTGGTAGATAGAGTGCTCTGTGCAACTTTTGAACAAGTTAAAACGAGTTGACAACAAATAAGGACTAGTACAGTTGATCGAAAAATGCATTTTATTTGGAGTTTTCATTTTACTCATTATAAAAGTTCAATAACTTATCATTATACTAAAACTTCAGATCAGAGTAAATTATTTTAATATATAAAGGTAAAATTTTAAATAAAGTAAGATAAATGACATATATTATTTTAAATAATAAATTAAATTAAACGAGTTCAGACCCGTCCTACACATTTAATACTCTTTCTAATTTAACTTATTGTTATTAACTCGTAAATTATTTAAAGAATTATTACTATTTTTCAATATATGTAAATTAATTTATAGTTTTTTTGTGACAAAAAAACTCACAGTTACTACCCGATGGTGTATATAGGGTAAACTGTCATTGTGATCATAGTCGCTAAATGCCTACAATGATGTAAACTAACTTTGTTTATAGCTAATCAGTTCAAACTAAATAGAACTAATAAGTCACTTTCACCTGCATTTAAATTTTAAAATTTGTGATTATTAAATTAAATATTTGACTAATTTAGTAAAGATTGTCTCAATTTATATATAGTACTCGGTATTAATAAGTGGGCAGGGTGTATTATTGTATGGATGACGCTATGATTGTTTGCATGGTAGATGTTTCAGATATCCGTAACATAGATCCAGCCATCATTATCCAGTAATAATGTATTATTGTTTATTGGGGGGTTTAATTAATGTTTCGGTTAGATTAAGGTTTGGAGTGGACAGGCGGGTAGCTAGGTAGCTAGATAGCTAGATTGACTGAAATCCAATTAAAACTGGGAGGGAGAATCACGCAATGATGACGGCATTCTGTTCCTCGACAAGCTCGGCAACAACATTCACGGGTCTTTAGTTTTGCCGACCAGGAATGAATTGGATTTGAGAGAGAAAACATATCTATGATAGTCTATGAATGGTGTACTGTACTGTTTCGCATTTCCCTTCTATTGTCATTAGTAAGCCTAATAATGGTCCCCCCAAGATATCCCTATAATTCCGGAACTACCTTAATTTTTTCTAAACCTCAATTTTTTATTTATTTTTTTGTTGAAGAATAAACCTCATTTTTTTTTCAATGAATTTTTTTTTTCATTTTTTAAGCACTCCTTATGACCAACTACCATGTAATATGATGATATCTCGATTATAATTACAAGTGGGTGGTTCGAGCTTGGTGTTGGGGCTTAGATATAGAGCAAATAATTTCTTTACCTTGTAAAGAATCATGAGTATTAAAAAAAGAAACTTCTTATATTTTACTCTGTATTTTATATCTCTCGTTCAATTAGCTAACAATTATTGGCCCAAATAGTTTGTTTAACCGATAAATAACAAATAAGAAAATTAAAATGGGACAAGAAGTATATCAATATTCTTCTTCTTCTTCTTTTTTTATTTTTTATTTATTTTTTATTTTTTATTTTTATAACATAAGACATCTCCATCACTTTAGGATCAATTCATATTTAACTCACGTTATGCTCATAAAAGTTGACTTTTTATGTGAAGAAAAGCCTGACAAGAGTTGATATAACCAACCCGGCAATTGCAAGCAATATGCTTGCCACACAACATTTCAGTCGAATCTTAATCGAGGAAACTATCCAATAATTGCTGCTAATGGTCAATTATGAAGGGTCATTTGGGCTGCCCTCTTGGGCTGGTTTCATTGGGCATTGCTATATGAGTTATTAGGCCACTAAGGTCGTCATATAACCCAATCGTTATATCGTGACCCGTGGATCTTGATCCAATATATAGAATTTGACTTCATAAGATACATAATTCATGTTCATAATACACATGCACATAAACATGATATAATGAACAAGAATTCTGTGTATTATGAACCATGAATTTTGTGCACTATGTTAAGTGCTTAATTCAGGTTCATTATACAGTGTTTATGTGTATGTGTATTATGAACATAAATTCTGTACATTGTGAAATAAAATTTTGTATATTGGACCACTGTGGATCAGGGTCCACGATATAAATTGCGCATGTAACCCCATCATATGTTTTATTTATAATAGGGATAAGGGTCAAATAGACCCTCAAACTATAATCAATTGTGCAATTAAGCCCTCGAACAATAAAAAGTTTCAATTAGGCCCTCGAACTTGTTATTTTGGGGCAAATATAGACCCTTTAACCTATTTGTGACCTATAATTGCAGGTCACCAAAAATTCCGGCCAATTCCGGCGATCGTCCGGCGAAGTTCCGGCAAAAAAAAACAAAACCATCCACCACCGGCGACCTCACGGTCGCCGGTGGCGTCCGGCAGCGGAGATGGTCGCCATCCCCAGTGACGGAGATGGTGGCCATCTCCGCTGCCGGACGCCATCGGCGATCGTGAGGTCGCCGGTGGTGGATGGTTTTGTTTTTTTTTGCCGGAACTTCGCTGGACGATCGCCGGAGTTGGCCGGAATTTTTGGTGACCTGCAATTATAGGTCACAAATAGGTTAAAAGGGTCTATTTGTCCCAAAATAACAAGTTCAGGGGCCTAATTGAAGCTTTTTATTGTTCGAGGGCCTAATTGCACAATTGATTATAGTTTGAAGGTCTATTTGACCCTTATCCCTTTATAATATTTGAATTCAATACCTTATTATTAAACAAACCCAACAAATCGGCCCAACAATAAAAGTCAAATTTTTAACCAGACAACTTAAATACCCAACTACGGCCTAAGAAAAAATTGGCCCAAAACGAAATATAATCGCTTCTTCACATAACACAAAACGCAGGTCACCGGCGCCATAACCCCGCCGCTGGCTTTCGCCTCCTCACCCCATTAACCTCCATTATCATCATTATAAGCTTCAACAACAGCCTTCATGAACTCACTCTAAAAAACTTCGCCTCGCCCTCTGGAATCCGTGCTCCTCTGAAAATTAGCTATGGCTGTTGAAAGCAGTAAGGAGCAGTCGCACAAGTCGCACAGGAAGCGGCAGTCTGGCTCCTCAGCTAATAAGAAGAAATCCAAGTCCATTGACGAAACTCAAAAACAAAAAAATCCTAAGGTTCACAAATTTCTTTCTGTTTCTATTGTTACATTTTTGTCTTCAAAGCGGATTTCTGTTTGTGTATATATATACATCATTATGTATGCTTTCCCTAATGTTCCAAAATTACAAGTGTTTTTTTTTGGTACTTATTTGTAATGAATCATCAATCTCCAGGCGTTTGCATTCAATTCAACAGTAAAAGCCAAGCGGCTGCAAGCTCGAGCTACCGAGAAGGAGCAGAGGAGGCTTCATGTGCCGACAATTGACCGCTCCACCGGGGAGCCAGCTCCCTTTGTTGTTGTAGTCCAGGGACCGCCCCAGGTCGGTATTCTATATATGCTTTTGAGATGGTATGTTAGTATGTGTGCCTTTTGGTTCTTATGGATTTGAAAGTTCTAAGTTGATTATTGATTTTTTGTAGGTCGGAAAATCGCTGCTTATAAAGAGTCTTGTCAAGCACTACACAAAGCATAATTTACCTGAAGTTCGTGGTCCTATTACTATTGTATCAGGTTTGATTTGATGTGCTTGCTTGGATTAGCTAACTTGGACTTGGTTCTAGAGTTGGAAGATGAAATAAATGAAAGAAACATGCAATTAAGCACTGTTTTCTTCGTGTATTAAGATTTAAGAAAACAGTTGGTTATACTGAAAAAATAAGCATACCAAGTAAAGCCTTTTCTTCATTATTTCTGCTGGTTTTTATGTTAGAGATTCAGAATATAAGGGCTGAGGTCTCTTGAAATTCTTGATTGTTCTGTGGGCTGCGTTTTATTTCCGTATTGCCATTTGTCTTGCATTTGTAAATACTTTGATCTTTTGTTTACTTGTGGAGAGAGATAAAGTTGGTTTATGATGTGTACAGGAAGTATTGGCACAATCCTCTTATCCTTCCTCTAAACTTTTTGGTGTTTGGGTCTGCTTTAGTTTATTGGGGATGGTTAATGATTCATAGCTAAATTTTAATACTGTAGGAAAGCAAAGGCGTTTGCAGTTTGTGGAGTGCCCAAATGATATCAATGGCATGATTGATGTTGCAAAGTTTGCTGATTTAGCATTGCTTCTCATTGATGGAAGCTATGGATTTGAAATGGTGAGCTTTCTTTTCATTCTCTTAACATAAAGGAATTTCTAGAAGCTAAATTTGAGGTTTGGAGGATGTCATTTTTAAATAGTTACAATTGATTTTGAAGGCATTTATACTTCTTAAGCATTCATTTATTTCCAGTTGTCTGTGGCTAGAGGTGTTGCTCTACTTTATTAGCTCCTTTCTATTTACTCTTATCTCGGCTCCATTGAATTTTAGTCCTGTTTTCCTTTTTGACTACTATCAGGTGGAAACTATTGACTTTTGAGTTTCATAGTAACATCTTGGCTTTTAAAATGCTATGAAAGTGTGTTACCTATGAGTTTAGAGTATCAGCTTGGTGTTTAAAATGCTATAAAAGTGTGTCTGATCTTCTAGAGGTGTATGCAAAGGAATTGAAGTTTCCATTTCAGAGAATAAGATAATTCAAAAACCGATAAAGCAAATCATCCAGTTAGAGATAGAGGGAGTTTGTTTTGGGAAAGCTTTTGCTATTGGTCACTTTGTTGAACATGTTTGCTAGAAATGGATGTTCAAGTTACTTTAATTGTAGCCTTCTCATTCTTTCTTCTGCCAAATTGGTTGATATATTCTTCCCACATGCGTAATATTTTATGCTTAAATATCCATTATTCTATTATCTGAAAAAATGAAAGTTGGTCTATCTGATAGATATGTACTGTTCCTTAGTGTGCTAAGATTAACATACAACTACTTCAGAAGTGCATCAGTTTGTTATATTGATTTATTTTGCAGGAAACTTTTGAGTTCCTTAATATATTGCAAAATCATGGGTTCCCTAAAGTTATGGGTGTTCTCACTCACTTGGACAAATTCAAAGATGTGAAGAAACTTAAGAAAACAAAGCAAAGATTAAAGCATCGATTCTGGACAGAGATATACGATGGAGCTAAATTGTTCTATTTATCTGGTCTTATTCATGGAAAGTAAGTCTTTGAATGGGTAACTAGGACTCTGATCGTTGCTAAATTATATGTTCTAAAATTGCTTTAATCATTGAACAGGTATGCCAAACGTGAAGTACATAACCTTGCAAGGTTTATTTCTGTTATGAAGTTTCCTCCACTGTCATGGCGAATGTCCCATCCTTACATCATGGTAGACCGTTTTGAAGATGTAACTCCTCCGGAAAAAGTGCAAATGAATAATAAGTGCGACAGGAATGTTACTTTGTATGGATATTTACGTGGTTGTAATCTGAAGAAGGGAGCAAAGGTTTGTGAAACCTGTTTTATGTATAATTCATTCTTGAGAATTGTAGTAATTTTTTATGTGAAGATTGAATGGTTTTTTATGCTTGAAGTTTTCTTTAGAGTCGCCAACAGTCTGGCATTCTTTTGTGATGGGCTTGAAGGTATTCTTGGTTTAAGTATGCTGTTTGAGATGGGCTTTTGTGTGAATTAATAGACCATATGACATATTTGTGTGACATAAGAAGATAGTTGATTTCTTTCCCTCATAGAAGATTTGTTATAATTGCTTGGTTTATGATAGTATAACAAGCTTGGTCTAAAGTACTGAGGCCAACAAATTGTTACCTGGATTTTGAAAAGATATAATAATACTCCATATTATTCATCTCTCTCTCTCCACACACGCACAAGCTTACTTATCCTGAATTTCTGATTAACCTACAATATGATCAGGTGCATATTGCTGGGGTTGGTGATTTCAGTTTGGCTGGTGTTACAGCTCTAGCCGATCCATGCCCACTACCAACAGCAGCTAAGAAGAAGGGCTTAAGGGACAAGGAAAAGTTGTTTTATGCACCTATGTCTGGACTTGGAGACCTTCTTTATGATAAGGATGCTGTGTACATTAACATAAATGATCACTTTGTTCAGTTCTCTAAAGCAGATGATGCAAATGCTGGTGTGACTCAGAAAGGTTTTTACTCAATTCTAAACTTACAGGGCTTTTGATTCTCTCTTAATTTTGTCAGCATCAGTTTTGCCAAATGACACTGATACCGCATAACTAAATTTATTATTCTTCTTATTTTTTTTGGAAACATTTATTCTTATTTTTGATTGTGCCTTGTGATACATTATCTTTAGTTGGGAAGCAGAGGGGTTAACTCTTTTCTCTTTTATGTTGAACCATCTATTTGTGTGCTTGGCAATATGTTTATATTTTTTCTTTTTTCTTTTTTGAACTTCTCAATCTTTTGGCATTATGATAAATGATGAAGTTGAATTATTCTTTTATTCATAATTTTTATTTTTTTAGCTTGCTTAACTTCAATGCTAATTTTTACTATTCTTATGAGCAGAGAATAACCATGATGTTGGGGAGGTTTTAGTTAAATCACTTCAGAATACTAAATATTCAATTGATGAGAAGTTGGAACAGAGTTTTATCTCTCTCTTTGGCAAAAAGCCCAACACATCATCAGTGTCCCAGTTGGAAGCTAAAGATTTACCAGACCAAGAAGCTGATATTGATAACATGGATGACTCAGAGTCTTCAGATGGGGAGGGAGATCACTCTGATGATGTTTCTGATGAAGAAAATGATATTAGGTCAGAGCAAGGGACCACATCTAATAGTGGTTTTAGAGAGCAAGCCAATTTCCATGATGGAAGGATGAGGAGAAAAGCTATCTTTGACAATGACAATGACCTTGATGATGCAGAGGTATTTCTATTAAACCTGTTAGTAAAAGCAGTTTTACTTTATCTTGTTAATTTTAGTTTTTATTTTTTCTCAAATTTCTTTACTATGTTTTTGAGATATTAAAACAGGTCTGCATACGAATAACATCAAAATTGCCTCCTCCTTTGATAATATTAGTTGGAGAGTGAAATTTTGAGTTCTATCTTATACTGAATCCCTTTTCACTGCTTTGTGATAGATTAGAGTATGATTAATTGATTGCATAAGAATTGCATTGATGCCATATTTGAACATGCATATTTATTTGGTTGCACTTCTTTTTGTATTTAATACTCATAGTGGTTTTTTTGCTGATTCAGGATAATGATGAAGATAGTGAAGAACTAGATGAAGAGGTGGAAGGTGATGATTCAGATAATTCTGATGAGGAAGAAGAATCTGAACCTGATGTAGCTGCTGAAAACTCATCAGAACATAGAGATGGTGTGTTTCTCTTACCCTCCACACATTATATTTTTTTCATTCATTATGTCAATTGGCAATTGCATTTTTGTTTGCGGATGCTTTATTGGAATCTTAATGAATACGATACATAGGAAGTGGCAAATTTTGGACAAAAAAGTTTCCCACACCTTGTAGCCCATAACTTTTACATTCCATATTTAATATTGTTTAAAATATATATTTTTAATAATAGGAGTTGAGTTAGGAAATGCTTCAAGATGGAAAGAGTCATTAGCAGAACGGGCTCATTCAAGGCAGAGTCTTAATCTTATGCAACTTGTATATGGGAAAACTGCATCAAAGTCAACAACTGCTTCTGAGATGGAACAGATTAGTGAAGATGATGATAGTGAGGATGATGAATTCTTCAAGCCAAAAGGGGAAGGAAAGAAGGCATGTGTTGAAATGAAACTAGTATTGTTCATTCAATTTATTATTTGCCAATTACTTTTTATCTTTTCTGGGGCAGGTAGTCACTTTTTTCTCCCTTGTTTTATTGGTTTGCTAATTGCTGCCTGTTTTCTAATTTATTCAGAAAGGAAAAGATGTCTTATATGATGATAATCTGGATGCTGAGGACTGCTCAAAATTCCTCAGCCATGCAAGTGAAAAAAACTGGAAAGATGAAAATTTGATTGAGGGCATTCGCAATCGTTTTGTCACTAGAGGTTGGTCAAAGGCCACTGCTGCAGGTGTACCCACGGATGCTGTTAGTGATGACAATGATGGTGATGGTGATGATGATGATGTATTTGGTGATTTTGAAGACTTGGAAACAGGGAAAAAATATGAGAGCCAACAGAGAAATGATGCTTCTGCTAAAAGTGATGAAGCTTTGGCAGCTGAGGAACGAAGGCTCAAAAAGTTGGCTCTTCGTGCCAAATTTGATGCTCAATATCCTTCACATAAAATAGAATTCATAGTCCTCATTATTCCATGCATTCCCACTTCATTCATAGTTAATGGCATTGTTGTGCTTTCTTACAGCAATTATGATTCTGTTTCAAGGAAAATTTTTATTGCTAATCATTTGTGAGCTTACTCTTTCCAGCATCTTATGAATGCTTTTCGATTGCTTATGAAATTGTGGACTTAACTGAAGCATACACATGATGATTCGGAATCTGCTGATGAGGGCAATGATAATAAATCCGGCGCTGACTCTCGAGGTCAAGCCAGTGGAAGTGGTTACTTTGATAAGGTGTGCTTTTCTCTCTAACAGAATTGCGTAAATGATGGAGGGCTTGCAATCACTTACTTGTGCTGTTTCTTTACAGTTGAAGGATGAGATTGAACTCCGCAAACAACAAAATTTAGCTGAACTTAATGAACTTGATGATGCCACACGGATAGAAATAGAAGGTTTCAGAACAGGGATGTATCTTAGGCTTGAAGTCCATGATGTTCCCTTTGAGATGGTTGAATATTTTGATCCTTGTCATCCAGTTCTAGTTGGAGGGCTTGCTCTTGGTGAAGAAAATGTTGGATACATGCAGGTTAGATCACTTTATCAAGCTCTTGCCAATTGTCTTTGAGGCATTAGTCTTCTGATTCTTCCGTTGCAGGTGGCATTTGTATACTATACTTTTTAACAACTTTCTCCTTGACCCTTCCCCAATTACACCCACGAAAAACAAAAAGAACATTCTGTTGCTTTCTTTCATCTCTGTTCATTGAATTGTGGACTTTGCAACTTTACTCAAAATTTATTCTTAAATGATGGAGATGAGATATGGTAAACAGATATTGGGTTCTGTTAACTGGCTTATTTTTAGCTGCATTGGAACATGTGTATGAGAAGCTGTTTTTCCTTATAGGTCCGATTAAAGAGGCACCGATGGCACAAGAAAGTACTGAAGACTAGAGATCCAATTATTGTTTCTATTGGATGGAGGCGTTACCAAACTACTCCAATTTATGCTATTGAGGACCTTAATGGTCGCTACCGGATGCTTAAGTACACACCTGAACATATGCATTGTCTTGCCATGTTTTGGGGTCCTCTGGCACCACCACGCACTGGAATGATTGCTGTCCAGAATTTATCAAATAATCAGGTATTCTGTCAGCTAGCCTCTGTGTCTCCTTTAGTTCTGTTGCATAACTAGCTTAGGAAAAGATGTCATAGTTTTCCATTGTATTTGATTGTTCAATTTTGTTTTGAGTTTATCTGCTTGTGCATGTGATCCCTCTCTCAACGTCCTTACCGAGTGATGATATTTTCTTAGATGACAGTGAATCTTCTCAATATTTCAATATTTTTAGAATTGTAGTTCACTTCTGGGTACAATTTATTGTTTGGAATTGTTTGCACTCCTGCCCATGTGTATCACGATTATTGGGTTTTTAGAACATGTTCCTTTAATTTGATAGTGTTTCAATCCAATTGAAAATGCTGAAACAATTGTATATCACATGGCAGTCTAATTCAGAGAGAAATGTAGTGTCCTGTTAATGAAACTTAAGTAATATGTTATTGACTCCATGAGTATGCGTTTCAATGGAACCATACCATTTCCTTACAGAATTGAGACCTTAGTTGTGTTTTCACTTAACTATGACCATGTTGTGTTGTAGCGAATTAGTTTCGTATGCTGTCTAAATTTTAATGAGAGTCCTAGCGGATAAAGGAATTAACCACAAAGGAGTAAGAAACAAAAACTAAATTTTCTTCTAGATGTTTTATAGCTTACTCAATGTTACTGTTATTATGCTGTTGTTCAGGCAGCATTCAGGATTACAGCAACTGCAACTGTGTTAGAGTTCAATCATGCTGCACGTATAGTGAAAAAGATTAAGCTAGTTGGTCACCCATGTAAAATCTTCAAGAAGACTGCTCTAATTAAGGATATGTTCACTTCAGCTCTTGAAATAGCCAGGTTTGAAGGTGCAGCTATTCGAACTGTTAGTGGAATCCGTGGGCAGGTGAAAAAGGTATTTTCTCATCTCATCTATTAGGTATTTTCACCAGTTAAGGGCATTGTACATATTATCTTCAATTCCTTTGCATGGGAACCTGTTCTAGTTCCATCTTGTGCTGTATGTATTTTCTTAATTCACTTTTTGAGTTCCGAAATTTGTTGTTTCAGCTAGTGAAATTTAAGTTTGTATGCTTATTTGTATTTTCCAAATATAAATAGGCTGCTGGAGAAGAGATTGGTAACCAGGCGAAGAAGAAGGGTGGACTTGCCAAAGAAGGCATCGCTAGGTGCACATTTGAAGATAGGATTCTGATGAGTGACATTGTTTTCTTGCGTGCTTGGACTCAAGTTGAAGTTCCTCAGTTTTACAATCCATTGACTACTGCGTTGCAGCCACGTGGTAAGACCTGGGAAGGAATGAAAACAGTTTCCGAGTTAAGGAGAGAACATAATCTGGCTGTTCCAGTGAACAAGGACTCGTTGTATAAGGTATGATTATCGATGTCAGTCATTCAACAAGCTAATTAAGGATGTATGAATTTTGTTTTGTTCCTCCACGGCACCACATACTCCGATCCTTCACCCCAATTATTTTTGTGCTTAATTCCTTATTTCCCTTTTGTTTGTTTCAATCAACGTAACAGCCAATCGAAAGAAAAGCAAGAAAGTTCAATCCCTTGGTTATTCCCAAGTCATTGCAAGCAGCTCTCCCGTTCTCCTCAAAACCAAAGGATACTCCGTCTCGGAGGAGGCCTACTCTGGAAAATAAGAGGGCAGTTGTGATGGAACCTAATGAGAAGAAACTGCAACGCGTTCTTCAACATCTCCGGCTTATTAGGAGTGAGAAGGTAAATATTTATTTACTGATCTGAGTAACTTTGTTGTCCACTAAGCCTCTTGGAGTGTACAGATTTGGTGATGTGATGTCTCAAGGATTGTATTTCTAATCCATATCGGTGTTTTTCGAGTATTCATGAAATCAATCTGTATTAGCTAGCTAGCTACTTATTCCATTTTTGGATGCATGGTTGTAGGTTAAAAAGCGTAAACTCAAAGACCAAGAAAGGAAGAAAGTAGCTGAAGCAGAGAAGGCGAAGGAAGAACAAGTGTCGAAGAAGCGCAGGAGAGAAGAACGTCGAGATAGGTACCGTGTGCAGGACAAAATGAAGAAGAGAAATCGAAGAGATTAATTATATTTTCTTTTCAATACAATTTTCTGGGTGAGCTGTTAAGAAGATTTAAATGCAAAAACTGAAGGGTTAAAGAGGCAGGCAGGGAGAGTGAGAGGCTGAGAGAGATTTTGGGGAGAGATGATAGAATATGAAGGAAGAGAGTCCTTTAATTGTATGCGTTTTTTGGGTATAATATCGGTAAACAAATATAAGTTGTTAGTTCTAAATTGCTGAGTGAACACTACAAATCTACTGTACTGTACAATATAATGCTACTACTCTGTGGTCATTTATTTAACTCACCCTACCTAACCTTACTCTTCTTTCACTTTGGTTATTATCTAAATATCTATGCTTTATTTTATAAATAATAAATTATGCATAATTAGTTGTTTTGTTATAATAATATTAAATTTAGGAAAATGCATTATTCCCCTCCTAAATTTTCTCACCATTATTTACCTCTATGTAGTTTCTATACATTAAGTGCTAATGAATTTGTAACTCACCACTAATTAAAGATAGTATTTAGTTACCAATTAAATGTTGTTGAGGATAAATTGAAGGATTTGGAGGGAAAATATGAGAGTTATGTAGCATTACTCTTAAACTTAATTAATATGAAGTTCATTTAAATATAAATTAAATATACGATATAATAATAATAATAATAATATTATTATTATTATTATTATTATTATTATTATTATTATTATTATGATGGTAGTACAATAAGTCAATAAAGTATAATAAGTTTAAAAACTACCTTATTTGAGAAACAAACAGAAATTGAAACATAAAAATTTGAGAAATGACAATTTAAAAACAAATTTTATATTAAGAAATGATTTTTTTTACAATTATGTCGTAAAAAATAATGTTACATACTTCTCTTATATTTTTCTTTTTCAATCTTTATCTCCTGACATGACATAATTTGATTGATATTTTCAATATTTGATTATTAACTAAAGTCATTTTTTAATTAGGGATAAAGTTATTTAATAAATAAAAATTTCATAAAATAATATAAGAAAAGTTCATGAGGGACAAAATATTTTTCCTTTCTTTCAAAACTTTTTTTTTTTAAATTAGGGAAACGTTTACGTAAGTATAGAAAACAAATAAAACTGGTACATTATTTTTAAAAATAATAAACAAATAAAACTGGTACATTATTTTTAAAAATAATAAATAAATAAATTGAGTCGTTCTTAATGAGGAGGAAGACAATGTTTTTATTTTTGGTTTTATTTTTCAGTCATTGCGGGCTAAATTACGAGTTGCATAATCAGTCCACCTATTAATTTTAATCTTCCACATCCATCTAATCCTTCCATTATCATGCCTGTTTTTCATTTTTGTTTTTATTTTTTAGTCACTGCGGGCTAAATTACGAATTGCATAATTACTCCACTGGTTCCTATACATGTTTTTAATACCAGGTGTAGATAGCCTTGTATCCTTTTCCTCTTTTCTAGGTAGCTTTTCAAAATAAACTATTGACTCTTAACATTTTTTCTCTTTTATCCTTATTAATTTACAAAAATGACATAATCTATAATTGTTTAATTAAAATCTTGATATCTAAATATTTTCTAAACATTTTTTCGTCTCACAATTCTTTTCTTCATCAAGGTGGGAGATGCCAACAACCCATTGTTCTATTTAATATAAAAGGAAACATTTCTCTATTTAAATATCTAATGAATAGATAAGATTAAAACAAATAGATAATATGAAACAATATATTAAAACATTCCATCTCTAATTTATTTTATAACATATTTTAAAATACACAAAAATTAAATCCAAACATTGCTACTTTATTATAAGATGCTAAATCATAAATGTTATATATATATATATATATATATATATATATATATATATATATATATATACATACATACGCGTGTGCAATGTGCGTGTAAAACTAATATATACACTATCTATGAGCGTGCCTTTTTTTTTTTTTTTCCTGAAAAGTATATATTTAGGACATGAGAGCTAAGGTTCCTATTATACTCCCGCCCTGCTGGTTTCACGCAGTCTTTCTCTATCTCTTACTCCCACTCAAATTGCAAGCCTTGGACGCTCATGTCTGCGGGTGTTGTGGTGGACAAAAAATTTCATGAGTAAAGATAAATAAATATTTAATTTCTTTTGTAATAAATAAAAATTTCATAAAAGAATATAAGAGAAAAAAATTAAATTCAGGAAGAACAAAAAAATATTTTTCTTTCTTTCAAAATACATTTAACGATCTAGTAATTAAGTATATGAATATATATATAAACCGGTGTATATAAAAAAATGATAAATAAAAGTTAGAGTCCTAATCCAGTCCTACATATGGAGAATGAAGACAATGTTGAGTTGAGTTGAATAGTTGATGAGTAGCAGAGTTAGAGTAGGATTGAACGGACCCATACATTTGAGTATTTGACAACCACCTTCACTTGCATTATATTGCTCCGACTCGGCTCTTTCGTAACAATTGTTGGAGGGAGAAACGTAACCCCTAGCCCTGCAACCATGATCACAGAAGAGGTATTCAAGGAGCGGTTGAGCGCTTTCTTGACAGTGCTCACAGTGATGAGCACGCAGGTGTGCTGGGATTTAAGTTCCCCGAACTTTTTTTTATGGGCGTGGGTGTGTGTGAATAATGGTTTTGAGTATTCCACCGAATATAAGCAGGTAATGTCCGTGTGGAATTGCAATGATGCAAAAGCATCAGCAATAACTTCAAGCTTGGTCTCGAATGAGCAACAGGATGATGAGGATGATGATGAGCATTTTTATGATGATGATGAGGATTATGATGAGAATGAGGAGGAGGATTATGATGAGGACGAGGATGATGAAGAGGAGGAGGAGGAGGCAAAAGCATCAGCAATAACTTCAAGCTTGGTCTCGAATGAGCAACACGATGATGATGAGGATGATGATGAGCATTATTATGATGATGATGAGGATTATGATGATGATGATGATCACGAGGAGGGGGAGGATGAGTATGAAGATGATGAGGAGGAGGATTATGACGAGGATGAGGAGGAGGAGGAGGATGAAGATGATGAGGAGGAGGATTATGACGAGGATGAGGAGGACGAGAATGATGATGATCACGATGATGAGGATGATGAGGATGATGAGGAGGAGGACGAGGAGGAGGATTATGACGATGACGATGAGGAGGAGGAGGATTATGACGATGATGATGAGGAGGAGGACGAGGAGGAGGATTATGATGATGACGAGGATGAACTTCTGCCTAATGTAGAACACAGGAACTGTGCGAGACATATACATGCAAACTGGAGCAAGAAACATAGAGGAAAGGTGTTGAAAAAACACTTTTGGATGTGTGCAAATGCAACTACAACAGAGCAGTACAATGCAATGGTAGACCAACTGGGATTAAAGGATGCCCAAGCTAAACAAGATTTGGAAAAATATCCTGCCAAATTCTGGTGCAAAGCTTTTATGCGAACTCAAGTGAAATGCGATTCAGTTGACAACAACATCTGTGAGGCATTCAATGGGACAATTGTCAAGGCGAGGAGCAAGCCAATAGTGAAGATGTTGGAAGACATAAGGGTACAAACCATGACAAGGATTGCGAGATGCAGGAAAAATGTTGGCAAATGGCATGGTAACTTCGGTCCTAGGATTATGAAGAAGCTGAATGAGAATATAGTTGAAGGAATAGGTTGGCATGTTGACTTCAACGGGGATGATGGTTATGAGATTAAGAAGGGAAGACAACAGTTCAAAGTAAAGCTAAAGGGGAAAACATGTTCATGTAGAGCTTGGGACCTCACAGGTATACCATGTCCACATGCATGTTGTGCCATATTTGATCTAGGCAAAGATCCTGAAGAGTTCATTGATGAATGCTACTCCAAGGAAGTTTACACAAGGATTTATAGTCACACCATCCAACCATTGAATGGGGAGATCAGTTGGCCGAGGACAAATTGTGAAGAAATACAAGCCCCTTTACCAAGGCCCATGACTGGAAGACCAAAGAAAAAGAGAACCCGTGAGCCTAATGAACCCCCCGTTGGGAAAATTTCTCGACAAGGTCGAATTATGACTTGTTCAATTTGCAAACAAAAGGGTCATCAAAAGAAAGTGTGCCCAGCTAAGAGTTCTGCTGCCTCTACTTCTATGCCATCTGCTGCCTCCACTGTTGATGCCTCTACTTCTATGCCATCTGCTGCCTCCACTGTTGATGCCTCAAGTAATATGCCATCTGCTGCCTCTGCTAGGAGAAATAAACCAAGGAAAAGAGCAGGTGGATTTGGTGTGTACATCAACCAAAATACCGGAGCACAAATATTGAATGTAAGTGATTTATGCTCCTTAAATTTATATACTTGTGGATGTTATAATTTACTGATGTTAACACTTTGTGTATTCTGTAGCCTGGAGGAAGAGGACAACAAATTCTATCTGTGGGAAGGAATGCCAGTGCAAGAGCCAAGAAGAAGCAGTAGGGCACCTATGCCATTGCAACACCCAAGAAGTAGCAATTTGGCAACTATGAAAACTTAGATTTTGTACCCAAGTAGCCAAGTTCTATCTGTGGATGTTAACTATGAAAACTTATCTTTTGTAAATTGTTAACTTGAAGTGTTCACTGCTAATGGGACTAATTGGTTGTATTTTGTACTTGAAGTAAATGGAAATGGTTAACTTATGCTTTATGGTTTATGCTTTTGGTTTATGCTTTTGGTTTTGGTTTGCTGTTTATGCTTTTGGTTTATGCTTTTGGTTTTGGTTTATGGTTTTGGTTTAGGCTTATGGTTTACAGTTATGGTTATGGTTTTGGTTTAGGGTTATGGTTTACAGTAATGGTTATGGTTTTGGTTTAGGCTTATGGTTTACAGTTAATGTTTTGGTTTTGGTTTAGGGTTATGGTTTACAGTAATGGTTATGGTTTTGGTTTAGGGTTATGGTTTACAGTTAAGGTTTTGGTTTTGGTTTAGGGTTATGGTTTACAGTAATGGTTATGGTTTTGGTTTAGGCTTATGGTTTACAGTTAAGGTTTTGGTTTTGGTTTTGGTTTAGGGTTATGGTTTACAGTTAAGGTTATGGTTTTGGTTTAGGTTTATGGTTTACAGTTAAGGTTTATGGTTTACAATGATGGTTTGGATTTAAATACCAATACAATAAACTGCATTCACATAACAGTCAAAAAACAAGCATTCATATTCATTGATCATGGGGTTAATGCAATACACGAAACTCCAGGTTTAGTAATAACCCTAACATTAAACCAAACAATTACAGCTAAAAGTACTACAACTCCAACACCTACAACTTTAACCACATTCACAGAATTAAGATGGCCACTTCTATTCATATTCTTCATTGCTTCTTCAATTCTCCCCAATCTCTGCTGGATCACCATAACTTCATCTCTCACACTTTCAAAAATCTTTTTGCAATCCATTACATCAACTTTGGTAGATTCATACTCTATAGCTCCAAGTCCTTGCATGATATCCTCAACATAAAGGAAAAACCCACACCCATTGCCCTGGAAAATCAAGGAAAACCCTAATTTAAACTGAAACAACTTATGCAATAACAACAGTAAAAAATCTCACCTTCCAATTTTGACATCCAAAAAATTTTCTTCCACTTTCCCGAGCTGTGCATAATGGGGATTTCAGCCCACATTTACAGTACAAACATGGCTCGTATTGGAGAGTAAAATTGCGATTTGGCATTCTTGGAGAACTTGAAGACGACCTTGAATTAGAAAAATCCATTACGTTTCGGCCTCACCTGCGCTTAGGGTTTATGTCCGAAGAAGAGAAATAGAATAACAGAAACAACGACTGAAGAAGAACGCTACTCTCGTACAGTTGCTCGAAGAAGAAGAGAATGTCGATTTCGATCTGTGATTCGCAATCGATTTGGAGATTTTGATTTCGGAAATGGAGTTCTCTGATTGCAGCTGGTCTCCGTTGATAAATGACACAGTGGAATATTCTACAAAGCAAAATAAATGAATAAGATTGCCACGTTACCTGCCACGTCGTCGAGCAACCGGAAACAAGGATGGAAACCGGCTAAATGGTGAATTTGAATGAAATTGCGCTGTTAAATGGGCTAATTGCAAGTTTTTTAGGTTGAGTGGCCTGATTGCATTTTCGCGTTACGTTCAGTGGCCAATTTGACCCTTTTTCCAAAAAACTATATATGCGCGTGCTTTTTTTTTTTTTTTTCCTGAAAAGTATATATTTAGGACATGAGAGCTAAGGTTCGTATTATACTCCCGCCCTGCTGGTTTCATGCAGTCTTTCTCTATCTATCACTCCCACTCAAATTGCAAGCCTTGGACGCTCATGTCTGCGGGTGTTGTGGTGGAAAAAAAAATTTCATGAGTAAAGATAAATAAATATTTAATTTCTTTTGTAATAAATAAAAATTTCATAAAAGAATATAAGAGAAAAAAATTAAATTCAGGAAGAACAAAAAAATATTTTTCTTTCTTTCAAAATACATTTAACGATCTAGTAATTAAGTATATGAATATATATATAAACCGGTGTATATAAAAAAATGATAAATAAAAGTTAGAGTCCTAATCCAGTCCTACATATGGAGAATGAAGACAATGTTGAGTTGAGTTGAATAGTTGATGAGTAGCAGAGTTAGAGTAGGATTGAACGGACCCATACATTTGAGTATTTGACAACCACCTTCACTTGCATTATATTGCTCCGACTCGGCTCTTTCGTAACAATTGTTGGAGGGAGAAACGTAACCCCTAGCCCTGCAACCATGATCACAGAAGAGGTATTCAAGGAGCGGTTGAGCGCTTTCTTGACAGTGCTCACAGTGATGAGCACGCAGGTGTGCTGGGATTTAAGTTCCCCGAACTTTTTTTTATGGGCGTGGGTGTGTGTGAATAATGGTTTTGAGTATTCCACCGAATATAAGCAGGTAATGTCCGTGTGGAATTGCAATGATGCAAAAGCATCAGCAATAACTTCAAGCTTGGTCTCGAATGAGCAACAGGATGATGAGGATGATGATGAGCGTTTTTATGATGATGATGAGGATTATGATGAGGATGATGATGATCACAAGGAGGACGAGGAGGGGGAAGATGATGATGAGAATGACGAGGAGGATTATGATGAGGACGAGGATGATGAAGAGGAGGAGGAGGAGGCAAAAGCATCAGCAATAACTTCAAGCTTGGTCTCGAATGAGCAACAGGATGATGATGATGATGATGAGGATGATGATGAGCATTATTATGATGATGA
Organism: Ipomoea trifida; assembly: GCA_003576665.1. Classification (NCBI taxonomy): domain Eukaryota; kingdom Viridiplantae; phylum Streptophyta; class Magnoliopsida; order Solanales; family Convolvulaceae; genus Ipomoea; species Ipomoea trifida. The sequence continues at coordinate 23,419,904 of CP025648.1, read as the reverse complement.
TGAGGATTATGATGATGATGATGATGACGAGGAGGGGGATGAGGAGGATGAAGATGATGAGGAGGAGGATTATGATGAGGATGAGGAGGACGAGGACGAGGACGATGATGATGATGATCACGAGGAGGGGGAGGATGATGATGATGAGGAGGACGAGGAGGAGGAGGAGGATTATGATGATGATGATGATGATGAGGACGAGGAGGAGGAGGATTATGATGATGACGAGGATGATGATGATGACGACGATCACCAGGAGGAGGAGGAGGATGATGAGGATAAGAATGAAGTACATAAATGTGAAGAGGAAGAGGAGGCTAAGGCGCAGGTAGTGGATGGGGTTAATGGGAAGATTAAAGCTAGCATTGCTGCTGAACAAGTGGAGTCTGAGAAGCCAATGATTCCTGATGACTGGGATTGGGAGATCATTCAGGGACCAGAAGAAGAAGAAGAAGAAGATATAATAGCAGCCGGCCCCAGCAGCTGGAGGAGGTATATATTCATCTTCATCCCTTCACTAATTTCTTTCTTAATTCTTTCAATCCCTCATCGGATCCTATATTATAATATATTGTATGTTATATGATTTAGCAGTCTCCTCTAACATATATACATGTTTTCATCTCATCTGTATCAGCTGGATCGGCAGAAGGTAGAATGAACTAACATTTAGCTTGCAAGCCAGCTCTGTCAGTTTAATTTGCTGCACCACATGAAGGCAGGGCACCATATTCAGCCTTTATTTATCCATGTCTTCATATTCTAGTTTAGCTTAGCTTAGTGATAATAACTGGACAGTCAAACTATTTACCATACTGCTTTCTGTGGTTTGTCATCCATATATTCACTATTATTTACATTTTTTCTTTAATACTATTGACTCTGTTACTATGTTTGAAAAAGTATTTCCTATTGCTTGAAAATTGTTCAAATTCCATCATTCTAAAACCTTCACTTACCTATATGTAGGTTTACATATATATTTTTAAATTATTTAGAAATACTCATTAAATTTTTTTAAAATACTTAACATGTAAGTTTTAAATAGGCTCAAAGCAGGACTTTGCCTTTGTAATGATCTACATATTAAACAAACTTTTAAAATAACTTTACGTCAAATAAATTGTAACATCTAATCATTATTGCATGGACTATGGTCCACACAGCTACCATAAACAAAAAGTACATTTTTAATATATTAAAAGTACATTATTTAAGTACTGAAAGTATATTATTTTATATATACAATGAAATAATGTATTTTTAGTATAATAAAAATGTAATTTATATTCATGATTCATACAATAATGTGAACTATGGTCCACACAATAATTTGTCGGTAACCTCTATACAGGCCTAGACCCAAAGGCCAGATTATTAAATTTCCATTTTTTTAAAGCTCGACTAGGCTCAGTCTATTTGCAACTCTATTTTTAAGAAGAGATACAGTAGGTCTCCGCCATCGTTCCTTTCTACGGATTTATTGATCGAAGACCTTGACCTCCACTCTAGTCTTCCATAGTTTCTTCGTGTTTGTGCAGTAACAATTCTTGGAGAAATCCACCCCTAATCCCCAGCCATGACCACGGAGCTATTCAAGAAGCGCCTGAGCGCGTTCTACTCTACCTGGAGAATCTACAGACACCTTTGGGGAAACTCCGATATCATAGTCTTCAGCACGCCGGCGCAGGCGGCGGCCTCCAATTTAACCGGCGACTTTTTCGTATGGCTGTTCGGCGAAGATCTCGCGGGAACCACGGCGGTCTTCACTCCATCCTCGATTTTCTTCCTCTGTACGCAGGAGAGCTTCTCTCGGCTGCGCAGTTTGGGGAGCTACGCCACGGAGGTGTTGAAAATTCCGGTCTCGGTGGAGCTTAATCCCAGGAGGAGATTCTCCGGGCCCCGTATTTTGTCGAGCTACCCCACGGAGGTGACGAGAATTCCGGTCTCGGTGGAACTTAAGCCCGAAGAAGGGCTTTCTAAGTTAGATGAGATTATTCGGAGATTGCGGCTAAGGCTTAAATCTGGTAAGTCGAACGATGATCCTACTTGCACATTAACTGTTGGATGTATTGACAAGGAGATTCCCAAATCCAAACTTCTGATGAGTTGCGTGAACGATTTTGAGTGTTTTGCTAAGTACAGGATTTCCACTGTGAATAACGCGGTGCGGAGTGTGATGGTTCAGACTACTGCTAGTGAATCAAGAGTTTATAAAAATGATAATCTCTTGGCTGATAATATGCAATTTAACAGAGGAGTTAAAAGGACTATGGAGGATAGAATCGAAAATCCTGATCTGATTAAGGGTTTTAAGGAAATGAATGTGTCTAAAGATGAGGCAGAGACTAGCAGCAAGGTAAATACTGATAAAGAAATGATGATATTGGAAAATTTGGGGTGGAAGTTTGAAAAGGCGGCTAATGATCAAAGGAAAACCACAGAGCCTATGATGGAGAGAGAGACAAGTTATGAGTCATTTAGACTTGAGAAGGAGAAGGGGGTTGGTATGCAAATTCAATGTTATAATGAGTCCAGAGAATTTAAGCAGCCTGAGACAGAAAAGGATGGTGTGAGGAAGGACAAAAAAGCGGCACGGAAGGGGTTATCGGTTCCTGAACAGAGGCTGACATTGTTCTATTCGAGCTGGAGGAAATACAGAAATGAGTTATGGGGTGGCTCTGATGTTTTGGTGGTTACCACCCCGCCATCCTCTTCGTCCGGGTCGATGGCAGCCATGCTGGACCGTCCAGTGTCGTCTAGCTTCTTCTTGTGGTTGCTTGGTCGTGACTTCCCGAACACAACAGCTGTGTTTATGGACCGAGCGATTTATTTTTTTTGCCCTATTGAGAGCTATGCAAAGCTTTGTCTTTTAGGACTCTATATGACAAAAGCAGCACAGGTTTCTGTTTCAGTCCAACAGAAGGTTAAGGCTGGTGATGAATCAGAACTGTTAAATTCGACTTTAGATGCTTTGTGGACTGACCGAGCTAATGATCACCCTGTTATTATTGGTTATATTGATGGAGAAGCTCCAAGTTCAATGTTGGATGAAGGAATGTTCCAAGCCACAAATGTGATGAGAGGTTTTTTAAAGCTTCTTTGTGAGGAGGGAGAAGGATTGAAATCACTTCAAATTCGGAGTTTAGATACCCCCGAAGATAAGGATATTGAGAATCTAGCTGAGAATTATCAGCAGGTAATGTCCTTGTTGTCCAATGATGCAAAAGCTTCAAGATTGGTCTCAAATGAGCAACAGAAAGATGAACTATTGCAAGAGAAGCATGAAAACAAGGATGAACTACATAAATCTGAAGAGACTAATCAGTTACTGCAGGAGAATAATGGCAAGATTGGCAACCTGCCATCCAAATTTGCGGAGATGAACATTGTGGTTGAAGGGGAGCAGTGCCCTCATTCAACTAAAGAAGATGGTTCAGAGAGTAAGCTGCTCGTGGCAGAGGAGGGCAACTCACCCCGCAATGCTGAACCAGTGGTACTGGCGGAAAATGAGCAGGAGTCTCAGTCCGGTAATGTTAGAGTTGATGCAAGCATTGAAAATGCTTGCAATCAGTCCAAAGAATCTGTGGGTTCCGATGATGACTGGGAGATCGTCGAGAGCTCCCACGAGGGACAACAACCAAATATAGCCAATAATAGCAGCTGGGGGAGGTATTCGTGAATCTCACACTCATCTTCACTAATTTCTTGTCTTATATATATGATTTAGCAGTCTCTAACCTGACACATTTACATTTGCTGACTTCTTGTTATATATACGCGTTAGTATCCTCTAACATGATGCATGTTTTGTCTTATCAGCTGGATCGGCAGAGCATTTAGCTCGGTCAGTTTGCACCACAAGGCAGCCGGTGATGAAGCATCATCTTAAACTGCACATTCAGACTTTGTTAATGCCAATGCCGTCCTCTGGATCAATGTGTATATTATATAATAATAATGATCATAGTCTCTTTGATTACTACTAGTTTAGTGATGAATAACTGGACAGAAACTATTTAGTTGGTTTAAGTGGTTTGCCATGCATATTCAGTATTTACATTTGAGAAAATATTTGATGTTATGTCATTTGTGTTTGCAACTTTGCATCAATCTTGCAAATTGTTCTAATTCATCGTTGTTGTAAAACACTTATGTATATGTATGTGTAAGATAAAACGAAGACAGCGAATCTCAACAGCTACAAAATCAACATTGTTCCTACACGTTTTTTAATGTTTAAATTATCCCTTAAACTTTATACGAAAAATTAATTGGGTTCTTGAAATTTTAAAAGTTACCATTAAACTTATCAACTTGTTATTTTAGTGCGCCGAAGTCCAAAAATCAATTATTAAGCAGGTCACTAAGGTTATCAACTTGTTATTTTAGTGCATTGAAATCCAAAAATCAATTGTTAAATATATCACAAAGGTTCTAGCAAGACTACAATTGACCAACTAACTTTTTCCAGAGGCGATTTAGTAGCCTTCTTCACAATAGAGAAGACTACTAATTGACCTTTTTCACCGGAGAAGGCGATATGTGATCAGTTGTTAGTCTTTGGTTGTCTCGTTTTTTAGTCTCCGGTCGTTTGAGCTTTGCCAATCCTAGTGTAGTTTAATGACTTAATTGACTTTTCATATAAAATTTAACAACTCACTTAATGATTCTTTATTTTATTTTATTTTATTTATTTATTTTATTATTATTATTATTATTATTATTATTATTATTATTATTATTATTATTATTATTATTTTACTTTTGCACTAGAAATAATAATACAAGCTTACTAGGTAGCTTTATAAGCAATCCAAAAGGAATATTCTAAGAATGATTAGGTGCTATATTTATTGGGAGAGTTTTTTCCTCAAATTTGTGAGAAAATATTTTAATTTATTTAGTTAATGAATAATTTAATCCAATAGAAAATGGATTCCTTCAAATTTGGGTCAAAAAAACTGTGTTCTTCTTTGTGCGAGAAATGTTTAAGATATGAATATTACCACATGTATTTTTATTATATAGAAATATTTGAGTCTTTATATTAATTATTTTTAATAAATTATTGTTTAACAATCATGAAATTATGAATCTAATATTTCAAATAATTTTTTTTTATAAAATTTAAATTTAATTATTGTCCGTCCATGAACCAACTGTGATTTTGTCTAGAAAAATATTTCATGAACTCTCAAAAATATCATAACGTCTATTAAATTGAGCAATTCGAACGTACCAAATATAGAAAGAAAAATAGGAGTAATTAAGAGTACTGGTAGAATTACTCTATTGCCTAATTGGCGAACATAAGAAGAAACAGAAAATGGCAGTCAAATAAGAAGTGACTAAAGGCATACCAATAGGCCACATATAGACGACTGAAAGCGGCGTTACTAAGCAATAGCGAAACTTAGCGCGTGCGGTGCGGTGAGTAAACGACGGCGGAGCAATGGTCGGAGTTCTCTCTCATAAGATCCAAAAAAATGAACTGAAGCCGGGGGATCACGTTTACTCATGGAGGCACAACTATCTCTACGCTCATCACGGTTTTGTCTCACTCTCGCTTTTTCTTTTCTGTAAATTTTTGCTGAGCACTAAAATTGCTTTTTTTTTTTTTTTTTCTCTAATTCATATTTCTGGAATGCCTCATTTTGCTATCTTGACTTATTTGAAGAAGATTTTGTTTTTGTTATGTTTTACCAGAAATAACTTAGAATTTTTTGGGTCAAACTGGTATGAAACCGCGATCTGGTCAAACTGGAAAACTCTGATGCATATTCTCTTGTTTAATTTCTCCTGGTGGGTCCTGATCATAAGCTTTCGCGCCCAAAACTAGAATCTGTTCAGTACTATATTGATTCGGGCCTTTTTCCCTATCAGCATGTTTGGAAGAGGGAATTGAAATTTACTTTCACTTTAATTCAAAAAGGTGAAAAATTCCACAGTTTGGTGAGAAGGAATTGCAAATCCTACCTCTCCAAGCAATTGCAATTCCATTTGCCATTTCTATAGATAAGGCAATGGTAAAGCAGTGAAATTGAGATTGTATTTGACTGTGAAATTCCTGGGAAGTTAATTCTATCAAACAACTATTAAACCTGCAGTGCTTTATGGCAATGAGTGTGGGGTGGTGATAATATGAAGATTTTGCTTGTGAATATAATAAAAGATCCTATTCGACATTTCTATAGATAAGGCAATGGTGTTTATTGAGGACAAATTGAGAGAAGATAGATTACAATAAGGATAATATGTTAGTAATAGGTGAAAAAGAGGTAGCGGTGGACCAAAGTTTTCGTGGTTGAAGTTAATACATATAATTATATAGGTGATTCCAACTAGATTGGGACTAAGCTGCAATGAAGTTGAGCTGTTGGCAACAACTATTTTCGAGCCAAAGGGATTATAGGAAGTTGGGAAATTAAAAAGGTTTTGATGGTTTTTATATCAAATTGAGAATGGTGAAAAAAGAATGTAAAAAGAAAGTGATGGTATATTGGTATGGTGTCTCCATTGAAGATTAAAAAAAACATTAATTAAGATCCCCAAGCAAGTAGTTTCTATTATTTCTCATAACCTATTAACCTGTATTGATTTGCATTCTTTCTTGAATGTGTGAAGTTCATTGTTCATTTGGTGTATCATTCTTTGCAAACAATTACAGGGATATATGTTGGTGATGGAAAGGTTATTCATTTCACACGGGCTGCAGGTCATGAGATTGGAACAGGAACTTTCTTAGACAGCTTTGTTTTCAGCTCTTCACCTGTCAAGCCCTTAGACCCCCCATGCCCAAGATGCGGTGATCAATCAGTGACTGAAGGTGTAATCATATCCTGCCTTGAATGTTTTCTTTATGGTGGTGAACTCTATATTTTTCAGTACGGTGTTTCTCCAGCTTTTTTTCTTGCCAAAGTTCGAGGAGGAACATGCACACTTGCCCACTCTGATCCAGTGGAGCACGTACTTCATCGAGCTGAATATCTGCTTCAGAATGGTTTTGGAGTTTACAACCTATTTAAGAACAACTGTGAGGATTTCGCAATCTATTGCAAGACTGGTTTGCTTGTCTATACAGATCTCAGTGTAGGCCGGAGTGGACAGGCAGCTTCGGTTTTCGCAGCTGTCAGTGTAATCGCCTCATCACCGCTTCGCTTCTTGACTACCGGCATTGGTGGTCTGTCAGCCGTAGGATGTGGTGTTTATTGTGTCAGCCGGATTGTTTCTGATATTGGAGTGCGTCGGGATGTCACAAAGACACCCGTGGAAAAGCTTGTTGCCCGTTTTAGCCCAGGCCTGCCTAAGTCTAGAGATGGAACATCTGATAACCAAGCGTGTGATGATTTTCCAAAGACACCAGTCGAGAGTCCAATTGGCCACTTTAGCCCGCCTGACCCTGAGCCTGAGCCTGAAACTGCAACATCTAACAGTGTAGTATGTGACAACGTCACAAAGATCCCTGCGGAGAGTATTGCCACAGGTTCTAGCGTTTCTGAGTCCGAAGCTGCAAGATCTAATAGCGGAGCCTGCTGTGATCTCACCGTCGAGAGGCTTGTCAATCGCTCTAGCCTGCCTGAGATGAAAGCTGGAACTGATGTTGCAAAGGAGTTATAATTCTTGTTGCATGTGTTATTGTATTCTGCCATTTCTGCTTGTGTAGTGCTCATCTCCATAGCCTGTAAGCCTGCCTGCTCTTCTTATGGGATGGAGTATAATTATATACTCAAAAATTTAAGACAATCTTAGGGACATCATGCCCCGCGAAAATACCTTGCCTTCTGTTTTGTAGAGGTACAATTTTTACAGAATACGAGGCAAACTGTTGTGAAATGTAATGTGTACTTTTTGGATGTTTGTAATTGTACAATTTTGGAGAAGGGCCTCACAAAAAAGTTTGAAGTGATATTTGAGTTGAGTTAAACTTTAACTTTTGAGTTAATTTTTGTGATAAAATTATGATATTGATGACTTAAGTACACTATTATTAGTTCTCTAGTTGAGACGTTAGTATATGGTGAAAAATGACTATGTAGTGCGGAGAAGTGTTTTGAGTGAAAGCTGCAACCTCTTCTTATGGGACGGATAATGATACAATTCAGATAACAATGAGATTGTATAATAGTACTTAAAACCTTAAAACCTCTCAAAAATCTGAAATTATGTTTATGCATCTTATATAAACAAATTGGTTTTTGGTTTGTTTCTATTGGGTTTATGCTTTGCAGCATATATATATATCAACGTTCTTAGCAATTTTTTTAATCTTTTCACTCATTGGTGGTCAAAATTTAGAATTACCAGTATTCCTTAATTGATGACCAAAATTTTCGACTACTGAAAAAGGTCAATGTTATCCAAAAAAACAAAGACTTTTGCTGATACTAAAAGTAGTCGAAAACTTTTGATTTTCAATCACTTTTGGTGGGTGACTCAAAATTGATATCATGCTTTGCTGTAAACATGGTGAATGTGGTGCCATATTCTACAAGTGGGAGCTGAGGATGCATATGCAGTTGCAGATAAGCTATGCTGGGTTGGTTGCTCCGGCCTACACCAATTCACATGGCGACCAAAGAGTGGTTTTATAATTTAGGCCTGAATACAAATATCCAGCAATCCATCCCTTGTCTCTTTACTCACGTTATCATGTTTGGTCACCGACTCCATCCCCACATGTTCTCCAATCACACAACTTGTCTATCACACCCAATTCTGCACAACTTGCGTTCCAATAATTTCACTTTATATATAACATATAGAGGCTCAATCTCTCCTGTGTACTGTAGTTGTCGGCTTACACGAGTCAAACATTTTCAAGCTCTGTTCATTTTGGTCATGAGAGAAAACTTATATGCTATACAATTCAATCCCCTAAAATGCTCTTTGTTTTACAAGCCTTTTCATCACATTATTTTTCTAACTCACATGAGTCTAGAATTAATTTCCCATTCACCTATTATCGGTTTTGAACGTACAATATATAAATTTTTTCTTCTCACTACAACGAGTGCAAATTCACTTTGACTCGACCCAAATCAGAAGTGAATCCCGCATATATTTGTACCACAAAATAGCGACTTAAATGCCTTTTTAAGCTAAAATTCCAGCATCCCTAATACATAATTTGCCAAGCACCTTGTGTTAAAATGGCATGTAGTGACTCTCCATTTGAAAGGTCATGAGATTGAGTCTCAGTGGAGACGGTACTGACTCTTTGTGCAATGTATGAACAGATACTACAATCAATCTAAAATAAATACTACAATCAATCTAAAATAAATTAATGAGCTTTGTTTTACTAATACAGAGTTAAAATTATATCAAATACTAAATACTAAAAAAATATAGATAAATATAAATCAATTGAGACATATTAGTTCAACAAAAAAAAAAAAAAAAATTGAGACATATTAGGTAGGATCACGTGGGCCCGGATTGAGTTCCATCCTTTTTAAAATATAATCGGAGCCCATGGATTCCGATTCAGCCGTGGCCATTTGATTGCCATGGATTCCATTTTATTTATTTATTTATTATTTTTAATTTAGTAATAAATTATAAAGTGTTAGGAAAAGGCAAGGAAGCCATAGATTTTATTTTATTTTATCATGAGATTGAAAATTAACAATTTTTTATTGAAATGTATTGGATTCAAGTTATTGAAAATAAACCTTTTTAATTGCAAAAGTTATAACCAAATTATTTTAATTTGATAATTTTAGCACTAATTTTAATTCTTTTTATTTGAATAATAAATATCAGTTTTCTTTATGTTTAGCATTATGTATCAAAATGTTAACTTCATCTAAGTAATTAAAAAAGTTAAACTAAATCCCCAAAAACGTTTACATACATAAAATCCAATTCAAACATTGTAGCCATCAACTGATACCAACCCAACAACAAAGCCGAGTGGTTGATTTTATTTTTTATTTTTAAAATTTTTGGATCATATAGTATATTAGATACAATTATAACGGCTATAGTAAAAAAGGATTAGTATTAAATTTTCAAAATTTTAAGATTTAAATATAATTAACTATGGAGGAATTATAAAATACAATTCTTTAAAAAAAAACACAAAAACCAACCATTGGAATGCTCTAACGTTGTACAATTAGGTCGAATTTTGTTTTCATTGGCATGATTTTGCACTATTTATGTCCTACTATCCATGCTTCACATTTTCTTTTGAAATTTCTACTATTTGTTTTAGGATCTTTTGCAATAAAAGTGGGGAAAATGGACTTGTGGCCTTTTGGCTTTACATTGCGTCATAGCATTAGGCCGTTACATTATGACTCTATTCCATCATCAACCAAATTGACAAAAATATTGTCATTTATTATGTCGCACTAATTTATACATATATTTGTTAAGAGTTTTTTTTGTTTTTTTTTTTTTTTGCGAATTATATATTTGTTAAGAGTTAATTTCATTTTTGTCTTAAATTCATAGATGACAGTCAACTTTTAGTCCATTTTAATCAGAACATTTATATTCGGTCATAGTATTATCGTGACATGATCATTTTTGTCATCCGTCAACAAAATCCTTGAAATAGCATTAAATACAAAGGCATTTCTATCATTTTTATATAAAGTGAGTTGATCCCGCTATATTTTTATGTTTATTTAAAAAATCATACTTTTTAGACCGAAATGCTGTTATATTTAACGACATTAAAACTGTTTTATTAATTGATAGATCAAGAGGAAAGAAATAATCATGTCACAATAATGCTAAGATTAAATGTGAATGTTCTGATAAAAAAGATTAAAAATAGACTATCACCTATAAATTTATGACCGAAAAAATGAAACTAAGTTTATTTTTAAAATTCTAATATATCAAAACAATAGAAGCAACACTTGGTTAGGGAGATGTCGAGATGCTGTCCTCCAATAATATTCTCTCAATTGTTCTGTGCCTTTATTTCCAATCCATCCAAACACGGTATAGATGATTAAATGAGGTAATTCTTGACATGAGGTCTATATAAGGTCTTTCGAGTATAGTGATTTTTGTCACGTTTAGTTTTGAACTTTCAAATTGATCACACTTAGTCCTTCAACTTTAACTTGTTGCCATCTTTGACAAATCCAAATTAACCATCCATAAATTTTCAACTTTCAAAATTTAACCAGTCATGATCCTCCTAGAATGACCATAATTGGTTAAAATTTAATAATTGAAAAATATCACTGGTTAATTTGGATTACAATTTAAAAGTCAAATAATCACGGATAGTCAATTCGAAAGTTTATGACTAAATTAAATGCGATTAAAGTGTGGCTTTTGCGCCGTGTTTGGATAACGCTACGACGCGGACTCCATTTGGAAGAAAAGAAATGAAAGATAAGGGCAAAAATTATTGGTGACAAATGCTTTTAAAAATGGACCATGGCGTCAATTATATAGGACATGGATTCATGATCTTAGCCGAAAAGGCCAAAAGCAGACACTAAGATAAAGTAAATACCATTAAATTGATAATCAATGACCTTGTCATCCAATACAACAAGTTTATAGTTTTAATTTAAAATTTCAGCAAATTTTATTCTCAATCTATTCATAATCTTAGGTATATGAAAATACAATAAAATTGAAATATACAAAAAAAAAAAATAATAACGTATAATTCTTTATAGGATCATATATGAGTAGAATCTTAGAGCTTTAGTCCTTCAATTAATGATAACAAACATAAATATAATTATATGAGTCAAATTTTGTTTAATATAATATTCGGCCAACCGGGTGTGAATAGAGATTAGTCTGAGTATGGTACAAACTTAATATATTGTATGAGAAAAATAAATAATGGATACAAATCTTATAAGAGGAGTGGCCGTGTGGATAGATCATGATTCTCACACCAACATTTCCTTATTCCTAAGACTCAATCTCTTCTTCTTTGACTGACTCGGATCGATTTGAGTTATCATTCTATCAATGTTAAACGCAATAAAAACCTTATTTCGTGATTTTGATTCCTACCTCAAAATTATATTCTTGATGGGAATTGCTTATCAAGAAAGGATTATTGATTCAAATGGGTAACTAAAAATGCTTTGCAAACCATACGGCATCAATTGTCATCACGTTTTAATTTCAAGTAGGTATATTCTTAATCCTTACTCATCAATTGGCCTAGCTACACATCAGACAATGCACTAGGACAAGACAATTTTTGTAAATAGTTGTTCTCTATTGTTTCATATATACAATTTTTAAAATAGCAAATAGCTATTCATTAATGTAAAAAAAACTAGTAGAAATAATAATCACAACTAATAATAACATGTATTTTGTTTATAGTTATTGCCCACATTTTGTTTATATTTATTTAGTTTATTTAGAAATAATAATGAGATGCTAGGTAATTTGTATCTTTTTAGCCTCTTTAAATTGTATTTTTTATTAAAAAAGAGTACAAAACTTTAACACTATTATATTAGGCCATTTTTATTTGTGGGTTTTAAATTTTAATGAGTTTTTATAATAGTAAAATGTTGTCGGTGAGTTTTTAACAAATGTGAATGGGAGTTTTTTTTTTGTTTTTTTTTGTTTTCCTGCAAATTTGAGATTTTGACAGACAATGGTGTCCCCCGTGAAAAGAGAACTGCACCTCAGAGTGTGTGAGGCGCAACTGTTCTGATTTAAATTTGTAATATAATTTTATTTTATTTAACTTAGATTTTAACATTATTAAAGTTTGTATATAATATTTGTATTTTGTAATCATAATATCATTAACTCAACACCATATTAACTTATAAAGTTGATAAATATGTAGCTTATAACTTTATTTAGTCCCATTGAAAAAAAAACGAAGAAAGTGATTTGAAAGGAAAAAAATAAGTTCAAGAAAAAAATATTAGAAAAAAATAATTTTACACTTAAGAAATCCACTTGCCAAATTTTATCACCGACAATTAAAATTTAGATTCGATGGACCAAATGTGACAATGATTTAAAAGTTATGAGACTAAATTTAAAAAATTTAATAGCCGATGATCATATGTGACAAGTATTTAAAAGTTATGTGATCAAATTTAAAAATTTTAATAGTTGATAACAAATGTGACAAGCATTTAAAAGTAGTGAAACCAAATCTGAAAATTTTAATTGTCGCAAACCCCACACTTAGTGGGACCAAAAATAGAAATACCTAATATGATCATGTATACATGTTTGTGTGTGGAGGGTAATTTTGTCACTTGATATATATATATATATATATATATATATATATATATATATATATATATATATATATATTCCTTAATTTAACCAAAAAGACTATTTGTGTTGGTTTTATAACCCCTGGTAGTCAAAGACAGGCCAACACTATGTTAGAGTAGTGAGAATATAGGAAATATGTAGAAAAAATATAACGAGAGAATATATGTATTGTGTTGCTCAGAATTGCTTGTCTCTACTTCGTGTATGGAGGGTCTATTTATACATCTTTTGGGCCTAGAGGCCTACAAGGAATAAGAATCCTGGATCGCCTCCTGTTGCAGTCCAAGTTACATTATAACTAATAAGTCCTAATCTTGCTAATATTACAAGTGCTAAGTTCAATCCTTATCGAACTCTTCTGTAGCTTTGTGTTGAGGGTCATTCTTGGACTTTCTTGATCCAATTGCTCTCTTGGACCGGTCCATGTAACTCAGGCCTAGTTTTCCAACAAACCAAATAATAAAATAAAATAATTATTTTATTCCTAGTCTCTTTTCATTTCCCATAAAATTTCCCATAAAATATGATTCATACGGTCAAAAAATCTATCCCGGAAACCAAAAATCCATGATGAAAAGATGATGGAACTTGTCATTTTGATAACAATTATTGGACTGGATTTTTACTTTTAACCCAAAAAAAAAAAAAAAAAAAAAAAAAAAAAAAAACTGTTGACCTGTTTTCGACTGTTGATTTGGTTTTATTAGACTGGAGTCCCGAGAACACGGGCCCAGCGAAGATCCAAGCTCAAAATGCAGACAATTCCAAAAATACCCCCAATAAAATATCATGCATAAAAGCGTTGCCAACTTATAATTGTCATGGCCCTCTTACCCATACTCTACTCCCACCGGTATAAATACACCCATCGCCAACCACCTCCTCCACCCCCATCCAGCGGTTATCTTCAGTCTCCCTGTTTCTTCTCTAGAGAGATAAGCAGAGAGATAGAGGCGAGGAGAGTAAACAATAGACAAGAATCAATTGAATCGATCTATGCAAACGGGGAAAACCACGACGATCGTCCAAGGTCGGAGCCGATTCACCGGAGGAGCGCAGGATTATGAGCTGTTTTGACAAGTTGCGGTGTTCTTCGAATCTCAGCCGCCTTATCGCCGGCATTCTCATTTTCATGCTCTATCATTCCTTCCAATTAATCTCCAATTTCTTACTTCCTATACATCCGTAATTTGAACTCACCCTCCTACGAAATCCAATACTACATCTCGTTAGTTTTCTTCTCGCAATTTTCACCAATATTGTCCAATTCCGACGAGGGAAACCGGAAACCCTACCAATTTTTGAATCTCGGATTGCTCGGAAATTTTCATGGATCTCAAAGATCATTCCAGCTTTACTAGTTATTTGCTTGACGGTAACTGTCTTAAACTTGAGATTTTTTTACGATTGAAATTTACCTCGGTTTCATGATTCGGTGTTTTAAAACGAATTTATTATTATTAGGCCGTGGAATTTTTATTGAGTAATTCATCTCTATATGTGAATTCCCGGATTCCTTGAATTTTATCACGAATTAGATGCTTTTTTATGGATGATATAAAAGCATAATTGCTATGTAGGGTAATGTGTTTAGTACATATGAATTAATGTAAATATAGATATGTTTATTTTTATATTTGGAATGAATTACTATTTACTACCACTATAAAACTTGTCTTTTTTTGCACTTTTATGACAAGACAGCACAATTGATAGTTAATGCATTTTTGGTGCAACTGTGCAACGAATCGCTGCTAAGTTTCATTATTTTGTCTTGAAAAGTGCAAGACCATGACTTTTTATGTATACTCATAGCTCATAAAGATTGGAGGAGAAATGATGAAATATGGCAAACACTCCCAAGATAATTAAAATGTTGGTTACTTGTAAAGCTATCTATGATGTGAAAACATTCTATTAGTTCCTGAATATGTTTTTATATGATTGTTTCCCAGTGGTAAACTGAATTTCAATAGAGCCAGATTCAAACACCTGATTGGTTAGCCATGGAGTAGGTCAACAGCAATTCTTCTCAGAGATGACATGATATTAAACAAAAAAACAAAAAAAAAAAAAAAACAAAAAAAAAAGAGAAGTTTAGTGTGTAATTCTGTAAACGTCTACTTGTATGCATGGCTGTTTGTGTTTTGCTTTGTTTTGTTTATAGAGTATGTTTCTTTGGTTTTTTAAAATCAATTTCCATATGAAATTTAGCCTCTCTTGATTGGATGTTGTTTGATGAGTAGGCACATTTCCCTCCCGCACTGGCAGCCGTCATAATTCATCTCCATCAGTAATTGTGATTGGTGGGGGTATCTCAGGCATAGCTGCTGCACGTATTCTCCAGAATGCATCTTTCAAGGTGTGTAAATAGTTTATATATCAGTATCCTTCCAGACAGGCAAAATTCTTCTTTTGGTATTATTCATAGTATCGAATGTTCCAGGTGCTATTGCTGGAATCAAAAGATAGAATTGGTGGGCGCATTCATACTGACTACACATTTGGTTGTCCAGTTGACATGGGAGCATCATGGTAAATTTTAAATATATTGCTTCTATTTGCATATAATTATTTGCAGGAGGCATATCTTTATTGCATGATACATTATCTCGGACCACATACCTACGTGTACTTCTCGTTTTGAATCAATATCTTAATTTATTCTTGTAGTGAGTGAATGCTATTATTTGTGCCACCAAATGAGCCAAACTCTTCATGTCATTGTTAAATTGCTTCAACTTAAACTTGAAGATTATGCTACTTTAATTTAGAATCATCTACTGCTATTAAGTGGACCTGATTCTTTCCATTCTACCCAAAATAATAAATACATTAATAAATAAAAATTTAAGTGGACCTGAAGCGTTGCTGGCTCAATAATATTAACTATTTCAGTGCGCAAATTATATCGTGGACCAGTGTGGACCACTTCAAAAATGATGTCGTTTTGTTTAAATTAGCGCGGCCTTTTTGTTTTTTTTTTTGTTTTTTCTTCCGTTTGATCAACATTCACCTTTGCAAGTACTACATAATCTGTTAATTGTAAGTACATAAACTTGCCTTTTTAAGTACATAATTTGTTAACTATAAATGTATCATGCCAAGTAATTCGAACATTGTTCTAAGTTCATTAAATGTGAACTGTAGGTAAATAAACTTAAAGCTAAAGGTTCATAAATTAAGTGTTTGACATGTAGTCATAATTGTGGTATAAGTTTAAAGATATATTTGGTTGAAAATTAACAAGTTTTTATTACGGACCTAAGCTATTGATTTTGTAAACCTGTGGGTAACAGATTATGTATGTGCAGTTAACAGATTATTTACTTGTAGTACCAGTGTTGTTTTCCGATTGTGTGAAAAAACAGCGCCACTAAAGGCACCGTTTATGTGAATTACGAAATCGCGTCATTTTGGACCTTGCAAGTTGGACCCTTATCCACAATATAACGATGTATTTCATATTTTCATGGCTTCAAACAGAAAAACAATGAACTTCTTTATTTTCTTCCTTGTGTACTTGATACTTGTTTGTTGAGTAAATGTATTTTCATTTATTCTCCATAAATGCCTTATTAACTTTGCAACTATGTCAGGCTACATGGTGTGTGCAATGAGAATCCGTTGGCTCCTATGATTCGTCACTTAGGCCTCACTTTATATCGTACTAGTGGTGACAATTCTGTCCTGTATGACCATGATCTGGAGAGGTAAAATGACTATCCTTACAACTGCAAATTGAAAGAGTTTGATGCACCAGTGGGCTTTCTTAATCTGAGTGGCCACTTGTGTATGCAATCTAATCAAAACTCTGCAGAATGTAGAATTCCAGTATCGATCAATTATGTTACCTACACTAGATTGTCAACAATTTTGCTATAATATGATAGCTTATGCAGTGTAACACTGTAACCTTTTGTACCTGAGAACATAGTTTTTGTTCCTATGTTTTAGGTTGGATTAGCTATTGTATATTAATATGTTAACTTTTGATTCAACTTCAGATGTTAAAAGACTCCAGAATAATATTTCTAAAAACAGCAGTTGGGAATTAATCTTCCTGTTTCAGTTCTAATTTAAGGCTATTCATTAGTCCTTTGCCTACTTTTCTCTAAGTTTCATTCATAACTTTTTTTTATATATGCATTATTTATTTGCAGTTTCATGCTGTTTGGCATGGATGGTAAGCAAGTTCCTAAACAGACAGTGGTTGAAGTTGGAGATGCATTCAAGAAAATTCTCAATGAGGTAGTTGAATTTCTTATGTGTTTTTCTTTTCACTATTTTCAACTATGTGCTTCATACTTGCAGTATGAAAGCTGGTGATTCTTGTTTTGGGTCATGCAGACTGAGAAAGTGAGAGATGAATACAGTCAAGACATGTCAATTCGGCAAGCAATATCAATCATACTGGACAGGCATCCTGAACTGAAGTATGGCAAACAAAAGCTTTTACTACAGTCAGTTTTGTTGTTTTTTTTTATACATGAAACTAGTTACATGTAGGGATTTATTTGACGTGTAGACAAAATGGACTTGCGCATGAAGTGCTGCAATGGTACATATGCAGAATGGAGGCATGGTTTGCTGCAGATACAAATATGATATCTCTGAAATCTTGGGACCAGGTAAGTGTACTGTGGGCTGTTTCTCTTCAATTGTTTTAACATGATTATTTTTGGATCCCAGATAAGTTTACTGTAGATTGCTTCTCTTCAATTTTTTAATATGATTATTTTGGACCTCAAAATATTACTAATTTTATTTCACGTATTCATCTTTTTCATGTTCTATGCTCTACCAAAAGATGTTTCTTAGAACTTCATTTCAATCTGCAAGAACATGTGCTTGTAACACTTCTAGTCCATATTTGATACATCAAACTGTTAAATCATTTGAAGATGCTTACTTGTGTACTTTTCATCCTGCATTAGAGCTAATGTAACTGGGTTAGTTCTCCTTGTGCAGGAACAAGTACTTTCTGGTGGTCATGGACTAATGGTGCAAGGCTATTATCCTCTGATGAAGGCATTGGCAAAAGATATTGATATACGTTTGAATCATAGGTAAGCTTGCAATTGGCTAAACATGATTTTGGAGTAATTATATCCTTTGTGGTAGTCATCTTTGCTGCCGTTTGGCACAAATCTGAAAGACTAAAGCAAAAAGGTCTTGTTCCTATAACATTTTGCATTACTATATGCTGTGACATATCCCAACTTCAATCAAGCTACTATATTTCATTTCTTAACCATCTTCTATATGTAGTCAAATTTCCAAGTTGCTTATCAAAGAAGTTCAGATTTGTTTAAATTTTTCTTTCTTCTTTTTCTTTTTCTTTCTTTTCTTCTTTTTTTTTTTTTTAAAAAAACCACTCATGTGGAAATATTATTAAAAAGTGTAGCATGCCCAGACCTTCTGCTCTAATTTTCTATGATTGTACCTTGCTTGATAAGTTTTGTTTTCCTTATTTAGTGTTTTTACCTTTTTTCCTTAATCTGTTTCTATGGCTTTTGATAATGGAGTTTGAAATCCTCTATCCTTTACATCCCCAAAGGAAGATAAAAGGGAATTATAACTTATTTTGAGATTTTATAATTTACGATGTTGACTTTCCAGTGAGTTTCAGCAATTTATCTTTGTGGTTTCAATTATGACTAGGGTTAAAAGGATTACAAATGGCTATAATAAGGTGATGGTCACGGTTGAGGATGGAAGAATTTTCGTTGCTGATGCTGCTATTGTAACCGTACCCATTGGGGTTCTGAAAGCAAACTTGATTGAATTTGAGCCAAAATTGCCTGAATGGAAGGTTTCTGCAATAAGAGATCTTGGTGTAGGCAATGAGAATAAGATTGCATTGCAGTTTGACAATGTCTTTTGGCCAAATGTGGAATTGTTAGGTGTAGTTGCATCCACTTCTTACGCATGTGGTTATTTTCTCAATCTCCACAAGGCTACAGGCAATCCTGTTCTCGTCTATATGGCTGCAGGAAGCCTCGCGGATGACCTTGAGAAGCTATCAGATGAGGCTTTAGTTGATTTTGTAATGTTGCAGCTGAAGAAAATGTTTCCTAATGCTACCAACCCTGTAAGTTTTTGCTTTTATTCTGATTTTATGCTTAGTTGTCTGATTGTTGTATCTCTCCACGACCGTCAGTTTGATGGATAGTTTGGTTTGGTTGTCTCTCCAGGTCCAGTACCTCGTGTCACACTGGGGAACAGATCCTGACATCCTTGGGTGCTATTCATACGACGCAGTTGGCAAGCCAATGGACATATATGATAAGCTCCGAGCACCCATAGGGAATCTTTTCTTTGGAGGCGAAGCAGTTAGCATGGATCATCAAGGATCCGTGCACGGTGCCTATTCTGCTGGAGTTCTGGCTGCTGAAAATTGTCGCCACCATCTTATCAAGAAACTTGGTAGTCTGGAAATGATACAGCTTGTTTCCTCCAGGGAGGAATTTCTTGAAGCTGCTGCTGTTGTTCCTCTCCAGATCTCTAGGATGTGAGTTGTCGTTGTTTTTTCTTTCTTAATCAATGAATAAGTACTCTTTAGAAGTGTTCCTGAAGGTAATGCACTGATTCGGAAAATGTTTGCTGGATAAAGAATCCTTTTAGTGTTGTATAAAAGTATTTTCTTTAATTGTATTTTCATGGTTATCAAGATGAGTGAAGGAGAAGCTCTCTGTCCTTCCCACCTCAAGGGGAAGGAGAAGTGTGAGCTCAATAATTTGCATTTTAGTTTGTTGGATTATAGGAAAGGCAAATTTGGTTAAAAGGTTTTAAACGTGAGTTAAAACTTAAAACCCATTTTTGGTATGAAGATCTGACAATGTTATTTTGGGATTTCATACTAATTACAACGTTTTCTTTCTCATGTGTTTTTAGAGAATCTTATGAATAAATATAAAGTGCACAGTAATTTTTATCTTTTTAAATTATTCATAAAATAAATTATAGCTCTTTTTTTTTTTTTTTTTTTTTGCAAAGCATATAAATTATAAATTAAAATCACAACAAATGTATCTTAGCAATTGTACAAGTCTAATTATAAAAATTAATAAATGTTCCCAAATACCAACAAAAAACAACATTGTGCGCCATTTAATTAAATAGAGAGATTTTTTTAAAAAAGATTATATAAACACGCTACAAGATAAAAACTAGAAGAAATTTTTTTTTAGAGAGAAGATATAGCCAGACTTATGACTAATAATTATTTTATCAAATATATGCATACTTATGACTTAACAAACAATAACAACTAAAAATTAAAAATTAACTGATAACAACTAGAAATTTAAAATTAATTGTTAGCTACTGTACTAATATTAAAACAGGCACAATTTTTTTTTAATAAACCATTTTATCAAACAAATGCAATCTAATGAAGTGGGTTGTATACTTGTATACATATGTAGTTATGCAGCAGTAGCAGTTAATAATTGGGCCCACATATAAATGTGGTGCCAATGCCAAAGGCCGTGCATGTATTGTATTTGTATAGTCGCGCTACACGTTTTAGCCGTGGGAAATATATTTTATTTATATTTTTAAAATTATAAAAACTCACCAAAATCTGCATACAATATTCATAATTAGTCTATAAAACACTCAATGGGATAGCTCAAGTGAAGTGACTATTCCCCCTTCTCCTGGCCAGTTTTCGTGCCTCTCAGAACAAACGCGGGTAGATCCGTACAATTAAACAGGCAAAGAAAGACCTGGTGGATTTATAAAAAAAAAGTCTATAAATTACATGAAAATGATAAATTAATTTTATCCATTTTTTAAAAGAAATATATATAGAATAACGAGAAAAATATACAATCATTATACGAATATATACATTGAGTAATTTACGCTTTATAACTCTATTCAGCAAATAAATACAAGAAGATTTGACACTACTTACGAAAATTCATAAGAAGGTACAATGAGATAAATCAATTAAGAAAAGTTGATATTATTTAAATTTAGTGAATGTTAATAGATAATTTTTGTTGACTTAAAATCTTGTGATTATAAAATTAAAAGCAGTCCAACTTGGTTGGGTTGTACAAAACATATTAATTTTGTCCTTTACTTAGTCTGGGAGCGGTGGCCTCTTCTTCAATTCTCCGCTTTTCTCCTTCCACTCTGTGACTCTGTCTTGTCATCGTCGCGTCTCTTTGCTCTTCTCTCTTCTCTCTCAAACCCCCAATTTCACGAAGAAATAATAGTAATAAACTGAGTCCTAATTACACTTCTCTAATGGCGTCGAGCGGTCACACTAATTTCAATGCTAAACTCGTAAGTCCAGTTATATGTATTGTACAAACACTATGTGTAAGGATTTTCATCGGAATGGTATTGCTTTTGGTTTCATTTTTCCCTAAATTTTGGATTTGATCATCAGGTATTATTGGGCGACATGGGAGCTGGGAAATCGAGCTTAGTAGTGCGATTCGTGAAGGGCCAATTTTACGAATTTCAAGTAATTATATACGCATGCAGTATTTCACTTTGGAGAGTTTGTCGACTTCTGTTTTTAGATTCTTTTCTAGTTTGGCGATTGTTATTGAGTAATTTTGATGATGATGATGATGGTGATGACTGATTGTTTAAACTTTAAAGGAATCAACGATCGGAGCTGCGTTTTTCTCCTCTACGGTGTCGGTCAACAACACTACAGTGAAGTTCGAGATCTGGGACACGGCTGGCCAGGAGCGGTACCACAGCTTGGCTCCGATGTACTACAGAGGCGCCGCTGCCGCCATTATCGTCTTTGATGTTACTAATACGGTACTGTTTCCCCCCTTCATAGACAAATATTTGATCACGACCAAGCATATGACAGCTTGACTTGCTGTTTCAGAGTTTGAGCTAGCTAAACTTAATTTTGAAGTTATGGCAGCTTGCTTTGAACTGTTTCAAGTTTGAGATATTAAAGCCTGATTTTACTGTTGCAAATGAAAAATTGATGCAGTCTCAAGTCTTATAAATACCGAGATTATTGCATTATTATGAGAGAAGAAGTGTTTTGTTGATACTTTTGATGATTAGAGACAGAATTTCAAACTTGTTAAAATGTGTAGTGTTCTGATTAAGCAGAAGGATTTTCAAGCCAAATGATTCCCATGCCAGTGAAACTACTCAACTGATAATGCCATAGTTCACCAGAGAGTACAGATTCCTTATCTCACTGTAGTTTGTTTCTCCTGTGCATGGAGTGTTAGGCAATAATGGAAGCTTCAGGATAGATTTATCAAATATGAGTGTTTTCTTCTTTGTGGTTTTGGGGGTGGGAGGTTTATGAAGCATGGATACAAATATGTGTGTGTTTCCAACATAAACAAGTGTATGTGATTTTCAAAAAGTAAGGGGACACAACACAGAGGGACATTAATTTTTTTTTTTTTTACTGTGATTATTATAACATGGCATTAAATTAAGTCGCTCCACCATTCACATTGGATCAGTATACTGAAGTGAATAAGCTCATTCTGCTTCTTCCTTCATGCTCCCTTTCTTCGTTTGGACATTTTACTTCTCACCAATTATTCATGTTATAGTCTGTGTCATGTACTCTATGAATTTGGATGACATGTTCTTAATTTTGGTTTTGCTGATTCATTAGAGTTTTTTTGTTTGTTTTTACATAACTAAAACAGGATTCATTTGAACGATCAAAGAAGTGGGTCCAAGAATTGCAGAAACAAGGTGCTTATCCATGTATATATTGAAAATGCCAATTTCCCTTTTTCCCTTTGGTCCTTGCAAATTTAGCACACTGATTCTATGGACACCTTTGTTAATAGAAAGTTCAGTCTGTTTTAAAAGATAATGTCTAGGTGGCCCACTGAAAATTCCCCAAAATTGTTTAATTTTATTACCATTACTTTTTGTATCCATAGATTTGAGGTATCCCCCAGTTAAATACGACAATAGTTACAAGTAATTTCTTACTCTTGTAGGTAATCCAAACATGGTTGTTGCACTTGCTGGCAACAAAGCTGATTTGGAAGACAAAAGGAAGGTGACTGCTGAAGTAAGTTTGTCTTACCCTCTTATTTTTCTTGTCCTTTAATTGGAACCTTCTCAATATCATACTTTTGGGCTCTGGTTTTCCTCCAACAGAATAATGAATTATTTTGCAGGAGGCACGGTTATATGCTGAGGAAAATGGTCTTTTCTTCATGGAGACTTCTGCAAAAACAGCTCTTAATGTTAATGATATTTTCTATGAAATAGGTATGTTTTATACTTTTCTTTGCTATGTTTGCCCAGGGCATATTATATGCTCTGCTGTTGCAACTATGGTTTTGGTTTCGTTTTGTTGTTTCCCTGGCTATTGATCAATCATGTTGTTTATGAGAAAATAACCTTCTCATTTAAGTATTGTCAGAATAGCAGAAAGTATCGTAAATGTTATTGCCTTATTCTGTTCATTTGATCAAACAAAATCACTCCATGTAACTCTTACCCTTGAATAAATGTTTGTATTTGTTCAGCTAAGAGGTTGCCCAGAGCTCAACCTGCTCAAAATCCGGCAGGGGTGACACTTAACAACGGACAAGCAGGAGGAACCCGAGCAACATGCTGTACTTAAGTATTGTCGTCTGCACCTATTCCAAGATTTTATTTTCCATTTCCCCCTCCTATAGATAATTTTTCATCTGAGGCTAATATTGTAGTGGAGAGCATTGGTGGAAGACAGATTAGGTTTATGAAGATAGTATTATTCATTAGCTTAGTTCCATCAAGCTTAGATTTTGGAGTTCTATCTTGTCCACTTTTTTTTTTTCATTATTCTTGTAGTTTTAAGTGTTCTCTATCTTCTATAATTTTTTAAGGCCACTTCCATTGATTAATCTTAATATCTATGAATCAATTGGCCTGGCAAATGTTGTGGTTGGCATGGAGGCATTTGAGCACAATAATCTATGGTTTTGAAGTCCTCATACAGTCATACTCCAGATGTCCATCATAGCTATTCTTCAGATCAGATCTCCATAGTAATCTGAATTTGTATTTGGTTCAATGTTGTTTATCATAGGTTCCATTAACCTTACTTATTTCCCCTTTCTCACTCAGAAATGCATTGATAAACTTTATTATTACTTATTTATTTCCACTTATTTAACCTTATTACTTTCCCTTTCTCTCCCTAAACTATGTTGCATACAGTTCCCATCACTTAAATCAAACTAACATCTTTTGATACCAATTGTTATGCTGTCTATGTGGCGTGCAGGGAGGGACGTCGTGTCAATATCAGCAATTAAGGACAAGAAAGACTCCAAATCTGGAGTTGTGTGATTGCCCGCCCTACCTCTATGGCTATATGTTGGAATTTAAAGAGTGTATGTATGATAAGTTACATTGTTGGCAAAAATGTATTCTCTAGTGGATCTTACCAGTAGTTGTACATGATTTGATGATTGGAATAAATATCCATCTGAGTTGGACAACACGCAACGCATTTCTTTTAACCTTTCTAAAGTTGAAAAAAACCGTTACTTTATTTTTTAATGACTAATTCCATTTTTATCTTTTGTCATGGAGTTCCTAGTCTAGACTGTATAATACCGGTCGAAATGTCACAAAGAAAAACTAATTTCTCCCACCAGCACGAGGGAATATGTAATCCAACCATGTGCCCAATAAGATTTAAGGAAAACTATGAATCAATCCCTGGACGAGTGAGTAAATTGGAAAAGCTGAAGTCGAAACTCAATTTAATGTCGCAAACGAAGAAATTGCCTCAAAACATCATCATTTGTCTAGGGACAGAGTGCGTTTGCCTACTCAATTGTGTCACCCATGACCAATACAATCAATGACCATTCGGCTAGATTCCTATATAACCTTAGTATGACGAAACTCATCAAATGAAGAAATGTACCAGTAACAAAGGGCCTGAAACATCAGTTCAAATATTCAGATTCAGGCGAGTGATACTGGATTCATATCGCAAGTTGAGTAAAAACAATTGTTCAGATCGTGATAAGACATCGAAATCCGAACAAGAAGCTGACTTGCTTACAAAAACATGCAAAACAATATGCTTTCTATCCAAGTTCGAACACAAAAGCATAGTAACAGCATTAACGATGACACAACGAGCTCAGAAATGAAGCTGCTACATCGGCTGATCCAATGAGGCTAGTGTTAAGTTGCACTTGGGAGTATGAATTTTGGGCAAACCTGCTAGGTGAGAAAGAAAATTAGGTTTTTCTTATCCTAAAAATATACAGAAGCATTCAACTGTGAAAAACCAATCAGATGCAATCATTGAATGCATTCCACAAATTGAGAAAAAAGTCAATTATGATGGATCAGATTATCTGGCTTGGATTCTCATAAATGAGAATCAAAAGTCGCTCAGTAATTTCAGCTTCGATCATCTGGGGAAATAATCATCATATCCACTTCAAAATTATAACAAAAAAAAGAAGAAGTTACGATTATAAAAATGAGATGTAAAATGAAGAGAAGGATCAGAAAATCTGGCTTGGATTCTCATAAATGAGAATCAAAAGTCGCTCAGTAATTTCAGCTTCGATCATCTGGGGAAATAATCATCATATCCACTTCAAAATTATAACAAAAAAAAAAAGTTTGGATTATAAAAATGAGATGTGAAATGCAGGGAGGGATCAGAATATCTGGCTTGGAATTTCTCCTTGAGGAGAAAAACAAAAAAAGCGCACAGATATTTCAGCTTCGATCATCTGGGGAAATACTCATCATTTCCAACTCCATCACATTTTGCCTAATAAAACAAAAGCATAAAAACGAAGTGATTATCACAGCATCAACCAAGACTCAGAACCAGAATTAAAGAGATTGAGAAACGTAGTCAGCCGGCCTATGGTGTGATGAAGAGAAGTGAGATGAAAGAAGATGGAGATGGGGTTATATAGGATAAGAGAAGCACTGCGCTAGGGTTTTTGGCCCAAACCCTAGCACCCATTTTCGGTCCAGCGCTGGCCGCAGGGCTAGCTGACAAAATGGGCCAAAATCACTTACTTGGAACTATAGCTGTCAAAACGGACTAGCCCGGCCTATCTAAGTTCATCAATAAACTTTAAAAACATCTCTCTATATATAGTTTTAATATTTAACCATAGCAACCTAAAATTAAATGGTTGAATAATACTGAGATAAAATTCATAAAATGCAGTTGAATTACTTAAGTTTAGGATTATATCTATTCTTCTTCATACATCCATTTCCTCCTAGGATAGGATTTCTGTGCAAAGTCATGTTTTTTGGTCAAAAGAATATCCACACTGCACCAAATAAAGGAAAGAATAATGGCCATGCCCACCACCTACTCGATCTAATGTCACAAATAAAAAGATTACGTTTGCTTCCAACTAGGAATCTCACTTGCATGCCAAATGTTCCTTTCTTTTGCCACTCCATTGCTAGAAAGATTTGTTCTTTTTCCTCCTCACACATTACAACTTTTCTTGCCTGAATCCATTTCCAACCTGGTTGGGTAGCATTGTGAAAACAAGGATTATTTCGTGATTTCATCTATAAATCCCATGGAAACCACACAAAGATTACAAAACCAGTATTCAAACCATTCTTTTGTGGATATATTGACAACTTAATCTCTCTGAACAATCCAATGGCTGCTGCTGCTGCTGCACCCATGTTGAAGAGGTCTGAGTCAATAGCTGATAGCATGCCGGAGGCGTTAAGGCAAAGCCGGTACCATATGAAAAGGTGCTTTGCCAAGTACATAGAAAAAGGGAGGAGAGTGATGAAACTCAAGCATTTGATGGAGGAGATGGAGAAAGTGATAGATGATCATGTTGAGAGGAACCAACTCTTGCAAGGCTTGCTTGGCTACATTCTCTGCACTACAATGGTATTCTAGAATCCCAATTTTTACTGTTTTACTGCATTTATACCTATTTGTTTATTATTCTAGTATTTCTACAAACAAAGATGTGTGTCGTAGCCAAGATGGCTAAGAATACGCTAAGGTTACGAGTTCAAATCCCAGCCCTCTTGGGTTTGAGCCGGTCAGCTAGGAACAACCTAGGCTGGTTTACCTCTTTATGGTCCTTTGCTGGCTAGGGGCGAGGTTTACTCAGGGCATACTCTCGGACAGTTGCTGCGGGTTTCCCTTGTCACCCAAAAAAAAAAGATGTGTGCTTTAGTTTTGAAAAAAAACTCTATGAATGGAATTTTGTAGGAAGCAGCTATTGTTCCTCCACATATTGCCTTTGCCACCAGACAAAATCCTGGATTTTGGGAATATGTAAAAGTGAATGCTTATGATCTATCTGTTGAGGGGATTTCAGCTACAGATTACTTGAAATTCAAAGAAATGATTGTGGATGATGATTGGTATGTGTTTTACCTTCCTTTCCCTTCTAGCTTGTTACTTTCTGTCTGCTTATATACCATTAAATTGTTTGGGAAGGTTGATAGGACTTCTGGGCATGTGCTTTGCAGGGCACAAGATGACAATGCACTGGAAATTGATTTTGGAGCAATAGACTTCTCAATTCCTCACTTGACTCTGTCGTCTTCGATTGGTAATGGGCTCGATTATGTGGCAAAATTCCTGAGCACAAAGCTAAATGCTAGATCAGAGCTAGCACAGGCTCTTGTGGATTACTTGCTTACCTTGAATCACCAAGGAGATGTATGTTGGGAAAGACTTAACCTTATTAAGATACTATATTGTAAATGATCTTAGGAGAGGTGGCATGGCAAATGTTTAAAGAAAATTTCTTTATGCTTTGCAGAAACTCATGATAAATGAGACCATCAACACTGTCCAGAAGCTTCAAACTGCGCTTGTTGTAGCTGATGCAGCCCTCTCTCTGGTGCCCAAAGATACACCGTACCAGAGCTTTGAGCTGAGGTAAAAATAACTTGTATGTCTCTATTCAATTCCCTGATTTCAGATAGGCTGAAAATCTGATGGTTCATGTTTAATAGGTTCAAAGAGTGGGGTTTCGAGAAGGGATGGGGTGATACTGCTGAAAGAGTCCAGGATACAATGAGAACACTGTCTGAGGTGCTTCAGGCGCCTGATCCATTGAACACACAGAAATTCTTCAGCAGGCTCCCAACAGTGTTCAACGTCGTACTATTTTCTGTCCACGGGTACTTTGGACAGGCAGACGTGCTTGGCTTGCCTGACACCGGTGGGCAGGTAGGTATTCGTATTTCTGTGACTAAAACGACTCGATTCTACAAACCAGATGTGTCGTTTGAGTTTGGTTTCTTCTTCTGATGATGCATATAGGTTGTTTATGTTTTGGATCAAGTGGTAGCATTGGAAGAGGAATTGCTTCTTAGAATTAAGCAGCAAGGTCTTAATGCCAAGCCTCAAATACTCGTGGTTAGTAGCATAACATTGGTGAAAAGTTTTGTTGCAATTGACGCTCGGTTTGCTAAATGCTTTTTCTGTTCTTGGTTGTAAGGTAACCCGACAAATCCCAGATGCAAAGGGAACAAAATGCGACCAGGAACTCGAACCAATCCTCAATACAAAACATTCTCACATCCTTAGAGTGCCATTTAGGACCGAAGATGGAGTACTTAATCCATGGGTTTCTAGATTTGACATTTATCCTTACCTTGAGAGATTTACTAAGGTATCTGGATTTGCTCACCATCTATCTGAAACAATACATTGTGTAAAAAGATGTTTGTTTGCTGAATCTCAGTCTGTCATAAATATTAGGATGCTGCTTGCAAGATCATCGAAATGATGGAAGGAAATCCAGATCTAATCATCGGTAACTACACCGATGGGAATTTGGTGGCATCGCTAATGGCCAGTAAACTCGGGATACCTCTGGTACCTCCCTTCGTACCAGTTTGATCTGTCATCAATCTGTGATTTTGTTTTTCTTGGTGTGACTATGTTTGTTAACACATTTTTTTTGGCAAGGGTACTATTGCACATGCTCTAGAGAAGACAAAATATGAAGATTCGGACCTGAGATGGAAGGAATTTGAGCCCAAGTATCATTTCTCATGCCAATTCACAGCTGATATGATTGCCATGAATTCTGCAGACTTCATTATCACAAGCACATACCAAGAAATAGCTGGAAGGTAAGCAAAGGGATTCCACACTTTATTCTTGTTTTATCACTTGGAATCTTTACTTTTCCTAAGCTCTTGTTGTTAGTGGTTAGCCCAGCAGTGATATTGTATGCAAAAGAAACATTTTAGTAACTAGAAGTCTGAGCGGATACGAAATACGATTGTGTTGGGCGGAGGCTGGTAAAGGGCCAAGTCCAGCACTGGCTGGCTAGCGGGATTGCTGGGCAGAGGCCTTAAGGGCCAAGTCTATCACCCTACCTGACTGCCTCTAGAAAATGTGGCGGTATAAGGAAATAAAACGCTATTAGTGTAGCGCTTGATCCTAACAAGTAGTATCAGAGCCAGAAATCTTCAGAATGAGCTCATGCATGGACAATTTTTCAGAATTTGTTGCAGTTGTAGAACATAAATCTTGAACTAATAATTCTGATTAAAGATTCAAGTCTTGTTGAATATGATTATTGTTTTCCATGTTCTGCAGCAAAGACAGGCCAGGGCAGTATGAAAGCCATGGCTCATTCACAATGCCAGGCCTCTACAGAGTTGTTTCGGGCATTAATGTGTTCGATCCAAAATTTAACATCGCTGCTCCGGGGGCAGACCAATCTATCTATTTCCCCTACACGGAGAACCAGAGGCGCTTCATCTCATTTCGCCCTTCCATTGATGAACTTCTCTTCAGTAAAGTCGATAATTACGAGCATATGTATGTTTACAAGTGCTGAAAAATGATGTTTTTATGTTTTAAACACCATTAGCATCACCTCAGACAAGTATCTAACACAGATTGCCTTTTAAAACAGTGGTTACTTGGAAGATAAAAAGAAACCTATCCTGTTCACCATGGCAAGGCTTGACACAGTGAAGAACACAACTGGATTAACTGAGTGGTATGGGAGGAACAAAAGGCTGCGAAATTTGGTTAATCTGGTTGTGGTTGGAGGCAGCTTTGAGCCTTCAAAATCCAAAGACAGAGAAGAAGCAGGTGAAATAAGAAAGATGCATATGCTGATAGAGAAATACCAACTCAGAGGCCAAATCAGATGGATAGCAGCTCAGACTGACAGACAAAGGAATGGCGAAATCTATCGCGCCATTGCAGACACAAAAGGCGCTTTTGTGCAGCCCGCTTTGTATGAAGCGTTCGGCCTTACAGTCGTTGAGGCAATGAACTGTGGGTTACCAACCTTTGCAACCAATCAAGGCGGCCCTGCTGAGATCATCGTTGATGGGGTTTCGGGGTTTCATATAGACCCCAACAATGGCGAGGAATCCAGCAACAAGATTGCAGACTTTTTCCAGAAATGCACTGAGGATCCAGAGTACTGGGACAGGATTTCAGCTCAGGGACTAGCGCGTATATATGAATGGTAAGATCTTGTCTGTCCTATTTCTTCGTCTTCTGTTAATGTTTATAAATTAACCATGTATTCGGGTTCGTGCAGTTACACATGGAAGATCTATGCAAACAAGGTTTTGAACATGGGGTCAATATATAGCTTCTGGAGGATATTGTTTAAAGATCAGAAACAAGCAAAGCAAAGATATCTGCAAGCCATTTACAATCTTCAGTTCAGAAACTTGGTAATTTTTCTTGCTGCATAACCATCAAGCTTAGTTAAACACTTAAACAAGACATTAAGTATTTCCTCCATAAATCTGCAGGCAAAGAACATTACATCCAAAAGCAATGATGCTCCTCCAGAAGCTCCAAAACCAGAACCAAAACAAAAGCCCAAAGCACAGAGGTAAGCTACTTAACTTAGCCCTTTTTCGGCTTTTTTTCATGAAGAATAAATTCCAACTCCCCAGATTAGTAGTAGGTGAAAATTACAACAGATAAATTTGGTTTCTGTAATTACTTATAAGATTGACACCAGATGTGTTGTTATTAAAGGCGGTTTCTTTCTTCGTTCTAACGTGCACCGCTAACTAATGCAGTTGCTGTTTCATGTGATTCAGACACACTACAGAGGTAAGAACCATAAATGCATACATTATCAACTGGGAAATTGTGTTCTGAGAAACAGAACTAGATGTAGCAATGTGATGATTATATACATGAAAGCAATAACAAATCTTTATATTCTTTGTTAACAGTTCTATTTGGCTTTAAATTATGTTCTAAAAGCACATATATAGTTCAGAACATGGGGAAATAAGGTAGTATAGATGTTCATTGTAAGTGGTAAAAATTCACACAAGATTCAGGTTTCTGATGAACCCTAGAATCACAAAATCATTTGAATATCCTAATATGATTGGAGAATGGAATGAACAATTCTAATATATTGGAAAGACATTTAAAAAATAAAAAAAAAAGACAGAAAATTCTACTGGCAAGCTATAATAGTTGGCTCCATGGCAGTGGAAATATCTCTGTCACACATTTCAGGGCTGATGCTTATAACCCCTTCTCCCTGTATTATATAATAACACATTATGAGTAAATGGAACATCTTTGTATATGTACACACACACACACACACACATAGTAATATATTTACATATAAATTACCTTTGCAATGTTTCTTAAAAAGGTGGTTTGATAATTCCCAGAGGGAAATAGAGCTTCAATCATGTCTGCTAAGGCCAACTGGGGCTGAGAAACAGCTCCATCATACCAATCTTGACACAAAATAAAATAAACATACCATAAAGAAAAACAACATTAGACTTATACTAATTTATCAGAAAAAAAAAAAAAAAAAAAACAGATTCTGGTGGTGCAAGAGAGCGAGGTTTGTAACTCACCTAGGACTGTGTTGTTTTGTACCCGTTTATCATATCTCCACAAGCTTTGATTCGAAATGAAAGCGAGACAAGATTGATCTTCCACATCAATGTTCCCGAGAAATGTGGAGACATTGTATGCCATTGGATCATAGGCGTATGTTTCATCAATCACTACATCCACAGTCTGGACACAACTAAACAAGCAAAGATATCTGCAAGCCATTTACAATCTTCAGTTCAGAAACTTGGTAATTTTTCTTGCTGCATAACCATGGCTTAGTTAAACACTTAAACAAGACATTAAGTATTTCTCCATAAATCTGCAGGCAAAGAACATTACATCCAAAAGCAATGATGCTCCTCCAGAAGCTCCAAAACCAGAACCAAAACAAAAGCCCAAAGCACAGAGTAAGCTACTTAACTTAGCCCTTTTTCGGCTTTTTTTCATGAAGAATAAATTCCAACTCCCCAGATTAGTAGTAGGTGAAAATTACAACAGATAAATTTGGTTTCTGTAATTACTTATAAGATTGACACCAGATGTGTTGTTATTAAAGGCGGTTTCTTTCTTCGTTCTAACGTGCACCGCTAACTAATGCAGTTGCTGTTTCATGTGATTCAGACACACTACAGAGGTAAGAACCATAAATGCATACATTATCAACTGGGAAATTGTGTTCTGAGAAACAGAACTAGATGTAGCAATGTGATGATTATATACATGAAAGCAATAACAAATCTTTATATTCTTTGTTAACAGTTCTATTTGGCTTTAAATTATGTTCTAAAAGCACATATATAGTTCAGAACATGGGGAAATAAGGTAGTATAGATGTTCATTGTAAGTGGTAAAAATTCACACAAGATTCAGGTTTCTGATGAACCCTAGAATCACAAAATCATTTGAATATCCTAATATGATTGGAGAATGGAATGAACAATTCTCATATATTGGAAAGACATTTCACAAAAAAAAAAAAAAAAAAAAAAAAAAGACAGAAAATTCTACTGGCAAGCTATAATAGTTGGCTCCATGGCAGTGGAAATATCTCTGTCACACATTTCAGGGCTGATGCTTATAACCCCTTCTCCCTGTATTATATAATAATACATTATGAGTAGATGGAACATCTTTGTATATGTATATATACACACACACACACATATTAATATATTTACATATAAATTACCTTTGCAATGTTTCTTAAAAAGGTGGTTTGATAATTCCCAGAGGGAAATAGAGCTTCAATCATGTCTGCTAAGACCAACTGGGGCTGAGAAACAGCTCCATCATACCAATCTTGACACAAAAATAAATATACCATCAAGGAAAACAACATTAGACTTGTACTAATTTATATAGAGAAGAAAAAAAACGAGAACTTCATAACAGATTCTGGTGGTCCGAGAGAGCGAGGTTTGTAACTCACCCAGGACTGTGTTGTTTTGTACCCGTTTATCATATCTCCACAAGCTTTGATTCGAAATGAAAGCGAGACAAGATTGATCTTCCACTTCAATGTTCCCGAGAAATGTGGAGACATTGTATGCCGTTGGATCATAGGTGTATGTTTCATCAATCACTACATCGACAGTCTACACAAAAATAAAAGATATGTTTTAGTAAAAAGCTAAGCTGCAGAGAGATTGGAGATGGAAAACAGCAGAAATACTCTCAAACTTACACATAAGATGGCATGAAAATCTTCGATGTCATCAGGTATAGACATGTTGTATGTGATTTTGTTAATGGAGTCGTCGACATTCACTCCACCTGCATCCTCCACAAACTTCATCCCAAAACACAACCAACTTTAATGCTAAATTATATGAACAATATAATGTTACTAAAATTAAAGAAGTATTATGATATATCATGAAAATTTACTTTTAGCTTGTAATCCTCTTTTGTGAAAGACCATACCCCCTCCTGCACAACAACATAGTACAGTATGTCAACATATCACCCAAAAAAACATTACTAAAGCTTCTTGTTCTCGTTAATCTCAACATTCTGGATTCAAAAAGGCAAAGGAAACAAACAATTCAAACAGATGAATGCCATAAATGGTCTGTCAGAACATTACATTGTTGTACTCCATCCAAGCTACTGTTGGTTTAAGGGAACCAGACTTTCCGGTTGCTGCTTTACTCAAGCACAAATAATTGCTCTTTATCTGCCAAAAAACCGAGAGAGAGAAAATAAATATTCTAGTACTACTAATGACCATCCATCTTGATATGTTAAAGTTGTAGCTAATTAATTAAGAATTTGTCTGATAATCACTTACTGCATTATAAACTTGGTTAGCTCTGTATTCTTGGTTTGAGTAAACTCCCACATACTTGATCCACTCTGCACGCTAAACATCCCGCCAACAAAAAAGGACTTTCATCATCTTAACAAAATCACTGATGCCAAATGCTAAAATAGTAATATGATAGCTACCTGGAGAGGCGCCCCCTCGCCTGAGGGGACAAACGTTGCGACGTTACAGGGTTGTGCATCATCAGTGTTGCCAGTGAAATGGACTACATATTGTTTGAGCTGCTCAGAATCACTTTTGTTAATGGTCTCTACTTGCCCATCATGGTATAGTTTTAGTGCACATTGTGATGCCACCATATCTGATGTCATGCCTTTCAAGTTTCCCAATATCCCTAGCAGCTGTCACTAGTACAGAATGAACAATCTGCGTCTGAAGTAAATGACAATCTGCGTCTGATGTACTTCAGACGCATATATGTATGTGCATGCCATGCAATTTTATTAACTATTATTACAACAAAACCAAATAAATAAAACAAGGGAAAACCCCACTTTTTGCTCCCCGATTCTTGTTTGTTATGCAATTTAATCTTTAACTTAAACGTCAATAAACTGTTCTCTTTGGAAGTCAAATTTATAACATTATGGTTACTAAATTAATAATCTGACTAACTTAGTTATGGTTGTTTTAGTTACCTGAAGTCTTGAATCAAAACGAAAGAGTGAATATCAAATTAGAGTTTGAACCTTACTAAAGCATTGATATTCTCACCTCAAAGAAAGAAACTGAAAATGAAAATAAAAGAAATAAAAGTATTAATTATGATTTAATAAATTTAAAATAAAGATTCTAAATGTGTATAGAAAATAATATACCTGGAAAATAGTAGTCAGACTGTATTGAGTAGTTTGCTAATGGGATGACGAACGATTTTATTCTAGACGTGCAATATTTAGTTCTGGTTGCCATCCTTGTATTGTTCTGCAGTGGTGAAATTAATTTAAATAACCATTTAAAAAAAAATGGTAAAGCAACAAAGCATGTACAACTTTTTCAGAAACGTACAATCAATAAAGCTAGAAGTATTGTACTTGAATGTAATGTTTGTGTTGTTTTTATGACACATAGAAGGAACATTATGAATTTACTATAAATTGAATGAAAATGTATATGATTTACATTTAGTTTAGTGTTTGTGAGTATTAAGATTTTAAGTTTATAGGCAGATAAAACAAATATTATGAACATACTAAATGATGAATATTATTAAATATGATTCGTCTATCATATCATGTATATGTACATTAACCTTTATTTTTATAAATATTAATTATAAACCTACTATAGATTGATGAATCAAAATGCATATGATGTATATGTAGTTTAATATTTATAAATATTAAGGTTTATGTTTATACTTTATAGACATATAAAACAAATATTATAAACATCATATAAAATAATGTTATTAAATATGATGCATTAATTAACCTATAAAATAAAACGATATCGTTTTGAATCAGTATTTATCATACAAGATGAACATTGTCCCACAATATAATTTGCCATGAAAATTGTGTTAGGCTGGTGGATCAAACCACTATTTTTTTTTGATAACTCATGTTTTCAATTCGGGGATCTGCCCTAATCAAGTGAATCTGGACCTTATGAATCAATCATCATTTTCCAAGTCAATCTATTTTCAATACTCGATACCAAACTGTATATATACATACCAACCCTCTAACTAAGTTAATATAATTTCGAATTCAACATCAAATTGTATACTTATGTGCACAAAAAATCAAACACAAACTCAAACCTCCAATATTCATGATAAAAAATTGAACATCTACTATGTCATAGGAATAAGTCTTACATAAGATTTTTTATCTACTAGATCAATATCGCGAAGACACCTCAGGCTTGTTTCAAGCTCATTGCTGGCTGGTGAGGCGATGGAAGGACAAGTACAAATTCTTTTTCTGGTCCGACCCGTGACCATTCATGTTCCAACGTCTAGGTCCTCACAATATGTTTTCTTATCAGTATGTTGTCAATATAATATAAATGACGGAATATAATTGTTTGTACCTTTCTGCAATCATTATTTCAATTTTAAATGTTCGATTTCCAATCCTGCGGCTATTCACATGTTGGCAATGACCGACCCCTTTTCCCACAACCTACCATTTCATGTCAATTTTTTCCTTTTTTTTTTTTTTCTATAGTGCGGACTCTATTACAATACAACATCTATGTATAACTACTTTCTCAACCTACCAAAACACAAATCGTCAATATCGCCTCTATATGAAAGTGCAATTGCGCGGCACTAGACCACAAGTTCTTGACAAATCTAAACTTATATATATCTCCCAAAAAATGACATTTAATTAGAATCTAAAAATATCTAAGTCTGTTTCCCAATCAAAATGGGATACGAAAACATGAAAGAAAGATGAGAGCGAGTAGGTAAGTACCTGAATGAGGAGATAACTTTTGGCGTCAAGGCTATTCTTGATGACCTTAAAGGACTGGCCATAGTATATCCTAAAGTACGAAGCGTCTTCCGGCTCCGAGATGTTACCAACTTTGACGGTGGGCGTAGCCGCTCTTGCGCTTCCCACATGCGGCGGCGCTCCAATGCCGCAATATAATAAAACCAAGAAAAGTAGTTGTGCCCAGAAACCAGCTGAATATTGTGATGATAGAGAAGACATGGCCGGCCTGGCCTGCAGGTAAATCAAAATGAATCAACACTACCTAGCTTTAGCTTACCCTTCCACTGCTATTTGAAGAGGATAAAGAGGACCTTTTCAAGTGGAAGTGGTGTGTGCGGGGCCCAATCATTTTATTATACCTTAAATTATTAACTTATACCATATCAATCTTGTGGTTTAGTGACACCAAATTACACTCTTATATGGTAGGTTGTGAATTGAGTAAGCCCATCAATTTAAGGGGTCTTTAGCTAGTAGGTGGAGATTTACGAGATAACTTATGATTTACCTCTTTAGCAATTTTTGGGTAAGAATTCTAAAAGTTAGGAATTAGTTTGATACAAGAGTTGATAGAGAGAGTTGAAAGAAGTTGAGAGTGTAAATGGTGAATTATTGGATTTGAGAGACGTATGTAGGCACGTGTAAAAAGGAATTGTCCCTTATTGGGCGGGGGATCGGAGTGGTTAAACCAATCTCACCCGTGAACTCAACTTTGCCTTTCATTTCTTGTCATCTTCTATTCATGTTTTATTCTACCATCATTCTTTTCCTTAACTTTTTTTTTTTTTTTTTTTTTTGGAAAATTTTCCTTAGCTTGTTTTGGCAACCCACCATTCTCTTACCATGTGCTCTCCACTGCCACAAAAGAGTTAATATTATGATTTTTTTTAGGGTGATTCTAAGTTGATTTACCAATTTGCATAACTTTTTTGTGATTGATTACCTAAAAAAAAAAAGTAGATAAAAAATATTTGATTTTTTAAAAGTGATTGCTTATATATGAATCATAGATTATTCTTTAATTATTTTCCTTTTCACGAGGATGAATTAAATTATAGATTTGTCATGTTCTTCATAGTTATGAATGATTGTGTATAATCTCAGATCACCAAGAACCAGCTGACAAGAATCATGGAATTGGATCTATGATACACTAATTATATTTGAAGAATAGCACTGCCCATATCAAGAAATCCGATTATATATATTTGTGGGGTTGCACTTTTTGTTGGATGTGATAAGGCACGTACAATAACCTAAAATAATAAAGCACAAACAATAATATAATGCAGATAGGAAAGACAATAGAAAATGGGTGCTCCAATGGACAATGGTTCCCTATTAATTAGCTTTTGACTAGAGACAAAAGAAAGCAGACATACACATGAATGAGTGTTGGATGCATGCCTTCACGGCTCACCTTACTTTGGACTCACAGGCTCTATAGTACGTCCTTTCCATTATTCACCAAGTCACAAATCAAGTAAAAATGTGTGTGTGGGGTCTTCAACGAGTAAAAATTTAGAAGGAATAATGGGTGAATAGACTTTTAAGATTTTTTTTTTTTAAATTGTGCTTTGGTATATAAGACTTGGTGAGTTAATTTCTCAAGAATACATTTGGAGTTCTTTAAAAACTTAAATGTTGCCAATGATCTTGTGGTCTAATCGCACCTGGTTACACTCCCACATGAATGGGAGTAGATTCGGAGTTTTTTTATTCTTGCTTCTTTGTCATTGTTTTTGTTGTTGCTCAAATTATAGTTATATATTAATTTAAAAATGAAACTGTAAAATCTGTAATGTTACGGTTCGTTTCGGACCAGGGTCCACGGTATAACGATCCGCGCCTAACGGGTTGTCTTAATCAAATCACCATCTTTTTTTAATTTTATTTGTACCCATGTTGTCGAATGTGCATGGGCTCTAGCCCAATAAACCCCATACCAACACTTGGAGCCCAATAAACCCCATACCAACACTTTTAATGATATCAAAGGTAAAATTCCAGATATAACAAGATTTGACGGTACCGATTCATTGAGAATTTATATATTTTTATAATTCTAGATTCACACTTTCAATGAACTTAAATATCATTATTTAATGGTCCAGATTCATTGAGGATTCACTGCTTGCAATACATTAAAATGAAAATGTACTACACTAAAAATGAACTAGTACTTAAACAACAGCATAATTGAAGGCTACCAATTTAGTTTCTGGCCATTTAACATAAGGATAATATTGATTTTTATTAGGGATAAATTATAATGAGGGTACATATTGTTATCTTTTATATCGTGAGTATTGCAATTAAATTTTAATACTTGTATTTATTGAATATTTTCAACCATATATATTTCTCAATATAAAAAAGAAAGCTAAACAAATAGGAATTGACGATTTTACCTGATTATTGTGTATTCAGTATTCCTTTCTTGGTGCAGTGGAGTTAGTTTTAGATTGTCATTCCTATTCTAATACGCATCCAAACCAACAGAATAACTTGTACTACATACGTAATAATACGCATTATATTCTGATGTATGTGACGTTTGTTTGTCATTCTTTGGGTACCACTCAAGTAAAGAATGTGATCGATACTTATTGGTTGAGTCATAAGACAGATCGATCGAACAACATAAATAGATTCATAGTTTTAAAAAGCGGCTCGTACTATGTATATAAGATTCTGACAAACACACGCATTATCAATATCTCACCGATAGCTTTTTGTTCGATCTTTCTTTACGATAGATTGATCTCGTGACAAACACAAAATCTTGTTTGTCTTAAATTTTTTTTAAAAAAAAAAAAAAAAAAACTTTATTGAAATGTGATGACTGGTTTTAAGTTATTTAATTTAAAGAAGACTGAAACCAGTTTGGTGGTGTGAGTGGCCGTACACTTTCGTCCTTTAACAGAGGTCGGGAGTTTGAACCACCTAGTGATGACGGGATCAGAATTCATGTGAGGTAGGGAAAAAAAAAAAGAGAAGAGTACTAGTAGTGAAAACATAAGTTTATTTCATTATACTTGCATAACCATCAATGGCTATGTTTGGCAAACCTAGCTGAAAAGTAGCTGAAAGCTGAAAAGTAGCTGAAAACTGAAAAGCTATAAGCTCGAAGCTGAAATCTGAAGAGCGGTTAAGCTAGCTGTTATGCTTAAAAGTATTTGGTAAAATTAGCTTTTTGATAAACTGATAAATGTAAAAAGACTAAACAGGACATCTTCATATAATTTAAATGGTTTTAAATTTAAATAGGTTTGTTTATATATTAAAATATAAAATAGTGAAATCAATATATTTTAATAAAATATAAAGTAAGAACATATATTTGAAAACATATAAAGTAAAACAAAATGTTTATATTCATAAGATTAGTTCATACGAAAATCAATGTTCAAACACAAATGTCAAATTGAAATTACAACCAAACATATTGAATAGAAAAAGTAAAAAAGGTTTAGCCAAAAAGGTTTTAATTTAGAAATGTTTTAATTAGGAAGGGTAAATGATGTCATTTCTTTAAAATAATAAGGTTAAAGATGAAAAAAAGGTTAGGAAGCTACTAGCTTATTTTGAAACGCTACCTTTGATAGCGTTTAAAAATAAGCTCTTATTTTAAGCTACTGGCTTATTTTAGGAACATTACCAAACAGAGCTTATAGCTTATTAGTAGCTTAAAATAAGCTATAAGCTCATAAATAAGCTCTGCCAAACAGAGCCAATGCCTAAAAAAAACCTCAGGTTTTGATATTGACAAATTAATAAATTTTAATTCATCAATTAATTTTATAAACTATAGTGAAAACTGCAATTGTCAGTGTATTAAAAATAAATAAATTTCATTATGTATTGCCAGCCACATAAGAAAAAATTTACACCTATTCCATGCACATAAACAACTCTAGTCTAAATATACTTTTGATCGAGTTTTAAACTATCCTTTCATTACATTACAAAATTATTGATTTTATTGAAGGTCCAAAAATGAATTTTTGTATGATGATTAAATGGTTAGAAGATACTACTTAAAGTCTTCTCATCATGTTTTATTCTCATTTGTATATGATAAGTCTCATCTCATCATCATATCATTGCAAATAATTGAATCACTAAAGTACTTGATATTATAATATATATTTATTTTAATTTGGAAATAAATTAAATGTTCATTAAAATTTGTACTGTTATCCAAGTCAGACTCACATGCATATACAGTCTCCCAATTGAATAAAATGAATTAATTAATAAGAAA
Organism: Ipomoea trifida; assembly: GCA_003576665.1. Classification (NCBI taxonomy): domain Eukaryota; kingdom Viridiplantae; phylum Streptophyta; class Magnoliopsida; order Solanales; family Convolvulaceae; genus Ipomoea; species Ipomoea trifida. The sequence goes on along the minus strand of CP025648.1, from coordinate 23,378,793 downwards.
TAGATAATTAAACATTAATAATAAAATAAAATTTACAGTATATTGTGCTGTATACCAATCCAATCAGGTTTGAAGTGTACCCATCCAACTCCCAACTATGTGTAAGAAAACACTTTAAACTTGCTATTACATCATATCATATATGAATTTAATTTAGGGCAAGGCTAAGTTAGGCCTCTCCTAATTAACAAACAAATGAGGTTAGTAATTAATTCAAAAAAAAATAAAAATCAAAAGAAAGTAACATTTTGGTGCAGCCAAATGGTAGAAAGAGCCAACACGAGAGTGAGATATGGCCATGTAGTCTTATCCACTCTCGTTGTCATTCTGCAGGGATTCTTCTTGTCTGCAATTGCTGATGAATCTTTGTTTTTCTTTAAATTCTCCCACTCATAATCTCCTCCAGATAACTCCCTCTTCATCTTCTCCCCTGAGAAATGGCAGTAATAATAGTTCTTCTCCTGGGCCTCCAACAATAATTCTCCAAAATAAACCCAACAGGTGTGGAGAATGGCGATGACCCCCACTAGGGTGCTCACCATTCTCCCCCACGGTCGAGTCAACTTGATTATTCCGATCAACATCTTTCTTGAGAACGCGATGAACTTGTCCAGTACAATGTTGTTGTTGTTGTTGTTGTTGAAGGCTCTTGGGGCTTCGAATTTTGAGATTGGAAATGTGGCGGCTTGCATAGGTACGAGGAGGTTTCGGTGGATTCTGACGGTGGTGGAAGGGACCACTTGATGGTACAGTGTCTTGGCTGCCTGTCTGCTCGCGATGAACATCCCGTGCTTCACTTCCACTTTCTCGTACACCTCGAAGCTCGGGGAACCCGAGAAATCCTCCAAGAAATTGTTGTTGTCGTTGTTCGCGTTGTGGTTGTGGTCGTGGTCGTTGTCGAATCCCAGGGAGAAGTCGTTGATGTCACTGAAGTTGTTGTGTTGGCTGCTTTCTCCTGCAAATTAAATTAGGTTAAGTTAGGGTCTAACAGAGACCTGAAAAGTCAAGTTTAGCTGTTTCGTCTTAGCTACTAATTAGTTATAGACTTATAGTACGTTTTTGGCATAATAAAATTTGATCTTAACAAGTAGTATCAGAATATATGTTAGGGATTTGAGTCTGGTGCTTGGGGAAAAAAGAAAAAGAGAAGAGAATGGAGGAAATAATATAGTACTTTAGAACATTTCTGTTATACCATGATCCTCATGCCCTTCTCTATTGAAGCCTGAAACATTTTCTATTGGAACTGCCTTGTAGTCCTCCAAAAGTGTCTGTTTAAACATAAACAAAAACCTAAATCAATACGCATTATTATATCGTTGATTATTGTCACATTTGTTATTAATTGGTCAAGCTAAGGATTGTCAGGTCAGATTATTATTTACCTTTTCAAGGTCTTTGTCGGACATTCCGACCCATCTTAGGTTCTCCACCATTCTATCCGGCTTAAATTCATCTCCAAAATCTGTAATCTCAATGTTCCTGCCACCATTCTGATCTTCTCTCAACTGGTCCATGAATCTGAAGTTACCCATGTCTTGAAACTGGTTAGCATTGTGAGGGAGGAGGAAAGAAAAATCATCATCTGATGCGGCAGTTGGAGCATAACCGCCGCCGCCCCAACCGTCTTGGTTCATCAGATCCTGCGACGCTTGTGCAACCGACAGGATTTCCTGAACAATGTCGGGGTTGTTGTCGTGGTTAACGAAGCTTGATTGATGATGATGGGGAATCATTCTGGCATCAACATGGCCCACAACGTGCGGGAAATCTTGGACCTCTAGCTGCGGTAACATGAAACGGTGCTGCAACCTTGCACACTCCAATGCTATATCAACCTGAAACAAATCAGTCTAACTATCAGCTTAGACTTTTAATTGAGATAGAGACAGTCTATAAAAAAAAAAAAAGTAATCGGTCGGCACACATAAGGAGATAAGGTAGATACCTTTGAAGGTGGATAAGGCATGGTTGCATAGTTTGGGAGGGAGGATGGGGGAGGGGTGTGGAAGCTAAAAGCTTCATCTGATAAGTATTGCATCCATTTATCATCATTGGTGCTTGGGCCCGCTGCAGCTACATGATGAAACGGAGATCCATGGACGGCGGCTGCCGCCATGGATGAGCAAGAGGCTGCGGTTGAAGACGGCGGCGCCGCCATTGCGTAGTTAGAGCTCTCCATCTCCTCACACCTTCCCTCAGAGTAAATGTCCATGCTGGATGACCTATCACTCGCCGCACTAACGTAATGATCGCCGATTTTCGGGCCCGTATTCGTCAAACTCTTCTTGAATACCCGGCAAAGTGCATATGCATCCTGAACATTCATTATATTATATTAGCTAAAAGTCTAAACTGATAGTTGAATTGCACATTTATGCATGGTGTGTTTGTTTTGTGTACCTGTAAGCCGTTTTGAATTTCACATTCCCTTTCATCTAAGCGATATTCATGCATGACCCAATCGGTTCGAGCACCATGGGGTGCCCTCCCTCTATAATACACTAGGGTTTTCTTCATCCCAACCGACCTCATTTGTGAATTTACTTTCCTATCCTTTCCGGTGGCCTTCCAGTATCCCGCTTTGGTGGCCCGATTAGTCCTTGACCCATTCGGATACTTTCGATCTCGAGGACTAAAGAAATACCATTCTAAATCTTTGCTAGGCAATAATGACTTCCCTACAAATTAAATGGAAAAAACAATTAAAATGTGATAACAATATTGAAAAAATATATAATATGGTACAGTAAAAGAAAAGGGGGGAATTGAAATGTGAGATTGATGAAAGGAAAAGTGGATGATGATGAGTGTACATAATAGGGAATAGGGAAGGCTTGTGACTTGAAATGGAGTAAAGAGATATAAAGATATATAAATATCTGGAAGCTGACAATGTAATCATGCTCTTTCTTCTTGCTTTTTGACTTGGAGTATCTTGTGTAAGTACACATCTTTTCTAGGCTTCAAATAGGAGATTAAAAGATTGTAGGGACCATGCTGCAAACTTCCTTTATTGCTACAGACAATATCAAATCAATTTTTTTTTTTGTTTTACTGTATTATTTTGGATTTGTTGGGGACTAAAGCATATGATTTTTGACTGATTAAAGTGTGTTCAAAGTATATGATTTCCATGATCAGAATATCTAATCACCACGCGTTACCATAGAAAAATTAAAATACAAATTATTAATTATCCATTCTCCAGTACTCAACGTAACAAAACTTTTAAATTTAAAAATAAAGCAAACTCAATAATATGTAAATAATAGCTCAGAGTAATTATATATATAAAGAGAAGCACCTTTAGCCATGTTGGTTCCTTAATTGTTTTGGTGTGTATATTTATGCCAATTTTTTTTTTTTTTTACATACAAATCTTATACGACTCGATCCATTTCCGTTTTATTAATAATTCCTATGAAAAAAATATAGAGTGATGGTATCTAATACAAACCAAATAAAGTTGTATCATATATAGGCATATAGCTTATTATCTTTAGTTAAAAAAAAAAATCATTTTGTAATGTTTTTTGGATGACATAGGAAACCTAATAGTGTGCACTGGGTCAGCCTCATCTTGTGATCCTAGTCGACAAAGGATATATTACAAGGAAGTAAACCAGCCTAGGTTATCCATAACTAACCGATTCAAATCAATACACTAAGGCCAATAGGCTGCTCTTAGAGGGAGTTGAACTTGTAACCTTATGGTATGTGGCCTATAATAGTGTTAAATAACAATAAAAAGAATAATAAGGGCATGCAGTATAAGTAAGATATGTATAAACAGTACGTATAGTATTTGATATACCTTTCTTGACACCCACTTCGAATTAATAATATCTTAGGTAGTAGGTCTCTTTCCAAATATAAATCTCCAGCCTAGCTATACTAGCTTGTTTTAGACATTAATGCATGGAAGTTTATATCTCAACTAATTTAACAACGCTTCATAATTAATCAAAATTAAAGTAGACAGCCAAATTATCAATAATAATAATAATTAATAAATAAATAAATAAGAAGAATGAAATTAAAGAAGAAGAAGAAGAAGATGAAGGTCCTGGGTATGTATGGTACTAACCAGGTAAATCCCAGGGTTCACATTTGTAGAGATCAACTTCGGGGATGATCTCCAGCTCGATCTTGCGGCCGTTGATCTTGCGTTTCAGGTAATAAGCCACCAGCTCTTCGTCGGTGGGGTGAAACCGGAAACCGGGCGGCAATGAAACAGGTGCCATTATATTATTAATCTTATCGATCTTAGTTACTAATGTTTTTGTTGTTAGCCAACAACAACGTACTAAGCTGTCGTTTACCCGACAAAACAAGGGTAACCAATCAGCTTCGTCCTAATAATCCGGCCACCACAAAACACTGCAACACATACAAAACCCTAAAACAGTCAGAAATTATATATATATATTCTGGAAAATTGTTTATGTTTTTCTTAAGGGGGAGAGAGAGAGAGAGAGGGGAGAGAGAGGAGAGAGAGAGACCTTGTGATAGAATTGAAGTTGGAAAGAAGAGGAAGGAGATGGGGAGAAAGGGAGTGTGTATATATGGAGAGGGAGGGGATATATGATGAGGAAGCTAAGATTGATATATGAGAAGACAAAAAGAGAAGAAGCCAAAAAGCAAATGATTATGGGGGAGGAGGAAGAGGGGGTTTGCCACCACCCACCTTTAGGCACTTTATCTTTTAATTAAATTTTTCACATCAAAGTTATGCTTTAATAATCTTTCTTCTCAAGCTCTAACTCTTTATTCTCTCTACCCTCATTTTATAACTATTATCTTATTTTTGGAAAACCCTCGCCCTCCCTTTCAAGATACTTGAATTCCACAATTTTTATAAATTTTATATGTTGTAAAATAAAAATAAAACTAAAGAATTTGTCCAAAAAAAAAAAAAATAACTACAGGTCGGTTTCCATCCCTTTCCTGTACACTCTGCACAATTGCACACAAGGAGTCTTCATTACCTCTTATCGATCAAGGTCTTTCAATGACCTTCAAATTCTTAGTGAGATTCGAACCATATCTATGTCTATGTGTGTGTCATTCAATAAATTCATAGCTTAATTACCTAAAATTTCATTTTAAATGATAAAATAGTTATTTCTTACACATTTATTGTGAACAAAATTACAAACATGGGTGTAACTCCCGCCCGATCACGCTGTTATCTTGGTAACCACCACAAGGTTAGAAGTTGGACCCATGGGAGCAATCTAGCTATTGAATTTGGTTTGAATCGATCAACTATATGAACAACTTAGACTAGTTTACCTCCTTGTAGTCATTAGTGAGATCATAAGATGAGATTTATCTCGTGCACACTATTAACTATATGTTACGATTTTCTCAGTCACTAAAAAAAACATATTACTTATATGTACCATGATTGGAATTTTGAGTGTTTGTTCTGGATAGGGGGAGTACTATGAAAAAACAAAAAGACCAAAAGAAAAAAACATTGACTCACTACTTATACACTTTATAACGGGAAAACTTACAAAGTACCATCACAAAAATTAGAAAAGTAGATGAAATCAAGCCACGCTAATCATTGGGTTCCTGATGAAAATTCGTAAAAAAGAATCAAAACTCTGCTTCCCCGTTATAAATAAGCTCCCTTTTCCACCAAAACATTAACCTATGAAAAGACACACAAAATAAACATCGGAAAAATCAAAGTATTGCACAAAATTAAATAGTCTTCTGATCTCAGTTTGTTAAGGCAAGCCTATATCCTAGTCAAATCCAGAAATATCATTTAATAAAAAAAAAATTACCATGCTTAAAGTCGTTTTACCTATTACTATATATATAGAATAATGTTTATTTACAAAAATAATTAAGAGCAATATTTGTTGGGGTTTTTTTCTTGGGTTTTGCAGTACATAATTTTTTATTATTATCATTTTTATTATTTTATATATATTAAACCACCAATCGGGTGAGAATTTAGACAGATCCTTCTTGTTTGTTCATTGAAAATATACGAATTTATTTACAAACTTGAAACAAGGCACCTACCCCTTATCGAGTATAACAGAACCTTTTCTCCTCTATATATAAATTTTATTCATTAACTCTAAATTAATTAATATAAAAAACTAAATCATAAATAATTTTATTCAATCATATCGTTATTAATTAGCTAAGATATAAAAAAAAATGTTCAAATTAGTCACCGAATTACACCGGAAATGCAATTAGGTCATCCAACTAAAAAATTACAATTAAATCCTTGAAATGTTCAAAATTATGCAATTAACCACAATTGGCGTTCCTCTGATTATCGTTAACGTTATTAACAAAATATTATTTTCTTATTTAAAATATGTGACCAAATTAATACATGCTTTTGGCGCATAATTATTTAATTCCTAAACTAGATGTATTTCCTCAAATAACCATGTGGTATTTTTATATTAATTATTAAATAGTAAAGTATTGTGATTAGTAGTAAAATATGATATAGATGAGAAATAAGGAAATTCGATGCTTGGAAGTTATCCTTTGTGGGAATCAAAGCTTGCTTATTCCACGTGGAGATACCTGATTTGATGCATGCATGACCGTCCTACGTACGTCAGGATCTCTTAATGTGTTGCCCTACGTTAACCAACCTTGTGAGAAATTAATAATAACTGTTGCCTAACGAGAATTGGCGGCTTTCTTAACTGCCAATCTGCACCAAATGTTCCTTTCACATGCTAATTCCCACGCCGATCAACCGACAATTCATCGCCGAGTATCTACTTTATTCATCTTCGCTGCTTTTTTTCCCCGGCCCCCAGTTTCTAGTTCGGACCAAACCTGTCATTTTCTATTTAATATAAGAGTTTAAAATTGTTTGATACAATTGAAAAGAAAGAAAGAAAAAAAAAACTAAACATACATATTTTTGGAAAAATAGCATGTTTCATTACAAAAATATCATCGCTTTTTTTTTTTTCTCTAACCTAGATTTTTCTCAATTTGTAGTTTAAGATAGATTTTTCTAACCTAGATTTTTCTCAATTTGTAGTTTAAGATGAATAGTCAAGATATTTTCATATTTCTCATACGCCAATTATTATTCTCATAATATCTCATCCATTATACATATATGGATAGATTGGTCCAGTGAGAACCATGCTTCCCATGAGAACCCCGAACATGCATCGTGTAACAACTAATAGGCCGGGGTATAATCACTTATACGAAACGATGCATTGCATGACTACATATTAGTGATTGCACTATTTACATACTTTGTTGTATGTATGCGCTGCAGGCACTTTAAGTTTGAAGTATATATCAAAAATAGCATCGCTTCTTTTCCTTATTTATAGCTCTTTGATCAATACAGATTGATAGTTAGATTTAATATGCAATTATTATTGGGAAGCAGTTCTCATTTGATCATTCACACACACACACACATGAGTAGGTTAAAATGAGAATAATGTTTTATTTGTATAAAAATGTGAAATAATCTCATTCATGTATCTCGATTCATTAATGGTTGAAAACAATATGAAAATTGAAAAAAAAATGTACAATAACATTTTCACAATTATTACATTGCATTAGGTCAAATTTTAGAATGCACCAACTAATTATATGTGACAATTCCTTCATAATTTGTAAAAGTGTACTCAGATTTGATACATCATAATATATTAGCGAATGCACCATAAAAATTTGCTCAGTACATCATAGTAATCACAAAAACGCATTATAATTTTTTTCATTTGTCATTTGTTTTAGCTTTTATCAACTCAAATGGATGAATGCATTTATTCCTTAGCTTATATATATTGAATGGCCCGGTGCACGATTTGTTATGAAAGCAAAAATGAAGAAATTAAATAAAAGCATTAATGAATGCATATATATGTGCATGAATTGAAGAAGCCATGTTAGTAGATTAGCTTGAATTGAAGTCGTGAAAGATACATGAAGCTAAGGGTGGTGGATTGGGACAGATTAACTGACAGATCGAAATCGGCGAGGAAAAAGAAAATTAAAGAAAAGCAGTAAATATAGGGGCAATCACGATGGGGCCTACTTTTGCCACGTGATAAAAAGTGCCAAGGTGGCATGGATAGGTGGGACAGGATCAAGTCTCTACCTAGGCTTGCAGTCTTTGTCAATATAATATCTATATATATGATCCCTTCTATCTCACTGTATTTATATTTGATGTATACGTATAGTATACGTACATATATATATTTATATATAATATAATTTAGATAGATGCCAAAATTCTTCCTCCTCTTTTCCTTTTCATCAATCAATCTTTTTGTGCTTTTCCCTTTTCTTGGGTTCTCCTTAATCTTATTATATACGTACATTTACTTAAATGTTTTCAAGTTCTTAGTTTCACCAGTGATAAATATTGGTTCATAAAACATTTAGTGGCTGCCTAAATTATTGATTTGGTATGAAATCGTCTTACATGCATGAAATTATATCGAGACGCGTGATATCTTTTAGAGACAGTTGATCTTATGTGAGACGATGTTGTAAAAAAATTTATATAAAATCCCATAACTTTCTACATTACTAGTCCAAAATCCATTGTCCGACGTGACATATTAGGTAATTAAGCTAATTGTATGTTTTAATAATATTGAGAGTACTCATTCAACCCAAATTAATTTTAGTGATTCATATAAGATCTCATGATGACCGTTTAAATTATTAGTTAAAATTAATTTTCTCACATAATATATAAATTAATTGTCTCGAAAGTATTGAAAGAATTTTTAAACAGTAAAATAATAATTAAATTGCACTGAATAATTATTTGATTTTTTTCTTCTTTTGTGATTCTCAAATCTAATAATTTTAAATTGATATGAAAAGAGATTGCAAAATTAATCATAGAGATATTAAAGTAGTCTCACTATTCACACACATTTTGAATGATACAATCTTCATATATTCCTAATTCTTTAAAATCACTAATGATTGCATTGGATTAAACAATTGAAATTGGAAAACTCGAAGAAACAATCAGAAGGTCCAAAAAGAGTTTCCACTTCTGAGAAAAGGAAAAGAAGTTTGAACAACGATTTTCATAATTAACTTAATAATATTAATAATAATATTTTTATTTGTTATATAATATATATTATTCATCATATATATATAATATTGAAATAATTGATTAAAGAATTAATAGCTTTAATTCTTTCTGTGCCAACCAAAATAGAAACATATGCCGAAAGAATGGGTTGGAACTCTTCTTTTTGTGTCTGAATGAAAAAGACGGACGTCACATGAATCTACAGCCCAAAAGAGGTTTGGGAATAAACCAGAAAACATATATATTTAGTTTTCTTTAATCATAAATAACTTAAAAGCATAGTAAGTATTGTTACAAAATCTGTCTACTGCTATTGGACCTATATCATTCTTTCGATTTTTTTTTAGTACTGACATCTCATTTGAAAGAGTTACAACTACGTCACTTAACCATGATATTGATACTAAATCATCATAATAAGTTTATATCACTCAATAATAAGGCCTTTGAAACCATTTTGATGTAGCAAGAAAATAGTGTTTACATTATTTTTTCTTACTACTTCTATTTGTGAATTAATAAACTTTGCTATATGATAATAATATGGTGAAATTTATCATATATATATATATGGAAAAATGACAGGAATATTTTTTTTTTAATCACATCAAGTGCTTGAAGAAGAAAAAAAAAGTGATTTCTTTCAAAGTTATAAGTTGCCCCTCTATTTTTTTTTTCTTTTGATAATTCAAGTTTAATTTCTTGCCTTTGTCGAACTATATTATGGACTCTATGGATCCGCCTCAGGCCCATGATAAGATAAATCATGCCAATCTAGTTTCAAAACATAACACTAAATCGTACACTTCTACTCACAAGGAGTGAAATCCAAATCCAAATCCAAACTCACAAATATATATTATTCATGACAGCAGGAATCGAATATCGCACTGTTGTTGGAAATAAGCCTTAATTAAGTGAGGTTTCTCCCTTTATTTATTTAATTTGTTATTAGGCATGCTTAGTACAACGGCTACACTTGCATGGTTGAATCAAATGGCGTAGTTAGGTCTCTATCAACTTAACAAAAGATCTCGAGTTTGAGTCTTTGGAATGCATGTATTTACCTTATTAAAACTCATAATGGAGTGCATAGATTATATTTGTAATATGTGGTGAGACGAAAAATAAGGAAAAATAAATAAACTTTAAAAAGAAAATAATGCATATATGTTATTCCTTACAATGAGCAAAAGAATCCAATCCAATAGATTTGGAGACAAAATGTGTGAGGGTAGAATTGAAACTAGTAATAAGTGTTATGGTGTTGGATGATAATGATTAAGCAGAATTGTCTTTCATGCATAAAAGCTAATAGACTACTTTTCCCACTTTATATGTAGACATAAAATGGGTAATTATTGACTGGTTTGGGGGCTTTTTACACGCATTTAAAGTCAATAAAAGCCAGCTGAGCTGAGCTGAACAATAGTAATGGATAAAGTTGCAATCAACTTACATCTCCATTTCAATTCCCTTATTGCTTTTATCAATGATCCTGCTACCTTTGACTCAGATTTCACTTGAGTTGAAGACCACCTATTTCATTTCCCAAAAACAAAAACAAAAACAAAAAAGTGAGTGTGGGTTTGGGCAGGGCAGGTGTGAAAGAAACATTACACTCCAATTTGGCAAACACAAATTGCTAGCTTCTAGTAGATGTCCAAATTTCAATCCATTGAATGGACCCACATAAGTATATCAAACCTTAGATAAGGGATGATAATAAGTCGGGAGTGATTACATTTCTCACTGAATTTATCTTAAACTTTTACCACTTACTCTTATCCACGATTCACAATTTGGTGAATTTTTTCAAAACTCACCCCATTTCAAAACTATTGCAGGGGCTGCTCTTTGGTGTTAACTAAAAATATATAATATGTTAATTGTGGTAGGTACATACATAATTTTTTAATTAAAAGCGCATAATATGTTAAATGTGCACATAATATTAATGTTATACAATGCAATGTAAATCTGGCCCATGGTATAACAATTGACTATTCGTGAGTTATTTGGATTAAATTCAACAAATGTTTGAAGTGAGTAACTATCAAGTTCGAATTTAAACTTACTTTCTCAACCTAATGAAGCACAAAGAGTCAACAGATACCTCCACTGAGGCTTGAACCCACTCCCATCATCAAATGGGAATGTTAACCGAGACACCGGATGCCACTAAACCACAAGGTCATTGGCTGAATTTAAACATCTTAATATTTCGTTTGCGAGCTTAATCAAACTTTTTAAAATATATTTTATATATAATATTACAAATTTAACTAATATTCTTACATTTATATATACATGTTATAACAACATACTTTCTCCCTCCCCCATTTTATTATGTTCAGATACAAGTTGATGAAGATGATCTTTATATTTCAAAAAAATAAGTCATAATGAATAATCATCCATTCACGTGCATAATTCAGAAGTGAACTAAATTACATTGTGAAATAGTGTAAAATTTTTAAAATATTCAAAAAAAGAAAATCTATATACGTTGGTTCAATTCTGAATATCTATCAGCATTGTACTTCTGGTATACAATTAGTTGGTTCTCATTCCACCACCTCTGCGCTTCCTTCTCCGTGAACTTTTTCCGGCTGCAAAACATCATCAACATACATATGCACGACTTAAAATCTCCATGAAACATGCACAAAACTACCGAGCTAGGTAACCCCAACTAAATTGGTCAGACTGTTAACTTGATAATTACAATATTATAAGTTCAACTGCCAATGGAAGCGGCCTATTGGCCTTCTTGGTTGAACCGATCAACTATGGACAACCTAGACTGATTTACCTCAGTCCTTTGTCAGCTAGGGTTACAAGGCAGGATTTACCCAATGCGTACCCCTCGGGAGCCGATCAAACAACCTAGACTGATTTACCTTAGTCCTTTGTCGGCTAGGATCACAAGAAAGAATTTACCCAGTGCATACCCCTCGGGTAGCGACTGCAAGTTTTCCTTGTCATCCAACAAAAAAAAAAACTACCTAGGCTTTGAAAAAATCAAGACCATAAAACTATGTTTCACATAAAAGGATGTTCTTCTACCTGACATGGAAGATATAAAGCTATAAATTAGATGTGCTTAGAAACTTACCTAAATCTAACTCGCTTGAGAATCGTCTTCTCTCCAATTGGCGAAGTTCTAAGTGTAATATAGACACCGGGTTGATACTGTTCCACCCATTCGGGCGTGGATGATACCATTCCTGCAGCTTGTCCAAAATCTGCCTCGGTTAGACACGACTCCTCCCCCGACATAGACTGTCCATAGTCGTCCTTGTTACGCAAGGATCTTGAAGTACTCGAGAAAATAATTGGAGAACTACAAAGACTATCCGTTTTCCTTGCATCTATTCGCAATATTTTAGTAGGCAACGAATTTCCACTAGCATCATCAACCGATGAATGTCCACTATCCTGATCTTTAGTTTCTCTTCCCACAGAGAGACCCTCTGACATGGACTGAAGCTGCAAGAAATCGGATGTACATTAGAGATTGCTTGCTTTCTTTTGCTACTAAGCTTAGAGGTTAACGTGAATTAAGTGATAATTTTCTTAAATGATACGAGTATCTATTAGGGAATGTGAAGCAATCATAAGAGTTTGGTACTAAAACGCAGATCTTGTATAGACCAACACTACACAAATTTCCGAGAGCAATTGTATTCATCTAAGCAAATGAGGTATCACGAAAAAATATTAAACAGAAAGATTACCCTTGATGACAAAGCTTTTATAACTTCCTGTGCTGCTTTCCTCCTGGTTGCTTCTGTTTTTGCCAATAACCAAACTTCCTCGAGTTTTTGTTGACATTCTTGAATTTTCTCATTTCTCGACTGACATAGCTTTTTAAGACTCTCAACCTATTATTATTCAGGCAAAAGCAAGAAGTATCCAATTTAACCAGAGTTCAGTGCAAGTGAACAATATATACACCAAGTCAAAACTGAAAGAGCAAATTTCCATTTTATTTTGTAGAGGAAAATGTGTAATTACTAATTAATCCCACTTCACCAAGTCTCTACAGATAGCAGATTCAAACTCCGATTATACGTTGGTACTTGTGATTTTAATTAACAGAGTAGACCACTAGACCCCTATACTTGACTATTTGATTGCATATACTTGTGAATAATCGTAACATTAGTACAGTTTCTGTATGATTCTTATAAATAATTGACAAATTCAAGTATGTCACGAATATACAAAATCTTTCTTTAATCAGTAGATTTGTTCGAACTATAATGGGTTGAGATCTTTAATCAGTCAACAATAAAACTCATTCTGCCATGATATCACTTCAAAATTCATACTTGAATGCAGAGTACAAGAAATTACCTGATTTCTTAGAGACTGAACCTCTTCAAGGAGAAGATCATCTGATTTTGAGCAGTCTGGCTGCATTAATGGAGGAGAAGGCATATTGTTTGGTTCCGTTTGGAACTTGAGCAAACAAACCGGAGAAGTGGAAACTATTGGATCCTTCTCGGGAACCTGGACTTTTTCGTGTTCTATTAGATTGTTTTCAAAGCTTTGAGGGCAAGGGACTTGTCCCCATCTTGGAAAATCAGGCCCGGAAGAAACTGGATTTAAATTCTGATCCTTTTCTTGATTATTCATTGCCTTCTTTTCATTCAATTGACTGCTCATACTAAAACATTTTCTTCTGCTAGATGTAATCCTACATGTAGTATTCACCTGATCCCTCTCTTCATTTTCCTCGATATATGACCTCGTATTAATAAAAAGCGGTCTGGGGGTATATATTTCGAGCTCGGATGATGGCCCTAAATGAGTAGTCCTCTGAAGTTGGTTGAAACAGGGATCACACACTCGGAAAGGTTTACTTTTATTGGGCGCTAAAGATGCGTTTGTACTTTTCTTGCTGCAGCATGTACGACATAATAGTACCCCGCAATTATAGCAATTATGCTTCTTCCGAGTGATGCCAAAAGCCGTGTTGCATCCTCTGCAGGTGGATTGGTCGTTGCTAGATATCGACTTGTGCAAGCAAATTGCTGCTGTGGAACTCGGGCCACAACGAATGTGTTCGACCTGTCGATCTCTTAGAGCATCGATCAAAGTTGGAGAGCTTCGGTCTTTCCTGTCACCTAACCCTAACTGTCCATTTGCGCCTTTCCCCCAAGCGTAGACATTGCCCTTTGATGTTAAGGCAGCTACATGATAAGATCCGGCGGAAATCTCTCTTACAAACTCGTCTCTAAGTTTCCCTTGTACAACCGTTATTGATTTATCCTTGGCTTGTGGACTACCCATTTGCCCGTGCACAGCACTCCCGATTGTGTAAACCTTTCCCGTGCTAGATAGCACGACGGTTAAAGTTCTGCCACAAGAAACTTGAACGAAGTCTTGCTCCACCAGCCTCGCAACACATGTTGGTACGAGTCTATTCTCTTGATCTGAATGGCCTAGTCTACCTTTATCGCCATCACCCCATGTAAACAGCTTTCCAACCGAGTTATTGGATTCAAAATTACCCGCCATGATTTCGACAATTGCAGCTGTATGCCACGATCCACAAGCAACGGACTTCACCCTTAAGCCCTCGAGGGATTTAACCTCTTTTGGGTACACAACGCTTTTGTTGTTTCCATGGCCAAGCGCCCCAAAAGTTCCATCTCCATAAGTAAACAATTGCCCGGATGTCGAGACAATTGCGGTGTGCCATTCTCCACAAGCGACAGATGATATTTTTACACCATCCAGCAAACCCAAAACCTTACGTGGCAACCAATGGCTTCTCTTCCTATCTTCGCTTGCATAATCGGCATTAGAAAAATTGTCGCCCCACGTATAAATTTCACCGGAAGCTGTCAGAGCACATGTTTGGTACTCACTACAAGAAACAGATTTTACATGAATTCCGTTAAGGGATACAACGATTTTTGGGTGGGGAGAATCAATATCGACTTTATGCCCTAGCCTCCCGTGCTTTGCTTCACCCCAGGAAAAGACTTCGCCTTGTTTGGTAGCTAAGCAGGCATGGTTTCGGCCTAGAGATATCATTTGTACATCAAACATGACCGTGGAATCTAGAACTTTGGGTAATAGTGCATCTAATTTCGTGCCCCCTCCCTCCAAAAACCCTCCTTCTACCCCTTCTCCCCAAATAAAAACGTCTCTCAACGCATATTGTGCTGATTGTGTTGACTCATAGACACATGTCTCGAGCAGATTAAGCATATTGGCTTGATTTTCTCCCTGACCAAAATCTACAGTCCTCTTGTTTAAATCATCCGGTCTAGCATATGGAGAACACGAGTTTATTGCATCCACTGCATTATGCACACTTGATATACTTAATTCAGAAAAGAAGCTGTCAGAAGAACATGATAAACCATCAGAAAATCCCCTCTCGGAAAACGACTGATCAGGACTTCCTGCCAAGCTCCGGACCTTCAATTAATAAGGGAACGTATTTCCCAGGGCAATGGCAAGGGTAAGAATAAAATGTTAATGCTTTTCACCAAATAGAATAATACACAAAGCTAACTAGGCTTTATCCATACCCATCAAATCAAACCAATATACTACTTAATACTTGCATCTAAAAATATGGATAAAGCCAAGTTAACTTTGCTTAGAAGTGTGTAAATTACAAAATTAGATTGTGCAAATACAAAATTTAGGCACAAGGATCAAAGTTTAATGAAGACGTGTTTTTCTACTTCTAAATATGTTTTGATTTAGAAGTGGAAAGTCATTGTGGATCAATTTACCAAGAAAAACAGTGGAGAAAAAAAAAGGGAATAGTCTTGTGGCAAAATACTTGCTCTCGTAAATGATCAGATCTAATTAGCAAAAAGTGAAGTTTGAGCTCCATCAGCTGTTCCAAGATTATCACTTTACGCCAATAATTACTAGTAATTCATTTTCCAGCTGTCTTCTTGTCAAACATTTCTCGTTCAGGTAAAAAGAATTTTTTTTCTCCTTAACTAAGAAAATTTGTGCCCTAAGAAAATAAGGAACTTTGAGCAGCAAGTACCTTAGATAATCTTGTGGAATCCATTGGATAAAGTCCTAGATTCTGTCGTCTCCGTATATAACTAGCTGGACTGCTGACACAACTTTGAGCTCCTCTTTTGCTTTTGGGATTTCCCAGAAATCGTTTATGGTGACTCCTGGATATTACAGCTCTCAAGCCCAAAAACCAGGACTCCGCTTGCATTTTATCCTTGCATATCTATATAGTATATATAAAAAGTGAGAAAGGAAGAAAGGCATAAATCTTGACAAGATTAACATAATGGAGAAAATGAACCGTCTTCTACAAAGCACCCTTCAATTAACGGGTTGATACCAATTAAAAAAATTACCAGATCAAGGGATCGCTGGCCATTTGCATATACAAGTGAAATGCACTGACTTTCCCTTTCCGGTTTTAGCTGCTTCTGAAGATTTACCTTAATAATCCAAAACAAAATCCCCATGAATCATGAATGTACAGAAAAACAAAAAAGGTTGGGCATGGATTTTTCGGTTACAAATAAATGAGAAAAGGCTTCCTTACCGGATTTTGGCCATGAATGATATTCGTGACTGAACTCAACCTCAGTTGTTTTTCCTTTTCACCAGAGTACCAAATCAAATATTTCTCATCCTGGAGTTCATGTGAAAGATGGAACTAAGATGAGAAAATAAAAGCCGTGACTTTCATCTTTCAGAACAAAGGTAAAAGCACACACAAGAACCGAAAACGGATGATATGCAGCCATTGAAGTTGCCCCCGATAATGAAACAAAAGTCACTCTACACTTCACATCATGGTAATCCGGCTAGAAAATAAAGATTTCTTCTTTAATTAAACTAGAAAAGCCCAACGATTTCACTCCCACTTATTGCATAAAACTATATTTAACTAAAGCTCAATGTAATTCCCGTTTTACTTAACAGTAAACAGAAAGAACCTAAGCCAGAAATGAAACTATGGTGTCCATATACTATCATAACCCCTTTGATGGATAAGGCAGAAGCTCAAATGACAGTAATCAACAGATCCACACACAAATCACCAAGCTATACTCCCAAACTTTTGAAATTCCATCATGGTTTCCTCTTGAAAGTTCATAACACTTTGAAAAAGTTCCTCAGGAAAACAGCATTATTAAAATCCTTTACCTGGGATAACCTGAAAGGACAGAATTTGGGTTTCCCTATCCTGCCATACTTCAAAAGATGTGCACCCTTCTTTAACACAACAATTGCCTGCACAATGTTAAAAAAGAAAAAAAAAAGATCATATATAAGGATACTGCTGTTTCTTCTTCTTAGAAAGTACACATTGCAGCTTCCTAGGTCATTCATTTACTTTCACATTAGCAAATGCAGTGAAACACAACACTGTATGGTCTGTCTGCATTATGAAACTATAAAAATAATTCCCTTTTGAGATGTTTGTGTCAAGAACAGAGGAATTAAATCAATGAACAAAAACTATTGCTCTAATACTCAATGTCAGGAATAAACTAATTAAAATGTTAAGTAAAAATCCAGTGCTTGCAACAACATCAAGAATCAACAAACCAAAACACCAAAAAACCATGTTAAATCTTAATAGACAACCTAGGAAAAGGAACACCCATGAATACCAGAATTTCCCAATTTTGGCCTCAAATTCCTCCAAATACTCACAACACATCACACCATACGCCACCCATACATACATGGAACCCCAGAAAATGAAAACTTAAAAACCCAAAAACAAAATAACAAATACTGAAGAAATTACACGGAAAATGAAAAAACAAAAAATGGGTTGAAAGAAGAGGCGAAGACCTGCTCAACAGCTCTGTCAGAAGGGCTTAAAGCCAAATGCTCCTCCCCCATTTCTTAGAAAAGGATAGTGTTAACAGTACACTACCCAAAAACCAAATATATATATATATATATATATATATATATATATATATAATCTTGAAGCAAAATGGGGGAGACAACTGGAGCAGAGGAACAAGGGTTTGGTTTCCTAGCAAAGGAACCTTATTATTATCCAAGAAAACATGAACTTGAACAGGCAGAGGCAGAGGGATATGCTCTTCTTCTTTCTTTCTCCTCAGACCATGGGCAGAGAAGGAATGAATTCCAAAGTTTAGAGAGAGGATGATTGATTCCCCATTCTGTCTTTCCCTTTTTTTCTTCCGATTGTTGTTGAGAGATTCTATAGTTCCATGATGACTATTGTTCACTTCGTGTGCTGTGCAGTGAGTGAGAAAGACTGAAGTAAGAAAGATGATGTGATATAAATTACTGAAACCGCAATATAGTGCGAATACTGTGAAGTGATCCATCGCACGTGTGCTAAAGATTTTCTTCCTCTCCACCTTCATTATGTCCATAATTTATGCATTTTCCCTTTTTATTTTGGATTTGGAAAATCTAATCTCCCCTTAAAACATACTGTAATCTTTATCTCATGTTTTCGTTACATTTTTACTTGCATAATTTAAGGATACATCCTTAATTTATCTATACTTCTACCATATCAATTCATTACTATTGCAATTCTTTTGTTTAATATTAATCCCAAACTTTTTACAAAATAAAATTTTAAATATTAAATTTTTATTCCTAATAACTTTGTAATTTTCTTTTTATAATGTTTAACTAAATATATCTAGTAATATTTATGTTTTAAATGTGAATAACAAAATTATATTATTAGTCATAACCCAACAATATCTATTTATTAATATTTATATTTTTTGCTTTATACTAAAATTAATTGTGGAATTTTTTTTCAATATATAAACTAGCATTTTTTTAATATCTATTTTTGTTATGACAATTTTATAGCTCCTATTTTTATTATTCACCCCTATATATACAATATCCACCTTATTAGTAAACATACAAGATTTGTTTAATACAATATAAAGGATTTGATTTTGTAAAATATTTAATATTATTTATAATGATTTATAATATTTTTTATATGGAAAGAATATCCTAAAATCATTGATATTTTCTATATGGTTAGCAAGATAATATTTCCCTTATTTCCTAGTGAATTAAATAATTTTCTTATTTCCTAGTTTTGCCGAGTTCATCATAATTGAATTCTATGTACTTCTTTGTAAAATGCATCTTTTGCCGTGTGTTTAGAACTTTACATGCATGTAATATGCCTATTTATAGGCAAAATTCAGCAGTTAACATTGTCAGTTAACAATGAATTCAAATTAAAATTGAAATATGAAATTCTAATTTCAAATTTGCTTAATTGCCTCATAGATAATGCTTATCCATTAACAATCTGCCTCCCCACACATATATATTGCGTATGCTAAGGCCCTGTTTGGTAAATAATCAGTCTATCAATCAATTTTAACTTATTTGATCACTATTAGTTGATAAATAATGGGCTTGTTTGGTTATCAGCGGTTAGCATTTAGCGGTAGCGGGTTGTGTTAGCGGTTATCAAATAGCGGATTGTATTAGCGGGTTTGACCAACGGATTGTATTAGCGGTTTGTAAAAAGATGTTTGGTAAAATTAGCTGTTTAGATTAGCGGTTAACATGTAAAATGACCAAAAGGGTATACATAATAAATATATATATATATATATATATATATATATATATATATATATATATATATATATATATATATATATAAAATAACAATAACAATAATAATTATATTATAATAAAAATAATAATAACAATAATGTTAAAAAAAAAAAAAAGAGAGAAAGAGGGGTGGGGGAGCCGCTGCGGCTCCCCTTTTGTAAATTTGTTTCCCTCACTTATCCCACATCGGTGGGATAAGTGAGGAAGGGAGCATTGAGGCTCCTATAAAAGGAGCCTCAAAGCTCCGTAATTTCCAATAGTTTGCCCAGCGGCCTTTGGACTGCTGGTTATTTTTTTTTTTTAATTATAAGGGCATTTTGGGGGAAAGAAAATCTTTCCCCAAAATGCTGTTGCGAAACGCTGCAACTTGGCGGTTTGGAGCAAATCCGCTGCTCCAAACCGCCATTAACCAAACAAGTTTTCAGCGTTTTGACCAAGGGTCAAAACGCTGAAAATGACGGATTCGCCAAAATTTGGCGGATCCGCCATTAACCAAACAAGCCCAATAAGTTTTTTTGTAACTTCAAAATGCTAAAATTCAAAAGGCTACTCAAAGTAGCCTTTTCAATTGGCTTTTTGAGAAAAGAAATTATATCAAACAGCTATCAGCTAACAGCTAATTTATAAACAACTTTATACAATCAGCCAATGTTATCAACAAATCAACCCAATCAGCTAACAGTCATTTACCAAAGAGGTCCTAAATGTTATAAACATTAGCATTTCGCTGCTCTAATATTTCAGCAAGCATAATCGTGATAAAATAATTAGCTCATAATTAGTAGTTATCCATCATTTAAATTGAATGTAATTATTTATGTAATTATTTATATACTCCACAACACTGAATAATCACACGAATGTTAGGTCATATGCACATAAATAATGAATATTAATTTCTCTATAAAATTTTCAATAGAAGCATGTTAGTTAAAGAAATTTGTAACATTTGTAACATTTATTTCTTTGAATTAGTATAACTCGAAGACATCTTTATTGAGTAATATCAATGCATCACATTCAACTAACAAGAGACCCGGGATCGAGTAAATGTCCAATACCTATTGAGTTACTCATATCATGATTTACATCCTCCCATATGCTTTGTCGGGTCGGGACGTGGGGGCCCGTGGGTTGGAGCAAGTTCAACCTTTTGGCAGAAGAAGAGTACGCTATAATAATTTTTTTGATGACAAGGAAACTCGCGACTACTATTAAGATATATATGTATAAATAAACATCATTCTTGTATAATAACCTACAAACAATCAAATAATTTTTTTGTAAATTACAAATATGATATATATATATCACTGTTTTTATTTCTAATCATTTATATTTCATTGGTAAACAATATAAAACTTATATATATATATATATATATATATATATATATATATATATATATATATATATATCCTACTTAATATGATCTTTTCATTAATTTTAATTACTAGAAGGCTCCCAAAAATTTTCTCACACATATGTACAGTTTGATGCGCATGTGAAGCGAGTTGAACTTGTCAAAAATTTCGGCAACAATATATTAAATAATAAAATATATTATATTATTGAATGATTTGATTAAGTAGTTAGCTGCATAGTTTCTTGGAATGGCAGATAAATTATTTATATAGTTTGGCACTAAAGTAGATGAACGTACACTTTGGAACTGATTTAAGTGCTCAAGTAATTGCGAGCTACCAAGAGTTAGGTTATCTCAGACCACAATGTATGTATAGGTTTTATCATTGGCAATTGCTTAGATAGGCAGGGTTGGAATTTCAATTAAGTTGCATGTGAACACCACAACCCCATATTTTAATCAATTAATAAACGTACCATTCCTTTCTATCACATATCTTAATTAAATTAATACAATAGTAATATCAAATGTTCAAACGTTATAAATCAACTTGGTTGGCGTGAGTGACCGTGTACCCTTATCTTTTAAGAGAGGTAGAGAATTCGAACTTCTTGTATGAAGAAAATAAATTTGGCCAGCACTTTACCATTAATTGGACTAGTCTGATGCGAACGGTGATTAGTTTTTGTATGGTACGAGTTTAAAATGCCTCTTACAGTTAGGATTTGCTCAGGACACCTCGTGGCCTGACCAAAAAATGATCCAACATTATATAAAATGTATGATGCTAACGAATTTTGGGCAAAATCTTTCGTGTAAGAGTTAAACTTTGCAAATACAATCCTAGTTGAATCCAAAATATAATTTCACCAAATAACGAATGTTATATGAAAAAAAAAAAACAATATAATACATGCACACCCAATATTATATTCATGTTCTATTTCTTTTTTATTCAACTATTTAAAGAGTTTATTATTACTTTTGGTAATTAATGGTTTTTTTTATATTTCTAATAATTCAACAATTTCATATTGAGTTGTGTGTTAATTGCTATGGAGTAAAATGGACCTCAGATCAGCTCCCATATATTAAAAACAATAATGGAACATCTTTTGTCACTTAATAAGTCAAAAGGTGCATTCATCAATAAGCATTTGCACCATTCCACCCAACCTATTAGCTGGAATTTAAACATAAAAATTAAATCCATCACATGTGAAAAGTAAATGATTTCATGCCATGAAATAATCATAATTAATATATCCATAATAAGATGGAGACCAATTTGTAATGGTTGTTGTGGACCCAGCTTTTTAATTCTTAGCTAAAACTAATTACTCCCATAATTAATGAAAATGCTTAAAATTAACAACAAAAAGACAAGAAACAAACATTTAGGGGGTCCACGAGACTTCTTGTACTTTTACTAGGAACAATGTTAATTTTACATGATGCATGAATCATGATTAGTCTTGGAAGACTAATTAATTAGGACATTAATTAATCTTTTTGATGATTCACTTTCAAAAGAATGATGTAATGTGACTAGAGGGACAGATATAATGCACCAGCCACCAGGTAGAGGGATAGTTAGGAGAGTATCACTAACACACACAAAAGCATACCATTAATACAGACCAAATAGACATAAATGAGCAAGAATAACGTTGGGTGGATTGGGCACTTGAGCATGGTGAATCAAGAAGCCCCAATTTTAGTATGTAACTATTGCATTGGTCTTTCAAATTAAAGAGATAGATTGAGATAAAGACTTTTATATTATGAAATATATATATCAGTAATATAATGAGACTTATATTTTAAGTTGACATGTTACGTACGACTCTATAGTTAGTATAGAAAACGTGATCATCTTGCAAGCGTAGATGCGCTATGCTAGCTAGGTATCTAGAACCAATAGTCGAAGTCGATATCCCAAGTTGGGTTATTCAGTACTGAATCCATGAGACTAGACATTAACATTTGAGACTAGGGCCCGTATTAATTAAGATCTCTCCTTTGTTTAATTTGTCGCTTACATGGCCTCTCAAGTCTCAAGACTTGGACGCCGCTAGTCCTTTCAGTCATTGGACTTAGTAATCATCTAGGTTTCAAACATGTTTTTAAATCCAGAAGGCCGATTTATAACCCATTAATAACAACTAATGAAGTTTCTCCAATACATTTTCCTACAATATTATGTTGTAAAAAAAAAAAAAAAAAACTTTTTGATCACACATCACTTTTTTTCATTATTATATTTCCCCAACTTGATTGATATAACCAAAATACTACTCTTTTTTTCATTTTTAGAAAGAAACATGGCAATAAATAATATTTTGAAAAATTTTCCTAAACTATTATATATATTAATAAAATTTCAAGAGCATCTCCAATAGTTGTAGTTTTTAAGGAATTTTTGCAAAGGTAAGTAAGAAAGAGAATATGGGAGGAAAAAAAAAATCTCTTACGCGCGCCTAATTAAGGTGTGTTGAACACGCGAACAGACGCTCCATCTTTCATCCACATCAGCCGTGCTTCCTCAAAAACCACACTAAAATCCACTAATAGGGATGCCCTAAGTAAATTAAACAACTACACTGCTCCATTTACAATTACTCTTTGTAAAAACCAATCCTTTGTCTCATATATGTCAAAAGCCACACTTAATTAGCTATCAATCAACTTAAAATTAGTAAAAACCTTGGCCTTTATTTTAATAGAGGGTGTGATTAATTAGGCACTAGGAAAGTAAAGACAATCTCTACTTTCCAGTGGGTATGTGGGGCTTAGAAGCTGACTTACACAATGGTCCAAGATTTTGATCAAATCATAGAGCACAGTACATGATGTAATATAAAGTAAAGAAAACAAATGACTAAAAGTTGAAAACAAACAACATCAAGTTGGAAATGTCATTCGAAGTTGAAAGAAAGAGTGAGAGTGAGAGGATAACGAGCTATAGGGTCATTTTCTATTTGATGGAGTATCAAGTATGGTGGTCCTATATCCAAGGAAATTTTTGAGGTTTTGGTCTCCTTGTGAGGGGGATCATGAAAATGAAATTTATGTAGTGGTTTTTTGTTATATGGCACCTGCCCTAAAATGAAAACAATAATAAATATGAGGATTCTAATTTTTGTCCGACTACAAGTTGTCTTAACCAAAGTATACTAAGACCTTACATACATACCGAAACTAATCATGTTCGTGTTGGGTAGGATCTCAGAGGATGACAGATAATGTCCTCATGAATTTTAAGGTAGCTGCATTTCTAGAACTCAAAGTTAATATTTTTAATCACACCCGTCACCATAAGTATGCAGTATATATGTTAATAATATTATCGGGTATAATTATCACATATTTATGACGTTATGTGTCAAAAAATTACAAACTAAATTTTGTGTGTCAATAATGATATTGCAAGATTAGGATTTTATCTGAATAGCTGCGTTGAGGCTCTATGCAATGCATTCCCAATAGGGACGAGATGGATTAGAATATAATTATATTAAAATATGTAAATTGTTTACTTATGGATGGACGTATGTATACATCGTTTCTTCAATATTGTCATCATCAGAGGCTTGCGATTATATCAAAAATTAAATTTTAATTGAATGATGTTACAAACATCAACAACACATGATCAATCACATACCATGGCATAAAAAATTATAACCTGTAACAAAAGACACAATTTTATTTATGAGTACTTGCATAGCAGTCATTCTAGCCAACACCACATTTCTTTAACAGGATACGGGACTTGACTCTTCAGACTTCCGCCCAACTAACATAATTGTAGACATCATTTTCAATTGCTCGCATCAAATTTTAGGCTAAACTACAATTTGACTATCAATCTTCCAAAATCCAAATAGTTAGTTCGACCGATCACTCTAAACCCTTGCTCTAGCAACAATGTGGGGTTTGAATCCCACTTAAGATTTGGGGGTCATTGGGAGACCTTGATTAGTCAGAGGTGATGAAGACCCTTTTGTGTATAGAGCGTACAAATAAGAGGTGGGACTTAGAACTACCGAACAATTCTGATTTACTTCCTCCAAGGACTCCTGGGCAGGTGGTGGAAGCTTAAAATTTGAAAGAATTCCCCCCAGCAGGGGTATATGACAATGAGTAGGGCCCAGCAGGTAATTAATTAGTTAATTAGATTGTAATTTAATGTCCAATTGCAGGTGACAATATGCATGGTGTATGTGGGAGGTCCATGCATCCCATTCCCCACAAAAGATTGGAAGGGGTATGTTAACAGTATACATGTCAATGAAACTTCCTGCAGCTTTTATTTCAGACTGGGAGGTGTAGTAGACAAGCTACTAAATTCCAAGAATTCTTGTTCATCATTGTTTTAGCATACACAGGGGATATGATACCCCCTTATTGATTGATTCCATTGTTGGATATACATACATATATATGTCATATATATATATGTGTGTGTATAGAACTATAGACCAAGCTAAGAGTAGTCATATATCAAGAAAACATTATTTATTATATTAATATTTTGAAAAAAATATATAACAGAATTTTAGATCTAAATGGGCTGTGACAAAAAGAGCTAATCATACATGCATATGTATCTTTCATCTGATTGAAAGCATATATATACTGATCTCCTTCCAAAAACCAGATTTGTCATTAGTACTTGCACCCTTCCCTATTATTTTGATCCCTACACATTTCATACAACAGTTAGTTTGAGATGAAATAAGAGCATGTGGATGGTTTTTCATTTAGATATACATAACAATTTATGGTCAAGATTTCGCCACCATTTTTTACCCACTTGCAATTCGTAACGTAACGTACAAAAAATGTTAGAGCAACTTTAAGAGGGTTATGTTTTTTAGGGATTTTTAATTTTGGTGTATTGGTTGAGAGAAAGGGTGAGAGTTGCTTGTAAAAGACATATTTTTAATTTCTAAAATTTGGTGCATCCCACGTTAAAGCATGTTAACCACTACTCTTTTTTTATTTTTTCTTCTTTTTTTCAATTTTTCTTCTCCGTCTCGATCTCCCTCTCCCCTCTCTCCTATTTGACAAACAAAACTCTGACAAAAACCTTGACTGTTGTGAGCGCTATTAGGCCATCCCCGGGGGTTTTACATATTATTTTAGGTAGAAAAAGTGATGTGGATGAGAGATAAAATAGATCAGAGAGAGAATAAAATTACTCCTCCTGCAAATATGGGGTTTTTGCAGATTATGTGGGCCCTATTAACATTAATGAGAGTTGCGCCTCACACGCATGAGGCGCAACTCTCACGCCCAGGCGGGCGCTTGCAGTGGGTGCATAATTATATTTTTTTTCTATTTTTTTAAAGTTTTTGTTTTGTTTTGTTTTGTTTTCCTTGACCCTCATTTTCTCTTTCCTAGTTACACCTGCAAAATCTCTCTAAAAACACAACACTAATGAGGGAGGCCTTAATCTCTATGGTTATTAGTTATTATAATTATTTAAAATTTTAATAATTATATAATGATTGTTGTATTTTTAAAAAAATGGTCAGACAAAAACATGAAAACAGTGAGGGGCATACACACATGATGGGGGCATCCTCAGTTATCTGCATAGCTGACAAGGCTATCTAATAAGTGATGTAACACACTTACCTGACCTAGCAACAACACTAAACAAAACTGTTGTAGCTACTATATGTCTGAATGTAAGTATGAATTATGAATCCTATTCACTGTGAATTATTGCCACTCCAACTCTAGTTTGACTTGTAAGCATGACATATATTGTCACAGAACAACCTAAAAAACATGTCCTCTTATGACAAAAGATGATAAAAGAACAGGAAAAGTTGTTCAGAAAAAGTGATGAAGTGAGTAATGAATATTTAGTACTCCAGAGCATAGTATGACCACCCTATTAACCATCCGTATGCATCGGCTGACTAGGCAAATTAATAATGTATTTTTAGGGAATTTATAAGGTGTCGGTCCGTATAAATACATTTTTTATATTAACTATAATCATGTATACTATGTTTTGTCGTACAAAATATTGTAAAATAAAAATTAATGAATGAGGTAAAAGACACTAGTATCGATTAACATTATATTTTCATAGTACTCTAGCATTGCTAAAGTATCAACCGACAAGAATGTTTTTTGCACTGGGTAGCATGGTATGTCTCGTTGTACTCTAAAACATAGTATGACCGTCCTAATCCATCCATCAATATGCATCCACCGACAAGAATGCTTTTTGCACTAGATACAATTAAGTATGATATGTCTTATTGCACTAAGTACTACGGAGTAGAAGTAGTCACAAGCCAACTATTCAAGATCAAACCAGCCCTAAATTGACCTGGAAAAAAAAAAAAAAAAGGCTCGATGCTTGAAATTTTCTAGGCTCGAACTGAGACTACTTATAGTGAGCTAGTCGGAGTAGATGTTCAGACCAAATCTGTATAATTTCTAAATTTTTATCATATTTCTAAAGTAAAGGTTCAAAACATTCAAACAAAATAAAATAAACATTGACCAAAATTTGAAAACAAAAAGTGAACCGGCCCGATTTACTATAAACCAAGCCTAGGTCTGCGATGTGACCATCGCCACAAACACAAAAGTTATCAGTATTCCGCACAACCCAAAAACATACATTATTGTATCTGGTACAAAAGACACCAGGAATATCGAAATTACATAATCCTAATAGTGGAGAAAAGGGTATGACCACCCTAGGTAGCTACTCCATCTATCTACATATGTCATATGTGTATGGATGTGGTGAGCAGATGCATGAGAGTAGGTATAGATTTCTGAAGAGTGGGCACATGAAGACTTAAAAGGCATTGGCAGAGGTGTGGTGGGAGGGTGTGATCTGATGTCCACTTGTTGTTGGAAGTTTGCTACAAAACATTGGGAGTGTCCCTAATGGACAATGGGAAGGAGGCATCCTACATACTTGCCTCACCTCTTGGCCTTAGCTTGCCAACCGTCCATATGCTTGGTGTATGGTCAAAATGATAAACTTGTGTCCTTCCCATTTATAAAGTCTTGTCATTTACTTGTAGACAACACCTTCCTTGGCCCCATCCAACTATAAATCTATCTTTTCCCAGTCTTTGGATTTGATTGCCTGCCCATGGATCAGGGCATCATCAATAGTAGTAGATTTTTGAGGAGTTTTTGCAAGTGTAATTAGAAAAGAGGGTGTGCAGAAACAAAGCAGATCAAAAACCAATTGGGACCCACATTTCCGACCAAAAACCCCATTTACTGCAAAGACCTTAATTTTACTCTCACCTCACCCTCTCTCCTTCACCTTTCCTAAAAAACTGGTCCAAAATTTACTAATCTGGGTAGCCTTATATTGATAAATTACAAGATTTTACGAAACGAAATGCGTTCTTTTATTTGGGTTTGAACTTGACTGAGATTTCGTCCGTCATGGATGAAATAAATTTTGGTTCACAATTTTTATGGGAAATGACAGGTTGGTTTCAAGTAATCATAAACATTTTCAAAAAATTTCAATTTTCCTAATTCATTCTCTGCAGTTAAGAGTAGTTGGTTTTTGGTATGGCCTCACATGATTGAATTCATAATATATAACCAAACACTATTTAGAGTTGTGTAGTTAGTTGGCATTACTGATCTACACAGACCCCAGATCACACAACTAAATTCAAAATAGAGTAATTAAACCCCACCTACTATACAATACTGCAGTTCTCTGATCTATTCAAAACTACAGAATATATTCAAATTTAGCTATTTTTCAATTTATAAAATCCATGGTTATTTGAAATTCAATTATTTTCTCCATATTAAAATACAAATGTTACATATTTATTTAATATATAACTAAGTTGTTAGGGCATGTGTGCATGTCATGGTAATATTCAGATTTTATTTTGAATGATATTTTATTTTGGATATGTATGATTTGCATAAAAATAGTTTGGTTACATATTTATTTAATATATAATTCTAACTATATATTTATGAATTATAATTTCTAAATTCACTTTGAATTTTAACGAGAATAAAATTTGTAGTTTTTAAATATGAGAACCATATTTTACACATTGAATTATATATTATGAAAATTTATAATATATTTTAAAACCACACAATATTTGAATTTGAAATTGCACTAAAATTTCCTTAAAAGAATAAAGAAAAACTTTTACCTGTCAACCAGTCGGACCAACTCCGACTGCCTCAGACTGACATAGTGACATCATGCCCAGATTTCTTCTCTACATTTTTTATTTTTCTTTTCTTTTCCTTGATGCAGTATTGGGCCGTAGGAACCTTAACACCGGCCCAGTTGGGTCTATGCTCAATACTAGTAGAAGGGCTACTTTTACTACAACTCTACAAGCTAAGGTCCCTTTTATGTCGTGGGCCCGAGTCCACCTTACAAATTGAATCCAGATCTATGTTCACAATTTTAGAACTCTATGTTTATAATTACATAGCTCTATATTCACAATTTCATAACTCTATATCATGGTCCAATAAGGTAATTAGAAGAAATGGCTATTGTTATCTTGAATTAATAACGTATTACGCTACAAATATGTATATTGTCAAATGAGCATATAATATAATTAAATGATATTTTAGTGTTATTATAATGAACATATTGTATGTATAAAATGAAACTGAATGAAATGTAATAAAAAATATACTTTGACTTTACTATGATGAAATTAGCGTGTGTAAAATATAAAACTAAAAAAACAAATTTCATACAATATCTAACGAGCTAGAAAAACGATAATAAATTTTATAATCACCAAAAAAACATAGTGGCATCATGCCTAAATTTCTTCTCTCAATTTAAAAAAAAAAAAAAAGAAATCTTTTCCCTTTCTTAAAAAAAATGTTGTCTTTTCCTTGATACAAGATTGGTCCATAGGAACCTTAGCACAGGCCCATTTGGGGTTATGCTCAAGCCAAGGCCCATAATCCCTTAGGCTGCGACAATGATGCGTTATGCAAAGCCAATCGTTATACGGTGGATCAGTGTCCAATAAGGCACTGTTTCTTATAATTAAAAGAAACTGTTGTCACTACGTGAATGAATGACGTATCACATTACATATATGTATATTGTCAAATGAACATATAGTATAATTAAAATAATATTTTAGTGTTGCTATAATGAACCTATTGTGTATATAAAATAAAATTGAATAGCAAAACTTATATAGATATGTATAATGTCAAATTAACCTATAGTGAAATTAAAACGATACTTTAATATTGCTATAATTAACTTATTGTACATATAAAATGCAACCAAATAGCAAAACTCATATAGATATGTATATTGTCAAATGAACCTATAGTCAAATTAAAATGATACTTTAGTAGTGTTGTTAAAGTGAACATATTGTGTAAAAAATGAAATTGGATAGCAGAGTCGCAAAGACCTGAAGTATAATTAAAATGATACTTTAACGTTACTATAATAAAAATGCACCTATAGTCAATTTGATATTTATTTGTTTATTTATTAATTATTATTATTATTATTATTATTTTGAATTGTTTTTTTTTATAACAGAAATTGGTTTTCTCTACCATTATGGATTGTGATATACTGATACCAAACAACTTTATGGCGGAATAACTAAAAAAACCAATGAAATAAAGCATGTTGCTTAAATTATAGCCACTAATTTCATCCCTTAAAGCAAAAAACAATGCAACCAAATCCATCCACTTGCCCAATAATCTAATTCCAATTCCCACTGCACCTAATAAATTGCCAAACTCAAATAAATATTACATTATTCTTAATGGTCCGAATTTAATTCCATACACAATTAGCATAACATGTCATCAAAAGTATATTACACATGTCAATTTTTTACTTCATACTAGATAACGTAACAAATCATCATTAATTCTGTGGAACATTGTTTTTTTTCTTTTTTTCTTTTTCAAATTGATCTAATTAGTGAATGATACGCTTTTAGAAAAAAAAAAAAAAAGAAAAGATTTGTTCACATTTTTTCAGTTTTATTATAAAATATGACCAATAAAGCCAGACGACTCACTATTTCAGGTGACTTGAATGAACATGATTAGATAGAAACAATTTTCATGGTGACACTTGAGCTGATGTCATCAAAGCTTTGTACCTTAAAAAAGTATAAAATGTTTGGCACTGATGCTTGTATTCGATGAGGTTATTAAGTTAGGTGTTTGTCTTTCCTGTGTTATTTGCGTATATCATTCAAATCGTTCTATACCATCTTTAAAAAAAAAAAAAAACAACAACAAAAAAGATAACGGTCCTATTTGGTAAAATAGTTAGCTTATCAACTGACTTATTTGATCAATATTAATTGTTTGATTTGGTTAAAAAAATTAATATAAGTATTTGATTAATTAATTTTTTATAATTTCAAAATGCTAAAATTCAAAAAACTGCTCAAAACTACTTTTTAATAGCTTTTTCATTTGCCCCTTAATGTTAAATATTTCATCTTTTAAGATTTTATATTAATTGTGATTAATTATATTAAAAGTAGTAATAATATGACAAATAGCTGGGATTAAAAAAAAAAAAAAAACAGAAAAGGAAGAGTGGTGATGTAATTGAATGAGAATGAAGGCTAAGGGTGCTTTTTTCCCTTTATGAACTTTAATTTGTTTAATGTGACTTACGTGGAGTATAAGTGGAAGATAGTTAGCATGGGACACATGTCAATTCCTGGATGGCTAAAATATTTCCGCCCCTTCATCCTCCCAGGGAAGCCAAATAAACATGTGGACACAATTTTTTCACATTATTTTATTTCCTTGTAAGCAATATGTGGTCCACAAGCACTCATATGACCATATCCACCCAATATGTGGAATTACACTTTTAAAAACCTAGAAAGGTATTTAGTACTAGATTTTATCCATTATAGAATTTTCTTGGAATCAATATAAAATATTATATATGCAACATGACATGATTTCTAATTTCTATCTAGCTAGTTAATTC
This sequence comes from Ipomoea trifida, assembly GCA_003576665.1. Taxonomy (NCBI): domain Eukaryota; kingdom Viridiplantae; phylum Streptophyta; class Magnoliopsida; order Solanales; family Convolvulaceae; genus Ipomoea; species Ipomoea trifida. Next base: position 23,346,708 of record CP025648.1, on the reverse strand, counting down.
ATACTCAATAAATAATAAAAGTTGCCGCATTGTAATCCTAACCGGAGAAGAATAAAAAAAAAATAAAAATTAAACCAACATAAATTGTCATAGTTGATCGATTCAAACCAAACACACCAATCTTACTACCCTATGCCTCGTAAATTCATATTTTTTCTAATACTACTAATTCTGTTACAACTTACAATACAATGACCCTGATTGGTAAATAATCAGCCTATCAGTCAATTTTGACTTATTTGACCACTATTAGTTGTTTGGCTTGGTTAAAAAATCAATATAAGTGTTTGGTTAATAAGTTTTTTGTAACTCCAAAATGCTAAAATTCAAAAGGCTACTCAAACCAGCCTTTTGGAGAAAAGAAATTATACCAAACAGCTATCAACTAACAGCTAATTTATCAAATAACTTTTTACAATCAACTAATGTTATCAACAAATCATACATTCTAACCCAAACAGCGAACCCAATCAGCCAACAACCATTTACCAAACAGAGTCAATATCTGTTCATAACCACTTTCTCAACATACTGAAGCACAAAGAGTCAGTATTGCCTCCACGCAGTATCGATGGTGTTTTGAAACATATCTTTTCCCATATCTTACCTGCTTTGTAGGTTTGAATGTCATCAATCAATATGAGTATATGAGTGTGATAAATCACGAGATCTCTTTCTAGGAGGAACATATTTCGCCCTGTGGAGGCTGTAGTCTTCGCTGTCCGACAAGGAAAGCATTTATTATTGAAAGCCACGTGGAGACTAGGATAATGCCGCCTGTTCGTGACGTGGCATAAAGTGCAACAAAAAGTGAAACTCATTTGTGCGGCTACAAAGAAACAAGCTAATGACAGCTCATCATCTCATCCTCATCCCCTCGAAAACACACCACAAATTTTTAAAACTATTTATTATATCCAGAGTTGTTAGATATTTTAGCCCTTTTTCAAGTCCACAAAAATGAATAAAATATCGCTGGAATTATTTATTTATTCGTGTTTTTTTCTCAATAATTACACAAAAATATTTATTGGCTGGATATTTTCTTTCTTTTTCGTGTCTGTTCATGAAAGTTGGGTGGGCAAGATTGGCTATTGGGCAGATAAGGAGTGAAAGAAAGTGCGTGCGGGGCTATGTTGTGGACCAGGGTTTTTTTTTCCATTATTTGACTTTACTATGTGTAGTAGGGTTTTTCATTATTTGACTTTACTATTTTAATTAAGTTAATTAATTAATATTATATATGATATGATGTTCACAAAACAAAACAAATCAAAACATTCATTGACATTTTGTTCTAATTTCAATTAAAACAACTTGTACTAGAATTCTATATATCTATAATTATTGATTACGATGAAACCAATTATATTTTATGAGAAATTTTTTACTCTTTATTAGTTCAAAAATTCTTTAATTGCTGCATAGTAAATGTATCTTATTTAAGTTGGGGTCACACTTGTGTGAGACCGTCTTACAGATCCTTATTCGTGAGATGTGACGAGTCGGGTCGGGTCAATATGCATGTATAATACTTATACTAATAAATGTAATACTAAGTCATGAATAAATTGTTTGTTACTTATAAGAAAAAATATAATATTTTTGAGGACAAAGGTAACAATAAAGATTTAAAAATATACTCTTTTTTCTTACTAAAATTATTATTTAATATTTACTTTTGACAAATATAAAATTTTGTAGTTGTGAATTGATCAATCAACTGAGTTAACAAAAAAAAATTATGTAATAATAAAGTGAACGAAGTGTGATATAATAATGATACGAGTAAATATTATGTAGTAATTATTGTTAGGATGAAAATTAGAAGAGGAATGGGATATTAATAGATGATAATATCTCTCAATTTTCTTTATTTTTATTTTTAATTTTGAAAGACGGTTAAAAATATGAAGGAAGAAGAAAAACTAAAAAGTGTTATCAAAAGAGAAAAAGTGCATACAGCGTGGCGCGGTGGGTCCGGGGCATAGGATTAACAGGCGCCCAACCACTAAGAAAGTGAAACGTGGAATCCAAGAAGGGCAAGTAGGGTTTGGAATGCGGTACTCGCGACACTGGAGTTGGCAACAAAGTTTGTCGAAAACATGGGTAGAAGTGAAAATTGAGGAAAAGGAAGCGGCGGTGTCGTTGGGATGACATCAATGGAACACGTGTCCGTAGCTTTCCTTCAACGTGAGCCACAAGACTCCATGGATTTCTCGGCCTTTCTACTCTCTAAACCCACCCACCTTCACCCGGCAAATTATTTTGTGGATCTGAATCCATCTAGTAAGATAGACTCAGGTCCAAAATACACAATTCTGTTCAGAATTTATATACAGAATATTTGCAATTTACATACTAATTGCTCACAATATAAATTGCGAACATTCAACAGTAAATAGTCACGGGTCCATATTCCAAGGTGGACTCGAATTTGTGGTATAACTATTGGCCCGACCCGAGAAATTCATTTCCACCACGCTGACGTGGCGCTACCTGCCTTGGTCTTTTACTTACCCTCCTCCCCTGCTTCTCTCTCTCTCGCAATTCTCACAAGATATGTTTCTCCTTTAACATCGCTCTGTTCTGCTCTGCTCCCCTTCTCTGGGTTTAATCTCCGCCGTTCATTTTCCGGCGTTTTTCGCTTTCTTCTCCTCTGCTCTTCATCTGTAGCTTGAGGTTGTGGTTAACTGGTCATCAAGATCCAGGCTTTTCGTTTTTCCGGTCGCCGGAGAACATTTTTTCTGTTTCTGGACATACCCTCTTGTTCAGTTTCCTTTAATTTTTGAATTGAAGCTTCTCTGCGCCCTTTTTTTCCCATTGTTTCTGAACTGTAATTCATATCGATTCCAGTTTACTTCTTTTCCATATTTGCTTGGGTGTGACTCCGAGAGTGGAGTTCAACGAGATTTTCTTTGGAGGAAAAGCATAAAGTTTTGATCTTTATTGAAGAAAGTTGGTCTGTGATCCAAGACTTTCCCGAGTGTGAACAGGGCTGTTCAGTAATCACAGAATTTGAGGAGTTTGTAACATCCTCGGATCTAATATTTGTCGGATCATAGTTGTATACAAAGAAAAGCGAGAGGAAAGTATTCTCTTGGCTCAGAAACTTCAGAAGCAGAAGTGGCGTAGGCAAATTAATGGTCCCAGCGCCGATGACTTCTCAGGTCAGATACTCTCTTTTTGGGTGCTGAAGCCCTTTTTCCATAAATTCTTTTAGAGTAATTTAATTTTTTTTTTTTTAACTTTTTTGGGTCTTATCTTCTTATTTTATATGGTATTTGGGAAGTTATGAGTCAGAGAGTCTCGTTATGGTATCATACTGGATTTGGAATTATAGTGTTTGTTCAGAAACTTTTAAGTTTGGTTTCACTCTGCCAAAAATGCCAAAGTTGATTAGAACAAGAGATGGTTTCTGTATTGGGATGACAAGCTTGGAGCTTGCAGATAAACATTCCTTGTTTAATCTTAGGATATGCTTCTTGAGCTTAGGCACAATGCAATCCTGCCTAATATGTTTCACTGATGTGGGCATGTGGGAGCCATTTACACTTTCAAAAAAGGTCTTTTTTTCCCAAACGGGTAGTTCTTAAGTGGCAGATTGTGGGCAAGGACGAGTCTAGACCACAGTGTGGAGTCACACCTAATGTAGTGGACTTCTTAAGGACACCCTGCACTGAGTCTCCAACCTAATGAGCTATTGAGTTACTGTGATTTACCACATCTAGAAATCCTGTAGGGCTGGGATTCGTTAGATTTCGCCTTTTGTAGGCAAGTTCTGATGTCTTTTCAGAGTTCCAAATCTCCATGAATTCCACCTAACTGAAATGACAAGTTGTATATGTAACACAAATAAATCTAGGTTGAAAGAGAAGTTGTATATGTATTACTCATTTTGAACACCCTTTGCTTCTACAAAATGCAGGATCAAAATGGAGGGATGGGCAACTGCATTTCTGCTAGGAGAATTCAACAATCAGATGAACATGCTATAAAGGTTCTTGTGTTTTCAAGGATTATTGGGTTTTACTGTGGGGTGTATTACCCCAAGGCATTTCCTTTAGCCATCTGTTTTACATTGAATAGGTTAGGAAACCATACACGATAACGAAACAAAGGGAAAGGTGGACTGAAGAAGAGCATAGGAAGTTCCTTGATGCTTTGAAACTGTATGGTAGAGCGTGGAGGCGAATAGAAGGTAATTTTGATTATTCTTCTGTGAAATCATATCTGTTTGTTGGTTGGTGTTTATTGTCTGTCAACTGAAAATGGCTGTGATTGTTTTTGCAGAACATGTGGGCACAAAGACAGCAGTTCAGATTAGAAGCCATGCCCAAAAGTTTTTCTCAAAGGTATTATCTTGGCCAGTTAAAATCTATAAGTGGCCTTTTGAAATTATATGTTGTTGATGGTTATTGCATTGTTGTTGGTCAGGTCGAGCGCGAGTCTAATGGTGATGATGCAAAAACTGTGAAACCTATTGAAATCCCTCCTCCTCGCCCGAAAAGAAAACCTATGCATCCTTATCCTCGTAAACTGGTGATAACTCCGGTTAGTGTAGGCATGCTGGATCTTGAGAAACCGACTAGGTCTGTGTCCCCTAACCTGTCTCTCTCGGGGAAAGAGAACCAGTCTCCTACTTCTGTATTGTTTGCGCTCGATTCAGAAGGCCAAGCCTCAGCAGATTCCTCGCCAAATGCTAGCCCGTCGTGTGTCACATCAGCTACTGGTGGTGGCATTCTATTCTCTAAACGTTGCAATGTGTTGGTGGAGGAGAATGGATCTTCTTCCCCGTTACAAGTGAATACCGATGATCCTACTCCAATTGAGCCACCTCCCGGGGTATATAATTGAATTGTTTCGGTTTTACCTTTATACTTGTGATGCAAATTGCAATGACTGATTAATACGGAGTAATTCTTATGCTTACTTGCTCCATATGTGCAGAATCTCGAATTGCTTCCTCTCGATGATGGTTATGTTAGGGAAAGCTCTACAGCTCAATATCTGAAGCTTTTTGGGAAAACCGTATTAGTTAATGGTTCCCATACACTTCAATCTCCAACTTCTGGAGACTTGAAGGCTCTAAAGATGGCAACACAACCGTTCTCTTGGAACTTCTTATCGATAGGGCATGGTGATTCTGAATGCAAGCCGAGTACCTTTGCTGATGGAACCCTAACACCTCGGTCAGTCTATCACCTTCCACCTGCACAAAACGAATATCCAAAGACGATGGAGAGCATTAATCCGGTTCCTTCCCTCCCATGGGCGTTGCCTCGTGCTGCTTCTTCTGCTGGTTTTCCTTGTGTGGTGCAGGTTCATAGCCCCATTCCAATCAAAGCACGTCCATTGTCGTTTGACAGCAAGGACGTTGAAGAGAAAGAAGACGCCAAGGAAGGATCTTCCACTTGTTCAAACAGTGGATCAGTGAATGTAGGAATATGTGTTGACAAGAATTTGGATACCGAAACTCAGAGTGGGCAGCAATCATTCGAAAAACTAGGGAGCGATTCGTCGTGCATTATTAAACCTACTATTTTGGAGCAAAAAACTGCAAGCTCCACCAAGAGAACAAAGGGGTTTTTACCATACAAGAGATGTTTAGCGGAAAGAGCAACGCGTTCGCCCACAATAACGAGTGAAGAGCGAGAGAAACAGCGAACCCGCCTATGTTTATAGCAGTTATAACCAGTGAAGAGCGAGAGAAACAGCGAACGTGTCTATGTTTATAGCAGGCTCTAACTGCTGGCTTGTTGTTTAATTATTTCCACTTGATGATGAGAAATTTTGTGACAGTAATGCTGGATTGGCTTGAAGGGCAATACATACCCAAGCAGTTCAGCTCTTCCTTGCTGGCTTGTCCCCATTTTCTTCCCCTGAATTGTCCAAATACCAGTCATCTTCTACTACTGCAAAGACCTTGCATAATGCAGGATTCTTGTACATTATTCTTGCATATTATAAGAATGATCTTACATCTTGTAATATTTCCATTTGATTTCTCAACTGTAAAATGTGAATAATGGTGGCAGTTCTTTAATTAATGTAAGAGGTTGCTAGCTTGCCATAAACTTATTCTATAAATGGCTTTAGTTTCATTGTATTGTTAGTACTTGCCTTAGGCTCCTCTCCCATTTAGGTCTAACTAATGCACACTTGCCTAGCTTCATGGTTCAGTCCATTCAGAGAGAAAAAAAAATGGCAATCGAGTGGCAAGAAATACAAAGAATAAGAATAAGAAATGTTAACCTAGGAAGGTTTACTACCCCGTTGTTCTTTATTGTTAGAGTCACCATACGAATTTAAAATGTACTTTCAATTAGTAGTTGTGGACTTTTCATTAATCAGAAAATAAGAAATGTGAAAACAACATAGAAAATTAGATTAAGAAAATTTGTTAATCAAAGCATCGCCTTCTATATTTACATAAAATTGAACTTTTACTCAAGTACAAAAGGGAAAGTCAAATAGGGGAAAACATGGGGTAACTCTTAGTTAAGTTGTCGGGTAATTGGCTTAGTAACTAGGTTTATCTCTGTGTGGTCCTTCAGCCGTGAGCTTTATCGTAAATCAAAGGGAAAGGGGAAAACATGGCAAACAAGCTAAGAAAGATAGGTTTCTAATGAGCAAAAAATTAAACTTTTTGTCCTCAATTATTTGTGACATTGTCATATTTAATTTTACTAATATGAACTTTTAACAAGTATCAAATTATAGTATAGTACCAGTGTAAATTGTCATTTTAGTAGGCAGTGTTATGACACGCAATATGCGACAACAAGCAAATACGTTATACATATAGTACTATAAAATAACACAAGAAAAGAAACGAGAAGCACAAAATAATGATTTTAACCTCTTGATATATTAAAGTGAGTATTATTGACCATTTAATTTTTGTTTGTGACAATTTTGGTTCCTCACCAGTGAAAGTTTAGTTCATCATTTACGCCCATATATAACAGGCGTAAATGTGGATTATATACCAAAACCTACTTTCATACTCTTTCATCAATTATCCTTTGCTCCAAGAACCTCATTCTTTCTCATGGATCCGTCTACTTCTGAAGAGATTCTCTTCCGTCTGAGCGAACTATTGCGAGAAGATAGCCTAGGCGATTTCTTCAACTTCGTCGATCGTATCTTCTCAGAGGACAAATCTTTCAGCGACCCCGCCTCTCATGTCTACGAAGTCGCCATGGACAAGTGTTCGCATGCTCTTTCTACCCAGCTCTGCTCAGCTATCAAAAACAGTCCTAATACTGAAACCAAAATGCGCTGCTCTACCCTCTTCGCCCGTTTTCTTGTCTTAAAATCGCCCATGCTCCACCAGCAATATGCAAGACTCAAAACATTCTTTATCCAGCTCCTCCAGGAAGAGGAGGAATGGAAGGTCCTCAAGATTCACTGCACCTGTGTTTCAAGAATCGCGGCTGAGATTTTCCCCGAGCAAGATTGGCAGGAATTGCTGGAATTGATGTTTGAATGGTTATCTTCTCCAGATTCAACCCTTAAAAGATTGGCCTCTATAGTTTTGCTGTTCAAACTAATTCCGGAATGCCCTGATACTTTTAGTCCCCATGTGGATACTATAAGTTCGAAGTTTCAGCGGTTAATGGATGACGGCTGTGAAGATAACACAGCCAGAATCGCCACTGTTGGTGCCGCAGCCAAGTTTATTTTGCACTTAGCTACTCCTTCAAATTATGTGCAGTATTATGGTCTGTTGCGCGGAATGATCAGCGTATTGGGGGGTGCTGTTTATGATCGCGATCTTGCATGTAAGGCGCTTGATGCAATGACTATCTTGGCCAAAGAAAAACCACGGTTCTTCACACTTGTTCATATGGCACAACTGGCAGAGGCAATGCTTAAGATGGCTATTACTAATTCGAACGAAAATATGAGGCAACTAGCAGTTAACTTCTTCATCGCAGTGGGTGAGGGCGGAGATGAAGGTAAGGGAACGATTCAGAGTCTGCCCCATAAGGTAATTAAAGGGCTACTCACACAGTTGCTTCAAATGCTGATGTGCGTTGAGGATGACGACGTTGAGGATGACGACGTTGAGGATGTTTCTGATAGTGATGAAGGCAAAATGACTATGTGCCATTATGCTGATGAGTCTTTGAGCAGACTGGCGATAGTCCTGGGTGGAGATGTAGTTGGGCCCAATTCTCCTGATTTGCTCCCAGGTTTTTTTGAAGATGATGATTGGAAGAAACGGTATGCTGCAGTATTGTCTCTTGGCTTAATTGCATCAGGCTGCTCAAAGGTAACGGAGTCACAACACCTCTTATTACTTAGATTAGATTCCCTTCATGGTTCATTTTGGTGTCCTTTTTAAATCAGATGCTAGTACAATACCTGGAAAGTTCGGTCAAGAAAACAATGGCACTAGTTTTTGATCACCAGCCTCACGTGCGCGGGGCAGCTATATATACAATCTCTGAATTCTCGAAGCACCTGAGTCCCTATTTTCAAGAACAGTGTCATGAAGAAGTCATTCCTGCTTTATTAAAATGCATGGATGATTTTGGCGACCCCAGAGTGCAGGTAATTGTGATTTCCCTATCACTAAATTTGTTGTTTTAAAGCATTAAGGTTCTCTGTGTTGATTTGCAAATATAAGCTTTCTTTTTCTTTACTTCCCCACTTTTTCCTATTAAATCCTGTGTAAGTAATAATTAATTTATAATGTTATCTTCCTTTTTTTATTTAGACATATGCAGCATGGACACTGTCATATTTCTGTAAGAATTGCTGTTCAAATATATTGAAACCACACCTGAAAGAAATTATTAGCAAACTGCTTATGTTCCTGCAGGTATGTGGCATTCAATTGCTTATGCACATATATTGGTTAGAGATGCAACTTTTTAAGTTGTCATCCATTTGTAATTTGAATTGTTAAAACACATTTTTTTCTAATTCAGACAGGGAAGACATTATTGAATGAAACAGCTTTGACTGGGTTAGCCTCATTAGCTGATTCAACCAAGGTAACTTCCACAATTTATTTGATCTTTCACAATTAAGGATTGTTGTGTCCTACTAAAACTTAGCAGACAGTAACTAGTCTCATTGATTGTGTGAATATGCAGGATGATTTTCAACCATTCTATCCCATGGTTATGACCTACCTAAAAGTTATATTAATAAAAGAAGCTTCCAATTGCATGCTAGTTGCCAAAACCTTAAAGTGCATCACTTCAATTGCATTGGCTCTAGGAAAAGTTGTATTCTCTACCGATCTTCAAGAGGTGGCTATATATAAATTTGTGTTTCCTGTAAGCTAAATTAATCCTTTTGGTTATTCATGCTATGCTAATGAGATCCTATTGTCCCTAATGTTATGTCTTGCAAGATTTTTTGCGCTCTTCGCTCGGAACATAGCCGTGGTGATATAGATGGTCAAGTCAAATGCTATTTGCTCCAAGTATGTTAAATGCAATATTTTATTTGGTCTTGGTCTGCACTGAACCACCACACTCTTACATATGTACTATATCCGCAGGCATGGGGTCTATTATGCAAATCATTAGAGGAGGACTTCCGTCCTTACCTGAGTGCTTCTATGCCTCTACTGATAAAGTCAGCTGAATTGGAAGATCACCTAGCGAATAATTTTGAGTTGGAACTTTTCTTTATGTTAAATTTAAATGTCTTACATGTGATGTGTGGAAAGGATGTCTTAGTTTAGAACATGGTGTGCAAGGTTTACTATTTGTCTGTATAAAAAAAATGTTGAAGTTGAGTTGAAATATGTTTTTCCAACTTTTTCATATGCTCTAATGGCTGGAAACTTTCCCTTTATTCTTTTGGTAATATACACATCTTCTGATAGGGATTTGAAGGAAAGAAGCATTATCTTGGAGGAGATGTTGTGGGGCTGTAATACGATATGCTGTTTTGCTTATCATATCAAAGGAGGACTGCACTTGTGGATTGAAAAGGTTGTGGTCGCTATTCTTGGCTATAGAATGGAGTCTCAGAGAAACAAAAATAATCTGTGAATTTATTGACTAATGCAGGCTTTAAATGTTGTAATTCCACTCGTCAATTTTAAATTTGATGAAAAAGTTAGGGTAGCTGCAATATCAGGTAAGCTTTGTTGTTTCCTAATCACAGATTATGAGATTTATATAAGGTCTAAACCGTCTAATCATTCTGTGTTCAAACTCTGTAGTTATATAAGGTCTAATCATTCTATGTTTAAACACTGTATTGTAGCAATGCCATTGCTGTTGCGATCTGCTGCTGATGCTGTGGAAAACGAGCTTCCTATTCCACGATTTTTAGATTCTCCAATCATTGATTTTGCAAAGATGATAATCCCAGCTTTGGCTGAAGCCTTAGAGGTAAGCTTGCTTCTGAAACTGAAATTTATTAATAGACATAAAACTGGTTTGTTCCTTTAAAGTATACATGAAATTGCTTCTCATAGGCACCAACCATAAAAGTTCAAGTGCAAGCATTGGTGGCATTGAATGAAACCATGCAGGCAGGTTCTTTCTCCTTCATTTTAAACACTAATTAATTAATGTTCTTGAAATACTATACTAGTGCATCTTATATTTTTCAAATTCCTTTTCAGATTGCTAGTACTTGGGCACCTGATCAGAAAGAAATTATTGACACCATATTGAAGGTTCTCTCAGCATGCTTCACCAGGAAAAAGGAAAGGGAAAATATGGCAAAGTATAGATTAGACGTTAGAAAGCCTGAAGTGGTCAAGGAGGAAATTCAGGAGGAGCAAAAGTTTTTCAGAGAAGCAAGTGTTTTACTTCCTTTTGAGCTGAATTATCTGCAATTATTTTTTGGCCACTAGTATGAAATTTCTTTGTT
>CP025648.1:23238903-23333920 GCA_003576665.1 Ipomoea trifida | reverse complement strand
TGGTGATTACTATACTTGAATAAATGAAATAATAATATTAAATTTTGTAGCCTCAATTTAAAATCTATTATGTTAATATAATAATAATAATAATAATAATAATAATAATAATAATAATAATAATAATACTCCGTAGTAATAATAATCTAAAATTCTTAATATAATTTTCCTAATAATAATAATAATATAATAATGATAATAATAATCCATAACTCTTAATATAAGTTTGTAACTAAATTTTCCTATTAAATCTGTTTATAAAAGTAATTATAAATATAGAATTAAGAAATTCCTATGATATTTTATTTAATTGATATTATTCCTAATATATTTTATCTAAAATGCTTCCTTCCTTTTTTATAACATTGTTCCATATGTTAATCCGTTTAATATGCTAATCTATATAGGTAATTAACATATACTATTTACCATCTAAATAATCCGTGGTAATTACATTATATTTAACATCTAAATTTATTATGGTCATTAAACATAGAGATTTCATTCTTACGATAATTTTATATATTTTTACTTCAGATAATGTCAATTACCCGTGCATTTCATTTGATTACTTTTGAATAAAATCTTAAAAATTATGACAACTAATGAATTAATATTGTTACGTTGTTCGTAATATAAATTTTATCAAATCAGTTAACGAAATTGATAATACACATATTACATCCATAATAAGAGCAGATTAACAAAATTATGATAATTATTTCAATTCACGTATTATTATGCTAATTCACATATTATTACGTCCATACAATTATGTAAATTATTTCAATTCACAAATTATTACAAATATAAAATTATGCTAATGGTTACTTTGGAATAAAATCTTAATAATTATGGTCATTGAGAAATTAGTTCAGACATTATACTTTTATTAAACGGTTTTTTATACTTGCCGTAATTTTATCTAATCAATTAAATAAATTAATGGTACACATATTACGGACATAATTAAAGAAAATTAAACATACACATATATATTACAGATAAAATTAAAGAAAATTAAACATACACATATTACGTCCATAATTAAACGAAATTAAAATATACATTATTTTTTAATTATAATATATACTCCTTAGTTACCATACTTATTCATAATACATGGACGTCATAATTAGCATAATATTAATCTATACTATATATAAAAACATAAGAATAGTAAAGGCATATTTTAAATTTTAAACAATAGTAAAGGTAAATTAAAAATAGAATAAAAATATTTCAATAATAATATTCTACATCATTAATTAAAAATAGAACAGAAATTAGGTAAAAATACCAGTGGGTCTATTATTCTAATTGACTAATTAACTGAAAAAAAAATCGACTAAAAATGAATTGAATCTGATGTTACTAATTGATTGAATATATAAAAGGAAATGAATATTAATAATTGACTGTAAATAAAAAAAATATCCATAATTAACTAAAATGAAAAAGGAAATGGTCATATCATTGCAATTTAATTAAAAAAGGAAAACATTCTACATCATAAATAATAAAGGCATATTATAAACAATATTAAAGATAAATTAAAAAAGGAACGGAAATTAAAAATGAAACGGAAATATTTCAATAATAATATTCTACATCATCAATTAAAAATGGAACGAAAATTAGGTAAATATTACTACGTAATTCTTTTCATTTTTCCTAGATAAGGTTGCCTGATATTAATTTACACATAACAATCGGCACTAATAATTAAAAAAAAATTAAAAATATAGAAGAACTGTCGGTGACGTCTGTTTTTTTTTTAATTTTATTATTATTATTATTATTTAATTATTTTAATTAAAATTATTTAAAAAGTTTATTTTAAAATTAGTAACCACCACGTCATCACAATTGTAAGCAAACAGGTCAATTTGGACTTTTTTTTTTTTTTGAAAACATGTCAATTTGTACTTAATTGCATGAGTTTATATAGTTCAGGAATCCAATTGCATTCTTTTTGCGTTCGATGGCCTAATTGCAGTTTTGTGTGTAGTTCAGTGGTTTATTTGACCATTATCCCAAGAAAAATGATATTACTAATTGATTTAAAATATAAAAAGATCGTAATCTATATTCTATACTATATATAAAAGTAAAATCCTCCTATTTCATTCCCCGCATAAACTTTTGTAGTCAATTAATGAAATATTTTATTGATCAAATAATTAATAAAGCTTATTTGTTAAGAAAATGTAAAATAGAACTTAACTAATATCTATAAATTGATAATATGTATACTCACGTATCAACACTATTAATAAAAGTAAAATCATTTATCGGGAAAGAAAATGATATTACTAATTGACTGAAAATTATTTAAAAACTTTAATAGTTAATTATACTTTCCTTTTGAAAACTCTAAGTTATTTAAACTTTAAAAAAAATTAATTGAACATGGGTTGTTAGATTTTTATAATAATCAAAATTAATTCATTCAAATATGGAGGAGGGAGATAAAACTAAATGCAATATGGGGAAAATGAATATAATTAAAGTATAAAAGTATAATTACACATATATTAGTGTAATTGACTAATAATAATTACCTAATAATTATTATGATAATTAAGTTAAGCATTGGTCATTGAATTTATTTTTATAATAATTACAATTAATTTATTTCTCATTTTCTCATATTTATTTTAGTAATAATATAATTATATAAGTCATAATATAATTATATAAGTCATATTACTTATAGATCTTTTTAAGATAATTTTAGACAAACAAGTCATATATTATTCAATTAATTGAGTAATATTTTTGTACTAATCTTATAATCAAATAAATGTACACGTTCAATATTAGAATTTTTTATAATTTCTTTATTTTTATTATCTCAATATATAATAAAAAAAAATTTATCCACGCCCGGGTAATTGGACAATTATTTGTTCTAATTCAAAGGAAAACATCAGAAAACATAATCGATCCAATCAATTTCATCAATTGCGCTATATAATATTCAATGTTATAATATATATAATTGTATATTGATCCAAATATTATAACAAACTCATTCCGTGCAACGCACGGGCGAAAATACTAGTTAAATAATTATAACAATTTATAATTATGTTATGTTTTAACAGATATAACTAGTACGGAGTAAATTTATTATGGGTATATAAGTAATTTAAATATTATTATCAAATAATAATAATAATAAGTAGTGGGTATCCATCTGGATAGTGAATGTAGCCAAAAATATATATAGAGTTATGATGAATTATTGGATGATTGATGCAATAATTAAACACATACTCAACTTCAAATATCTTTTCAATGTAAATAATAATACTGAATATGGATGGCAAACCACTTAAACCAACCAGTATGTATGGCAAATAGTTTGGCTGTCCAATAATCACTAAGCTAAGCTAGCTAATTAGTATTATTATATTGAGGAAATCACTAAGCTAAGCTAGCTAATTAGTATTATTATATTGAGGAAGGCACTAATAAAGGGTGGCTGAAGTTTTAGATGATGCTTTATATTTTTATGTGACCAATTAAACTGCTCATTTGTTCATAATACTTCATTTTATCACATGATGCTGCATTTCTCCTTCTTAATGCTCTTCTCAATGCTCTCTACCTTGTGGTGAGGAGGAAGGAGAGAGGGAGGAAGAGTTTGAAGTGATTTCAATAATAATCCATTCTCCTACCACCTCATCATCAAGAAGCTTTACAAAACCACTTCTAACATTTGTGGCTTGGAAGCTTTTTCCATACTCAACACAACCGCAAGTGTGAAGAAACTTTGAATTTGGAACTTCTCCATCAATGTAACCAATAATAACAGGGATTCTTCGGTCACGGTGAAGGTCAAAGTGAGGATACAAAGTCGAAGAATTTAACACTTGTGATTCATCATCGTTAGCCTTACGTCGGGGTTCGACTGAAACAATAATCTCCAGTGCAACTGCCATATAGAGCCCTAAAACACAAAGTTTCGGGCGAGTCTCAATAGGGCAAATAAAATCAATTTCTTGGTCCTTAAATACAACTGTTGTGTTTGGGAATTCCCGACCAAGCAACCACAACAAGAAGTTACGGGATACTGGACGGTCTGAGCCTGAGCCTGAGGTAACCACCAATACATCGGAGTCTCCCCATAATTCCTTTCTGCATTTCCTCCACTTTGAATACAAAAGTATCGACCTCTGTTTAATCTCAATTCCAAGCTTATTGGCTTCGTCTTCATTGCTATTGCTAGTCGTCCCTGCAGCCTCATCATCATCATCTAAGTAGGAATTAATAATATTCTTCATTTCCTTGAGCACAGAAGATTGATTATAATTTTCCAACTGGTCCATGGCGTGGATTGCGTCTTCTCTTAGTCGCAAATACGTAGACAAAAGAATATCTTGTTTGTAAATTCTCGATGATTTGTGAGTCGTCGTCTCATCATCATCAACAATTCCAATCAGCTTCTGCACTCCGGGATCCACATCCACAATCTTGTACTGATCAAAATCATCCAAAGCTTTGGATTGGATAATCATAAACCCCACCCACCCCCCCCTGTCAATACATCCAACCCTTATAATACTGCAACAACCAAAACTACACCGTCCTGTACTCTCAATAATAATCCTATCCAACTTGGAAACCCCTTCCTTAGGCTTAGTAAGTTGTACAGAAACCCCAATATTCATCGTCGTAACGTAGCCTCTCAAATTATGCAGGGCGGAGAAGCTCTCCGGGGTATTACACAGAAAGAAAATCCTGGATCGGGTGAACACGGCCGTGGTTCCGGCAACATCTTCGCCCAACAGCCATAAAAGAAAGTTTCGGGACCTTAAATTGGGGTGTGCCTGCGTCTGCAATTTATGCGTGCTCACCAATATGATATCGGAGGATCCCCAAAGCTCTTCATGGCTCATTCTCCAGGAAGAGAAGAAATCTCTCAACCGCATCTCGAATGCCTCTCCTGTGATGATCATTTAATTAGTATTGTTGCTATTGCTAAATTGCTTATTGCTTATAAATTGCTATGCACCCACAACAAAAACTCAGTATATATATATATATATATATGAAACAAACAGTAGAGTAGAGTGGACGTGAAATGTGTGGTTCTCCGATCCGTTCAATCCGTCTTGACTAACTCCATTTGCTTCTCATCCAGATTGGCTTCCTCCTTAAGTAGGACTCTATTCATTTATTTATTACTTTTGTAAATACAATACCGGTTATATATATATATATATATATATATATATTTCTTCTATAGTTACGGGATTATTTTCGTAATTAAAAATAAATAAAATGAAATGTGTTTTGTAATAATGCCATGCTTGACTTGCGAAATAAATTTTTAATTCTCAAAATAAATTGTAAGGGAATAAAAATGTTATTCAATAAGGAATGTTATAGACAAGGAATAGAATAAGATTTATGTTCATTGAAGAAATACACCTTAGTCGTGTGGACCATGAATGCAATATACATTTTTAATATATTAAAAGTACATTATTTGTGTACCAAATGTACATTATTTGATAGTTTATATATAAAAAAATCATGTATTTTTTTTTTTTTGAGAACAAAAAAAATCATGTACTTTTACAGCACGTTTGGTTCACGGAATGAATTTTGAGGTAATAGGAATGCTATTACATAAGGAATGGAATATGCAAGGAATAGAATAGGAATTGTATTCTATTGTTTGGTTCGCGGAAGGAATGAACTTTAGAATTATATTACAGTGTTTGGTTGGTTTAAGTAATAGAAATGAAATATGTTTTATAAGACAAAAATACCCTTATAAAATATGTAATAATAATAATAATAATAATAATAATAATAATAATAATAATAATAATAATAATAATAAGGACATTCATGTTATTATTAATAATATTATTATTATGTAATAATAAAATAAAAATTATAACAATATTAATAACAATAATAAGAAGAAGAAGAAGAAGAAGAAGAAGAAGAAGAAGAAGAAGAAGAAGAAGAAGAAGAAGAAGAAGAAGAAGAAGAATAATAATAATAATAATAATAATAATAATACAAAACAAAATTATATATAAAATAATTTTTTAAAACACAAATTAAAGTTTTTGATCACACATTGATAACTCATGAAGAGGAGCTCATTTGAGCTTCTCTATATAAGAGAAGCATTGTTTCTCTTTTGAAATTAACAACACAAGATGAGTAAGCCTTAAAGAGCAAAAACTCATTCATTTAAAGGAGTCTTAATTGCTCTTAGTTACAAGATTTTTTAAAATAAAAAATATATTATTATTATTATTAATTACATTTTTAATATATAAATAAATATATATTTAAATAAACAAATATTATATATAAGGATTATAATATAATAAAAAGGGTATTTTTGGTACTATAGTATAAAAGCTATTCCCAAATACTTGGGAATAGCTAATACTAGGGGGTCCCCTACGAATGGCTATTCCCCTTGCAAAGGGAATAGCTCATTCCCGGGAACGCTATTCTCAGGAATATAATGACGAAACAAACAATGGAATAGGTCTATTCCCGACCTATTCCACGAACCAAACACGCCGTTAGTATATTAAAAATGTACTTTTTATTTTTATTTTTAAAATTTTTTTAGTACTATTTACTCTGTTACACTGTAGTATTGTTCATAGTTACTTTCTCCACCAATGTACATTTTATTTATTTATGGCTCATGGAATAATGATTGTAATTTTGTGCCGCGGTCCGGATTCTAAGACAAAATGGAAATGGGTTTTTGGGCCTCAATTATAGATCAATAAGTTTAGAACTAGGTCCAGATTCAGATTGATCCAAATGTTCTTGAATGCCGAATTATAGGAAAATCATATTTTATTTTTCTTTTCAATACTTGACTTCCATGAATTATATCTTAAACCGCCAAAGACCTTCTGTGTGCTTTAGTAGCACTAGCACCCGGTGTCCCGATTTACACTCTCACATGGAGTATGTGAGAGTGAGAGTTCGAGTTTAGGTCAATTCCTAACATTACTTAAGGCTTTACACCGCGAGGTCAATTCTATATTTGCTGAAAATATAAACTCTATTGGATAGATACATTCCATTTATTAATGAACAAGAAAGAGGGAGTAATTACAAGGTGCAACTTAAAGAACGCAAACTGCAAACCCTACTTGGCTTCTAATAACAACTAACATGGTACATGAAGCCACCCTCCTAGGAAAGGAATATCCATAATCTACATTATATTCTTCTGATCTTTGTTTATTCAAGCAAATAATTAAACTCAATTCAAGCCTCTTTGATGTACAATGTGGTCCACACGTCAAAAATGTGACAATATCCCATCATACCACCGGCCTATATAAAAATGTTGCCCATGTACAATGTGGTCCACACGTCAAAAATGTGACAATATACCATCATACCACCGTACCGGCCTATATAAAAATGTTGCCCACGCCATTGCTCGGAAAATATGGAGAGCTCACTTCGCCAGCCAAGCATCAGCCAACAAGGCGTTACCATACAAGAGATGTTTAGCGGAAAGAGCAACGCATTCGCCTACAATAACGAGTGAAGAGCGAGAGAAACAACGAACCCGTCTATGTTTATAGCAGTTATAATCAGTGAAGAGCGAGAGAAACAGCAAACACGTCTATGTTTATAGTAGGCTCAACTGCTGGCTGCTTGTTTAATTATTTCCACTTGATGATGAGAAATTTTGTGACAGTAATGCTGGATGGGCTTGGAAGGGTGATGAAGCTTGTCTAGGTTGTCCCCATTTTCTTCCACTCAATTGTCCAAATACCAGTCATCTTCTACTGCAAAGACCTTGCATAATGCAGATTCTTGTACATTATTCTTGCATATTATTAGAATGATCTTACATCTTGTAATATTTCCATTTGATTTCCCAACTGTAAAATGTGAATAATGGTGGCAGTTCTTTAATTAATGTAAGAGGTTGCTAGCTTGCCATAAACTTATACCATAAATGGCTTTAGTTTCATTGTATTATATTGTTTAGTAGTACTTGCTTTGTTTAATCTCCTGGCTTTTTCTTGGGATCACAAATATCTCCTAATTTGCATAAGCACTCCACCCTTCTCTCTCTTAATTTCTCTATCATCCATGTGGCACAAGATCTGACATGAACCCCAAAAAAAAATCTGATAATGATGCTCTAAGGATTGTGTTATGGCACGCAATATGCAATAACTAGTGAATACGTACTATAAAATAACACAAAAGAAACGAGAAACACAAAATAATGAAAATAGAACTCAACTTAGAAAGTATAATCTTCTAAATACAATAACTTATGCATCGAGGAAAGAACACAACCAAGAAATTGTGAGGATGCACATAAGAAACTTAATTTATAAGCCGCTCTCGTTATAAAATAAGCAAGGATTAGGACTAGGAATTACCACTCTCCTGGCATCAATTCAAAGTCCTTCAAGCACATACAATGCATTGAAGTTAACTCAACGCTTCCCTTATCGCTATCGCCTCAGCTTCCTTTGGTGAATAAAGTCCACTCCACTGTCCATTAGCATTTCTGAGGACACTCCCCAAGCCCATTTTAGCATTGGCCTTATATTATCAAAGTCCGCTCCACACTCCAGTTTGGCAAATTATTAATATTTACACAATCTTTGAATGAGGGACCAGCATTATTCTTCAATTTCGATGGCACATTGATTATATTTGCAGGATTTGAATGGCCCTGACCGTAAATTTTGTGACGGTGCGTAAATGTTTTAAACAAGCGCGGGCCTAGCCTATAGGTTATAGTGAGTGTTTTGAGAAAGAAATGGTTATTTTTTAATGGAATCAATATTAATGGAGATTATTTTCAGCTTTATATATAGTTTAATAATTACAAATTTTTATTCATGTTGTAAATTATAGTACTACTACTAATAATAACAATAAAAATAATAATAATAATTATAGTGAAAAGGCCGAAAATCTGGAAATGGGAAAGAAGTGAAGCAGATTGTATATGAAGTTTTTGGGGATGATTTATACAAAGATTGGAGGGGGTATTTATACTACCAGGAGAGAAGTAAACAAATATATATATGTACAGTAATTACATATAATTGTCCTAGTCTGGATGGATTTGTCAAATTCCTAAAAGCATAGCTGCCAGCCTAAGGTTAAGGAGTCAATTCCCCTAACCCATAGGTTTTGTCTTTATCTTGAGCTAGCTTTCCAGTCACATTTACTTCTTAAATGTTCTCCAAATTTGTCATCAACAGCAGTAATTGTCGTGTGGATTAAGTCTTAGCATTTAAGTGAATGGTTCAAGGTTCAAACCATAACTTGGACATCCATCATTTTTCTTTTACTTCATAACAATTCACATAAAAGTACAATCTTAATTACATTTTTTTTATTCACATATAGATTATAAAGTATTGATTAAATATATAGGTCCACAATAGATTAGCAAAATCTTATCCAAATGAAAATCTGTCATTATATGATAGTTACTTTCCATCTAATTCATAGCCACAAGGGACCCAGATAAACAGAGACAAGACAAACCAAAAAATACAGACAAAAAGCTCACAAAAAATCTCATATTTCAACAGATCTGGGAGCATGATAGGAGACAGATATGAAGGACAATAAGTTGACGCTCTTCAACTCTATCATGAAGTTCATTCTAACTCTTTGGTCTTATCATTTATGACGATGTAAAACAAACTGTTTAGACTGATTTCGTATCATTTAGTTGTTTCTATCTCTTTTGTGAAAAGATTAGCAAATTGTGTTGCCTACCACTTAGCTGTTTCATACCATTCCTCCTCCAAACATAAATAATTCTGACCGTACCAAGTTCACAATAAGATTCTTACACTCCACCACCATGGGTTCCCTTTTTGGGGCTAATGAGTGAAATGGGAAGGAAAATAGACAACTTGACAAAAATGAAAAGATTTTGAAACTGGGATAAAAGTGGGAAAAGAGCGTTTTGGGGATGCGCTTCAGTGTTAGAAATGCAACTCCCAATGCGTTTGTTTTTTTTCTTGCACGTTGACCACAGATGCAAGTGGGACTCGCGTATCATGTTCACCGGCAATCAATTTTTTTTTTTTTTTAAATACATGAGACGACATGCGAGAAAAAATAAAAATAAAAACAAATGCATTTGAAAGATGTGTTTTTAACACTGAAACGCATCTCTCAAACGCTTTTCTCACACTTTTGTCCAAATTTCAAAATCTTTCCATTTTTGTCAAGCCCTATATTTTTTCTTCCCATTTCAGTTAGGACCCCTCTTCATGAACCCTTTGGTTAAGTGGTATGTAGTGACTCTTCCAATTGGGAGGTCATGAGATTGAGCCCCAATGAAGACGAATAATTATTTTCCATGTACCCCTTTAATCTTGTATAATAAAATTTCCGCCCCGTCAAAAGCCCTCCAACTTTGTAAGATTTATAAAACATTCCGTGCATTTTTTTTAAAAAAATTTCTGAGTCACAGTCCCTATCTTAACCGTCACTAACTGCCTAGCTGGTCCAGCTCCCCTTCCCCTTTCTCCTCGGCTGCGCCTTCTTCACAGAATCACCGGAGATTGTTCTTCCTATCCTCGCCATTCTTTCTCTATCTATATAGATATATAACTCACGCATATACACATTTCAACAGGACAGCGTTATTTCTCTCATCGATAAACTAAGAATGGCTTTCGAAAAGATCAAGGTCTCCAATCCCATCGTTGAGATGGACGGTCAGATTTCTCTCTCCCTTCCGGCTTTTTGCTCCGCCGATTTCTTTCTTTCTGCGAACTAGCTTGAAAATGGATTGTATTGTACTAGTGATGATCCATTGACAATATTATAAAAACAACAATATTAAAAGCTTGAATTTTCTTGCATTGGCCCTAAATTTAATACAACCTACAACTAGTATTGTTACTTTGATCTTCAATAGAAGAGGGAGTCTATATACTAGCTTTTTGAAGGGCTGCATTGCCTTCAAGAAGAGGTAACTGGTGGTTGATGAGTAATGCTCTGATGTTTTGCCATAAAAGAAATAGCAATTTTCATGCTTGTGCACTCTTGCTTTAAAAACTACCTTTGAAACAAAATGTCCCTATTTGGTAAATGGCTACTAGCTGATTGAGTTAAAGGGTATAACTAGTTGATAACATTAGCTGATTGTAGAAAGGTGTTTGGTAAATTAGTTGTTAGCTAATAGCTGTTTGGTATAATTTCTTTTCTCGAAAAGCTAATTGAAAAAGTTGTTTTGAGCAGGTTTTTTAATTTTAGCATTTTGGAATTACAAAAAGTTGATTAACTAAACACTTATATTGATTTTTTAACCAAGTCAAACATCTAATAGTGATCAAATAAGCCAAAACTGGTTGATAAGCTAACTATTTTACCAAACATGGCCAATGTCTTATTGTGAACACGTGATGCAGGGGATGAAATGACCCGAATTATTTGGAAATCAATCAAGGACAAGGTTACTAGTTATTGTGGCCAATAACCATTTTGTGCTTATTTTTCTCCCTTATTAATCTTGTAATTATTATGAAGCTGCTGATATTTGAAGGGTCTTTGTGTGCTTTAGCTTATATTGCCATTTCTGGAGTTGGATATAAAGTACTTTGATCTTGGCCTTCCTCACCGTGATGCCACGGATGATAAGGTTACTGTTGAAAGTGCTGAAGCTACTCTGAAGTATGTATATATGCTTTGCCTTTTGCTAATTCCTGTATTATATCTTCTCATAGTATCTATATTGATGTCAGTGACACTGGATATCTCCTGACTAATATGTTCTTATCTTAATGTTTGATAATCTAGGTATAATGTGGCAATTAAGTGTGCAACCATCACTCCAGGTGTGTGAATCTGTTTCTAATTGCAGAAGCCAATTCATTGAAAACTTCTCGATTTTACTATTTGTCCATAGTTGGTCACTTGGTCTTTTACACTTGCAGACGAAACTCGTGTGAAGGAGTTTAACTTGAAGCATATGTGGAAGAGTCCAAATGGGACAATTAGGAACATACTGAATGGTGATTTTTCACTCCTTTTTCTACATTTGTGACATAAAATATCTTTATATTGTGCACACGGTTGATGGATCATGGGTTTCATACAGGCACTGTTTTCAGAGAGCCAATTCTCTGCAAAAACATCCCCCGACTTGTCCCGGGTATTTAACAATTCTGATATTTGCTGTTTTGTCCCTTGTAATGCCTTTACTAGACAAGTTATAAGGTTGTTGTTGGCATCAGGTTGGAATAAACCGATATGCATTGGAAGACATGCTTTTGGTGATCAATACAGAGCTACCGATACAGTTATTCAAGGAGCTGGAAAACTCAAACTGGTGTTTGGTAAAACGAACTTTATTTATTTATTTATACATTTATTACTTAGTTTCATCTGGGAACCATTAATGTACTCATTAAAATGCTCTTTTCTTGACAAGACCAAAGTTTTCAAGGTGTTTTCATTTTGGTTGGTTTTGCAGTACCAGAAGGAAAGGATGAAAAGACTGAGTTAGAGGTTTTCAATTTCACTGGCGCTGGTGGAGTTGCCCTTTCCATGTACAACACTGATGAGGTTTGTTAGTAAATGTTTTCGGGAGCTTTAAGCCAGAAATGGTTTTGGTGTAGGCTTACATATTACTCTTTTCTTTTGCAGTCTATTCATGCTTTTGCTGAAGCTTCGATGACGATGGCATACCAGAAGAAATGGCCTCTCTATCTAAGCACTAAAAATACAATCCTTAAGAAATATGATGGAAGGTATAAGTTGTTTGTTAAACAACATTTCATTTTGATTGGAATATATTTTCAAATACTCATGCTAGTTTATTTTACTTTGTTTTGTCCATTTTCATATTTTCTTGCTTTAGTAATGTCTAACATGTTGTGAAGGTTCAAAGACATATTTCAAGAAGTTTATGAAGCGCAATGGAAATCACGGTTTGAGGAAGCTGGAATATGGTGAGTAGTCATAATTCTTACTTTTAAGAACCAGTTCTTGCAATCTTCTAACGTCGACAATGATTGTTATACACGTGGATCTTTTAGGTATGAACACCGTCTCATCGATGATATGGTTGCTTATGCATTGAAGAGCGATGGTGGTTATATATGGGCATGCAAGAATTATGATGGAGATGTGCAGAGTGACTTCCTAGCACAAGGTATGCACAATCATACTTGGTTCTCATGCCATATTCTAGTCTTATTCTGAAAGTTTTAGTGATTTTTTTTTCTTTTCTTTTTGGTAACTCTCTTAAAACAGGTTTTGGATCTCTAGGTTTGATGACATCAGTCCTGGTATGCTTTATTTTTGAGATGCTATTGCCTATTAGTGTCAACAACGTTTTTAATCATAGCATATATTGAATGTCCTTTCTGCATAATTGCTTTGTTGAGTATTTTTGTGTCAACATGTTATCTCTTTGTACTTTCTCTGTAATTTCTCACAGTTATGTTATCATATTCAAATTCTCTAATAGCTTAAAGGTAACCTTATTCTGGATTCTGAGTGGTTTATGGGATGTATTTAGATTTGCCCAGATGGGAAGACTATTGAGGCGGAAGCTGCCCATGGAACTGTTACACGCCACTACAGGGTTCATCAGAAAGGCGGTGAAACCAGCACAAACAGCATTGCCTCAATCTTTGCTTGGACTCGAGGATTAGCACACAGGTAACTTGTTTTTTGAGCATTGACTAATGCAAGTAGTTTGTTTTGTCGCTGAATTATTGATACTAAGGAACATTGATACGTGAACAGAGCAAAGTTGGACAGCAATGACAGACTCTTGGATTTCACTGTGAAGCTTGAAGCAGCATGCATCGGTGCTGTGGAGTCTGGAAAGATGACCAAGGATCTCGCTCTAATCATTCACGGATCCAAGTTTGTGCAGCCTCTTACAAAGCTGTATTATTCTTACAGAGTATAAATTTATAATAATATTGCTATATGGATTCTGCAGGCTTTCAAGAGATCAGTATCTGAATACTGAAGAATTCATTGATGCCGTGGCAGATGAGCTGAAAGCCAGACTCTCTTGAAAGCACAGCCATAGAAGTATGTATGTATATTGTTATTGTATTTTCTACCTAAAGTGCTACAACCTTTATTAATACTGCCAATGTTAAATCTAATCAATTTTACCACCTGGTAACAATTATTTAGGTCAGGCATGTACCTGTGGAAAAATGGATTGCAATATATGCTGGTAAAATGATGTTAATTCAGGAGGAAAAGGTTGAGGATTACGCTAGATGCAACTGAGATACTGATATAGCACATTTGAAGGGCTTTTGAACTAAGCCATACTCCATTCTTTTCGAATTTGATTTTCATGCTTTAAGAGAAACTATATCTAAATAACCCTTGTCAATAATTTGACACACTAATATTTGTAAACACGCTATAAGATATTGCCTATATTTTATAACTTACAGAACAGATTTTAGTTTTAGAGGTACCTCACTACCTCATGCATGGGATTGGGAATGCTGCTTTCTCCAGCTTGCTAGATAACAGCAAGAAAATCCCAGTCTTGGAAGCCAATTCCCTGATTATGTTGAGGGAAATGCATATCTTACTGCACTGCTTGCTGAGGAAAGCAAATGTTTGAATGTTTTGGCTGTCATGTGTTGGGTGTTGTCTATCCAAGAAATGATATCCAATAATGCTGGAAAAAGTGAAAAAAGTTCGTTTATTAAATTGTGTTTTGAGAAGATGCTTATAGTATTCCAGTTATGCATGACATTCTCACCGAAAAGTAACCTCAGTTGAATGTATCGAATCCCAGCCTTGAATCTAAAGTAGAGCGCTCCAATAGCAGAATCTGAAAGGAAAACAAGCTACTTCAATCAGAAATGCCATCAGTATCTGTATGACAAGCTGCAATAACTAAATAAGGGAAGGAAACGACAAAGTAAAAAAAAAAAAAAACAAAAAAAAAAAGCTAAACAAATAGAAATAAAACTCCTAAAATTCTTTTAGTTTCATTGCTAACATATAGAAATAAAAGTCGCGCTAACATATATTGATATATTGAAGCTTACCAGATGTGGAATCAGGCTTCAAAGAGAGACCATGCAGTGCATACTTAGCATATGCCAGTAATCGATCTCGCTGGGAAGCACCCAACTTGCTTATCAAAGATCTTAGGAGCCCACTGAAAAAAAAAATAGGAATAAGCAGACAATAATTGATACGAAAAATACTTTGCAGTGTGAATCTCTGGAACTACAAAAGGAGTTCTTACTCAGCTCGTAATACAGTAAGAAAGTCATTGGGTAGTGATTCCATAAAGGAAGATATATCTTCCATTCTGAGAGACTTCAATTCCTGATTTAGGTTCTTTTTTTCTTCAGCTGACATTCCCCTCCAAAGTGATGATTTACTGTTATAAAGATTTGTCAGTTTTCAATTGTCAACAAAATTCCATTTGCCAGGTACCAAATTAATTGCTTAATTCAATTTTAATCTGACAAGCCAACAAAAGGATTTCATGTGAAGCACATTTTTATAAGTTTTTGAAGATCTGTCTTTTCCATGGTAATGAGATACACAGTCAAGAACATCACCTGTCAATTGTTCTTCCTGTAAATATGACAGGGAAGTATCTTGAATACCTCCCAGCACCAAAATATTCCCCCAGCTGTTGGATTTTGTTTGAATCCTTGAATATTAAAGCCTCCCATAATTGGCAGTAATTCAATCTGAAAGCTTCATCCAATTCCTTGCAAATCCCAAAATCCAAAAGAACTGCATTTACAGAAGTTACTGCTAAAGAAATACAGGAGGGCATTTCTAAATTGTTCATTGATCAGGGAGCAAAGTGAAGATTTAAAGACTGTCCACAAAAACATACCTAGAGAGAAACCATTCCTTCCTTCCAGAGAAACTAGCACATTACCAGGATGTAGATCACCATGCAGAAAACCATGGACAAATATCATTTCTGATAAGGCCTCTGCTAAGGCTTTTCCAACCTACAGCATCAAAGATGGGAAATTAGAGCGGCTGCAGCAAGCAAGAACCTTAAGAGAGTAAAGACAAGGTCCATACTGTCTCAAGCAATGGGTAAGAAATGGGAGAGATAAGACCACCTTAGATGGACTAATTCCCATTTGCTTCAAAAACTCCAAGTCATCGACCTGGAAGCTAAAAGTTTCCTGTTACTGGCACATTTCTGATGGTAGTTGAGCAAAAAAAATTGACAACAAATAATAGATGAAGTTTCAGAAGCTAAAGCATCTCAGTAATGTCGTTAGAAAAGGAGTAACAAAATTATTTTCAGAAGATTTACAAGTATGATATGAATGAATGATAGTAGATGGCAAGAGGCAAAACCTAGATTAATGTTTCATACTGCTTATATAAAGAACTTTGGGCCAACATCACATGTGCATACCACATGCAACCAAAAGCAGGCAGAACAGTCAACAGTGTACCTTATGTCCTTTACAGAACTGCATTGTCAAAACATTTCTTGTTGTGAAACCCTGTATATGGTTAAAAAGTTTGCAGCTACAATAAGCAGAGAACAGAATATATCTAAAGAACTGAGAAATGGTAAAACCAAAAAAAAAAAAAAAAAAAGTGCTAAGTTGCCAATGATGATAGTATTTCGCTGCCATACCCAAAAAACATGGGGAATCCTAACCATGCTGTTGTTTTTGAAGTTCTTGTACATTCTCTCTAAGTTCTTAGCCTCTTCAGTGAAATCTGTAGAGCAACCATTTCATGATTACAGAATAGAAGTTCTTCAATGCATAGCTCAAAAGTCGCTAAAAAACATTTATCTCCAAGAAATCTCATAATAATTATGATAAATACAGGCATTATTTCTGCATTCCTACCGCCACACTCCAAGTATGAAGGGAAAACTGTGTAACGCTGAGAAAGGAAGCAGAAAACTATAAATGACAAACAAAATAAAAACATATGAATTACTTTAGGCAGGATGTGTGAGATTGAAAAACTATAGGCTTTGCCACCTCTAGGCCTATAAGTGAGCTTTGGAAGAGAAAAAAAAAAATGCTAACTAATTACATGCATTTTGGCACTCAATTCCAATAACATGTTTTGTTCTGATAAAGTGTCTATCTCTAATTCCATTCAATTTCTTCCACTATATCCTTATAAAACCTTGGAGTTGAAAACCCAAAAGAAATTCTTGGAGTGAAAAAACTTTGATTGATTTCATGTGATAACCAAACAGTCAAATAGGTTTTACTTTCACTAAACATGAAATTCCAAGTGTAAAGATCAGAAAAGAAGGAAATCTTTAGTGTTTGAGGAAAAAACCAGAGATAGTTGTAAACTTGTAACCACATTCAAGGTAAAAATAAAATAAAATAAAACAAAAGTAAAAATGAACAGACATGAATAAACAAATTGAAGAGAGCTACCAACATATGAAAAATTTAAAAGAATAATCATCACGATAGAATGTCACATACCAAGCTCAGAAGTAATAGATTTTTTAAATTCTAATACCAGCCACTCAAACCTGCATTCTGGGAAAAACTGAAGAAAGAATAAAATGACAAGTTATTGAGTAGATGAGGCCAAAGGGGAGAACTCTGCAACTACTAATACTAAATCACTGCAGCTGATATTTGAAAGGAAGCATGGGAAAGCATCTCAACCAAAAAATAAAAAATTAAAAAGAAAATAGAGAATAGAAAGTCAAGAGTCAAAGTGATGGTCCTACCTAAGTTAAAAGTCATTCATACAAAGCATATTTAGCACATTCATCTACAGCAGAGTTAAAACTGGGTAATACATAATCCTAGTTCACCAATCCATCACTTATCAGTTAAAAATGTGTTGTTCTGCTAAAATCAAATGGATTTTGCTTTTGCATGTTAGTTGTATCATACCAGATTGATTACCTATGCCCAACAGAGAAGCTTGGTTGGAAGAGCAACCATCCCGAGCAATGTGTGTACACTGTGCCCAATTATTGTTGCTAATCCAGTGTAACACCGTATTTTAAGGCTTGTTATAGCTTATGTTTCTATGTAGTCTAGTCATTACAGATCCACAGCAACAAGAATTATATTTATAGGGAGAACGGAGAGCTAGAAAAGGCATTATTACCATGATCCTGGGCACCTTGAGCTTTTCTATCCCTTTCATTACAATTTGCAGAAATAATGTGACAGTTTATAGAGTATCACAAGTAAGAAGTCCTGAGCTTTAGCAGGTAATGTATATAGAGGAAAAGAAGAGGGACAAAAAGATTAAAATAGGCATCGCCTGAAATGAATAAGTATTCAATTTAGTAAGCGGGCCGCAGGTCAAACTACTTTCTCTTGCATGTATGTCCTAAAAAATTGAGATATAATAATGAACGAGTGGATGACATAAAATATTTAAAGAAACCAAATCAGTAGGCAGAAATACATTAATTTATACCCATGCAACAGATTTTGAGAGAAAAGACATTGTTGCAAGGTCAAATTTCATCTGGTACTCCAGTCCTGGATATTGCACCTGCAATTGATGGAAAATAAATGCAACAAAAGGTCAGCAAAAAATTAATGGAACTTCAAGCATAAATTATACCCAATTTACAGACCTTGACAGCCACTTCTTGATGATCTCTCAACAAAGCATGGTGTACTTGAGCAATAGAGGCAGCTGCAAATGGTTCCTCATCAAATGAGAAGAATCTGATTCCAGTGAACAAAACAAGTCACTATGACCATCTTGGCAGAACAATAAGCAGATTCTGTCTGAGCAGTTATATTTAATCAACTTTCTTATGTCACTTTCATACAATATATATTTTCTCATTCCTTGATTCTTCATCTCTGCTTTCGCCTAACTGGCGGGTGGTTGTTATTCTCCACCCGCCAGGCATTTGGATCTTTCAAACTCAACTAAATTTATTAATGAATAAAGGAGGCAAGGACAGAAAGCACATGACGATAGTGAAGCAGATTTGGAGATAGAAAAGTGCATGATAAGTTCATACGATTTCCCTACTTGATGGTATCTTACATATCTGATAAATTTGGACCCAGATTGTGGATCAGTACTTCCTTGACGGATTCAAAAGGACAAGGAACAGCCTAAAGCATTATTAGTTACATGTCAGCAAATGAAAGAAAGTAAACGAGCATGAATCATAAGCTTTGTCAAATATGGAGCAAAAGAAAATGTATAGATATAAGTTTTGTTTGTGTGTAGTACTAACCTGGTCTTGCAATGATGAAAGAGTTGATGAGTATTCTTTTGGAACTTTCCTCACACGCACAGCTGCAACAAACTGACCAGCTTTAACATAAACACCTTTATTGGCTTCACATAGTCTCAAAATTCTCTTTGCGGACCGTAGATGTACCTAAAAGCCAGGAGATTAAATATTCAGTAAAAGATGAGTGCGCAGTCAGTGTACATCCACAGTCTGCCTACAAAACAAAAGCTTGAGGGAACCACTTCAAATTGCACTCATAATACCCTTCAGTAAGTGCCAGATTCTGAACTGTTGTTCTCCCTCTTTGAGAAACTATTTTCAAGAGTGAACTCTGATTTGACCAAAAATTTTCAAGAATCAAGGCACTAATGTATGTACTATTACAGTACTAATTGATTTATATCCTTATCAAGAACAGTAATTACGGTACAAATAAATATAAAAACAACACCTAGAAAGCATCCTACGATTGATTTTGAGTCAGCAGCATGATATTTTCATCGCAACCAAAATAATAAATAGTTCACACCATACAATTCACCAGCTTATGAGAAATGGAAACTTTACCACTTATCTTTCCATTAAGTAATTCTGGTTAATAACCATTATGACACTCCTTGAAATACCTCATACAAATATATATTCAGCTAATATGACTGCAGTTCCGTGAGATCCAATTACGAATGAAGATTGAGAAATCAAAGTGCAAAACAAAACAACAATAGCCTTAAGCCATTTGCCAGTTGAATCTGTTTCACAGTATACAGTCATTCAAATCCAATTTCCACAATTTATGTTCTTATAACAGTCATCTTTATTATTGAAGTAGCATTTCAGCTGCGATAATTTCAGAGGAATATAAACAGCACACCATCACTGCATTTCTACCATTTGAAGAGAAATTTTAATGCTACCTCAGAAGCCACGCGCAAGTACTCCTCACTATTCTGAGTCAAGCCGTGCAAAGAGTAAACGTAGTCAACCACATTTGAAGAAATCTAAAAAATAGAAATGTTAAACGTAAGAATTGGAGAAGGATCGATTGCTTGCGAGCTTGCGAAACTGGTATAGAATCGTACTGTGCAAAGAGCGCGGGAGGACCGAACTACGCCGTTGATGAGAGGGTAGTTTGTGGAAGAAGGGAGAGAGTTAGGGTTTAGGGTTTGGAATGTGACGGCGGCACCGCCCAATCCCGCGACGGCGATCAGGTATTTGCCCTGAAATTTAAACATTCGAGGCCAAGGCCTCATGGCTGCCGGTCTAATGACTGCTCTGAATTTCCGGCTATTGCACACTTGAACTACTGGAAACTTCTAACAGCTCGTTTGGCGGGGAAACTAAATTGGCTCCAAAATCCAAATTAAGGCATCGATTAACGGTTGAAATTTACTCTTACTCCGTATAAAATTAACTCTTACATTATTGGATAGTTAGAAGTAAAATTTTTGAAAATGAGAAGAAAAGAAATAATATAAATATTGAAATGCATTTATGTACTAATAATAATGATAATAATAATAAAGTAAAAATTTGTATTTTTTTTTCTTTCATTTCAACTACTAAATTCCAATTCATAAGGGGAAGGGGGAGCTACGAATTTAATTTCTACAAGAGCCTAAGAGGTCACTTAATCAAATAATAGAATTGTGCATGTCAAAGAATTGTGTTGTACTTGAATTACAACTACTCTTTTTTTTTTTTTTGGTAGGGGAAGGGACCGAAGTCCCAAGGCTAGCGATATCTGCTAGTTGCTACACATTGTGAATCACGGAGAAGAAGAATTGTGTTGTACTTGAATTACAACTACTCTGTACAACCTAATAGGGTGTTAATCACTTTAATTTTATAAAAACACACCCAAGGATAAAAAATTATACATGCACTTGATAGGCTACTTTTTTTTTTTTTTTTTTTTTTTTTTGAGAATGCACTTGATAGGTAACCTAATCACACCAAATGAGTTATAAAATAATAGGTGCAAGATGGAAAAAAACATGAGATAATGTCATATGGGGTATTTCGAGTATAGTGATTTTGTCACGTCTAATCATAAATTTTATGATCCTTCGACTTTTAAATTTAATCATTCGTGGTCCAAATTGATCACCCGTAGTCCTTCAACTTTTGAAATTTAACTAGTCATGATCCTCTTGAAATGATCATGGTTTATTGAAATTTAATAATTAAAGAATTATAAGTGATTAATTTTGATCACGGATGATAACAATTTAAAAGTTGAATGCATAAGTAGTCAATTTAAAATGTTAAAATTACCATTATGTGAGAGTGAAAATATATCTCCATCTTCGCTCCATTGAGGTTTCTAAATACACATGGACGCCCATATATGATATATTCATATAGCTAGTTTAATCAACTCATAGTAAAGTTACACAATAACAAATTAGTATAATGAAATATACTGAAAATGAAGGATACACAATATATAGATTCAAACAAGCAAGAAATAGAAAGAATTTCTAGAAAACCATATAAAACACAACAAGTACAAAATTTGAAGAAGGAAGCTAGGATACATAAGAGGCTTTACACACAAAAGTTTACAAGATATATTTATGATACATGAATCTTGATTTGATGAGTTGCTTTGTATCTGCGATTCCTGTGATTTGGAACAACCTTAGCGCTTGGATGGTTCTTTCACGACCGTCACCGGACACGTAGCATTTTGCACCACGTAGTTACTCACACTCCCAAGCAACACCCTGTCCATATATACAAATACAAACCACCCTTCATTGTCAATAATGTTTGTTAAGTGTTTACGTGTATATACTGAACATGAATTATGTACTTTATGGAATCAAATGTTGTATATTGGACGAGATCCATATAGTGCAATGTGAAACCTGTGTATTATGGAGATGAATTCTGTATTTTATGAAATCAAATTTTGTATAGTGAACCAGATCCACATTGCAGTGTAAACCCTAATCCAGATATTAATTGCCTTAAATTAAAGTGTGGTTTAGTACCTCTTAAGGACTCCTAAACCTCTGCTTCCAAGCACAAGAGAATCAAGCTTGAGTTGATCCACAGCATCACATATCTTCTCCCTTGCATCTCCCCAGTATACCTTAGCCACCACCACAACCTTTTTCTGCTTCGACACAGTATCAAGCATGTCGAGAACCTCAGGGTCAGGGGTGAGTCCATACTTCTTAGACACATCGAGCTCTCTAAACTCCACCAGAGGAATCAAGGCTGCAAATTAAAGGATCGATCAGATCAGCACCGCAGTGCAGAGACAAGCTAGCAATAAGAAACAAAAATGGAATTGAATTGAAGATGATGAAATTAGGGATTTGGAGAGCGAGCACGTACGAGATCCAGTGTCCTCGAAGAGCTGCTTGTTGGTTGGGTCGGCTTTGGGGGAGACGACGTGGATGATGACGATTCGATCGCCTTCATCTATCAGATTTTCAATCGCCCATTTCAGAGCTGATTTGCTTGTTGCAGAGTAGTCCATGGCTACTCCAACCGAGCGCGCCTTCGCCATTTCTTCTTCTTTCTTTTTGTTATTTGCTCTTTCTCCGATCCAGGGACGAGTGACTTATATAGAGCAGAAAATAGCTGCGTAGAATGAGCCTAGAAGGAACTAGAAACAGGCCAGAATTTATACTCTAGACTAGATGGTTATTTCACATGGAGCCCCTCAACTTCCTGACAATTTCACTTTCGCATATGTATTTTCGATAAGGGGCTCAATAGGAGAGTTTTTTTATTTTTTATTTTTTTATAGGAGTTTTTATAAGTGTAATTAGGAAATAGAAAAAAAGAGAAAATTTAAAACAACAATAATTTAATTTTTAAAAAAGTCGTAAATAGGGCCAGAAACGTTTCATGCTAGAGACAGCAACTCGCAATAATTTGTAGCGGGCCCCACTTCTGGCATTAATTTGTGGCGGGGCCTACTTTATGAGTAAAATCTCATATTTACCATCATCTTCTCTCACTTGCCTCTCTCTTTTATGTTGGCATAAATAAATTTTATTAATAAACATGAAAGTTGCTCTATTGGGAAAGCTCTAAGTACACATGGCTTCTGCCAGACTTTTTGTAAACCAACACACATTCTTATAATTTTTGCATGGTTTCCTTTTTTAATCTATTCTCGTATACGTGCGTACATGGAGACTAATGTGGTTATATTATATATGAGAAACTAATGAAAATAAATGGGTTTCAGGTGTTATTATACAAACCTTTGAGGGTATTGGTGAAATTATCCATGTAATGTCTAGAACTTTGAGCAAGCTGTATGCGTGTTGAGATATTATTAATTGGAATGTTGGTTCCTTCTTATCTTTCTTTATTAATAAATTTTTAAAAGAAAAAGAGGTCGTAATGATTATATGAGAAGACAACGTGTCATACAGTTATGTGTGGGGACAAGTTTTGAGATTCTCCAAATGAAAATACCGTGGTATATTTACTCCGAACATTTACTCTATACTCTCAGATTTTTATGTACATAACTTTTCAGATTTTTATGCACATAACTTTTTTTAACCAATAATTTCGGTTTGAGGCTCAGTAGACTTTTTGTGCTTCAAAAAATTAATGACCACTTTAAGTTTGAATTAATTTTTTTTTTAAAATATTGAATAATTTAATTGCACTTTTAGGTAAAGTTTAAGAGTTTATTTTGATCATTTTTTCTAATTAAATAATTATAACAATTTACAATTATGTTATTTTTAACATATATAATTAGTAAATTTTATTATTTTATTATGGGTATATAAGTAACTTAAATATTATTATCAAAATAATAACAATAATAATAATAAGTAGTGGGTATCCATTTGGATAGTGAATGTAGCCATATATACCGCCGTACATATATATATATAGAGTTATGATGAATTGGATGATTGATGCAATAATTAAACACATACTCAACATCAAATATCTTTTCAATGTAAATAATAATACTGAATATGGATGGCAAACCACTGAAACCAACCAGTATTTATGTATGGCAAATAGTTTGGCTGTCCAATAATCACTAAGCTAAGATAGCTAATTAGTATTATTATATTGAGGAAGGCACTAATAAATGGTAGCTGAAATTTTAGACGATGCTTTATATTTTTCATGTGACCAATTGAGCTGTTCATGTGTCTATAATGCTTCATTTTATCACATGATGCTGCATTTCTCCTTCTTAATGCTCTCTGCCTTGTGGTGAGGAGGAGGGGAGGGGGAGTTTGAAGTGATTTCAATAATAATCCATTCTCCTACCACCTCATCATCAAGAAGCTTTACAAAACCACTTCTCACATTTGTGGCTTGGAAGCTTTTTCCATACTCAACACAGCCGCAGGTGTGAAGAAACTTTGAATTTGGAACTTCTCCATCAATGTAACCAATAATAACAGGGATTCCTCGGTCACGGTGAAGGTCAAAGTGAGGATACAAAGTCGAAGAATTTAACACTTGTGATTCGTCATCATTAGCCGCCTTACGTCGGGGTTCGACTGAAACCATAATCTCCAATGCAACTGCCATATAGAGCCCTAAAACACAAAGTTTCGGGCGAGTCTCAATAGGGCAAATAAAATCAATTTCTTGGTCCTTAAATACAACTGTTGTGTTTGGGAATTCCCGACCAAGCAACCACAACAAGAAGTTACGGGATACTGGACGGTCTGAGCCTGAGCCTGAGCCTGAGCTAACCACCAATACATCGGAGTCTCCCCATAATTCCTTTCTGCATTTCCTCCACTTTGAATACAAAAGTATCGACCTCTGTTTAATCTCAATTCCAAGCTTATTGGCTTCGTCTTCATTGCTATTGCTAGTCGTCCCTGCAGCCTCATCATCATCTAAGTAGGAATTAATAATATTCTTCATTTCCTTGAGCACAGAAGATTGATTATAATTTTCCAACTGGTCCATGGCGTGGATTGCGTCTTCTCTTAGTCGCAAATACGTAGACAAAAGAATATCTAATTTGTAAATTCTCGATGATTTGTGAGTCGTTGTCTCATCATCAACAATTCCAATCAGCTTCTGCACTCCGGGATCCACATCCACAATCTTGTACTGATCAAAATCATCCAAAACTTTGGATTGGATAATCATAAACCCCACCCACCCACCCCTGTCAATACATCCAACCCTTATAATACTGCAACAACCAAAACTACACCGTCTTGTACTCTCAATAATAATCCTATCCAACTTGGAAACCCCTTCCTTAGGCTTAGTAAGTTGTACAGAAACCCCAATATTCATCGTCGTAACGTAGCCTCTCAAATTATGCAGCGCGGAGAAGCTCTCCGGGGTATTACACAGAAAGAAAATCCTGGATCGGGTTAACACGGCCGTGGTTCCGGCAACATCTTCGCCCAACAGCCATAAAAGAAAGTTTCGGGACCTTAAATTGGGGTGTGCCTGCGTCTGCAATTTATGCGTGCTCACCAATATGATATCGGAGGATCCCCAAAGCTCTTCATGGCTCATTCTCCAGGAAGAGAAGAAATCTCTCAACCGCATCTCGAATGCCTCTCCTGTGATGATCATTTAATTAGTATTGTTGCTATTGCTAAATTGCTATGCACCCACAACAAAAACTCAGTATATATATATATGAAACAAACAGTAGAGTAGAGTGGACGTGAAATGTGTGGTTCTCCGATCCGTTCAATCCGTCGTGACCAACTCCATTTGCTTCGTTCTCATTGGCAAATTATGCTGTGGACCCAGGTCCACCTTGCAAGGTGAACTTGGGTCCAAAACTACGTCGTTTTTGTCTTTTTTTTTTTTTTTTTTTTTTTTTAAAAATTAGTAAACATATCGCTGAATATAGAGTTGTCCAAAAATGTGTGAATGCAGAGGTTTCAAAGTGTGAATGTAGAGTATAGAAATCGTGAATGTAGATTTATGATTGTGTGAATGTAGAATTGCCCAGAAATGTGTGAATGTGGAGGTTTCAAATTATGAATATGGAGTATAGAAATCGTGAATGTAGAGTCCGCCTAGGTGACCAGTCGCCTAAGAGGTCGCCTAGCGCCTAACTCGGCCGAATTTGGCCAAGTTAACTCGCCCAACTCGGTAGAGTTAGCTGAGTTAACTCGAGCGTGTCGGCCTTGTTAATTTTATTATTATATTTATATATATTTAAATTTATTTATTTATATAAGTAAGAGAAGTAAGAGATATATATATAATATATATAATATAATATATGACATACACGCACACACATTAATTAATTTATTATTTTTATAGGTCACCGCCTAAACCGCTTAGGCGCTAGGCGCTAGTCTACCGCCCGACCAGACTAGCGCCTAGCGCCTACTGCAACCATGCTTTGAATACAAACAACGAAGGTTCTTGGAGCAATGGAGAAATGAAAGAAAGGAGGAGAGATTGAAAGTGGGTTTTGGCGGGAGGTTAAATATGGATGCCATCAATGGTTTAACTGCCAAGAATAAAAAACCCTAATCCCGTATCAAACCCGCATCGTTCAATATACTGCTAGCATCTATCGGAAAACTTGAAAAGGCTAAATACCTGGACATTTGATACTATGATCTACATAGAGCAAGCATAATATGTTCATCTCTAAACACTTGATCACAATTTTACGGCACCCTTGGATCTTCATTGCTCCACCATTTGGATATCACCGATGCTCAGCTTCTCTATCCAAAGCTTCCATTGCTCCACCCTCTGGATATCTCAGTTTCTCTATCCACAGCTTCCATTGCTCCACCCTCTGGATATCTCAGTTTCTCTATCCACAACTTTCATTGCTCCACCCTCTGGATATCTCAGCTTCTCTATCCACAGCTTCCGTAAGCTCCACCCTCTGGATATCTCAGCTTCTCTATCCACAGCTTCCGTAAGCTCGCATCCACTAACGACTTCCGTACACCTGAATAGATATTCTAGAGATAGAAAATAGCTTCCGTGACATGATACCGATTTCTTTGATGTATTTCTATTTTGTCTATGTACTTATTGCCCTTTCAATTCAATTTGCGCGCTAATGGTATACTACTATTTTCATAATTTATTTTC
Source organism: Ipomoea trifida (assembly GCA_003576665.1). NCBI lineage: Eukaryota > Viridiplantae > Streptophyta > Magnoliopsida > Solanales > Convolvulaceae > Ipomoea > Ipomoea trifida. The sequence goes on along the minus strand of CP025648.1, from coordinate 23,306,658 downwards.
AATTTTTTGTTTTTTTCAAAGAATTCTCAGCATAATGGGATACATTAGTTTTGCCTGCATCCACATTACAAACATCTGCTTCATTCTGTGAAATTCCATCCATACACATAAGCATTTGAAGCAACTGTGTGAGCAACTCTTCAATTAGATTATCCCTTATATTTTGGACCAATTCATAACTATTGATTCCATCCTCAGAACTTTGACAAAGAATTTTACTGCTGCTAACCTCATTTTTTAGTAGAATTACTATCACTCAAAATCTTAATAACTGATTCCTCCAACAATGTAACCAACAGCCATGGTTTTCCTCTCGCTAGTAAACCCATACCGTCAAGAGCGTCACATACAAGATCTCCGTCAGAGACAGTAGCTCCCAGTGTGTTGATAATGGCAGTTAGTAGAGTGTGATCATTTGGAGGAATGGGCAAGTGAAGCATCAACATAGTTGCGGCACCAATGGCTGCAATCCTGGCTCTATTATATCATCTGCATAGGGACTAAAAGTGCCAGGAAACTTTGGAATCAGTTTATAAAACAAAGTAATGGAGGCCAACGATTTAGTTGTTGAAGGAAGAACATATAAATGCCCGGACATAAATTCCTGCAGTTCGGTCCAATCTGGAAAAGTCAGATTTGCAATCCGCTCAACATACTTGCAGTACTCCTTGAGGGACTCCAATTTTTTTCCTCGATTGAGTAAGTCGACGAAGACTTCTTTGAATCTGGCTTGATATTTTGGGTCGACTGATTTCCACTTCTTTTCAAGAAAAGCGCATGCTACCTTAGAACAGAGCAATATTATTTAAGTATTAGAGATCGCTCTGATAGCATATCAGAGCCTGCATGCAAAGCAATCTTGTTTCAGTATTAGAGCTCGCTCTGATAGCATAGCAGAGCCTGCATGCAAAAGCCTGCGTAAACTTTATTGCGGCATGCACAGGCGCCCGGATGGCTTCGTCCTTAGAAAGTCTGACTCTGTTACAATGTAGTATATGTTCATAGCTACTTTCTCAACCTATTGAAGCACAAAGAGTCAACAATTGCCTCCACTGAGGCTCGAACCCACTCCCATCATCCATGTGGGAGTGTAAACCGGTACACCGGGTGCCACTAGACCACAAGGTCTTTGGCACTCTCAAGAGTTCTCTGATTTGGGAGTCGATTGGATTCTTTTCAGAAGTAGACGCAGACTCCATGAGAAAGAGCGGAGGTTCTTAGAGCAATGAAGAAATGAAAGAAGGGAGGAGAGATTGAAAGTGGGTTTTGGCGGGAGGTTAAATATGGATATATGCCATCAATGGTTTAACTGCCATGAAGAAGAAGAAGAAGGAAAAAAAAAAAAAAAACTAATCCCATATCAAACTTGCATAGTTCAATATACTGCTAGCATCTATCGGAAAACTTAAAAAGCTAATTAAATATCTGGACATTTGATACTCTGATCTACATAAAGCAAGCATAATCTGTTCATCTCTAAACACTTGCTCACAATTTTGCGGCACCCTTGGATCTTCATTGCTCTACCCTCTGGATATCGCCGATGCTCAGCTTAGCTTCTCTATCCACAGCTTCCATTGCTCCACCCTCTGGATATCTCAACTTCTCTATCCACAGCTTCCGTAAGCTCGCATCCACCGACGACTTCCGTACACCTGAATAAATATTCTGGAGATAGAAAATAGCTTCCGGCGACATGATGTCGATTTCTTTGATGTATATCCATTTCGTCTATGTACTTATTGCCCTTTCAATAGCAGGTTTATGGACTTTTTTTGCATCAATATACAATGTTTATGGGTTTAATTGCTAATTTAAAATGTTCAGGGGCCTAATTGACTCCTTAGGTAATGTTGGAGGACTTATTTGACCCTTTTCCCTTTCCTTTTTTATTTTGATTATTTCTGTTAATATTATTTTAGTATTATGTTTATAATATAATAGGAAAGTGAGACCCATTTTTTAGAGTGAGAAAGATTTGTAGAGATGTAGAATAAAAAATGTATAATTTGTAAATTTGATGATGTGGAAGTGGGACCCATTTTAAAAAATGCTAGGGATTTGCAGGGATAAGGATAGCCTAATAATTTAAATTTAATGTAAAAATATAATATATATTTTTCTCCAAAAGTACATTTTACCTTATAAGTAACAAATGTTTTATTCTTGATTAATATTGTTACATGTTTTAGTATAAGTATTGGTATTACATTTTCATCCTGACTTGATTCGTCTCCCATGCGGTCGTGCGGACTTATCTGTACTATTGGGTGCGTTCAGATCAACAGTTGAAAGTCAATAAAGAAACAAAGGGTAGTGGTATTTTGGTAATTTTCTACACCATGTATATTTTAGAAAATCAATAAAGATGAGAAAAATGCAATGACAATTTAGTAATTTCTTTCACCATGTATATTTCGGTGGTGCACTTATGAGTGGTATGTGGTGCAGTGCACTTTTAAGTGGTCTGTGTGTACCACAAAGTGCGGATTCGTGGTGCACTGATGAAAAAAATACGGTGACATTTTGATAATTTCCTACACTAAGTTTATTTTTGCAGTGCATTAGTAGGTTGTGTATTTAGGAGTGATATGTGGTCAATTAATAATGATATATGGCGCACCATAAAGTGTTATTTTGTAGAAGTGTGTATATGTTGAATATATATATATAGATCGAGGTTCGAATTGACAATTCAAAGTAGTCTACCGATCCTGAAATCGAAATATGAGCCTTCCTAAAAAGTTCCAATTCTAATTTGTAATATTTCAAAACTTGAAATTGGCGGTTAGAGCCGAAATTGAACCGCAGTCACCCTTACTTGCCAAGGAAGGAAGATAACAATAAGGGCTCGTTTGGTTCGCGGAAAATATTTGAAGGGAAGTGGAAGTGAAATTTCGTGAAAAAGTAGTTACCAGGAAAATAAATTATGTTGTTTGGTTGGTGGAAAAGAAGTTGCTGGGAAGATAAATTCTGTTGTTTGGTTGGATTTAAAATGGTAAGGAATAATGTGTATAAAGACCTATATGCCCCTACAAATTAATAAAAGCAATAATAATTAGAAAATAACACAAAGGGTAAATTTGTCCAATCATACCAATTTTTCTTCCCATCCTCCATGGAAAACAAAATCCTTGGTCCAACCAAGGATTTTGTTTTCCTCAAATTTGAGGAATTCATTTTCCATTGGAAAATGAATTCCATGAACCAAACATCACAAAACAATATTTTCCTCCACTTTAAGGAAAACAACTTCCATGGAAAAAATTTTCCACCCAACCAAACATACCCTAAAGAAAAGAGTAAGTAGATAGTTATCCAATTGATATCTGCTTCTAGATTATGACTTCAAAAAATTGAAGGATTTTTCTATAATACTACGTATTATATTATCCGTTATAATTGATATATTTAGTGTACTGCGTACAGTACACTAAGATTATAAATAAATAAATAAATAAATAAATAAATATAAATATATATATATATATATATATATATATATATATATATATATATATATATATATATATACACTTTATTTCTGTATTTATATCATGGTGTATAAGTTGTTATCAAACAAAACATTCATATTAGTAACAATTTTTTTTAAAAGAAAAGTAATACAAATGTATGTTATTGAAAATGTATAATAAATTTCTAAACAAACAAAACCGTAATAGTAAATAGTAAGGACTTTCCCAATAGTTAAATTTAGGTGTGATTTTTGAGGTGTTTTTGTAAGTATGTTAGGAAAGAGAAAATGAGAGTGAAGGAAAAAAAGAAAAGGAAAAACAAAAAACAAAACAAAAATTGAAATAAAAAACAAAAAAATAAAAATAATTTTACGCGCCCAGGCAAGCGTGTGCCCGCCTAGGCGCGAATATTGCGCCTCACACGATAAAGCTGCTCAGTGGGACCCATTCAAACCTGCGAAACACTCTAATTTGCAGGAGAAAGAATTCAATAAAAACACCCATTTCCCATTCGACAAAAGCTGATCAATTGTGTTTTACTGTTCCAAAAGCAAATAAAAATCAACCATTGAAGATGGCCTAATACTCATAAAATGTAAATCTAAATGGGAATAAGTACGGAGACGGCGCCAAAGACCTTGTGGTCTAGTGGCACCCGGTATCCTGGTTTACATCCCCGCATGGATGATGGGAGTGGGTTCGAGCCTCAGTGGAAGCAACTGTTGACTCTTTGTGCTTCAATAGGTTGAGAAAGTAAGTACGGAGACGGCCAGTAATTTTGTGCCGTGGTCCGGATTCAAAGACGGGCCAAGACCCAGAAAATGGAAGTGGGCTTTTTGGGCCTCAATTATAGATCAATAAGTTTAGAACTAGGTTCAGATGCAGATTGATCCAAATGTTCTTGAATGCCCAATTATAGGAAAACCATATTTGATTTTTCTTTTTAATTCTTGACTTCTATGAATTATATCTTTGGACCTTATTAATATGTTACAGACACGTGAAAAGGTAAATTGAGTCAATTTAATGTCACCTAACATTGACCTGTATACTTTTGCGCAAACTCCCACTAAAAAGAAGTTGAACTTCTCATCGACTAACTGATGCCAATCTATCAGTATCCAACAAATATAATTATAAAAAATATTTATCATAATAAAAGTAATAAATTAAAATGATGGAGATAACCTAGTTAAGTTGATTAGACTATTGACTTGGTAATCAAAAGTTAACGACTATCAATGGAAGGGATTATTAAATCATATATTGGAGTATTGAAAAAAATTAAACTCTCTTCAACCTACTAAAACAAAACATAAATGGATGGAGAAAGTAAGAGGCAGATACATTCCATTTATTAACGAACAAGAAAGAGGGAGTAATTACAAGGTGCAAATTAAAGAACGCAAACTGCAAACCCTACTTGGCTTCTAATAACTACTAACATGGTACATGAAGCCACCCCCTCCTAGGAATATCCATAATCTACATTATATTCCTCTGATCTACAAAAGTTGCTAAGTCCAATAATCCTACTATGTATACCAGAAATGCAAATCTCTGGTAATTACAACATACACAAACGTAACCCTGTTTGTTTATTCAAGCAAGTATGTAATTAAACTCAACTCAAGCCCCTTTGATGTACAACGTGGTCCACACGTCAAAAATGTGACAATATCCCATCATATCACCCGGCCTATAGTGGGAAAAAAGTAAAAATAAAAAAGCAGCCAATTATTACCACCCACCCATCATGAATTAGGTGGTGAGATGGGAGTCACTTAATAGCAGGCTTCATTGTGTTGAGAATTGAGAAGTTCATTGATGATCTGCATGAAATGCAGCTTGAGCATTTCCCACTCATCAAATTTGGCTCTCTTGGAATAGTCAAAGGCCTAGTTGACCTGAAATACATACACATATTGCATAATTAATAATGATATGCCTCTCAAAATCCGAGTTTAAAAGTTGATTTCAGATGATGTGGTTGCTCTAAGAACCCGAAACTAAGCGTGTTAGGTACCTTTGGGGGTAGAAAGGTCTGTCAAAATAGGGCATCAACTGAGCTCTAGGAATCATCTCTTTTCTTAGAGTACGGATTTCTTCTTCTTCAATCATCTGTCAAAAAACTCATAATTAACTATGGAGTTCTACTACTTGTACTCTGAATTTTTACCCCCTCAATTTTACTCACTTATGTGATGGACACTAATAAATTACTTTTTTTTTTTTTTTAATGTGGACACAGTAAAAGTGTCTACATAAGATTTTAAGTGTGAAAATAAAAGTTGGTCAGGTCAGCGGTTGTCCTGCATGGTATGATATGACTCTTTTTTATACCTTTTGAATCTTCTCTAGATGCTTCTTTTGCTGCTCCATTATGTACAGCTTTGTTGCCACCTGCACTTTAGTATTAGAATTATTGAACCCCAAAATAATACTGCAACTTAATTAACTAGCTAGTAATATGCTATTTATGTTTCATGTATTACAAAATTTGAATCAATTTATGGTTTCTCAATACTTTATTGTCACGTCAAGTGAGACGAGGGTATAAACAAAAAATTTAAATTATATTACATTATTGGTGAAAATGATCAAGATTTATTAATTAAATTAACACTAACCGAGTAATTGAAGAGGGCACGTTTGATTGCCCTTTGCTGAGTATGGAGTTTGATGTCCTGTGGTTTGGTGCTTTCCTTCACCAAGGACTTCTGCTGACACCATAATCTCTAGGTTAATTACAATATTATATAACTAATTTTGCTTTAATGTTTAAGGATTGATATGTCTGATTTACCTTATTTTTGTCAACTTGACGCTCTTTTGCTTCATCTCTCATCTGTAAAAAATTATTAAAAAAATACATTTTAAAGTTTAACTATGACAACGACACCTAAAAAGTTCGTATTTTGTTTATTTAAATATCATACATAAATTAGTAAAAATATAATAATATCCCCCCATTAGTGGAAAAATAACTCTTGTTATATATACATAACACTAACTTTCATTGATGTCATTTAAAAAAAAATGCATTATTCTAATAATTTCAATTTTGAATTTAATAAATTAAATAGTACTGTAATATTTTCAATATTTTTATACCCCAGACTGGTTCTTGAATGACTGCTGAGGTGAATTGAGTCTCACTGATCTAGGGGTGGATGAGACTGGAGAAGTTGGACCGCTCCTTGCAAGCTGCATGCAACCCAAAAAAAATTTGATTAATTAATACATTAAAATTAAAGCTCCAAATAAAAAACTTTTGTTAAAATATTTTGTATATATAAAACTGGAAATTAATTAATTAAACCCATGCATTTAGAGCAAATTAATTCATATTACTGACCTTTTGAGTGGATTTTCTGTTTGGACTCTCCATTGGTATATGATAATAATTACTATTATTAGCTGATGAGTATATATATATGTGTGCGTGTGTTGAAGCTATATGAGATATGAATGAGATGATATGTATAAGTGAACATAGTTGGGTTTATATAATGCATGGAAAGACACAATTGAATGATCTTAGGAGTGGTAAAACGTTTGGAGATTTGTATCTGTCTTAGGATTAAATCAGTTGTTGTTGTTCCATCGCCAGCACGTTCAGCAATCTGTGAGCTCTCTTCTACCAAACTTTCAGATTAAATCTCCCTCTCATTCACACACTTCTTTGCAATAACACATATAAAATTCTCATTTTCTTACGTTGATGATCACGTTTCTTTTACACTACTGACGAGTGACTAAGAACCCCCCCCCCCCCCCCCTTCCATGCCACTGCGCTTTCGTCTTCGTTTTCAAACTGTGTTTAACATGGCTTATGGTTAAGATAATCCCAGGTTTCTTGATCTGGTGGGGTTTTATTCAAGAAAACATCATTAAACACATAACTGTTAACAACCCTGATTTGATTTGTTTTTAATTGGTCTCGACCTCCGGTCAACTACTATGTAGTGTGATGACACATTTGTTCTCATTTTAAATGAATGGTCACATAACAACCCGATTATTTATTTATTTATTTATTTTTTTTATAAATAGAACCGATTCTACTTATAAAAATCATGTGTGTTTTAAAAAATAAACCCTGCAGAAAATATATATTTCACATATAATTTGATAATAAGTTACGTTATTTTTTTTTCTAAACAGTAACTTGTATTTCACCAGTATGAAACTAATTCAGATTTGACTCAAAGTACATCTGCAGCCTATATGTTGTATAACTTACAAAAATCGTACTACCAGCATGCTTGAATATATGTGTAATATAATAGACTTGAAATGAAATAACATTTTAAAAAATTAAATAGGTAAACAAATTTTAGTTTTATGATCGATTATATATTTTGAAACAATATAATGGGATTAGATTAAGTGCCACTTTCAACCACTAAAATACTATGTTGCTTAACTGATCTGACGACTTGACGTTGTTTTTCTTCATTAATTTTTGTCTGCAACTGTATGTAGGTATCGATTCATATTAACGGCAAACTAACAGTGCAGGTCAAATTGGTTTTAATTAATTAAAGAGGTGATTAGTATAAATGAAGGCCGGCCGGCATGCAAATTAAAGCGAGCGTTGTTTTAGAAATTATATATTGTTAAATCTGTTATAGAAAAAGAGGTGGAAGGTAGTCTTTCCTTTCTGGTCAGCTCTTTACATCTTTTCAAAAGGGATATATTAATGTAGGCATGTCATATAGTTAGGTCATCATTCCAAAATCAACTTTTGCCTGCCCTACTAATGTTGTAAGTAATATAATGCATGCTTATTCTTCAAGTTAATAATAAAGACATCCATCATTATGTTATTGTTAACTTGGGATTTGATCGACGGGAAGGGATTTATGCATCCTTAACCAAATAACAAAGGATCAATTTTTGGCTGTTGATATGTGTCTGACGGTGTAAATCTTGGGTTACTCTTATGTATAAAAAATCATCTCTTAATTATGTCTTTAATTCAATCAATTAGCTATCCTATATGATTAATAGTTGTATATTATATTGATGAATTGTGAGGAACAAGCTTAGCACTTGCGTTTACCACTTTCTTATATTGGAGTAGCAACCAACGCCATGTTTTGGTGGTAAGTTGCTAGACTTCTTCAGTCTAGCATTCTCACCTAATAGAGGTGCCTAAAATTCAACGAGGGGAACTTGGGCACATATAAAATTAAAAAAAAAAAAAAAAAACATTATCTTATATATACATGATAGTGAGAAATCATGTGGATTTAGAAATAGGAATTATTTTTATTATATTATAAGTTCTTTTTAATATACTAATTAAAATAAAGTATATTAAAATAAATATTTTATATATAAAAAAATGAACATATATTTATCAACTATCAGTGATTTGTATTGTAATGTAGATCATAATTCACAAATCACAATACATTTGCCAAGCTCTATTAATTGGGCCAATTAGCCAATTAGGCTATGCAAAAGGTTAGGCGATAGTCTCATGGGTCAATATATGGCCTATAGGTCGTCTCTGATATGTGGTAGAGCGAATTACATACATCTATTTTTCTATTAGTTCAAATTCATTAATTATATTATATTATTATCCATTTTTCTCATTAATAAAAATTTTGCATTCTCAAATATATTGTGATTGAAGTGACTACATACATATGCTTCCCTCCGTCTCCTGAAGTGTTTATTCCACGCAACTTATTCTGAACATTTTAATCATTGTTCAGATAAGTTAATTGGTTGTTTTATCACAACAAATTTGAAGTTAAATTGATATGACTATCTATATATACACACACTCCATATTAAAATTGTTTTCTTCAATATCTTTAAGGGAATTCATAATTAATATATTTATAAAATTATGTATTTATTTTTATTATAATATAATATAATAATAAGTTACAAGTGAACAATTATTTATTCACATCTTTTTATTAAAATTACTATTAAGTATTAATCTTTATAAATATTATAATTATAATTTCTTATTTTATTTTAATATATATAAATAATAATAATAATTATTACTATCATCTTTAGAATAATTAACATTTTATAAGAACTAAGTTATTAGTAATTGATTTAATGATTTATGTTCATGTTTTTTTTTCTTTAATGAATCAAATAGAAAAAAAAAATCAGCATTTAACCAAATAAAAAAAGATTGTTTTCTAAATGTGTTTTTAAAAATAAACTATTTTTTTGAAAATTATTTTCTGGAAAATATTTGTCCATGTTTCCCTAAAGTTAAATTATTGTCAAATTAATTGAATAGAGAAGGAAAAAAAATTACTTCCCCTAAAATTACTCCCTTTATTAGCATGATGGCTTTGGAATAAAAGACACCCATATATATGAGAAAGTCTTGTATGTTAATTGCCACTGATGCTGAATTGCTGATGAAAATGATTTTCGATGGTATTTGAAATAATCATGTATTCATGTTACTGGTGGGTCGGGTCTGTCCCGCCCACCGATCTCGCCAAATAGATGAGAAGGCCCACCCCATTAACTCACATTAATAGTCCTAAATGATAATAGTTTCCAGTTATACTCCATATAATCATGTCGATGTACAAGATAGATGGTCCTAACTTTAGAGTATTGGTAGCAAAGACACATATATATATAAGTATTCCCCAACCCCACCACACACATATATTTTATATTTTATATTTAATCATGTACGGTTGTGTCTCGGCGGTCTGTGCCAACTTGTGATCTCTGCCACTTGTGGGCGAGTTTATTTAGTCTAATGTAAAAAAATCCAAATGGGAAGTAAAAATGGGTGTGACAGGGATCTGTGATTGTGAAAGAGGTTGCAGAAAGACAAAAGTACCCCTTGAATGACTCAGATTTAAAGTGATGGATTTCTTCTGCAACCTCTGATGAGAAAAAAGGAAAAGAGGGGGAGGAGGGTAGTGTGGTGGGTACTCAGTTGTCTGGTTTTGAGAGGGACTTGAGCTGCTGTGGACTCTCATATTATGGCACTGAAAAACATGCAGCTTTTAATTGTGGCATTAAAATTGGAACGGTAAGTTTGATAACGACACAAGACCAACATATATACATACATATATAATATTGTAAATTGTAATGCACATACATATTACATATACATACATATATACTACAAACCCTAATTACCCACCTCTTATCTCTTCCTTCTCATCATCATCACCAACACTCATAGGTAGTTGAAAGACTAAGTTTGAAGTAATATTCAACGAGTACCATAGTCGAATCCCGCAAAGGGTGGAATGTTAGGGTTAGTGCAAAATCAAGGTCAGTACAAAAACTCATATCACTGCACATTTACCTCCTCTCACAAATTTCTAAGATAGAAGACGTGAAATACCCTTAGGTTTGGAGTTCAAACTTATAGATATATGAGTTTGAACCCTAGACATTATCATATTTAAGCTAATTAAACCTTTCTTCTTTTTTTTTTTTTGAAAACAAACCTTTCTTCTTTTAAGTTAATGTTTTTAATTGACTACCTGATTTTTTTGAGACATGCATTATTATGCATACAATAATGGACTGAATTTGTACATGTCTGAAATTAGTTGAATTTTAAATTTGAATATTCAATGTCATCTTAAGATCAGAGAAAAAAAAAATGGTCCAGGCCTCAGTGAGCAGAGCACCTGCATGGTTTCATATTCTTTATGCGACAATTGAAATCGACTAGTAGTTGTCCCATTGACTGATTCATGATTCAATAGAAGAGGACGTAGATAAATTATACATGCACATTTTACCCAACTTCATTTTTTTTTTTCTTATAACATCCAGTATCCTTCCACCGACTAATTCAAAATCAGTTCAAGCTCGCAAAGTTTACCGACTAATTCAGAATCAGCTCAAGCACACAAGCTCGCAGAGTTTAACTTGATTAACTAAGATACTGACTAATTCAGAATAAGCTCAGTCACGCAAGCTCGCAGATTAACTTGGTTTGGAAGTAGGAGAAATTAACAATCAAATACAAATATGTCATACTGTGTAAATTTGTATGCAAAAACTTGGTAAACATCTAATATATATTATATATAAATATTATTCCAGAAAGGGATAAATTAGGGTACCTGCATGTATATAGTAGGGAAGAAAAGCAAGCGAAGCCTGCAGATCCCTAGAACAGGAAAACCAACATGACTATGTCTAAGAAAAGACAGCCTTAATTGATTCACAAAATATGCAACCCAAAAACAAAAAAAAAAAAACATTACAAGTAGGTACTGTTCTTGCACCCATTTTCACCTTAAATATATAATGCTAGCTGAAAAACATAGAATAAGGAGATTATTGAAGCTGTTTGGCGCAAGAATTGCATCTTATTTGGGCTGATGATGAAGATGATGTGGAGCAGTGATCTGTAAGGAGATGAGAGGTGGTGAGATCAGCCAACCAAACTTGTTCTCTGATTCTCCTGGCCTTAGCCATTTCTTGATTCGCCATTTCAATCAAATACTTCGCTTCTTTTCTCCTCTCTTCAGCCATGGCCTTATTCTCCATCGCCACTTTCATCATCTCCTCCGCCTCAAACTTCAGTCTCAGTGCCTCTAACGACGCGTCCTCTTCGTCTTCAATCATGGCGGATTTTGATGAGTTTGAAGGTGGAAATAACTCCAGTTCTTCAAGCTTCTGATGATGATTATGGTGAGAGAAAGTATTGATGATCATCATATTGTTATTGTTATTGCCATATTGATGGAAATCTGCAGTAGTTCTGTGGATTCTTGGCTCTATACTCATCAAATTCAAGTTCATGGCTGATTTGCTTGGAGTTTCTCTTTCTCTTCTGAAACTCTTTGGCTTGCATGAATCTTGATGCTCAATAAAAGTTTCAACCCTAAAATGAAATTTTTAAAGAATCTATCATAATACAAATCAAAATTAAACCCCCAAAATCAGATGTTGCTTAAAGTTTTCTTTGAATCTAGCAAAGGTATTGCTGTTGAGCATATAATATAAACATAAATGTGCAATCCAATTATCAGCTTAGACTTTTAGTTGGGATGGAGCACCTACTTTCAATTATTGATTCCTAGATGTCTGTGGAACATAGTTATCTTCGAAACTTGTGCTTTTTTATGTTTTTTTTTAAGAAGGAATGAAACAAACCTAGAAAAGACGCGACCGCAGTCGCAGGAATGGCCTTTTGTGCCGCAGGTTTTGAGGTGAGCTTTGTAGTCGGAGAGAACGGCGTAGGCTTTACCGCACTTATCGCAAACCCATTCCTTGTGGTCACAGTGTTTACGCCGAAAGTGTTTTTTTATCCCCACCAAGTCCCCCAGCGCATGGCTCGGGTCGTGGTGCACGCAGCTCGGCTCCGGGCAAACGTACACCCGCTTACGCGCCGCCTCTTGCGGTGGCGAACACCCCTCGCCCGTACTCCTCGCCGCCGCCTTCTGCGGCTGCCACGGCACCTTGTGTCGCCGCCGGTGCATCTGCAGATTCTGCTCCCGGTGGAAGCTCATGTTGCACGTCTCGCACACGTACCGGTCCGATTCCAGTAACTTCTCAGGGGAGAGATATATGACTTGAGCATTAGGATCTGCGAGTAAAAATTGTGTAGATTATATTATTATCAACAATTCAAAACAAAACCCAATCTTTTTTTAATTTTGGGCCGCCGGGATCGGAATAAATTAAAAAAGATTAACCTAGCTACCTGGAGTTCCAGCAGGCTTTCGTTTCCTTTTGGTGGTGGTGCAGCCATGGCTGATTTCTTGGGAAAAGAAATTAAGCCTAGGAGAAGAAGAAGATGATGATGAGGAGAGATAGATGGAGTGATTGGGTAGCATGGCTTGCAGCTAGTCCTAGTTAAGATATGATAATATGTGGTCATACCTGTTAGCTTTTTTATTCTTCTTTTTATATTTTCTCGCACAGGATCGGAAGCAATAGGGTTTGGATTTACTTTATATTTCCTCAGTACTATTAAGAGTTGGTTTGACCGGGTTGGAGCGACTAATAGTAAGTAAAACAGATAAAATGGTACAGATAGAGTATATTTTTTAAATGATGAATGAAATTTGCCGTCAAGATCAATAGGCCGTTCACATTGAGAGTCGAACTTGTAAACTTATGATTACATAGCTTAACAATTTGACTAACTTGGATGTAGCTGAGGGTACTTTAGCTCTCATAGTTTAAACAATTTTTGTTTATTTTAAACCTTTTAATATTTTTTTTTTTTGGGTAAGGAGAGGAGCCCACAAACCACACAGACAGTCATTATACGATGGACTATGGTCCACAATGCATTGTGGACCATGGTCTCAAAACACTGTTGTTTTATTTCAAAAGAAACTGCCACACATTTGTTTTTATATTATCAAATGAAACTGTAGTTATATTAAAATGAAACTATAGTTGTGTTGAAAGAAAACTGAATAACAGTTTCACATATTTGAGTGTATAATGTCGAATGAAACTATAGTTATTCCAAAAAGAAACTGTAGTTGAAAGGGAACTGTATATAAAATGAAACTGAATATGTTATACACATAGATTTAATGGCACGAAATGGAGCCAGACATTTCTTTTCATTAATCAAAACGACGTTGTTTTGATACATGGACTACCATGCGTTGTGAACCGTGGTCCACAATAAAATTTGCGCCACACAGAAAGTAATCGCATTAGAAAAACTCTTCTAATACAAGAATTATGTTTTATCTACTTGGCTACCCTTTTGATTTTTTTCTTTTTCTTTCTCTTTTTCTTTTTGGTTCTTATAGAATAATATGCTCTTTTGTCTCATTTGATCTATAAACTAGATTTTAACTCTGGCGATGCCCATATTCCTTTTTGTAATAGTGTTTTTTTAGTTTCTTAATTAATAATCATTATATTTTTCTTTATGAAAAATGTCTTATTAGGCCAGGCCCCAAATTTGTTTCCTCTTAAATTAAATTCCCTCATGGCAATATAGTCTATAGCGATTGAGTGTCATATATGAATTGGTTGACCGCACTAACTTAATTACTATCAAAGACTAAATCATTCAATGAAAAAGTATATGTCACTTTTTTTTTTTTAATTTGCACAATTAATTTTGTTTTTGAAATCAATTTGTGTGACTAATTTGGATTTGTCAAAACAATAAATCATACGGAGTAGCATAGAATGTGCCCTGTTTAAAACAAAAATAATTACATAATTCAACGGATTTTCACAAAATATTGCTACTAATAAAGTTTTAAAATTAAATTTGATATTTAATTGATAAAATTGTAGAATATTTAATACTAGGGTCACACTTGTGTGAGACCGTCTCACGGATCCTTATTCGTGAGACGGACAAATATAACACTTTGAGGAAAAATGTAATACTTTTAAATCGAAATGTAAAAGTATTGTATTTTCCCTTAAAAGTATTACATTTACCCTTATAAGTAACAAAAATTTTATTCATGATTAATATTACATTTGAGTATATAAGTATGACATTTGTGCATATAAGTATTACATTTACATCTTGACCCAACTCGACCCGACTCACAGTGAGACGGTCTCACACAAGTTTTTGCCTTCATACTATGAATATAAATAACTGGCTAAAAGAAAGATTTAAAAGGTTCTTTTCTAAATTAAACATAATGTAAGCAGAATTTAAAATAAACAAATAAAAATAACATAATATTAAAATTAGAAGAAACAATTAAATAAAAATTAGCAAATTAAATAAACATATTATCACAAAACAATAAATCATAGAAACAATATAACAATGTTATACATTCACTATTAGTTATAACTTTTGACATAGCAGTAATGAGATAATTAGTATTAAAGCAAGCCACATGTGCTTAATGTGTCGACCGATATTCAGATATAAGAAATTTTGATATGAGAATTAGGAATATGTTAATTATAATGCCTGATTTATGTAATTTTAAAGATCACAGATTCGAATGGCTCTCTTGTTTTAGGTGGGTTTTGGATTGGGGAAAAGCTGCAAAGTTGTAGCAATGGTCTACTGAAGTTTGTGTGTTCGCTATCGCCAAAATTGAATGCAGCGTGTATTGTTCAGTCAAAAGTAGTAAAACTTTAAAACTTTCTCCTTTTCCCATTTTTAGCCTTCGTTTCAAAAAAGAGCTTCCGCTAGCTATTTATTACCGCTTTTTTTTTTTTTTTTTTTTTTTTTTGTGGTTGTGTGAACTTTCGGACTTTCTCTATCCGTTTAATATTCTGAGTCTATCTGACTAATTACATTGTGACATGGGGCCTGGTTCAAAAGGATTTTTTTTAAAAGAAGATTTATTACCGCTTTCTGCTTGTTTGATTTTTAGTTTATTACAATTGTTTAATTAACTCCTAATAATTAATGAATTATTGTGATCTCACAAAAAAAAAAAAAAGATTTTGACCACAAAATTAAAAATTATGAAAAAAATTATTAAAAAAATATTATGTCACCAAGAAATATTAACTCGAGTGTTAGGAGTTTAAGTTGTTTATGTTAGGATTAAGCGTTTATTACTATATATGCCAAATGCTATATAACTAACAATGAAAACATAGATTTATTTCTTTATATTTGTGCAGTAGCCAGCACTACATTTTGATGACGGGATATTAAGCTTTGCCCTCAAAGCCTTTGCCCAACAACCTTTGTCCCAACACAGTACGTCAACTTTAACTATATTGTATGCATATTGTCATGATCAAATGTTCACCATTACATCAAATGTTATAACTAATTGCAAATGTGTAATTTTATTTGCGTAGCAGCTAGCGTCACGCTTTGATGGTATGATGTTCGGTTTGAACCTCCGAGCCTTCACCCGGCCAATATCTTAATTACAAAGTCCGGAATGAATATCCATTCGAGTTCAAGATAAAGAAAGCCCTAAATCTACCTACCATTGACCAGTGTCCCACTCGACAATAGTAATACTAACTGTAAGTGTCATCTCATAATCCTCAATACTCTCAACTAGGTGATCGAATTAATTATAATTTTGAATCCTAAATCATTAAAAGAGAGAGAGGGAAAGAGAAACTAATTATATATTTAAAAAAAAATTAAAATGCTTAATATGACCATTAATTGTTCTAAACCATATAAAAGGTTTGATTAATTAATGGTCTTTACTTTTGGTCAGAACGAAGTAGTAGTGGCCAAGAAGAATGGCCAACCAACATTCTCCCCGATCCAACCAACGATTACTATAGTTGCTTTTTATTCTACTTTATTATGGCTGAGAATGACGGTTGTGGTGTTGTTTTTTGATTTTCACATTGAAATTCATTTTTTTAAAAAAACTACGTCAAAGGTATTTCAGTAATTTTATTATTTATTATTTTTTTGGCATATTATATATCTTATTTTGTATATATTTTTTTCGTTTTTACAAACCAAACCATATAGGATTATATTTCTTCTCAATTTCATTTCTTTCAGATCTTAGTTCTAATTCTTTCTATTGTACTTTAATTTGAAAACCAAATGTTCCATAACAAATTAGGATGAAAAAAAAAAAAAAAAAAGAGGAAAAGAAACTATTATGTTGCATTTTGGATGGATAGAAAGTGAGATTATAAAAAATAGAATTAAATTTTATATTCAAAAAATTAAAAAAAAAATAATGTTTTAAGTATACTTTCAAAAAACATTACTTATATAGTTATATCACATGTCCTAATAAGTAATCTCATTGATTTTCAAAAAAAAAAAAAAATCTAATCTCATTGTAAAGAAAAATGTATGAATTCTCTTTTGTAGTTGGTTCTGTAAAAACACGGCCTAAAATTTGACTGTTTAGCTTGGTCTTAATTAGAATTGGCTTTTTGAGCATTGTCTTTTTCTTGTATTCTCAGATCAGTTGATGACATTTGCATTATTGCATGCTATTGATTAAGCCTATCATCGATCTTGTTGAGTAGCTGGGTTTTTACTTTTTAGCCACTCCGATCGCCTTGAGAAATTAGCTTTCTTTTCATTGGTATTTATTAGTGAAAAGCTGCTGCGATAGGATGACTTTGCTACATTCGTACATACTAACAAAAAGTGAATTGAAGTTAGTTAGTTGACCATCTACCAAATTTAATTATTTAATGGTGCATATATGATCATGTCTTTTACCCTTCCTTCTAGCTTCTACATTTTGTTCTTTTTTTTTTTCTTTCTTTCTTTCTTTTTATAAAGGTTTAGCCTCAACTAAAAAATATTTATCTCTCGATCTAAAAAGTGAAGGACGCAACTATTGTTTACAAATTATTCTAATGCATGCCCTAGCTAAAAAATATCGTTAGAGTGAGATAAGGGACAAATTATATTATTCATAAGTATTGTTACAACTTCAAAGTTTAATGAAGCCCTTCACACAACTTGAACACAAAGATGGTGTGCTACCCACTCACTATCTCCTTGATAGTCCTTTAAACAAGCTTGAATACGAAATCGCCGGTTCTTCACTGCCTAGATTACCTCATCACTACATGATCGATCTTCACGAAGTCACATTAAGTGGTCAATCCCAAACCTTTTATCAAAGCATTGGAGTTTTTGTCGATCTTTTGAAAATATAAGTTTGATTGAATCGAGATAATTCTTGAACACTTAGAACTGCTTGATGTTGCTCTTTGCTTTTCTCTCAAAAATTTCAGAGTTGATGCCCAATTACTTTATTTTTTCTTCTAAGTGAAGGAGTGCTCTATTTATATATAGTCAATAGAGTATGGAGTGCCTTTTTACTGGATTCAAATCAATATATATTTGATCATTGGTACTCACTAGGTATCCAAAAGTTGACATTATTGATCTCCTCCTTTTATGATATAAACCTATATCCACTAGGTAATACATATTTCCCTTTGACAAGAAGAAAGTTTAGAACAGGGTGGGGAACTATCTCACGATTTTGAAAATCTTATTTAAAAGATTAATGTAAGTTTTGAGTGCGATGCGGAAGTCCTGTAAAAATTTTCTTATAAGATTTTGTAGCATTTTGGTTTAACGTGGAGGTGTGTGTTTGAGCTTGGAGTATATTGTAATATAAAGAGTAGAGAGAAAGTGTGAAATCCAAAAGTTTTTATATATAGTGGTTTAGCCAATCCACTATTGGCCTTTGTGTAAAACCTTTCTCCCTTTTTAGCAGGCACTAACTGCTTTGTGCGAAGGCTTGCTCATTGTTAGAAGATATCTTGGTGTCATATGTCCTTGGAGAGTGTGTCCAACAACTCTAATAAAGAAAGGACAAAAGACATTCCGGCCTCATACGCTCCGTACTTCTTTACCGAATGACCTTGACAAAGGTGTGTTAGATGATAAGACATTTACCGGAAGGCCTTTATAACATATGACCTAAGTCTACCACTTAACCTTCCTATACTGAGAAAGGTTGTCTATCGGATTATGTCTACCGAAAACAAGAGCTATGCCGAATAAGATAATTACTCTCATGTATAGTATACAAACGAATGCAGAGTCTAAGTTCCTAATATACAATCAGTAACATCATCAAAATCTATACAACAATTATTAGTAACAATAACACTTAATTTTATCTCCAAGAATCTTTTGCATCTTTTAAATCGTGTCTAGTAGTATCCTTACTACTCAACAAGAAAGAGCTTAGACTACTATATGGTATCTAGTAGTATCTTAATTGCCTTTTAAATCTTGTCTTGTACTCTTGTAGTATCCTTAATTAGTACTTAATGCGGAGTCTCAATATTCTTACTCTCTTCTCAACTAGCAAGAGCTTTCACCGCTCAAAGGGTGTCTCATCCGTACAATGTTGTATCAAAGTCCAAAGATACTCCAATATTATGATTAGAATTACTTAGCTTCTAGAAATTATTAATTTATATATTAACTTTATGTTAGGAGGTATTGGTACTCTCCAAAAAAAATGTTAGGAGATATTGGATTTTCAAGATGACAAAGTTGATAATCCTTTCGTTTAAATTCACATTTTATTTAATGTACATGTCGGTCTAATAATATTGTTAACAATAAAGATACTCTCAATCCACTTGGAGAAGCATTTAGATCATTCAATCCTTACACGTATCATCATTCAATTTTTAACAAAAGTAGCTTCATTGTACGGATAATATAATTACACGTACATATTTAATATGACACTTTTAATATTGTCAAACTAATTATTGAATAACCCTTATTAGTATGTACAAGTGGAGATCCTTCTCATTTTCACTATCAAATATCTTTTCAACGGTGACTAAAGAATCGCTTTCAATTGCCATCGATAACCCATACTCTAACATATGTGTAATTCATATCAAATAATTCAAAGTTTTGTCAACATACAAATACACAATATTTTTTTTAAAGAAATTTATTTTCAATAATAAAAATTTACTTGACATGAGACTGTAATATGTAAATTGATTGTTAATTAAATCAGAAAATTTTAAAATGGAGTAATTATGAGATATGAATATTTTTGATGCAGCTAGCTAGCTAGGTTGCATTACTGAAGATGAAGAAGAAGAATTATATATGGGTCTACAAAATTCGAGAAGGAAGAAGAAGAAGTGGGGTCGGAATTGAAGGCTTATTGTCTGGAAATGATGAGCTCCTAATAATTAATCGACAAGGCAATATAATGTATTGTCAGATGGCAAATATATACAAGTGAAATACAACACCTGTGTCACTTTTATCCTTTGATGTGAACACACAAAGCCAAAACTATACTCATTTACTCTGTAGATGTGGTCCTACCCATTCTGCTAACCCTAATTTCTTATTCTTCCTTATCATTATTCTATATATCTTTAGGGATAATGGCCTAATTTTCTCCCTAATAAGCTAATTAAATTTGATCATTAGGGAGTTTTAATTTCTTCTACAACTCTAACTCCAAGAATCAATTACCTTTGTATGATTGTAATCTCTTTGTAGGAGCTTAACTTGTATAAGTAGATCCCCATAACTAGGGTTAGGGCCTTAGGGGTAGATGGGAGGGCAAACTAATGGGAGATTAAGGTTGATGAATTCCTGGGCTGTTTGGTTGGACGTAGTCGCAATTCGGTCATTTATAATATAATTAGCCTCCACTGAGGCTTAATCATGACCTCTCATATAGGAGAGTTACTATATGTCATCTGAGCACAAAGTACTTGGCGCCCTTGTATAATGATAACAATATAATAAGGACAAGAAAGAAAAAATAGTAATTCACCATTGAATTACAATTCCATGGTTGGAGGGAATCGCAGTTCCCTCTAACCAAACCATATATGGAATTGCAATTCCGTGGAGTTTGGTAGGAAACTAAGAAGGGAATTACAATTCCATCCTACCAAACACCCCAACATGGAAAGGGAAAACTATGATAATGACTAAATGCCCTTGATTGTTAGTATTATTATTACTATACAATAACATTTTAGTTTTTATATCACTTATTCCCTTCTCATTGTCAGTAATTCTATTCCTCCTTAACAAACAATGTGATTTGAATTGGTACGTACTTTATTCTAATCTTATTCTTTTGATAAATTCATTTCTTACAAAATGCATAGTAGCTCTTACTCTTAGATAAGTCGAGCAACTTGTATGTTATTCTTCCATTCCTTATTTATCAGCTTAATTGTTTAAACTTGTGAATTTGACTTGTATATTGTACAAATAATTTATTAGTCTAACGCCCAAAAGTGAAAGATATGAGATTGCCATTAATATACGTAGTACTTATGAAATTCATTTATTATATATGGAATAATTTTATTAAATTTGATCCAATAAAAGGCTAAATGATCAAAGTGATAATAATAATAATGCCAATAGTTGCATGAAGAGGTATCAAACTTGATAGCATTGTGTAGAGTACACGTAACTTAGTTAATTGGGATGACCAAAGAAAATGATAGGACTTGTAAAAGTTGTTCTACAAGATTTTTTTCCTTCTTGATAAAAGTAAGGAAACTTTATGGAGAAAGTGTGTAAATGGAATGAAGAACGTACGAGGAGTTGCAGGACATGCTAGGGCTCGTTTAAGATAATAAATTAAATTACTACGAAATATTTTCTTTTAAGCAGTAGTGACTTTATTAAATTGTAGTATCTGTTCATCCATACTTTCTTAACTTATTGAAGATTGAGTCATTACATGCAACTTAAATTACTAAGTTCGGACCCACCCCTTTCATATGGGCAATTTATGCCGTGGACCCGGGTGCACCTTGCAAGGTGCACCCGGGTGGGTGTAACGGTGCTGTTAGTGGATTCACACTTATACAACTATAGATTCACAGTTACATAGTGATAGATTCACACCTTATGAACTACAGATTCACACATTATGAACTACAGATTCACACATTATGAACTACAGATTCACACATTATGAACTACAGATTCACACATTATGAACTACACATTATGTATTTGAGTTTTAGATTCACACTTATACACCTATACATTCACAGATACGTAATTGTAGATTCACACATTTAGAACTATAGATTCACACTTATACTCTGTTTTATTTTTGATTGGCTGGGTGTAACGGTGCCACTAACAGCACCGTTACACCCAGCGTCTAAACGACGCCGTTTAAGGACCCGGGTGCACCTTGCAAGGTGCACCCGGGTCCACGGCATAACAATTGTTTCATATGTAAGTGCAACCGGGTACCAATAGACAATGGGCTCTTATTAAACTGTCTAATTACTTTAAAAAAGAGTTTCAATAAAATAAAATAACAACGGAACAAATCTATTAGGAGATACGGAGTATTAATTGTTTTTTAGTTCCCGAATCTTATGGAAATTAATGAAATTGATAATAAATACTCCGTAATTACATTTGAAACATTAATAAATACTGTTAACTTTTTTAGCTATGATTAACATTAACCTTAGCCCATACCCCATGCATAGGGCTGGCATTTATTAATTACAGTGCTTTTCATCTACCCACAATAATTTCCAGGCTTTTTACTGAAAAAGCAAAGCTAATAATTTTGTGTCGTAAATCTGGAAACCATGCCCTGCTAGTGGACAGTCTTGTTTTGCATGTTAATCATTAACATTAAAATTTTATATATTTAAAAAATATCCAACTAATTAAGCCTCAATGTTAAAACTTTTTTTTTTTTGAAAGTAGCCTCAATGTTAAAACTAAAAGTTAAATCTGGCAGGTTTGCCCATTAGCTTATGGTCAAGTGATATGTAATAACTCTCATAATGAAGAGGTAATGAGATCAAACTTCAATAGATTTTGTGCACATAATCGAAAATATGTATAATAGTAATCATAGCAAAAGCAGACCATGATCTACCTTGCATTGTAGATCCTAGTCCAAAAATAATATTCAGATTTTGTATCTATAGTTGACACATTCTGTACTAGCAGTAATATATGTCAGCAATTATCAAATTATTTATTTACATATACAGAAACTATTAATTATAGGTACACAATATGTTAATTAAATGTACGTAATTTTTGTATCAAGATTCAGAGTGGAATATCAATCATGGTACATGGTATAACAATTGAACAAAAGTGTAGGTTTAGATTTAATATAATAAAAGGACAGTCCATGGGGGTACGTGTCACAATTAAATTCTCTCAACCTCGGCATGGGTAGAGAATGAATGTCTTCGTCAGTCCTCTTAATGAAGAATAATTTTTCTAATATTTGAATACTCATCATGAAATCTCTACTCATTTCAGCATAATTTGTCCTTACTCATTAAAGAGTGTTGTAATCTAGTGACTCAATTTCAAATTTCAATTATTACATTTCTTATTTGTTTATTTATTAAAATTGTTATGACAAAAATAATGTAAAAATAATATATAATAGGTTCATTCAGACTTCAGATTGAGTATCTCAAGTTGAAAATATTTACATTTAGCATCTATCCATCATGGATCGGAGTGAGTATCCACTTCAGTACGTATTACTAATATGTTTTCAAAGTGATTAAATAATTCTTAATTAGTTGTTATATGCCAAACTTTTTTATAAAAAAATATATGATTAGGGTACAATTCTTCTAAAAGAACTTGTTGTATAACAAAGTCAACAATCTGATTAAGAAAATGGAGGGTAAAAAACAAGGAGAAAGAAAGGGAGAAAAACACTGTTTTTTCTCACTACTATACTTTCAGCTCCTAGAGTAAATTACGTACTATAATAGCCAAAAAGGCTGCAAAAATTTAATTAAGAAAAAAAATTTGACCTACAAAGAGAAGGCTGCCACGCCTGAGCATATGTAAAAAGTGCTTGTTTTTGACAAAGCCATAAATGGAGGCATGGCCGCATGGATCTTACAAATTTCATTGACTATACTACTCATAGTAAATTGATTCAAGACAAATCTCAAACAGCTTTCCACATAGATTGACAACTCAAAAAATAATGCCAAAATTTTAATTGCTTTATACTCCAATATCACCCTATCTTCAAACTCTATTCTTTTCTAACACACCCAAGAAATAAAAGAAACTCACTAATAAAGAACCGACTTACTATTAAAACACTCGGTTTAAAGTAGTAAAAATTGGTGTAGTTGATACATCAAAGTTCCTTTATGTGCATGGTCAAGCTAGTTAACACCGGCCAATACTAAGAGTGAAAATTTAACATAAAAGGTTGTTCAAATTTAGAGTACGTGATCATATCCTTGATTCCTTTGCAGATATGTTCAAACAGTCATAATTCCACATTAGTGTCCATCTATTTTTAATTTTTATATGATAAGAAAGGAAGAAGAAATCCAGAATGAGACTTATATAATAAGTTTGGAAAATGAATGAAGCCCATCAGAGAAAGAAAACAACTTTGGCCCATGTATTAATTTAGAAAAACTCTTAGCTATGATAAATAATCAATGCCAAATATAGTCACAAAGGAAATCAATTATTAAAAAAAAAATACAAATTTGGGTAGAAAATATAAGTTGTTTCTCCACATTAAGATTTTCAAAACTTGTTTATTCTCTAACAATATTGATGAAAACAAGCATGCAATTTTAATTACTAATATTAACACATACGCCTTTAAATAAAAAAACAATACTCTACTTCAAGAAAACCCTAACTACAATATAATGCACCGCAATTACAATACCGATGCACTAGTACTATAACACCGATGCACAGATACTACAACTACAAGCGGTAGCCACCACCGCAACACACACAAAATTGACAACTGCCATACTAACACAGAATGTACACATTTACTACTAGCAATGTACAACTTTTACTCTGTGAATACATAAATATATATAACATAGTCATATGCTGTGTAACCTCAAACAATGATACCTAATTAATGCACAACTCACAATCCTATGATGCACCTCTCGTAAAATCACAGATTTATGAATAAATCTAATCAAAATCATACTCTAATGAACAAAAGAAAAAAAAAAATCAGTTTGCAAATTGGGCCGGAACGGTTCGGATCCGGTCCCAACTGCACTGTAATCGGTTCGATTTGAAGTGAACCGTGTTCATGTTGCGACTGGTTAGTGGTTATGGATATACGATTTGACGATTTTTTGGGAGAAGAAGACGATTTGACGATTTTTTGGGAGAAGAAGACGATTTGACGATTTTTGGGGAGAAGAAGAAGATTTGACGATTTTTTGTTCAGTAATAGTCCGTATCTCAGCGGTGAAATGGTGATTGGGACGGAATCTGAAAGAAGAAGCTATTCCGTATTCAATACAATGCCGACATGAAGGCAATGCCTCCACCTTCTCAGCTGCTGCCACGTGCCTCCGATGCCCTCTCACATCACTTTCACAAAAGCCTGATTTCCTTAGCAATTCCCAGTATTTTCAAGATTCAACATCACTGTTAATCTTCCATTGTTGAATGGCTCAGATGGCGGAGCCCGACAGCTCTAACGGCGTCTACGTTGAACCGGAGGCGATCGGTGACGGTGAAGACTCCTCCGATTTCACAAACCCTAAGCAGACCCCTCCTGCACCAGAGATCACTCTTCGCCTTCTTCTGAATCGTATTGCTGCGGCGGTTTTCTTCTCGGATCCGGATACACCCGGCCCGCTTCTGCACCGCCTCAAGGTCTCCCTCACCGAAAACATCCCCTTGCTTCGTGAAGCTTCTCAGAATACTGCTCGCAATGTTTACGCCTGGACTCGCCAAGGCAGCCCATTTCGTGCCCTTCTCGTTGCTTCTGTGAGTTCATTTCGGATTCCTCCTTCAACTTTTGTTTTGTTTTGTTCGTAGTTATTTTTATATTGAACTATGTGTTGATCGGGTGTTGCTGATTTTTATCTGGTTAAATTGGAGTCTACAATTGGAGTTTAATCATCTACTAATTATTAATCTTGTGTGTTAACACTGTGTGAACCTGTATCTGAACTATGATGCTTTGCCTTCCTGGTCTGATTGGCTATAGAATTTTTTTTAATTTGAACTATGCACTACTTTCATGGGATCCTGAGAATTCCATTATGATGAATAGTTTCTCTGTAATTTTGTGTAAACTTTAGAGTGTGGCTCAAAATGATGGAAGGGGGAGGGGGTTCAATTGTACTGTAACCCAAAATAAGGTTATCTCAATACTCTTTTTATCCATGCTTACTTTGCAGGTTGGGACTATTGCTCTTCTTGCCTTGACAGGATTGCTAACTTTTATGGTTTTCTTTGTCCTGGCAACTATCAATGCTATTGTGGTCTCTCTTCTCATGTCTTTAGCAGCAGCAGGGGGATTCTTGGCTATTTTCTTTGCCTGTTTAACAGGCATTTACATTGGGGCATTATCATTAGCAGTGTTTGTCATTTCAACCACAACAATTTCAGCAATAGTTGTGGCCTTCATAGCTACAGGTTGATGATTTCAAGTCTTCATTACCTTTTTTCTGCTATATTGTGTTTTTTGGCAATTTTCTGCTATATTCTAATGTTTTCCTCTACAGTAAGCTTTTTGACCCCTTTATTCTGATTTCTGATGTTTATGGCTCTGTCTAGTTTTTGATATTCTAAATTTCCGAGTTTGTATTTGTTAGTCTGTTAGGGTTATAACACCATGTAAAGCCAGAGGTTAGTGGAAGTGCAAAAATAGCTCCTAGTTTTCATTTCTCGTGTTGATGTTGGTGAATGCATTAGGATGATGGCAGTCACCAATAAGGCAATAACCTTATAACCATGACATAATCATTAAATTTGCATTAGGGTAAAAGAGAATTGGGACTGGGTTGCCGAAGGGCGAGGAGGAGTGGGTATATCTTAACTTCTATCTAGTAGAGTTTCTTGTACTTGAAGAAGCTGGAGATTGCTGACCTTAATGCATTGATAGTAGTATAAATGGAGGTAGACATATGTATGGTGACTGATTTTTAATTTTTAATTTTTATTTTTTACTTTGCGGTCCAGGTTGGATTGGATTCTTCTTTACTGTGTGGCTGGTAATGACAAAGAGCTTCTCTCTTGCAAAACATACAATGAACATGACCGGATCAGCACTTTCTGCTTATTCCTCTGCTCGACATGCAAAGAATGAATGAATCAAACAAATAATCCAACAGCAGGGTGAATACATAAGTTACTGTCACGAGCTTCCTCTATCACATTTGTGTATACACTTGGAGTGCTCGTTAATAAAGTATATGCATAGCTAGACTTGAGATTATTTTCGATGTGTATGTATATTTGGGAGTAGCCTAGATTAGGTGTGAATGCTTGGGTTGTGTGTGATACTGTGATGTATAAAGCTTGCTAGTGGAGTTTTATCATGCTAAATTTTCAGGTCTGTAAGTGGCCATCAGGTATACAATGACATAAATATCAGACTGTCAATGGTGAATTGCCTTATTTGATGATGGCTCTGAAGTTTATAAAAGGTTTTTTTTTTTTGCCCCCTCTCTAAAAGCTGATTTAATAGGCTGAAATTATGAGTGAGGTCTAGTTGTGTTTATTGGCCTGAATCAAATCTGGAATTTACTCTTTATCCATTGATCTTTTATCCATTGGAAAAGGACAATGATATTGATATCAACTCATGAAAAAAGTTGCTTACTTTACAATTATCATGAATTGTTGTTACATAATGTGACAAATTTTGTATGGAAACGCAGTTACTTTACAACTTGTAAAGTTTAAATCGTTACAAATAAGATTAATTTTACTGGAAGGAAAACCTTTCTTGCAAAAGAAATAGTATTGGAGAAGATAAAAAAAATTATATTTATTTGAACATACAATATATCATTTTTTCGTCTTACTATGAAGAACACGAATTAACTTTGTTCTGATCAAAATCGATAGTGAACTCTACATATATTTATACTACAAAATAACCATTTAAATGCCTTTAAAAAGAATAAAATTCCAACATTGACTTGTTATATATAATTATTAAATAAGACATGTTGTAAATTAATAATTTTGCTAGCAAATTTCCCTACCTTAAGGTAAACTTACATAGGAATATAAGAGTGTGAAGTTATTCATGTTTTATTTTAATTCACATTGATAAATACTCAAATTTGGTCATATTGTGTAATGCTTGGAAAGAAATGATTGAGTAGGTGAAATATGATTTTTTTGTATTTAAATAATTATAAGCCAAGGGCCTTGTGGTCCAGTGGCATTAAACCCTTCCCTGTATTCGGGAGGTGGTGGGTTCGAGCCTCAGTGGAGGCGTTGTTGTCTGAACAGATACTACATTGTAATAGAGTCAGTAGCATTCAAAAAAAAAAAAAAAATTACGAGTTCAACTTGTGCTGTGATTCTTGCATTAAGTAATTTCTGAGATACTTGAAATTAATCTAGCTAAATTTACCAGACAAATAATTGCAATATTTCAAATTTTACGCCTTATTGATTAAGTGGGATCACAAAACATCCTCTCTTAAAATCGTAAAAATCAAAAGTTTGAGCTACTTGAGTAGTTGAGTTATACGGAGTATACACACACATAGTTACCAATTTATGATAAAAATTTAAAAAATAGACTAAAACGAAACCCTAAGTCCCTAACATCCTAAAACCCTAAACCCTAAAATCAGGATCCCTGATTGCCTTCTCCCCTATCATATCCGCAGAGGCGCAGCCCAAACCCGAAAATCGCACAGCGGGCACCGCCTCAATCACTTAATAGAACATAGCTTCACACTTTGTGAATTTTCGGGTTTTCAGTGGATTCTGATCCTGCCTTTTCGCTCCGTTTGCGGTGATTTTTCAATCTGTTGATTTAATTTAATTTATTTTTTTTTTTGGAAATTTCTGTATGAGGATTGCAATGTGAATCTTTGTTAATGTTGTTACGGAACATCTTATAAAAATTAATTCTTTCTTATTCTGTTTTACGGTTTGATTTCTGCATTAGTGGCTGCTGTGACCAATGGTGAAGGCATACCTCCGATACGAGCCTGCAGTGACATTTGGGGTGATAGCATCCATTGAGTCAAATATCACCTATGAAAGCTCCGGAAAACACCTTTTAGCGGCAGCACTGGAGAAGGTTGGTGTTTGGCACACGCGGCAAGGCATCTGCACCAAATCCTTAGCTCCTTCGCCTTCGTCCTCTTCGAAAGGGCCATCCCTTGCTGTTACCTCCATTGCAGCATCACCTTCAACTTTTGTTAGTCTTACATCTTTTGCAGCTTGAGTATCTTTTTCAATTTCACTTGTCAATCTTACTGCTTAATTATGTTGTATAGTAACTGTTATAAAGTTTCTAGCTTTATAGACTTTGATAGTTGGACTTTAGTATGTCTAGACATCTAGTTCTATTATTTTTTGGAAACAAAAATAGTAACTAAACATATATATGGAGTATATAGTATGTATTCTGTTGTCGTATGCTTGGAGAGTTTTTGTTGGTTATAGTGTTTGGTTTACTATTCTCTAGGCCACATATGTACTTTGAAAGTGAAGAAATTTTTAATTTGTTTGGCTTTTCGTTTCTAGTTATTCAATTAACTATACAAAGGAGCAAGCTTTAGATTTTCATGGCATCAATGTTCTATATCATGCTTTCTGTCTCTACCCTGTGCTCTGTAATAAATGGAAACATTCTAAAATTTGAAGCTTTTTTTATGGTTTGGTAGTGACAATGATGATTGTTGCAGATTGCAAGTGGTTATGCTGATGGGAGTATAAGAATATGGGATTGTGATAAAGGTGCTTGTGAAACCAGCTTAAATGGGCATAAAGGAGCTGTAACTGCTCTTCGCTACAATAAAATTGGATCTCTTCTTGCATCAGGGAGCAAAGATAATGATGTAATCTTATGGGATGTAGTTGGTGAGGCTGGGTTATTTAGACTTCGTGGACATCGTGACCAGGTTCATTTGCCAACATTTGATAAAGATGGTGCAATTTATTTGTTTTCTCTTTCATCATATGCAACTTGTGATTGTTGAAATTCTCCTTTCAATTTCCCTTTGTAATACAGGTCACAGATGTTCTTTTCTTGGATTCTGGGAAAAAATTGGTCAGTTCTTCTAAGGACAAGTTTTTGAGAGTATGGGACCTTGACACTCAGCACTGCATGCAGATTATTAGTGGCCATCATACTGAGATTTGGTCTATAGATGTTGACCCTGAAGAAAAATATCTGGTTACTGGGTCTGCAGATCCAGAGCTACGATTTTATACCATTAAGCATGATGTTACTGCTGATAATCCTGTAGCTGACACTTCTACGACTCAAAGCAAATGGGAATTCCTGCAGCCATTTGGTGAAATTCAACGACAGAGCAAGGACAGGGTTGCTACTGTAAGGTTCAACAAGCCAGGAAATCTACTGGCTTGTCAACATGCTGGAAAGACTGTAGAGATATTTCGCGTGCTGGATGAATCTGAATCTAAGCGCAAAGCGAAAAGAAGAATCAATAGAAAGGAGAAAAAAATATTAAAAGGGGGGGTCGCACCAGATGAAAATGGAGATGCAAATGTTGGAATTCAGGAAGAAGGCAAGAATCCTGTTATTACTGTCCTTGATGTTTTTAAGCTTCTACAGACTCTGCGAGCTGGAAAGAAAATATGCTCAATTTCTTTTTGCCCAGTTGCTTCTAAGGGGTCCCTGGCTACTTTGGCATTGTCTTTGAACAATAATTCGTTAGAATTTTATGCAATTGAAAGTGAAACAGCAACCAAAAGTAGTAGTATTGAGCTCCAAGGGCATCGTTCTGATGTGAGAAGTGTCACTCTTAGTTCTGATAACACTCTTTTAATGTCAACTAGTCATAGTGAAATTAAAATATGGAACCCTAGTACTGGTTCATGCCTCCGTACTATTGAATCTGGATATGGATTATGTGGCCTATTTCTTCCTGGCAACAAATATGCAGTTGTTGGTACAAAAGGTGGAACTTTAGAGATTATTGATGTTAGGAGTGGTACTTGTATTGATGTGGTGGAAGCTCATGGCGGTTCAGTTCAATCTATTGCTGCAACTTCAGATGGAACTGGTTTTGTTACTGGTAGTGCCGACCATGACATTAAATTCTGGGAGTTACAGACTACACAAAAGCCTGGTCAGGTGTGTTACATTGTCATACATAAATCTTTGCTTTGTTATATAGATGTGCATGCAACCAGAATTAAAATAGAAAAGATAATAGAGTAGCAAAAACAGTATAGTGGGAAGTGTTAATGGAATTTTATAGTGTTCCTCATAACTGCCCCTACCACCGCCCCTGCTTCCCCAAAAAATAGCTGCCCTCCACTTCATAGTAGTTTTGCTATATAAACTCTATTCCAGTTCTAAATACACTACTAAAGAAAAGAAACTTGTGTGCAATCTAAACCTAATGCGGGTGTTTTATTTTCAGGAGTCTAAGCATATTACTGCCTCTCCTGTGAGGAATTTGAAAATGAATGATGATGTTCTTGTTGTTGCTGTGAGCCCTGATGGTAAATACATTGCTGCTGCACTTTTGGATAGCACAGTCAAGGTTGGATGTAGTTCAGTTTCGAATTTTAATTTTTGAAAAGGAACTGATTTAATAAAGATATATGCATTTTTTGTCTATTTTTTTTAAAAAAGGAAACTCCTATTCCTGAACAAGTACTACAATGCTTCTTGATCATACTACATTCCTAACTCTAACTAATACTTGATGTGTGACTGTAAACATTTTCAGGTGTTCTTCATGGATTCTCTCAAATTTTTTCTTTCATTATATGGCCACAAGTTACCTGTGCTATGTATGGATATTTCTTCTGATGGAGATTTACTTGTTAGTGGCTCGGCTGACAAAAATTTGAAGATTTGGGGTTTGGATTTTGGGGACTGTCATAAATCCATGTTTGCTCATGCTGATAGGTGCATGCCTACATCACAGATTTCTTTGATTTGTAATTATTTTTCTAACTTGAAATATGTATGAGCAAATAAGTGTTGATGAATACATATCTTTTCTTTGCAGTGTCATGGGTGTGAAGTTTGTGCGCAATACTCACTATATGTTTAGTGTGGGTAAAGATCGTGTTGTGAAATACTGGGATGCTGACAAATTTGAGTTGCTTTTAACACTTGAAAGTCACCATGCTGAAATATGGTGTCTAGCCATTAGCAATCGTGGGGATTTTTTTGTAACAGGTTCCCATGATCGTTCCATACGCCGCTGGGATCGTACTGAAGAACCATTTTTCATTGAGGTATTGCATATTCTTATCTGTTACTCTACATTTGTCCTTTGATGTATATTGAAACAATATAATATGGCATCTGCTAAGTGCTAATGACCTTGACTATAATTGGCCAAGGTGAAGCCTCTTAGACCTAAGGTTTGGTATTGAAATCTCCCATATCCCTCTGATGTATGATAAACATATATTATATGCAAATTATTGATTGTACTCCAACTAATATTTATCTAAAAGGGATGAATATTTGTGTAATTGTGTTCAAATTTGCAGGAAGAGAAAGAGAAAAGGTTGGAGGAGATGTTTGAATCTGACATTGACAATGCATTAGACAATAGATATGCACCGAAGGACGAGCTTCCAGAGGAGGGTGCTGTGGCATTGGCAGGAAAGAGGACTCAAGAAACTCTCACTGCAACAGACTCCATTATTGAAGCATTAGACATGGCAGAAGTAGAAGCAAAGCGCATTGTTGAACATGAGGTTAGTGGTGTGCTTTGTCACCAGAAGTTCCATTTCTGTTGCATGTAGAGACTTATGATCTGACGTTGTAAAATCTGAAGGAAATCTGAATCACCCTTCAGTCAAAACCAATCCCCTTTTAAATCTTTAAAAATCAGTAATTTTGTTGTTTTTCTCCTTCTGTGGTGAGTAGGTGTGGAAGTGCCACTTAATTGCTTTAGTATTTGGCTGTTTATAATTGACACCTTTCCTTTCTCAACTTTTAGGAGGAGAAATCAAAAGGCAAAATTGTTGATTTCCAGC
Organism: Ipomoea trifida; assembly: GCA_003576665.1. Lineage (NCBI taxonomy): Eukaryota > Viridiplantae > Streptophyta > Magnoliopsida > Solanales > Convolvulaceae > Ipomoea > Ipomoea trifida. Next base: position 23,273,832 of record CP025648.1, on the reverse strand, counting down.
CAAATATCCTTATGCTTGGGCTATCTCCATCTTCTTATGTTCTTCGTGCAGTTTCAAATGTCCACACTAATGATTTGGAGCAAACCTTACTGGTAAGTGGGTCAGGTTATAATCATATTTTAGATTTATTTGGGGTTCTCTCATGTTAAAACTTTTAAAAATGGAAAACTCTATAGTTGTTTATTCATTGTTATCCATAATTTCACTTGGGCAAGATATGTGAATGCGGTGCCATTATCTCCCCTTCTCCCTGATTGCTTATTTAACAATAAGTTGCAATTTCTTAAAGGAAAAAATTCAAAAAAACCAAAAAGAAAGTGAAACTTGGCTTTCTAATAAAGAACTATATTTTTGCAGGCACTGCCATTCTCTGATGCACTGAAGCTTTTGTCTTACTTGAAGGATTGGGCCTCTATACCTGATAAGGTACATTTCTGATTTCACATTTTCATGGACGGCCCATGCAAAATCTTCTATATGGATTGTTACATGAATAGAAAAAATAAATCTCCATTTCTGTTTACTATTGATGAAATATAGAAATGCAAGTCCTAAACCTAGGGCTATGCTAGTGTTTTTATATTTCAACAGCTATTAAGTTAGATAAATTTCTGCCCCACATTGGACCTACTTATTATTTGGACATTGTCACATGGATGTCTTGCCATTTCTAGTATTCCAGTGAAACCGGTTGTTTAGGCTTTTGCTTCCATTATTATGCATCTTATAATCGGAGTGTCGTCTGTATGTGATTATTATATATGCATTCATTAGCTCCTTATCGCCTTCATTACCCATTTAGTTCTAAATACTCAAGTATAATAGCATTTATGGCTATAGATCTTGGGGAAACAGGATGAAGCCATAATAGTGTCTTTTCCACTATTTCTGCCTTTTTTCTTCTCCTGCCTTCATTTGGCAATATTCTCCTTTCAATGTCTTGGCAGGTGGAGCTTGTATGCAGGATGACCACCGTGTTGTTACAACTGCATCATAACCAGCTTGTTTCGACTGTCTCTGCTAGACCGCTACTAACCCTTCTAAAAGAAGTAATCCCTGCAAGAGTCAAGGTAACTATTGGATCTTTTCTACACAGTTTTTCTGATAAACTTTTCTGTGAGATCTCAAGGGTGTTTCAGTTTTGTGTCATCTCAAGTTTGCATTAATTTTTCTAATTCTCCTATTAAAACAATGCACCCTCTTAACATGCATGAGTGAACCTCCATACACATGTAATTGTTTCTAAAGTGAAAGTGAGAATCTGCTTTGGGTTAAACAAATGCACTTTAATGAGTTAATTTCTGAAATTGGTACAGGAATGCAAAGATACACTTGGCTTCAATCTGGCGGCGATGGATCATCTCAAGGTAAGCAATCAAAAAAATTGGTATTGTGCCTTTGTTTTCACATCAATCTGGAAGAAGCTTGACACTCTTTTGTTCCTTATTTCACTCAGCAAATGATGGCTTTAAAGTCGGATGCACTCTTCCAAGATGCAAAAACTAAACTATTGGAAATACGTTCTCGGAACACAAAACGCATTGAAGCCAGGACAGAACTAAAGGACGAGAAAAGGAAAAAGAAGAAGCAGAAGAAGTCTGATGGAGGACATGTTTGGTCCTGAATCCTGACATGCATTGAGAAACTATGTCTGCAATCGAGCACTCTTAACAATTTTGACTATTTGAGCTTTTAGTGGATTAGAGGCACGAGCATAGTTATTAGTTTTGTTTGATTGTTGTAAATAGAGGGTTGAAATGAATGTGGAGAATTAGCCTTCACCTTCACCATCTGAGTTATAAATTGGATGGGCATTCTGGAAAAGAGAAGTTATATGAATGTCTGTCCTAATTTTTGAAGAAAATGAGGTTGGTTTGTTGTCAAAACATGAGCCTCTTAAATCTTTCCTATTTTAAAATGTCCTTTTGATTGAGATTGATATATAAAATCCTTGTTTTTTTACTATATATTCCAAATCTCTTTATCATGTCTTATTCATTCCTCATGATTCTCTGCTGTATTTTCTCATGCTTGAATTACCATTTACCATAAGATCATGATGACAAGCAGCAGCTGTACAATGTGTTCTGCAGACTTGGGGGCAATGATTTACATATGCCTATAAACTTGTCTGCTAGTTTCTGCTTCAACATCTTCAACTGTTGAATCATCTTGCTCCGGGTTTCTTCTGTTGCAAAATTGTTTCCAGCCCAAAGAACCTAAGCAAAGCAGAAGATGAAATATCATCCATCCATGTTAATACAACAAAAAGATTGGAGAAGAGAGTGAAATTAATGGTGAAATTTTGACCTCACCTCGGCCATAATTGTAATTATTCTGCTAATGTAACCATCTTCAGGACCAGTAACCCTAGTCTCTGGCCTGAAAGTGAAACCAGGATGAGTCAAAAATTGAAGAAACATGTTCCTAATTGGTGAATGAGCCCAGGAAGTGTACTCACTTGTCAACCATGGAACAAAGCAGTCTGTGGGCAGCTTTGGCTTCATCAAAATTACATTTCAATGGCAAATGGAAGAGCCAAAGCTCTATATTCTGCATATCAATTCAACAAGTCTGAGATGCCTAACATCCAAAGTTCATGAATCGGTTTCCCAGTTTCCACATCCCGTGATGGCTAGCATACATACCTCGTACGAGTTAATTTCTTCACACAGGAAGAAACAGACTTTCCCATAAGCACAAACAGCAGCATCTTTAGCCATGAAGTGCTCTAGGCCACTTCCATCACTCTGCTGAAATACAGCTTCTAGACTAGACAGTCCATCTGCAAATGGCTTGCTGGCATTTCAAAACGTACGAACAAAACAAAATGAACAAAGACATACTATTTGAGCAAGCTACCTTGTAGATGCTGCTTAAAAGTTTCTCTACCAAACTCAGCAAATATACCAATTGCACAGGCAGCAATCTGCAGATGGAATTGAAAATATTCTGAGCATAAGTGGAAACGTAACCTTCATTTGTGTGTACGCAATAACTAAAGAAGCGAGTAAGCAGAAACCTGTCGAGTGTCTGGATTTGTGTCCTTGCAAGCTTTGAACAGGAATGGAATGATTACCGCATAGTGCCTTAAACCTTGTTCTCCGCATTGCTCTGCGATGTCACTAAAAATGCTCAACGCCATTCTTCTTTTTTCTAGTGTTGCACTCTTTGCCTGCAAAAACATACCTAAGAAACATTAGTCATATTCTGACAGGAGCGTTGCATAATCATAATATGATATGTTAAGTGAGTAGCAAAGAAGTAACATACCCACATATGTTTTACAAAGTAAATTTGAAGAACGAGATTCTGAGCAGAGAGCCTTTTTATCAAAAGTTGAAAGCAAATGCGAACCTGTTTCAAAATATTTATGAAAAACAAAAGAAGTTTCATACTAGTGACCATAAAATAAAATAGTAAAAAGATCAAAGGGAAGTAAAAAAACTTGCTTCTCTGCAAATATTTTCCTCATCCTGAATTTCTTCCTTGAGCAGCTCAGGCTTCTGAAAGATTAAGCTATTCTGTACTATATATTCTCTTCCTGCTTTTCGGTGGAAGCATGCTGAGAGAACCCTTGATAGGCTCTCAACAGTTTCAGTATCATCTGGTATCCAAGTATTAGCAATCTGAAATGCGACATCATATCAACATCACTAGTATTTCAGAAAATTAATTACTTTTAAAAATGAAAGACGAAGAACCTGAAAGCCTTGATTCAATGCCGACAAAATTTGCACTTGAGTTTTTATGCCTGATGCCTATGAGAAGCAATTTCATTTATACTATAAAGGAACAAACCAGTTTTATTTCCATAAATAAATTTCAGAATGAAGCATGAGATAGTTTACCTCTAAGGATTCTAGCAAAGCTGGGGTTATGGTCTTAGATAAAGCATCAATTGGAGAATCTAAAAAGCCCGGAATAAGAAGCTTGTTTTCCATAGCAATAGCAGCTGATTGCAACAGTAATGGCATAACTACAGAGTTTAAACATAGAAAGATTAGACCTTTTGTAAAGCTCATAATTTGTGATTAGGAAACACCAGAGGTTACCTGATATTGCAGCTATTCTAACTTGTTCATCGAATTTAAAATTGACAAGTGGAAGTACAGCATTTAAAACCTGCATTAGTTAATAAATCCACAGATTATATTCTTTTCCCTGAGACTCCATTCTATTGCTAAGAATATTGACAACCTCCTGAATCCACAAATGCAGTCCTCCTTTGATATGAGCAGCAAAGCAGCCTAACGTTTTACAAGCCAATAATATCTCCTTCAAGACAATGCTTCTTAGCTCATTCTCGCTATTCCTGCTCCAGAAGATGTGCATATTACCAAACGAATAAAGACAAAGTTTCCAGAACATAAGAAATTTTTTTGCTCATCCTCAAATATGTGTGAGCATTCAGAAATCGTTACACCATTGACATTCTTTCCATACATCACATAGTAAACACTTAAATTTAACATTAAACAAAAAGTTCCAACCGATCATCAGCCACTAGGGAATGGAGCTCAGCTGACTTTATCAGCTGTGGCATAGAAGCACTTAGGTAAGGACGAAAGTCCTCCCCTAAAGATGTGCATAATCGACCCCATGCCTGCAAAAATAGTACATACGTAAGAGTGTGGTGGTACAGGGCAGTCCAAAACCATATAAAATATTGTATTAACATACTTGGAGCAAATAACTTGTCACCTGACTACAATTATATTCTTGTAATGAGACAAGAACTTTAACAATCTTGCAAGACATAGCATAAGAGGGACCAATAAGACCTCATTAGCATGAATAACCAAAAGGATTAATTTAGCTTATTGGAAACACAAAGTTATATATACTCACCTCTTCAACATCAGCAGAGAATACACTTTTTCCCACAGCCACTGCAACCAAAGTGATGCACTCTAGGGTTTTGGCAACTAGCATGCAATTGGAATTTTCTTTTGCAGTTATTAATGTATATTTTAGGTAGGATAAAACCGTGGCATAGAATGGTTGAAAATCATCCTGAAAATTCACACGATCGATGAGATCAGTTACTGGCTAAGTTATAGTAGGACAAAACAATCCTTAATTGTGAAAGACGAGATCAAATTAAGTCCAGAAATAAAAAATGGAAGTTACCTTGGTTGAATCAGCTAATGAGGCTAAGGCTTTCAAAGCTGTTTCTTTCAAAACTGTCTTTTCATTCTGGACTAGAAACAAAGAAGTGTTTTAGCAATTCAAATCACAAATGACAACTTAAAAGGTTGCATGTCTAACTGATATGTGTGCATAAGCGTATTTTCATCAGTTTACTGTATCTATATGACTAATATGAGTGTTACATACCTGCAGGAATATAAACAATTTGCTAATTATTTCTTTCAGGTATGATTTCAATATATTTGAACAACAATTCTGGCTGAAACTTGTCAATGCTGATGCTGCATGTGTCTAAATAAAAAGGAATATAACAATATTAATTAATTAATTAACAATATAAAAAGGAATATTTTCTGTGAAGTGAAAGATACTATATGTCTCATAGAAGCTAAACAAACAAATGCATCCTGAAACTTATACTGCAAGTATACAAAAATGTATTTATTTGCAAATCAACACAGAGATTCCATGAGCATTTATACTTCAAGGGACATAATGTTCAAAATACAAATGTAGTCTGGTATTGCCGAAATCACAATTACTACCTGCACTCTGGGATTGCCGAAATCATTCATGGCATCTGATAAAGCAAGAATAACCAGTCGATGACATTGTTCTTGAAAAAAGGGACTTAAGGACTTTGAGAATTCGCGAATTGCATGGAGAGTTGCCAAGCGCACTCGAGGGTGCTCATCATGAACTAGTTCCATTATCTTTTCCAAAGAATGCTCCAGGTATTGTACTAACATCTGATTCAAAAAGCATATCAATAATGACGCATGAACCATGAACTTAACTAACAAGGGAATATAACTAAGTAATAACAATGTCACTCCTTTACCTTTGAACAGCCTGATGCAATTAGGCCCAAGGCAGTAACTGCAGCATAGCGCTTTTTCCAATCATCATCTTCAAAGAAACCTTTGAGCATATCACGAGAATTGGGCAAAATTACATCTCCCCCCAGTGCAATTGCCAGCCTGCTCAAAGCCTCCTCAGCATAACAGGATATACTCATTTTGCCTGCTGCTTCCATATCATCAGCATTTTCTTCCACCATCCAAGAAATATCATCCTTAACACACATCAGCATTCGAAGCAACTGTGCGAGCAACTCTTCAATTAGATTACTGGGCAGCTTCTGAATCATTTCATAACCTTCATCTCCTCCCTCAGCCACTGTGACCAAGAACTCTAATGCTAATTTCCTCGTTTTCTCTTCCAAACCGGTATCACTCACTATCTTAAGCATTGCCTCTACCATGGACTTAATATGAACCGCCAAGAACCATGGTTTTCCTCTGGCCAACACAACCATTTCATCAAGCACGCTACAAGCAAGATCTTGATCACACAAAACAACATCCCCCAATACGCTGATCATTCCGGTTAACAGACCATAATACTCATAATAATCATTGGGAATAGCTACATACACTATCAACTTCACTGCAGCACCAACGGTTGCGCTTCTGAGCCTGGTATCTCCAGAGCCCTGATCCATTAAGCGCTGAAACACTAAATTCAGAATATCGGCATAGTCATAAAAAAATCTACAATATTTTGGAATCAGTATGTTGAGCAAGATAACAGAGGCCGGATTTGTAGGAGTGAAGTCCGGAGAACATAGCCATTGGAACATTGATACGAGCAATTCGGGCCAGCCGGGCTTGGGAAAAAGCAGAGCGGCCATTTTGGAAACACAGGTGCAGTGAATTTTAAGGGCCTCCCAATCCTCTTCATCCCTGAGGAGCTGGATAAAGAAAGTCTTGAATTTTGTATGGAACATTGGGTGGACGAGGAGGAGCCAATTGTTGTCTAGAAATCGGGAGAAGAGGGTAGAGCAGCGAATTCTGATTTGGGGATTAGGGTTGGTGTTGATGGCGAAAGCGAGCTTGTTAGAAAGAGCATTGGGAAACTCCTTCATGGCGGCATTGAAGAGGGAATCGGTGGGGCGGCGGAGGGCTTCGTCGTCAGAGAAGAGATTATTGAGGAAGTGGAAGAAAGGGTTTGAGTCATCTTCGTCTAAGAGTGCTTTGATTTGGGAGTGAGAAGAAGATGGAGACGCCATGAAAAGAGAAGAAGTGAAGAACAATCACTGAATGATACACAGAAAGAAAAGAGACAGAATCTATCAACGGCCATTTTAACCGCCAAGAATTTTTTATTTTATTTTTTATTTTTTATTTTTTAAACCAATAAGTATATGATTTTTTTTAAAAATTTTTTTTTTTTTTATCAATGAACTTTCTTTCTATTTTTAAAATCTTTTTTTTCTTTAAGGAAAAATGATAGTTGTACTCTATTAATCATACTGATATTCTAGATTTAATTTATTAATTATTGCAATATACAAGTTTTTTTTTTTATGTAATTATGTGTAAAAATACTAAAATGGTAGTTTTAACCCACCACTAACCATTTTTGTTGTTATTAACAATACATTTTTAATTTATCATTTTGTATTAATTAACCGCTAAGGTTGACAGATTCATTTTTTTGCCAGCTAAAATTTAAAATTATTTTAATTTTCAAATTCACTAAATACTACAAAGTACTATTGTTTCCATCATTTTATTGCATTATTTATTTAGTTATAAGTTGTTTATACCATATTGGGCAATATTGTGCACTATTTATGTATTCCTTACAAAAATAATACGGAGTAATCTATATTTATAAATAAAATCAGTACTAATTATAAACTCATTATATAATGTTAAGACATTATTCTATGCATGAAGTACATATCATAACTAGTAGTATATTATTATATATTATGATAATGTGAACGCGACATACAAAAATCCTAATTTAATATATTAACTACATACTAAATAATAATATGCACTATTGAGTAATAGACTTGTATTTATTTTTGAAAGAAGTATACTAATTTTGAATATTCAAAGAGGTAATGAATGATCAATAAGAACACAGATAGGTCATCTTTTGAAGTCTGATTCATGTACAGGGTTTAGGGTATTCAATTCTACTAAGCATTGCATGCATGTTCTGATTGTTCTCCGGTCAGCTGTATTTCCAAGTAGGTGCGCAATGTGTTCTGCAGACCTGGAGGCAATGCTTTACAAATGGCTACAAATTTGTCTCCCAGTTTCTGACTGAACATCCTCAACTGTTCAGTCATCTTAATCTTGGTTTCTTCCGTGGCTATATTTCCTCCAAACCACAGAACCTAGGGAAAACCATGTTAATATATACACAACAAAAATAATGGAGAAGAGAGTGAAAGCAATGGTGAGATTTTGACCTCACCTCGGCCATAATTGTAATTATTCTGCTAATGTAACTATCTTCAGGGCCAGTAACCCTAGTCTCTGGCCTGAAAGTGAAACCAGGATGAGTCAAAAATTGAAGAAACATGTTCCTAATTGGTGAATGAGCCCAGGAAGTGTACTCACTTGTCGACCATGGAACAAAGCAGTCCATGGGCAGCTTTGGCTTCGTCGAAATTACATTTCAATGGCAAATGGAAGAGCCACAGATCTATATTCTGCATGCATTCAAAGTTGATTAATCGGTTTTTCCAGTTTTGACATCTCGTAATGGCTAGCTAGCTTGCTTACCTGGTACGAGTCAATTTCTTCACAAAAGAAGAAACAGAGTTTCCCATAAGCACAAACAGCAGCATCTTTTGCCATGGAGTGATCTAGGCCACCTTCACTAGGGTGCTGAAATATAGCTTCCAGACTAGAGAGTCCATCTGCAAGAGTAGTTGGAATGTTGCAGGTTCACAGCACAAAAACATATAAAAGAAACAAATGAACAGACATACTATTTGAGCTACCTTGAATATGCTCCTTAAACGCTTCTCTATCATCAAACTCAGCATATATACCAATTGCAGAGGCAGCGATCTGCAGATGGAAAGTAAGTGGAAACGTAACCTTTATTTGTAACTAAAGAAGCGTGTAAACAGAAACCTGTTGAATGTCTGGATTTGTATTATTGCAATCTTCGAAGAGTAATGGAATATATTCTGGATATAGCGTTAAACCATGTTCTCTGCATAGCTCTGCAATGTCACTAAAAATGTTCAAGGCCATTCTTCTTTCTTCAGGTGTAATATCCTTTTCCTGCAAAAACATGACTAAGAAACATTACTCAAATTCTCACAGGAATATGATATGATACTTGCAGCAAGGAAATTAAGAGTGAATTGCAAGTTGCAAGGATGTGACATACCCACATTCGTTCTACATAAAGAACTGTAGGGATGAGGTTTCGAGCATAGAGCCTTTTTAACAAAATTTGCACACAAATACGAATCTGTTTCAAAATATTTATGAAAAACAAAGAAATTTCATACTAGTGGCCAAAAAATAATTGCAGATAATTCAGCTCAAAAGGAAGTAAAACACTTGCTTCTCTGAAAAACTTTTGCTCCTCCTGAATTTCCTCTTTGACCACTTCAGGCTTCCTAACGTCTAATCTATACTTTGCCATATTTTCCCTTTCCTTTTTCCTGGTGAAGCATGCTGAGAGAACCTTCAATATGGTGTCAATAATTTCTTTCTGATCAGGTGCCCAAGTACTAGCAATCTGAAAAGGAATTTGAAAAATATAAGATGCACTAGTATAGTATTTCAAGAACATTAATTAATTAGTGTTTAAAATGAAGGAGAAAGAACCTGCCTGCATGGATTCATTCAATGCCACCAATGCTTGCACTTTAACTTTTATGGTTGGTGCCTATGAGAAGCAATTTGATGTATACTTTAAAGGAACAAACCAGTTTTATGTCTATTAATAAATTTCAGTTTCAGAAGCAAGCTTACCAATAAGGCTTCACCCAAAGCTGGGATTATCATCTTTGCTAAATCAATGATTGGAGAATCTAAAAATCGTGGAATAGGAAGCTCGTTTTCCACAGCATTAGCAGCTGATCGCAACAGCAATGGCATTACTACAATACCAATACAGTGTTTAAACATAGAATGATTAGATCTTATATAACTACAGAGTTTGAACACAGAATGATTAGACCTTATATAAATCTCATAATCGGTGATTAGGAGGACTTAGGAAACAACAAAGCTTACCTGATATTGCAGCTACTCTAACTTTTTCATCAAATTTAAAATTGACGAGTTCAATTACAACATATAAAACCTGCATTAGTCAATAAATTCACAGATTATTTTTGTTTCTCTGAGACTCCATTCTATAGCCAAGAATATTGACAACCTCTTCAATCCACAAATGCAGTCCTCCTTTGATATGAGCAGCAAAGCAGCTTATTATATTACAGGCCCACAACATCTCCTTCAAGATAATGCTTTTTTTCTTGAAATTCCTATCAGAAGATGTGTATATTACCAAAAGAATAAAGACAGTTTCCAGCCATAAAAGCATATGAAAAAGTTGGAAAAACATATTTCAACTCATGTTCTAAACCTTTTTTATACAGACAAATAGTAAACCTTACACACCATGTTCTAAACTAGGACATCCTTTCCACACATCACATGTAAAACATTTAAATTTAACATTAAGAAAAAGTTCCAACCCTAAATTATCCTTTAGGCGTTCTTCCTGTTCAGCTGACTTTATCAGTAGAGGCATAGAAGCATTCAGGTAAGGACGGAAGTCCTCCCCAAAAGATTTGCATATTCTCCCCCATGCCTGCGGACATAGTACATATGTAAGAGTGTGGTGGTTCAGTGCAGACCAAGACCAAATAAAATATTGCATAAGCATACTTGGAGCAAATAGCATATCACTTGACCATCCATATTATCACGTTTATGTATTGAGCGAAGAACGTTAACAATCTTGCAAGACATAACATTAGGGACAATAGGATCTCATTAGCATAGCATGAATAACCAAAAGGAATAATTTAGCTTACAGGAAACACAAATTTATATATAGTCAACCTTTTCAACATCAGTAGAGGATACAGCTTTTCCCACAGCCATTGCAACCGAAGTGATGCACTCTAGGGTTTTGGCAACTAGCATGAAATTGGAAGTTTCTTTTCTTAATATAACTTTTAGGTAGGGCATAACCATGGGATAGAATGGTCGAAAATCATCCTGCATATTCACACAATCCATGAGACTAGTTACTGTCTGCTAAGTTTTAGTAGGACACAACAATCCTTAATATTGTGAAAGATGAGATCAAATTAAGTCCTGAAATAAATTGTGGAAGTTACCTTGGTTGAATCAGCTAATGAGGATAACCCACTCAAAGCTGTTTCTTTCAATAATGTCTTCCCTGCCTGGACTAGAAAAAATGTGTTTTAACAATTCAAATTACAAATGGATGACAACTTAAAAAGCTGCATCTCTAACCAATATATGTGCATAAGCAATTGAATGCCACATACCTGCAGGAGCATAAGCAGTTTGCTAATAATTTCTTTCAGGTGTGGTTTCAATATATTTGAACAGCAATTCTTGCAGAAATTTGACATTGTCCATGCTGCATATGTCTAAATAAAAAAAGGAAGACAACAATATAAATTAATTATTACTTGCACAGGATTTAATAGGAACAAGTGGGGAAGCAAAGAAAAAGAAAGCTTATATTTGCAAATCAACACAGACTGAAATAGCAAATTTTCTGTGTTAGAAGCTAAACACACAAATGCATCCTGAAAACGCAAATCAACACAGAGAACCCATGAACCTTAATGCTTTAAAACAACAAATTTAGTGAGAGCGAAATCACAATTACCTGCACTCTGGGGTTGCCAAAATCATCCATGCCTTGTAATAAAGCAGGAATAACTTTTTCATGACACTGTTCTTGAAAATAGGGACTCAGGTACTTTGAGAATTCAGAAATTGCATAGATAGCTGCCCAGCGCACGCGAGGGTGCTTATCACGAACCAGTGCCATTTTTTTTTCCACAGATTCTTCCAGGTATTGCACTAACATCTGATTTAAAAAGCACACCAATAAATGAACCATGAACTTAACTAACAAGGGAATCTAATCTAAGTAATAAGAGGTTACCTCTGAGCACCCTGATGCAACTAAGCCGAGGGACACTACTGCAGCATAGCGCTTTTTCCAATCAGCATCTTTAAAGAAACCTGGGAGCAAATCAGGAGAATTGCGCACAACTACATCTCCACCCAGCACTATCGCCAGTCTGCTCAAAGCATCCTCAGCATAACAGCACATAGTCATTTTGCCTACATCCCTATCATAAACATCTGCTTCGTTCCAAGAAGCGTCGTCGTCATCATCCTCAACGCACATCAGCATTTGAAGCAACTGTGTGAGCAACTTTTCAATTACATTACCGGGCAGACTCTGAATCATTCCCTTACCTTCATCTCCTCCCTCACCCACTGCAATGAAGAAGTTAACTGCTAGTTGCCTCATATTTTCGTTCGAATTCGAATTAGTATGGCTGGCTATCTTAAGCATTGCCTCTGCCAATTTTGTCATATGAACAAGTGTGAAGAACCTTGGTTTTGCTTTGGCCAAGATAGTCATTGCATCAAGCGCCTTACATGCAAGATCATGATCATAAACAGCACCCCCCAATACGCTGATCATTCCGGGCAACAGACCATAATACTGGTTATCTTCACAGCCCTCATAATTTGAAGGAGTAGCTAAGTACAAAATAAACTTGGCTGCGGCACCAACAGTGGCGATTCTGGCTGTGTTATCTACACAGCCCTCATCCATTAACCGCTGAAACCCTAAACTTATAGGATCGGCATAGGGACTAAAAGTATTAGGGCATTCTGGAATTAGTTCGTACAGCAAAACAACAGTGGCCAATCTTGTAAGCGTTGAGTTCGGAGAAGATAACCATTCCAACATCAATACCAGCAATTCCGGCCAATCTTCCCTGGGAAGAAGCCGAGCGGCGATGCTTGAAACGCAGGTGCAGTGAATCTTGAGGATCTCCCATTCCTCCTCATCCTGGAGGAGCTGGAGAAAGAAGTCCTTGAGTCTTTGATTGATCATCTGGTGGAGGAAGGGCGATTTTACGGCAAGAAAACGGGAGAAGAGAGTAGAACAGCGCATTCTGGTTTGGGTATCAGGGCTAATGTTGATGGCTAGGGCGAGCTTGTTAGAAAGAGCATTCGGATACTCGTCCATGGCGGCTTCGTAGAGGGAATCGGCGGGGTCGCTGAGGGATTCGTCCTCTGAGAAGAGATAATCGACGAAGTCGAAGAATCCGTCTCGGTTATCTTCTCGCAATAGTTCTCTGATTTGGGTGAGAGTTGGATTCTGTTCAGAAGTAGACGGATCCATGAGAAAGAATTAGCAGAGGTTCTTGGAGCAATGGAGAAATGACACACAAAAAGGAGGAGAGATTGAAAGTGGGTTTTGGCGGGAGGTTATATATGTAAGCACATTTAAGCATGTTATATATGGCAATAAACATAAACCAACTAACCTTCACTCCAGCTTTATCTTCTTGATTGCTTGTGTCCTTTGTGTTAAACACGAGTCTAACTCACTTGTATCTTTTGTGTTGAACACGAGTCAAACTATTGACTGCTTGTGTCTTTCGTGTTGAACATTGGAATCACCATAAATAAGATAGTGGTTTTTTTCACTTCTCTCGATACTCTATAGATGATGGTGTATGAGTTGTGAAATGAGCGCTAGAAATACTAGGAGTCTATATATATATATACCTCCATCCCATTAATGTAGGAAACAAATTGCCTAATACTGATTAAAAACTACTCCATAATAATTAGTCAGGTTAAATAATTTGAACCACATAAATACTTAATATTATTATTTATAATAATAATAATCCTAATAATAATAATACTCTTAGTCTCCAATCGGAGATGAAGAGAACAGGGTGACTTCTTCTGTTTTTTTTTTTAAAATTAATTTTAATCTATTTAAAATTATTAAAATATATTTATAAAATGATATTTAAAAAAAATTATGGGGATCAGATAGTAAAGGATTTTATTGACAAATTGAAAAAATTACACAAAATTTGTTAATTTAGAGATCTAATTGCATATTTGTTTTCAAATTTAATGATCCAATAGCATTATCGTGTGTAATTCAATGTCTTATTTGACGAGTACTTCTTTATTTTTTTAACTTTTCAAATTTACTATTCTTTATTTAACTTTTTAAATTTAGTTAATTTTCTTTTGTACGATTTATTTATTATTATTATTTTAAATAACCACAACATTTGGTTATTTAAATAACTTTACAAAGTGAATTTTGTTACCAGGTTTGGGCCTTTTATGTTAGCTAGAAATACTCATGTGTAAAGGTTTTCGAAGGGGTCACCTTTGGGCCCATGTACTTAACATTTGATTTTGGATGGAATGAATGGTTGTTTTTTTTTTTTTTTTGAAAAAAAAGTTAGTATAATATGATTATTTTACTTAAAGATCACGTCTTGCTAACGCCCCAGTTTTTTTTTTTTTTTTGGCAGGCTATTATATTACTTTAGAGGAGTGAAAGTTTTGATGGTTGTGAGAAAAAAAAAAGGGAGTAAAGGCAAAATTTACTGATTTGATCTAACTGTTTATCATGTACAAGGTATACTAGGCAAGTGTTTTCTCTGCTATACATCCATACAACTATACAAGAATCCTATGACAAGATGCCCTGCAACATGCCCTGCATATATGGAGGTAATGTTCCATTTATGTCCACAAAGTTAGCCTCTGTTATTTTCTTACCCAACATCTTCAGCTGTAGAATCATCTTGTCCAGGATTTCTGGTGTTGCTAAATGTTTCCCAGCCCACACAATCTCAGTCAAAACTACAATGATTCTGGAAATGTAACCATCACAAGGACCAGTAATCTTAGTCTCTGGCCTGAAGAAAATAATGAAACAAATCATTAGCATTAGCCAAAATTGATGAATCAACCCAAACCCAAACAGTACTACTCACTGGTCAATCATGGAACAAAGCAGACTGTGGGCAGCTTTGGCTTCATCCAAATTACATCTTAATGGCAAATTCAGTAGCCAAAGCCATATATGCTGCATAGTGCATAAACAAGCATTAGCACTGTACTACATGGATGGAAAATCAAGAATGGAAAAAAGAGTACCATGTATATGCTAGCGTCTTCAGTAAACAAGGAACATAGTTTCCCATAAGCGGAAACAGCAGCTTCTTTGGCCATGAGGGGTTCTAGGGTTAAGTTACCAGTCTGAGAAATTATAGCTATCAGACTCATGACTGCATCTGCAGAAACAGACTAAGGAGTTTATTATAGATTCCAGTTCCCAGTAGAAATGAACGAATCGAGGCTACCTTGGAGATGCGGCTTAAACACTTCTCCACCAAACTCCGCACAAATGGCAATTGCACACGCAGCTATCTGCACAAGGAGAAACTTAACGACCTGTCATTTGTATGTGATAACTACAGAAGCGAGTAAGCACAAACCTCTTCCTGGGCTGGATTTGTAGTCTCGCGGCTCTTGCAGGTTTTGAGCAGGAATGGAATGCACATGTCATAGTGTCTGAAAGTTTCTTCTCCGCAGTTCTCAGCAATGTCATGAAAAACACTCAAGCCTAATCTTCTTTCTTTCCTTGCTTTATTATTTTTCTGCAAAAATACACAAAAGAAGCAACATTGCTCATATCCTCGGAGGAATAAAATTAAGTGAATATGCTATGTAGAGAAGTCACATACCCAAAGATGATTTACAAAGGGCAATAGTTCATCCAAGAAAGGCAAGAATGAGGCCTTGAGCCTTTCCGTCAGAGTTCCCAAGCAAATGTGAACCTGATGCAGAATATATAAGAAAACCAACACGAATTTCATACTACTGTTCGATATTTCAATCAGCTTAAAAGGAAGTAACACACTTGTCTGTAAATATTATCCTCATCCTGAACTTCCTCGTCCAGCAGTTCTGCCGTCCTCAAGTTTTTGCTACTGCTTAGTCTCAATTCTCTTACTATTTTCTTGTTTATGCATGCAAAGAGGAGCTTCGATATGCCTTTGACAAATAGTGTTGCCATATCTTTATGTATACAAGTGTGAGGAATCTGGGAATGAAAGAAACGTGACATTAGTATGCATTTTAAGAACACTAAATCACATTCAGAATGAAAGTAAAAGAAGAACCTGAATGCATTGATTCAATGCCTCCAATATTTTCACCCGAAACTTTATGCTTGGTTCCTACAAGAACAGTGCAAGTGGTAACACTAACAGCAGATTTGGCATCTCTAAAGTGATTTCAGAAGCAAGGTGAGGTAGTTTACCTGTAAGGCTTCAATCAAAGCTGACATTATGGTTTCAGATATGGTAATAATCGGAGAATCAGAAAAATCTGGAATAGGAAGCTGGCTTTCCACAGCAATAGCAACTGATTGCAACAGTAATGGCATAGCTACAGAATGTATAGTAGAATGATTAATGTAAAGCTCACAATCCATGATAAGGAGACACCGAAAGAAAGGTTACCTGTTGCTGCAGCTATTCTAACTCGTTCATCGAGTTTAAAATTGACAAGTGGAAGAACAGCATCTACAACCTGCATTAATCATTAAATTCACAGATTACTTTGTTTCTCCGATGCTCCATTCTATTGTTAAGGATCTTGACAAACCTCCTTAATCCACATATGCAGTCCTCCCTTGATATGAGCAGCAAAACAGCCTATTGTATTACAAGCCAAGGACTTCTCCTTCAAGATAATACTTCTTCGCATATCATCACTACCAACATCATCTGTCAGGTAATCTGTCTGTTTAGCAGACTGAATCAGCTGAGGCACGGAATCACTCAGGTAAGCAAGAAAGTCCACCCCTAAACATCGGCAGACACCACCCCATGCCTGCACAGATATAAAAATGTGTTCGTTTAGTATAGTCCAAAACCATAGAAAAAATGAATGAAATGTCACAACATACTTGTAGCAAATCACTCCTCACTGTGCCATCTTTTCTAGAGTAATTAGATTCTTGTAACAAGATGAGATCTTCAACAACCTTGCAAGACACAACAACATAAGGCATCATTAGAATTAATAACAAACCAAAAAGGATTAATTCAGCTTATTGGACAAAACAACAACAAAGTCATACTCACATCTTCGACATCAGCATAGAACATACTTTTCCCCACTGCCACCGCAATCACAGCAATGCACTTCAGGGAGTTGGCTACATGCAAGTAATCAGAATTCGCTTTTGCAGTTACTACCGCAAATTTTAGGTAGGGCATTACAATGCCATAGAATGGTCGAAACTCATCCTGCACGTTTACTCAAGGGACAAAGTCACTAGCAAAACTGAAAGATGGATCAGATTAAGTCCTGAAATAAATTGTGGGAGATACCATGGCTGATCCAGCTAATGAGCCTAAGGCTCCCAAAGCTGCGTCTTCCAACATTATCTCTCTTTGCTGGATTACAGAAACAAATATAATAAATTAGGAGTGCATAAGATCATTGCTTCTCCCAAAGCTGTTTTACCTAATCAAATTACAAAATTATGATACCTGCAAGAGCATAAGCAGTTTGTTTACTATTTCTTTCATGTACAGTTTTAAGATATCTGAACGACAATTCCGGCTGAAAAGCATCAATGCTGTTGCTCCGTGTGTCTAAATTTAAACAAGTATAAACCGTTGAGTATCCTCAAAACAAAAATGGCCAACCTAACTACTATTAACTGTAACAATTGCAGTTACCTGCAGTCTGGTGTGCTCGATATCACCAATGGCTTGCAACAAGGCAGGAATGATCTGATGATGATATTGTTCTTGCAAATGGGGACATAAGTAGATTGAGAATTCGCCAATGGTATGGATAGCTGCCCAGCGCACGCGAGGGTGAAGATCAGTAACTAGTTCCATTATCGTTTCCATCGAAACATCCAGGTATTGTATTAACGTCTGAAACAAACAAATTGGAGGAGCATTATTAGGCCAAGGGAATCTAAGACAAAAATTGTCACTCCTCTATTTAACTACCTTTGAGCAACCAGGTGTAATTAGGCCAACAGCAGTAACTGCAGCATATCTCTTTCTCCAGTCATCATCTTTAATGTATTCTCCCAGCAAATCAGGAGGATTGCCCACAATTGTTTCTCCCCTGAGTGCAATTGCCAGCCTTTTCCAAGCATCCTCTGCATCACCGGCTAAACTTAGTTTCCCCACTTCTGTGTCATCGTCATCTGCGTATTCCCATGATTCTTTATCATCAACACGCACCAGCAATATGAGGAGCTGTGTGAGAATCTCTTCAATTACGTCACCGGGCAGATTCTGAATCATCCCACAACCCTCTTTTTTATCCTCCGCCATTACCACCAAGAACTGTATGGCTAGTTGCCTGGTCTTGGGCTTCATAAGCTCTACACTGATGATCTCAAGCATGAATTGCACCAAGGACTTAAATTCAGCTACAAAGAACCCGGGTTTTCGTGTGGCTAACGCAATTATTTCTTCAAGAATGTCGGATGTGAGGTAGCCGCGAAAAACGCTGTCCATTAAAACGCTGATCATTTCCGGCAAAAGGTCGTAATAATTGGAGGGTGTAGGCAAGTGCAAAACCATCTTCACGGCCGCCCCGTGGGTTGCGGCTCTCACTCTTTCGTCGTTTCCCTGACTCATTAACTGCTGAAACGCCACGCACAAAAGATTAACAGAGGGGGCGAAAACCTCGCGGCATTTGGGGATCAGTTCCCGGAGCAAGATAACGGCGGCCAATTTTCTTGGCGCGGAAGAAGAAGACAAAGATTCGAATAAAAAAGACAAGAATTCGGGCCATTCATTCTTGGGGAGAAGAATAGCTCCGATTCTTGAAACGCAGGCGCAGTGAATCTCGAGGGCGGGCCGGTTAGTTTCGTTGTGGAGGAGCTTGAGATAGACGGCCTTGATTTCGGCTTGAGGAATGGGGGGGATGGTGGGCCAGGTGGTGGCGAGAAAACGGGCGAGAAGGGTGGAGCAGCGGATTCTGGTTAGGGGGAGACGGCTCGTGTCTAGGATTTTAGCGAACCTGCGACACACAGAGCCTGGAAACTGGTTCACGGCGTCTTTGAAGAAGGAGAGGGCGGGGTCGACGACGGCTTTGTCCTGGGAGAAGAGGTTGTTGATGAGGTCGTAGCAAGGGGTTGGGTCGTCTTCTTCAAAGAGGTTTCTCGTCCTGGATGTAGACGCCATGAAAATGAAAGCTCAAGAACTCGAGATGAACTCCAAGAGAAGTTCTGCAGGCTCCAATGTGTGACTTATGAGACGAAATGAAAGCCTCAATTCATAATGGTGAGAATATATAGGCCTCTGTCTACTTCATGTTTACTTCAATTTTCTGTTATTTTTTTAAATGCTTACACTATTTTAGTATCCGCGAGTGCCTGAATTCACAGTTAACTTCATCAAATAATCAAAATCCCTAATCATATCTCTCAATTCGGACGATCCGATTCATTAATCTTCTGAACAATATAATATAATGAATATGTTGAAGGCTTTGAAACAATCATCAATTCAACCAAAGTCTGCTTATAATCCGAGATCAAATAGTTCAACATACTGATAGCATCTATAGGAAAACTTAAAAAGCTAAATACCTGGACATTTGATAGTCTACATAAAGCAAGCATCATCTGTAGGCTGTAGCAGTGCCTAAACCTTCAAACACTTGGTCATAGAGCTTCTTCTCGCCGGCGAAGAGTTAGAGTACCCTACCGCACAATTTTGCGGCCGCCGGATCTTCATTACTCCACTCTCTGGATATCTCCGATGCTCGATGGGAAGCTTCAATTCTCTCTCCCCAGCTTCCGTAAGCTCGCATCCACCGAAGACCTCCGTACACCTCAATACACTCCTGCAGATGTTCTGGAGCTTCCGCTCCGGCGACATGAGGTCCATTTCTTTCTTTTTCGTCTCGGAGCATTTTTCTCAGGATTTCAATACAATTTAGGCGCTAAACGTATACTACTATTCTCATAACTTATTTTTAAATTTCCATTTTTTATTTTTTAACTTTTCAAATTTACTACCTAGTATACTTTATTTAATTTTTTTAAAATTTACTTATGGAGTTTTTTTTTTTTTTTTTTCCTTTTTACGATTTTTTAAAAATAATCTTAACATACCTTTACAAAAAGTATATATTGTCCAAAAGGAGCGCCCAAGTGAGTGGAGTAGTTAATTTACTTGTAAAATCCTTTACTGCATGAAAGGAATAACCAAGTGATAAAACGATTGGTTGGAAGGGATAAAATAACTACCTTCATTGAAGAATGATATTATCAGCCTTAGAGTTATTTCACTGTTTTTAAGTAATTTTTGTAAGTGCGATTAGGACTCAATGGATAAAATCATCAAAGTTAAATGCCTAATTAGGGCAGCATTATCAGTGAATATTGCAAGGGTTCATGTCAGTAAATGGCCATGTTGGCAGGAGTGAGAAGAAGTGAGAGAAGGGTAGAGAAGCAACTGCAAGCAAAGGTCCATAGTACAGTAATGTGTCTGACATTTTTTTTTTAACAAAGCTGCTGTGCGCTTGAAGCGCACAGCAGGCGCCCATGCGGGCGCGTGCACTCGCGTCAGGCGCGCCTGACACATTTATTTTTTAATTTTTTTTTATATCTAATTTATTTATTTATTTTATTCATCTCCCCTCATCTTCTCTTTCCTAATCACACTTACAAAAACTCCTCAATTAACGCGAAAAAACCCCATTGATAAGGATCCTCTTAAGCACAAAGTAAAACAATCATTTACAATTAAAGAATTTCAATATATTTACATTATTTATAACACTCCAAAAAAAAAAAAAAGAAAAAAGGACGGAAGTGGGAACTAAAGACAAGCTAAAAAACAACTTTAATTTACAATTTTGTATTTTGCTTAATTTAAAGGAAATCAAATCCTATTCAAACCGGTCTACATTTATAGATGGTTGATGAATGAGTATTACTTTGCAATTATTATAAGCAAATTGCAAAGTATCCCCATATCAATACATTGGTTCAAGAAGATGTTTCAGTTGAAAGGAGGCCCGGCAAAACAAAGGGATATGAAAAAAATAAGGGAGGAGGATCGAAAATGCTCTCTAATTACATTAAAATGTGAAACTAAATCATTAAACTTTAAAAGGTTCTAATGAGATTCTTCAAAAAAATAAAAATAAAGTAATTAGTCCATTTTATCAATTTTTGTTTGTTATTTACCCGTAAATGCCATGTCATATTTTGATATTACTATTTTGAATTATATATTTTTTCTTTTTCAATTTCATTTTCATTATTAAAAAACATTGAGATAATGGCAATTAGTCCCTAAACTAAGAAATTCTCTAATTGTAAAAGGTGAAGTGTAAAACTATCTTTATATTGTCAATTCTGTACCAGTGTAAACTAAGAAATTCTCTAATTGAACATTTCATCTCTTCCCTTTCAAGTAATTTAGCCAATACTTTTTTAAATTTGTGCAATTAGCTTCTTTTGCAAGTAAATTATTCAAGGTAATATCAGGTAAAATATTTTTTTTAAAAAATAATTTAAAAAAAAACAGATTGCATATCATTTTAAAATATTTGTGGAAGCCAAATGGGTAACTTACAAAATGGTGCAAATTGCAATATTTATTTATTTATTTATTTATTTTTAAAGTTTGAGATTTTCATTGAAGATTTTTAGAGTTTAAGAATCTAATTACACAATTTAGCATAGTTAGAGAGCATATTAGACGGTGAAACCCAACTAAGAAATTAAAGATGAAGAATTGAAAGAAAGAAGTTTGTAGTGTGGGAGTGTATAGAATTGAATTGAAGTTTAATCTTAGCTTCATTCTTCTGATCTGAGAGGCGTAGTAGCTGGGAAATAATGAGAAGAAGGGAGATTTAAGAAGGCGGAGAATTGAATGGAATTGCAAGTGTCTGTGTCTGTGTGAGAGCTGCTGAGTGAAGAAGACGAAGAAGAAGAAGCAGAAGTCTGAGACAAAAGCTCATCTAAGAGATCAGATCCCAAGTCTTCAAACACAAACACTACATTATTATTCCCTTCACCACAAGATTGCTTATTATTAACTACTGACGATCCTTTGCTTTTACCTTTCCCACATCTCTTCTTGTGCTTCTCCTTCAACGCCTCCGCCGGAGACGACGGCCCTTCGCCGCCGCAGAACAGCTTGAGTTCTCGAATTGAGGCGCGGACTCTCTCCACCGGAAAATTGAGGCAAGATGTGGGCCCACGCATCAACAGCGCCGCCTGATCGTAAGCCAAAGCCGCCTCCTCCGCACTGCTAAACGTTCCCAGCCAAACCCTAGCTCCGTTCCTCGTCGTGTCCCTTATCTCCGCCGCGTATTTCCCCCATGGCCGCTTCCGAACCCCTATGTAGTGCTTCTCCTTATCATCATCAGAACAAAAGGGCTTAAAAGTCTCTGGTTCTTGTTTCATTATATTCCTCTATGAATTTTTGTGTTCTCAAAAAACAAAAAGAAAACGAGGAATCGCTATATAAATATATTGTAGCTGCTACGAATGATTACCATGGATCGATCTATCACTTCTGGGTAGAAAATAGAAATATCTATCTTTTGCATTATAGTTTTGTGGGTAGAATTAGAAATCAGGAATAGAGGATTAAATAGGTGGACAAGTGGGAAGATGGGGTTGACAGCTAAGATGGATGCGATGAGATCATGGAAGATTTAGTCTGACGTTGTTGCCTATTGGACGCTGGTCGATTGGAAAGGTTAAGGAAATCCCACCACTCAATTTATGCACACTTGCATTTTTAAAAAGCCTCTACCTTTTTCATTTCATTTCATGTCAACTAAAGATACAACACTATACTATACAATAGGTGGATATATAGATTCTAAGGAGTATTAAAGACTTGTAAATAAT
The DNA here is from genome assembly GCA_003576665.1 of Ipomoea trifida. Lineage (NCBI taxonomy): Eukaryota > Viridiplantae > Streptophyta > Magnoliopsida > Solanales > Convolvulaceae > Ipomoea > Ipomoea trifida. The sequence continues at coordinate 23,250,864 of CP025648.1, read as the reverse complement.
GGAGATAATTGTTACGATGGACCGCTATCTAATAAAAGCATGTTAGTATCAAACTTTTATCACTAGCTACACAAAAAGTTATATAACTAGTAGTGAACGTATAACTTGACGGAGAGTCAAACTTGTAACTTGTGGTTATTAAGTTAGTATCTTGACCAACTTAATTAGGGTTACCCTCGGAATCACTATATATATTATTACATGTATAAATGGTATATTAATACACAAGGTAGAAGAGACCCCAATACAACTAAAGTTGTGAAAGGAGAAGTCCGGGAATATATATAAAGAGTTAATTCCAGCAATGGTCCCTCGACTATGTTGATTTTCCAAAATTGATCACTGTCTTTTAATTTGGACAAAAAAGACACTTAACTATTGAATTTGTTCCGACATTAGTCCTTCCGTTTATCATCCGTTAGTGAGGTGTTATATGTGGGGGTAAATGGGTCTTTTCATTATATTTCATCTTCTTCCTCCTAGCTTTTCCCAAGGAGTAAACTACCAAACCCCAATAACTTTCCCAGCAGCAAATTTATTCAAATAACTTCACAAAACACAAATCAACAACCAAAATGTATGAATTAATTTCTATGAAACATTGACACTGGTCGGCGGTGGAGACGTGCGACGGCGACGGTGGAGACGCGCGACGGTGGCGGTGGAGATGTGAGACGGCGGCGGTTGCGTGACCGGCAGACAAGCAGATTCTCGGCAGGCGATGGTGGTGGCGTGAAGTCTGTAGCAAACGAGCATGAGACAGCGGTGGCATGACGTCTGTAGCAGACGAGTTTGCGACGGCGGTGACTTGAGATTTGGAGTGCGACGGCGGTGACTTGAGATCGCGACGGCGGTGGCGTGTTTATTGCCTTCTCACACTCGAATGAAATTTGTAAATCCCCAATTCTGCAATATTATTTCCTAAACCCTAATTGGTGGCTCAAAAGCATTGGGCTTGGAGTACGGATTGCATATCACGACACTCCGGCCGAGCATCCACGCGAGGAGGGCGAACCTGACGGTGAAATTCCAGGATATGTATGGGTTCAAGGTGGAGGGGAATGTGGATGATGCGAATGTGCTGAATGAGGTTAGGGAAAAGGTGAGGCAGCAGGGGCGAGCACGGTGGTCCCTGGAGGCCAACAAGGGTTTAAATGCTTCTTTTTGGATTATGTTTTGTTGATTGGTTCGGTGGTAGTAGTTGAGGAAGGCAAAAAATGAAAAGTCTCATTTACCCCCACATATAACACCTCACTGACGGATCATAAACGGAAGGACTAATGTCGGAACAAATTCAATAGTTAAGTGTCTTTTTCGTCCAAATTAAAAGACAAGGACCAATTTTGGAAAATCAACATAGTCGGGGGACCATTGCTGGAATTAACTCTATATATAAATACTCTCAATACTACCTTGTAAGTTGACAAATCTCGGGAACGACATACAACTTATCGTAAAAGTTCAAAACTCTTAGAAAGCAAAACTTTGGTTGGAACATTAACTAGCTAGTAGTAAAAATGTAAATTTTCTCTGGGATATTGGTCTAGCTAGTGAATGAGAAGTCTCGAATAGGGTGGAATTTGGTCCCGGCGCGCACTAGTGGTTTGGATTTGAGATGAGCTCCTTAATTGTGAACAAAAGTGCATGTATTGTTTAGTGTTAATAAGTCTCGAAGTTAGGTTGACTTGATTTACCTATATATAATCGGACAAAGATAAAAAACTTGTATTAAACTTTAATTTATTTCCTTATATAATAACCAAAAACATATTTTCTTATAGTTGTATTTTAATGAACGGTCATGTTTTGATGATAGGATGTTAAATTTGGGATAAATGCTTCTGTCAATCAAACATGAATTGCAGAAATAGCCTTGGAACGAATTTGCTTTCCAACTATTTTGTTGTATTGTATTGTTTTTTGTATTTTTAATAAAATGAAAAATATAATAACACTAAGTACTACAAGACCTGGTACTTACGCGCAAGAAGAAATTTTCAAGATGCACGTGTTTCTTAAATCTGTCATTAGCTAGCATGCATATCTAAGGATTTTACTTGTGTTAATCTGAAGCTGTGTCCTTATCGATGGACGAATTTTTCTATATATATGTATATGTGAGAACAAAGAAAATTGAGAATTTTTATATATTAAACTTCGAACTTTTAGTTACATGGAATATCAATATAGTGTGGGTATAAAATTTTGGTGTAGTCTCCTGATTCTCCAATTGATGTCTTGAATGTGCCTCTGAATTTTGAGTGACTTGATCTTCAAAAAAGAACTTATATGTTTATTATTTTGAAGGGCCTCCGAATTCAAATGGTTTGATATTCAATAAGAGGTTGGATCTGTTCTTCTTGATGGTCTCCGGATTCAAATAGTTTGATATTCAATAAGAGGTTTGGATCAACATGATATGGGGCTTTTATTCTCAAGAATAAGCTTCAAAGCTTTCTAGTATGTTTCTCAAGTATTTATATAATTTTTCCAGAGTGTTTACATAGAAAATAGAGCTCCTTATAGCGGTAGGATAAGAATTTTAATAGGTTCAAACTCTTGCAATATTATCTAATTAAACAAATTATATAATATCAATATTATTCAAAATATATTCAAATATATTAATATTAAAAATAATTAATTAAAATTATCAAATTTTCTATTTCAACATTATATATATATATATATATATATATATATATATATATATATATATATATATATATATATATATATATATATATAACTGCAGGCATGTAAGCTCTGTAATTTGATGAAATTGACGATTGGGACATTGTGTTTATCCTTCAGTTATTTCGTCATTTGAGATTGAAAAGTATTATTGTTAAATATCATTATATAATTATAAAACATATAGTTAAATCTTGATAATGCTGGCTGTCTTGAAGAAAGTCAGGATCTCCCCCAATAGAGTGGGGGAACTAACCATGACCGTATTGGATGGGCACTATATAATATTTAATGAACATATTTAACTATAATTGTTTTAAATAGAGTAATTAATTCCCTGCTTCCTTTTTCAATTAAAATTACAACTTAAAATTGATGGGCCCTCACTGTTCCTACTCTGAAGATCGATGGAGAGTATAAATCGAAAGATGTATCTCAACGAGCCAACTAAAGCAAGGGAGAATAGAGAAAGATAACATAGAAGAAGGAAGTAACAAGCTAAGGTTGAAGAGTTAAGTGATTATTTGTTTATCATTTTTTTTTTAAATTTTGTGTAATCTTATCTTGTTGAATACTGATGCTGATAAGTATGTATTTGATATGTTTTGGTTTTCTTGTTGATAATGATATAAGTTGTACTAACAAATTAAATTAAAGTGTATTTTGATGAAGGATTTACCTTTAATTTATTGTTCGATGTGTGAAAATTTATTATGTGTTGAATTTTTAGGTAGGTTTGTCAAACTCATAGGATATATTGCTAACAATAGTAATAAAAGAAAAGTAAAAATTCTTCAAAATCTTATTTCAATTTAAATTTTTTAGCCACTAACTGAATATAGGTTTTTACATAATCAAAAGGAGAGAAATGTTAGAAATAATTGTATAAATAGATTTTGATGACACAAGTGTAAAAATAGGATTAAGATTAAACTCCAAAATTCTATTGTTTGTAAACTTAGTATTTTTCAAAATTCAAGATACTGTTGAAAATTTTTCAAAGTGTAAAAAACAATATGACTAGGATAGCTTCGACGTAGTACAAATTTAGTAATGACATAATGGTGACTTCATCAAGCAACAAGGGCGTATAGCAGCAAGAGTTACACAACATCAAAACTTTTAGAATGATGCAATTTCTGATATCATGAACAGTAAGGTACTAAAAAGCAACATACAACTTGCATAAATCAGAATGAGTTTGAAGGCAACATGACCTTATAAGCAACTAAGCATTAAGAGTTTGCATATAGTAAGTGCCTAGACAACAATATGAGATTAATTAGTAACATAGGATGATTACGTCAGCAAGTAGTAAGATTCTTAAGACAATAAGACTTCTAAGAAAGCAAGACCATTAAAGGAGCTGTAAAACTTCATGGTAGTAAGACTATTGAAGCAATAGAAGCCTTCATCATACAGTGATTAAGGGTTTCTGTAATAGTAAAACACTGCCAATAGTTAGGGTTGTAAGCAATATAAGTTTACATTGAGTAGTAAGAGTTAGTAGCAACAAGCTAAGTCTTCTTAATAAGGCTTATAAGTCCTCAAAGTGAGGGGGCTTCTTGTGCGCAGTGACCAAAGATCTAATTTCTGTGTTCAGTTGAGTAGTGAGGGGGCTTCTTGTGCGCAGTGACCAAAGATCTAATTTCTGTGTTCAGTTGAGTTATCGTGGTTTACATCCTCGCAGATACCACTCTGTTACAATGTAGTATCTACTTTCTAGAGTCAACAGTTGCCTCCACTGAGGCTCGAACCCACTCTCATCATACATGTCTCTCATCATCCATGTGGGAGTGTTAATCGAGACATCAGGTGCCACTAGACCACAAGGTCTTTGGCATTATTATTTCGTTATGGAGTAATTTTTTAGAATAAATTTATATGAACAAACTATTTAACTAACTGCCTGCCCATCCTGGGCAGTTAATTGCATTTATATGCTGTTTATATTAAATTCTTGAGAAAATAATTGTAAGGAATGCGTTTTATGTGAATAAATTTTTTGGTTAAAATTAATTAACATGTTTGATTCGTTTATTTATTTTAAATATCAAATATATTCCTATTATATACAAAAAAAAAAAAATTTAAAAAAAGCATAGCAAATAATAGAGGTTGTAATAAAATACTTGTAAATTAACAAATCATATACCAATATAAAATAGTTAGTAGTTATGTAAAAAAAATCACTAGATCATCAAATTATACACACACAGGGTCCCCTTCATCAGAACTGGACCTCGTTGCGAGGTCTAGATCTGGACATTCGCTTTGGTTGTTCATCAACAAAAATAGCTATCAGTCATTAAGTCGACGGTTAGTGGTTGTTTTTAAAAATAAATTTCAAATTTTCAAAATAGAAAAAAAAAATAAATTTCAAAACTTCAAATTAGATTAAATAGCATCTAAAATTGCATTAAGCAGAATTATTAATTATACTGCGTGGTATAATGGGTACTGTGTGAAGAATTTAATAGCAAAAGTCGGTCTTGGGTCCCACTTGGGGGGTTTTGTCTTTTTCCGTCGGCGGAGGCCCCACACGGCCACATGGCCACATCCACGAGGATTAACTTTTCTCGAATTCCATAAATGGGTTATGACATCAACATTACCACATTTCCTAGTATAATTCAATAGGTTTTCCTATCCTTTTCAATTCCTTGGGTCCTGTACTAGATTTCATATATTTTATCTTCCTTATATTTTTTAATTTCCCCAAATAATGGCACGGAACACCTAATACTTTCCATTTTAATTAATATAAATGATGTGGAATGGTGAATAAAAAATATTTTGGTAAAATAAATTATGTTTCAACGATACAAAATACCTAAAGAAATTTATTAGAATTAAAGTTATTCAATATATTCATGTATCTATACCTTGAACAAACACTACACTTTAATTAATATGAAGGGATAGATTAAATAATAAAAGCATCATGATAATGAAGGATGTATTAGTGAAGAAATATAAACTCCTTAGTTAAATAATTGAGTAATATTAAGTTAATCAATAAACTTAGGAGACAAGGGGCATATGAAAATTTGAGCTTATCTGACTCATTGATGAATTGACAAATTGACAGATAAATAAAACAATAACAACAACAAACTTTCTAACGTTAGGCTGTCATGTAATATAATTATATATGTCATATTATATTAAAAAAATGAAGAACGCATATACTCTGTAATTAAATTATAAGAGACAAAACGATAACTAATTCGTAGATATATAAGTTCAAGATCAACGCCAAGATCTGATCTAACTCAATTTTTTTTTTAAAGAAGATCTATACTCGTTATATGTTTTAAGGTTTCTATAGATCTAACTCAAAAAAGATTAGGCTAAATCTATACTTTTTAAGGTTTGCCACTCTAATGAAACTTATTGGACTATTATTTTCAATCAAAGAAAAACAACCCACAAATATTGCCTCAAACTAGCTAGCTAGGATTACCTAGTATAGAAGCTTCATCAAATTAAACCCACAAAGATTGAGTTGGCAATTGCTGTTTTTTAATTACCTGGCCTGCTGGCTGAAGTGGATATAATAATTGCTCTTCTCAGCTGATAAACCACGAACCATTATATTGGGAATATATAGAGCTAATCAGCCAAGAATAATCTAAATGGAGAGAATGTTTTGAGAAGGTAAAGAAGAAGAATGTGTAGAAGGAATATAATGAAGATGCATTGAGAGTAGGAAGAAGCTAAGAGGAAAAGGAGAGATGAAGCCAAAGAGGCTAATCTGATGAACCTTAGATTGGATATGATCATCAACCGTGATGCATACTATATGATTATATATATATCACATTTAGAGATTATCTCCTTTTGATGGACTGGACAGGTGTTATTATCTACTTTGAGCAAACCACTATAATGACAATCCGATAGATCCCATTTTTTTAATACTACTCTAATCAAGACCGTACCATTTGATATGCATGACTATTTAATTAATACAATTTTTTTTAGTACTTAAAGATTTTTAAAATTTTATAGTGTTGATTTCAAGACCGTGAGAAAGTCTAGAAAGAGACAAGAGATGAGTTGAATAGACTTTTTTGGTTTCTTGAAAATAATGTTAGTGAGCTGAAGAGGTTTAAAACTTTTTAAAAGATAAATTTAACTAAAAGCTTAAAGTGCACAGTGGTGGAAGACTTTTAGTAAACGGCCTTAAATGATTTTGTAGTATTCTGACCGAAAGTGTTAACGTGTGTGATTAAGCTCAAACAAGATAAGTAAGTATGAAAATAAACAGTAGAGAGATTGATGAGAGGTCTTTTATAGTGGCTCAAGAAATTTCTCACTCTAATCTTCTTCTTAACACACACTCCTAGCTAAGTGTTTACCCCCAAACGACTTTAAATCAGTTTTGTTTATTTTTTTTTTGTTTTTTATTTTTTTTTGTTTTTTGTTTTTTATTTTTTTCTCCCCTTTCATATTCTCTTTCCTAATTACACTTACAAAAACTACTTAAAAATCTCAATCTCTGGTTATCCTTATTCGGTCATACTATTACTCTTCTATCTCACAATATCTTCTAGTAATATATGTTTTACTTAGCTATCTCTTTTGAGTTTTGACTAGTGAATTTTACTAAAATTTCAACTAAATCATCTTTTGAAAGCTGTCTTCTAGGAGTTGAACATGAATTTTTCTATTCTATACTTAGAGTGTGCATGCTTCGCACATGGGAATCGGAATCAGAATGAGAATCAAATACTTGTTATGATAATGAGTTTTGGTGAAAGTATTTTGCATGTTTGGTAGTAGGGTGGAATTGGAATGATTACTAATATTGATGTTTGGTTATGTATGACCCTATAATAGGAATAAAGGTTTTAAAAATACAAAAAAAAAAAAAAATCAAGACAATTAGTCATATAAGATAATGACAATCAAAGCACCAATATGAACAAAAAAAACTCAAAACAAAAATCTAAAAGCACTAATCCAAACTTAAAAATTAAAGTTTCAATAAGATGGAATGATACCCGTTTTTTCATTAGGAAATGTGGTTTTAATTGAATGGGTAATCAAATTCCATAGTTGTGTTTCAAAAAGTTGTCAACCAAACACTAACTATGATTTTAATTTGCATTCCTGGTGTGGAAAGCTCTTATGACAATTATTCCTAACAAAAACAATATATTCATATCTTTATATGCCAAGATTTTACCACTAAAAACTATAGTTAGTAACGAATTGAAGACGCAACTTTATTTCTTTATATTTGCGTAGCAGTTAACACTATATTTCGATGACATGATATTGGACTCGAAGAGCCCAATATTATATGTTATTTTACATGCCAGCCGATAATACACTTTTCTACAAGAATGACCTTTTGCTACTGTTTACCATCATTTAACACGTTTTTTTTAAATACCATAAATGTAACTCAAACTTAATTGTATTGGACATACCATTAGAGGGTCAAATTTAATATTCCACCACCGGAAGGTGACTAAGCTACTTTAATTGTTACACAAGTTTAAGAAAATAAAATTATGTCATCATTACAAGTTATAGCATTTATAGGGATGTCAATTGGACCAGATTGTTTGACATCGGGCATCTCTATTGGACAGATTCAATTTAAACTTTTGAAAAATTATTTTATTTTCATATTGGTCACCACAAGTTTAAAAAGAAACAAGTAAGATTATTGTAATTCTGACTTTAATATAATAATCTTGGGTCTTTTCATGGATCATAGATAATTTGATAAACCAATAATTTTAATTTGTTCTATGTTTCAAAATATGGTTAGTCAACATGTTAGCTAATTGATGTGACATGAGTGTGAAAGAGTTCCAAGAATAAGTTTTCTAATGGCTAAAATCACATATTTTGGCTAGCTTGCACAAGCAAAATATTAAGACTTGTTAAAATTAAGACTATCATAATTAAGACTTGTTAAAATTAAATTACTTTCTCTGTATGATTTGACTAATCCGACTTAACTTATTATAATTTAATTCTTTGTATTAATTAACAAAATATATACATACTTTCACACATATTAAAGTTGTGTTAAACACAGTAGAAACAAAATTTGTATATTTATAAAAATATTAAATCAATTAAACAAATTTGTGCAAAACAGCCAAAACTCCGGGCAATGTATATATCCCAAGCAGAATCGTGAGGTTAGCTATAGATAATCTAAACTTATTTATCTTCTTCTGGTTCTTTGCTAGTTAGAGTTACAAGATAGAGTTTATCCAATGCACATTTTTGGGGTAGACAAAATTTTCTGTGGACTATTGTCCACACAATTCTGTGAACCACGAATACAAATTAAAGTATATTTTAATATATTAAAAGTACATCATTTGTATACTGAATGTATATTATTTGATACTGTGTAGTATACAAAATAATGTACTTTCAGCATTCAAATAATATAATATACTTTTTATGTATGGTCCACATAGCTGTGTGGAGCATGATCAATGAAACAATGATTGATACCCTCAGTAGTAGGTGCGTGGTTCCCTCATTAGGTGCGTGGTTCCCTCATCACTCAAAAAAATATATAGAATGATTATTAAGTACATATAAGGTAAAAAAAACAAAAGAAAAAAAAAATAATCCATCTGGCAACATATATAATTATAGGCAAAAACTTGTGTAAGACTATCTCATTAGTCTGGAATCTTTGATTAATAAGTTCAAAGATCTGATTCAAAATACAGATTAAGACCTGTGAGACGGTATCACGCTAGTGTTACCCAAAAATATATGTTATTGTGGATCTACCATCTGCTGGGGTGGTAGTTGCAGGTGGTAGAATCAGAACTTTGGGACAAAAGCTGATCCAATAGCTCAGGACCCAAATCCTCAAACACCACAACAGGACTGTTTTTCTTAACTGATCTTTTGCTCCTCGTACCATCGCATCTTCTGGAGTTGCTGCTACACGATCTCTTCTTGTTGTTCTCCTTTAGGGCATCCACCGGCGACGACCCAGACTTGCAGCTACACTTGATTTCCTGCAACGATTTCCGGACTCTCTCCGACGGGAAATTCAGGTAGGTTTTGGGACCTCGGATCAAGAATGCGGCTTGGTCGTAAGCCAATGCGGCATCCTCGGCGCTGTCGAAGGTCCCAAGCCACACTCTCATTCCATTCCTCGTCGAATCTCGAATCTCCGCCGCGTATTTCCCCCACGCGCGCTTTCGTACCCCCACGTACTGTTTCTCCTCCGCCGCCGCCGCTACTTCTGCGACGATTCCTTTAGAAGCGTCGGGCTTTTGCGACGATTTCACGCCGGATATGATTTCTTCTTCTTCTGCACTTAACCGTAACGCATCATTATCCCACTCATAATCAAATGGAATTGCATTATACAAATCTTCCATCTTTGAATTGATCGATCGAAGGCTTTAATTTGACGGCTCCCTCTCTTCGTCTTCTGAGTTTTGAGTTTTGACAATCGAATGAAAATGATTGGAAACATATGATCATGTCACAGGATTTATATTGCGGCCTTATCATATTGTTTATTATATTTGTGAATGGTTTAAGGAAGACTATACTAAGTTAAGTATTTAATGAATATAAAATAGCCAGGTTCTAGGAAACTGCCAGGCTGTTTAATTTGTTTTCAAGTGAGTACGAGGGGGCCGGATTATTATTAGAGGGAGGCGTAATCGTGCATCATAATTCATAATTTAAGATTAGTGGAATAATTTGTGTGTTGATGCTTTATAATACTTTAATCAAGAGTAACTAACTAATAATACGTTAAATCTTGCTATATTTTATTCATTCCAATATAATAATATTTACATTAAATTGTATTTTAATTTATTAGTCAATACTATTTGAGATTATACTGCTTTTGGCTCTTCAAACATGGTGTCTGGTATCCTCACTTTTGGTCATTAATTTCCAATTTGGCAACTTTTATTTATCCACTCAAAGGAATTAATAATCTAAATAAAAGGAAAAAGATCAAGAGCGCCTCAGAGAATTATCTGTACTGTTACCGTATGTGAGTCATCAAAATCTGACCGAGGGCAAAGTGAAACATTTCACTAGGAAGTCCGAGCTCACCTAACAATGTGATTAAATTTGACCAATCTAAATTACTCAACTTTTATAAAGTAACTTAATTTGGTCTTAAAATGTCTCAAATACATTTACTTTTACAAAAATTCACTCTTTGTCAATTGAAGGCATTACAAAAATAATGAGCATATATAATTATGGAGATTTAAAACTATTGAACGACTAAAAGTGAGTAAAGTAATTGTCAAGAACATAAAATAGAAATGACACTATCTAACTGATAGATGAAAAGTGATATTAATTATTAACTTTAATTCCATTCGTAGTCATCAATTTGATACTTTTTGACATGATGTTATGTTATTAAGTAATCTCGTAAAGCTAATCAGTTTGTAAGTAACTATTGGGAAAAAAAGGTTATATTAATATGGTGCGATTAGATAATTATAATCATTTCAATATTCTAATTAAGGGCTAGCTTAGTGGCTAGCCAATAGCCATCGAATTTGTCTTAGCTTCAAAACCATGGGCTGCTTGGTCAAGGTTTGTCAACCTATTAACTGTTGAGTCGTTGAGATTCTTCTTCATCACATCACTCATCATTTAATAATTTTTTTTTTTATAATTATTATTACTTTGTGTGCCCATCTAGCACTCATAAACATTAGATTTACACATGATGATGAATATATATAAATATGCCTCCTAAACTGACTGAACTAGCAAGCATCAATATAATTTGCATCCTCTGATAATCATATCATAAATAATTGTCACTTCTTCTCAAGTTTGTTATCCAATTTACTACGCATATAGATCTTAGTATAATTGCATCATAAAAAAAAAAAAAAAAAGTCAAATAGACCCTCAAATTTTACCTATAAAGTTAATTAGTCGCCTAAATTTTTTAAAGTAACAATTAAATCCTTTAACATTACATTTTGGTGCAATGAAACCCAAAAATCAACTAGTGATTCACTAGGGTTTCGTCAACACTTGAATGTTATTTCCGATGACAAAATGACTGGCGACTGGCGAACCGGCACTGGTCGCCATTAGAACGAAAAGGGGACCTAGTGGTCACCATCTCCGGAGAGTGGCGACCAGTGGTCGCCTTCCTTCTTGGCTTCAATGGCGATTGGCGCTGGTCGTTTTGTCGTCAGAAATAGTGTCAGTGTCATTGGAGGTTAACGGAACTCTAAGTAACCTGATATGTTTAATTAACTAGTTTTT
>CP025648.1:23146763-23238883 GCA_003576665.1 Ipomoea trifida | reverse complement strand
TTTTTTTTTTTTTTTTTTTTTTTTTAGCTTCATTGCACCAAAATACGATGCTGATGGATTTAATTGCAACTTTAAAAAGTTTAGGGGCCTAATTAATATTTTAAGTAAAATTTGATGATCTATTTAACCATTTTCTCAATAAATAAAAAATTAAAAAATAGTTAAATAAATCATTGAACGATTTAGATTAGAAAAGTGTCGTAATTAGACCATTAAACTACAAAATGTTTCAAAACACCACTCAACTTGAAAAAAAAAAATGCGATCAAGTTACTTTGATTTGTTATTACAAGTAAGCATGCATCTATCATTACGTTGCCAATGATAAAGCTTATAATATTTTGCTGATTTGGATCCTACTTGCATTGGCATAATAATAATAATAATAATAATAATAATAATAATAATAATAATAATAATAATAATAATAATAATAATAATTTATTCACTTATTTTTTTATAAAAAATATAATTTTTTAATATAATAGATAAAGAAAATAAGAACTACATAAATTTAGAACCTTCCAAGACTTGTCACTAGTAATTGTTGAATTCCTTATTATAGGTTGATCAAGGTGATCTAGGAGAGAAATATCAATATGCCCGCATAGACTTACCAATCTAGTTTAATAGATATTATTTGAAGCAAATTAATAAAATATTAAAATTAGAAATCATCCAATCTACACATCTATAAATAATTTTAATTAAGTATTGGATTAAGTTAAATAAAATAAAATTGGACGGAGGAATAATATCATAAAATGGAGAGTTGCAGAATTGGGAATGGATAAGCATCGAAGTTGCATTTGGGTCCTCCTCACAGGCACAATTTCGGAGTCTCCTTAGTCAGCTGCAGTCTTTGCGCTAAGGGAATTTCACTACGAGTGAGTATCATAGCAAAACCAAGGTTTTAATTGGATTACTTGCAAAAGTCGATTGACCAATTGGTTTAGATGAGCAGAATCTATACATGTTTAAAGGCATCCGCCCTAAGTACCTTGCAATGGTCTCTGCATTGACCACAAAAAAAACGTGTCAATTGATCAACTAAATGACTATTTCACCGTGCATAAGTTCATCGACACTGACGACATTCCTCTGTCAGCTTCTCCACAGCCACCTACAGCTCTTGTCGCTCAACATGGACTACTTGCTGCCTCAAGATTGAAGTAACCTGCCCAGAGACCCCATGGTGGTAGTTGTGGACATAGAATTCAATGCCCTAGTACATAACAACACTTGAAAATTGGTTTTACCTTACCCGAATATGAATGTGATAGAATGCAAGTGGGTGTTTTGAGTCAAGAGAAAGATTGATAGATCAATTGAACGTTACAATGCTCGACTTGTTGATGATATACTAATAACGGGCAATGACAACGGCGTCTTGACTTTTATTACAAATATACTAGTTGATGTCTTCAAAATAAGATATTTAGGACCACCGAGCTTCTTTTTAGGAATAGAGACAGTTAACAACAAGAATGCGATAATCATGTCACAAATAAGGTATATGATTGAAATAGTCAAAAAGTTGGGAATGAAATACTATACGTACTGCAAATAAATCACAATTCGAATTTCAGTTAACAGTAAGCTAAGTGCAACAACTACAAGTCAACCATATGAAAATCTTACACGGTACTGCAGCCTTGTTGGAGCACTTCACTATCTCTAATCATCACTCGTTTGGATCTCTCCTTTGCAGTAAGCAAACTTTGTCAGTTCATGCACTCTCCAAACATTATGCATAGGGTAGCACTCAAAAAAAATGAGTTGTATCCCTATAAATACATATATTCTTGTACTTTTTAAACACAATTAATCAATAATAATAAATTCTTAGTTTCATCATTATTAGTACGTCCTTAATATAGAACGAGCATTTACTGCAAATGTGTTCAATGAATCTACGACAAGTTACACCACGTTAACATGTTCAGGTCTGCTGCTCTGATCTACTTCGCCTCTCTGTTTCCTCAATTACTTAATTCTGTTTTTGATAAGATAGAGAACTTATAAAATTCCTTAAACAAATATTTGTACTACCTTAACATGTTCAGGTCTGCTACTCTGCTTCACCTGTCCGCTTCCTTAATTGGTTATTTTGTGTTTTTTAATGTAAACTTATTAATGTTAATTTTATCAAAAATACTAGATGCACTCCCAAAATCAAACTCCCAACTTTTACTCCATTTTGTGTTCAAATTTAATTGGAGGATGGAAAGAAAGGAATAAATAAACATCATGGCCCCCTATAAGATTAAGCAATCAAAATATGCCAACTCATATGGAGTAGAAAATGGGAGTGTGAATTGGGAGTATATGTAGAATTACTCTAATTTTATTGCGTGCTCGTGTCATCTGTCTCTCAGCCCTAGACTTTTTTTTTTTTTTTTTTTTTATTTTTAATTTGTCGTTTTCCGTCGGCTGGAGCCATATACACAATCCATTCCATATATAGCTAAAACGGATCTAGTTTTATCAAGTGATATATACAAGAATTGTCACTCTCTCAAATTATACATAATTAGAGATGTTAATCGAAGTAACTCACTTGATTTTAAGTTAATTTATTAGCTTATCAGGTTTATTAGTTTAAATTTATCTATTTTTATTCAAGTTTAAAACTTTTACTATATAACTTTAAAGGTGACTATCAAATTTAGTGAACAGACTCAATTAAAATTTTTTACATTTTAAATTTAACATTCTAAAATTTCTATTTTAACAAACTAGCAAATTTTTCATTAATAATATAAAAACATCATTTAATTAATCTAAATATTTATTTCCAAACCCCAACTCAAAAACATAATACAATTAATTTAAAATATAATGCAAGTATACAATATTTTTTATACCTAAAATATTAAAAATAAAATAAAAGAATCAAAGGCATGCATTCTCAAATAAAGTTAAACTTATAATGACACCACACATTTATTAATTTATATCTTATGATTGAATTAATTTATATCTTATAATTGAATTGACAAAGTTAGCTCCACAATACCGAAAGAATGTTGCATATTAGTACATCATCATTTTGGCATTGTCTAATAAATTAGGTCATTAATTTATGAATGATTGAATCTCTTTATAATACTATGACCAAAGAAAAATGTTCTGAAAAATAAAAACTACAAGTGAATTGTCACATATAAATCTATGATAAAAAATTAGAATTAACACTTTAGTATCTCAATTTAGTTCCATTTTAATTATAGTAGATACCATTTAGAATGGTACACAATTTAGTTCCATTTTGTTTACCAGGGTACACCCAAAAATAAAATAAAATAAATGCGCACATCTCCAAACTAATATGGAGCAATCAAATGAATGTATGTGATAGATTTATTATTTCATTAAAATTGTACGGAGTAATATAATAAATTGAAATGCATTTTTAATAAAATTTATACTATATAAAGTTCTTTTTAATTAGTTTTGTATAAATCTAGAAGTTGACATTCGTACACTCTGGCCTCTAAAAATCAATCAAACAGTTGTTGTCGGATTATTAGACCCGGTTTTATTATTATTATTATTATTATTATTATTATTATTATTATTATTATTATTATTATTATTATTATTATTATTATTATTTGAGCTGAAATTTAAAAATAGATCGAAAATGAGTTTTAAAATTTTTATTTGGGTCAAGCTAGAATTTTTGATTAATTAGGAAACGGTATGGAAGTGTTTTCAAATGAGTTTCAAAGTAAGGAATTGATATTGTTATTAGGATTAAGTGTAAAGAGATTTTGATTAGCTAAAAGTGTGAAGTATACGATATATATTTAGACTCTCAAATTTTTATTTTGCAAGTCTAGACCATAACTCGTGCTTGTTATAAAATTTGCTAAGTGTTAAACTATAAGGGGAGTTGAATATAGCAAGAGATTAGAGCTAACTTCATCAACATAATTATATATTGGTTTTATAAATAATTTGAACTTTTATATCTTGTAATAATTATATTTAAATTTTAAAATTTGATAATATGACACTGAATATTATATTTTAGGACAATTATATTGAATTATATTAGCTCAAAAAAATTCTACATACATCGACTTAACTTTCTTGATGATAGGCCAAATTTTAATTAAAAAAATATGATATACATTACTAGATTTATTGATTAAATTATTCATATTTAAAGAATATAGGTACGTAGCTATGTCATGGGAGTCGCATCAAATGGAGTTGTCATGCATCTTAATTCATAATTTAGGAGTAGCGGACTAATTTGAGAGTTGATATTAAATTGAGGAATCTCATAATACTTTTCCTAAAAAATTAAATTCCCAATTTAAAGGGTCTTTATATTTTAATCTGACAAAGCATTTGATAAAATGCAAATCATGTTAATTTAGGGATACGGTTCACCATACATGGCTAAATACCCGTGCGTATAAAGGATCTGTCTACTTTAGACATAATCTCTTTATTGATGTTGTCGAATTTTGAACCAATCTCACAATACTACATAGTTATATGTAACTGTACATCTCTACATCTCATTTCGTACTTGATTCGGTTAACAAAATTTAACTTCTTTAGAATCGGAGATTCTTTAGTATAAAATTTACGGGGAAAGATTTAACTTCTTTAAGAAATTTAGTTTGAAATAAATTAAATGTTTATCATTACGTCAAAAGTTATGGCTAGTTATGGATTTTGTATATATATATATATATATATATATATATATATATATATATTCTAGTGTTATTTAACTCTCATGTGTTATTTACGAGTTATATATAAGAAAAAAATTACTTAATATGCATCCTTAAATAGTTATTGTAAATTTCCCTACTTATAAAAAACAAAAATAATAAGCCAATAAGAACTGAACGGTCAAAATCAGATTATAGGTTATTAGGTTGAAGGTCTCTATCGTATTATATATCATCTACGAAATTTCATGTACCCTAAAAAGGAAAAAATATACATTTAATAAATTTCTTATTTATTTATTAGTATACCTTGAGTCATTTAGTTATTTGAAAATATGTTTTCTAGAATCGAAGATGATAATAATTTATGAAATTTTCTTAATTAATTAAAACATCATAAATATTATATTATGAATATAAATTGCGTCATTAGCATACAAAACTAATTGTTGAATCATACCGGCCTGTTGTTTAATAAGTCTTACTTATTAATAAGTCTTTTTTGGTACGGTACATCTAAAAGGCTTGAGAATTAAAGTAAGACTTTTTTTTTTCTCCAAAAAAAAATAAGTCTTACTTTAATTCTCAAGCCTTTTAGATGTACCGTACCAAAAAAGATTCTTTAAATAATAAAGAGTTAATTGGTGATTTTGAAGTAACAATCTAAGTAATCTATGAGTCTAAATAAAAATTTAAATTTTTTACTCTTAGTCCCAACCATTCAAATGATAAAAAAAATACTAGATTCTTTAAATTATAAAGCAAGGCTGCATAGTTACTTAGATTGGTGACACTGTTAATATTAAGAAAGCTTAGTCACATGCATGAAGTTTGTATTTGTTTTTGTTTTTTTCTTTCTAGTTGTATTTTTTTAAATTTTATTTCTAATGTCGAATGCGCAGGTATCTAGGCACCTAGGTTTAAGATTGAATGGGTTAAATTACCTAATTTATAAACATGAATTGCACCTGGATCTTCCTTAAAGAAGGGAGAAAATTAAACATTATTAAAATTGAATTTGTATATTTTTAAAAAAAAAGTTAATTCAATTTTTGTCCTAAATTTATAGGTGATACTCGTGGTAGGTCACTTTTAATCTTTTTTTTTTTAATTAGAATATTCACCTTCGATCATAGTATTATTGTGCGGTGATCACTTTTTATCCTTCTTCAAAAAATCGTTGAAATGATGTTAAATACAAGGGCATTTAGACTTTTTTTTTTTGTTTATTATTATTATTTTTTGTTTTAATTATTTAACAAAGTGGGTTGACCTGTTATACTTTTATTTCTACTTTTGTAAATGAATTCTGATTTGAAGACTGAAATGCCCTTGTATTTAAGGAAATTTAAATTTTAAACATCAACTAATTTAGCGTTAATTTATTTTATATTAATTATTTAAATGGAGCAATAGTTTGTACTAAATGGCTCTTTATCAGATTAAAAACAGCCACAATGGAGCAATTGCCTTCATTGAAACTCAAACATGTCCCCTTTCATATGGAGGTTCAATCGACTGTCACGAGACCAGAAGGTTTAGAAATGACTATAAGGAATAAATTCTTTATCGGATTAAAAACAGCCGCAAACAACAAATGAAATATGATGAATCTCCGTAAGTGACGCATCTCTTTTATTTTTTGGTGCCGCAATAATTTAGAATAAAACGACAGTGCAGTCACATGTTCCAGCGGAGAGGATAAGTGATAAGTAGAGCAGCAGAGGTGATGAACATTTTTAAATATTACAACTTGTTAGTTGTACGGAGTAATAATATTTTAGGTTGCACATGCACATCAACCAAAAGTAGCTAAAACCGCACACAACAAAACTGCTTTCCCATTATCGATCGATTCCCATTTCTGATAATTCATTGGAAAATATTTTTTTTTTAATCATTCAATTATTACTATTATTATTATTTATACAAATTAATTTTTAATTTGAATAAATTTATTCAACGTATTATATTATGAAGGGTTGAGTTAACAATACTCTGAACAATTATTATAGTTTAAATAGAAAGGAGGAGACTAAATTTCATAATGGTAATAATTGAGAAACAAAAAAAAGTGAATTTTATTATACCCTATTACCCTAATTCATATGTATGTGAATTTTTTATTTTGTAAATTTATTACTTTAAAAATCTATCACTTATAACATTATGTTACAATGTAGTATTTTTCAATAGCTATTTTCTTAACCAAATGAAGCACAAAGAGCCAATATCGCATCCATTAAGGCTCGGGGAACCCATCCCTCCTATGTGGGGGTGCAACCAGGGTGCCACTAGACCATAAGGTCTTGGCGGATGTTTATATTCTTTAATGACTCTTGATAATGGTATCAAAATTGGTTTGCAAAAACGACAATCACAGTCAAATTGATCGGTTGAGTTATTTATTATAAGGTTATAAGTTTGATTTTCAACTGGAGCTGCCTTTAATCTCCTTGATTTGAAACAATCAATTATGGATAATCTAAGTTGATTTATCTCATTGTGATTTTTTATGATTAATAAAAGAAATGATTTTACTCTGCTTTACTCAATTGACTATAATGAGTCATAAATCGAGATCGAATTACAAAATGCATTAAACCATTAATAAGTGTCTAAGTACATAACACGTACAAGACCGTAAAACTTTGTAAAGTTGCCAAAATTTGAAAGTCAAAATGTTTGTTTAAATTTGATGAAGCGTATATATCACATGATTCATCGTACCTTAAGAAATTATTTAAGTAACGATGCTACATATACGATGAAGAATCTGGACGCAATAGGTTTATTGGTTGACAATTTTTGACCGCTCAGCCTTCGACTTTGACGGACAAATTCAATGGCTCTCTTAGTACGAAAAAAGTTACAATTTTTGTAGAGTTAATACCCAAAATTGTCTTCGACTATAGTCGTTTTTCTCAATTTTGTCCTAAACGACTTTGGTGTCATAAAGTAGTCCCAGACTTTTGTGTTATCACTTGAAATCGTCCTCCGTTTGTTAAGCTGTCAAAAGGGCGTTAAGTACAGGGACAATATGGTCAATTCATATTTAAGTCTTCTTCTTGACCAGTCTCTTGGTCTATTTCGTCTTCAACCATCCCTACATCTCTCCACCCACCTTCTTCCTCAATCCTTACCTACTTCAAATTAATTAAACTCCTCAATTTTATGGAGAAAAGCTTCAAATTTAACCATCCCTGCATCTCAATTCTCGATTTTCCCCATGGAGAAAAGCTCCTTGTTCTCTTCATACCCTATAGTTGCTGGAGAATTGCTTGCCAAAGGGCCAATGAAGCATGGGTTTGGAGTTCCAGATTTTGCAGGTGCATACTTGAATGCACGCTGCCCAAGATTCACCACAACCATTATCAGCATTTGCAGCTAAAGTTGGGTACCGTGGGTTTCGAAATTCCTCGGATATGCAGTGGATTTCATGGATAAGCTGTGAATCCACTGTGAATAATACCTTCTTCTGCGATATCTCAGCTTCACCGTACCATGTGAGTCTAGGACTGACGAAATAGACCAAGAGACTGTGAAGAAGAAGACTTAAATATGAATTGACTATATTGCCCCTATACTTAACTCTCTTTTGACAGCTTAACAAACGGAGGACGATTTCAAGCGATAACACAAAAGTCTGGGACTACTTTATGACACCAAAGTCATTTAGGACAAAATTGAGAAAAACCACTATAGTCGAGGACAATTTTGGGTATTAACTCAATTTTTGTATGGTGTGACAATTATGACCACAAATTTCAAAATTGACATATAAAAAATAACAAGATTTAATTATGTAAAATATTACATTTTTCTTCAAAAGTATTACACTTTCCCATATAATAAATAACCATTTAGGTCTTGTTTGGTAAACTAGTTAGCTTATCAGTCAATTTTGGCTTATTTGACCACTATTAGTTATTTGACTTGATTAAAAAATCAATATAAGTATTTGGTTAATCAGTTTTTTGTAGCTCCAAAATGTTAAAATTCAAAAAATTTCTCAAAGCTAACTTTTTTCAATTTGCTTTTTGAGAAAAGAAATTATACCAAACAACTATCCACTAACAACTAATTTACCAAACACATCTCTACAATCAGCTAATGTTATCAACTAGTTATACTCCTTTACCCAGTCAGCTAACCGTCAATACCTTAATTTATTCCTGATTAGTATTATATTTTTCAATATAAGTATTACATTTCCATTCTGACGCAACCCGTTTCACGATCACACAATATGTTGCCTAATATTGCAACCAAATATTGTAAAATCAAGCTAATGTATAATGATTGAGTTATTTTGGTAGCTTAATTATGCCGCTAAATGTTGGATAATATATAAATGTTACTATTTGTCTTTTAGTGACACTTTTTTAAAAATGTAAAAATTTGTTGTGAGATAGATAGATTCTCGTACAACCTGGTAATACATTCTTAAATATTGAATTTAGTAAAGATCTCCCATAAATTAACAATAAAGAATATAATGTCCCCCTGAGCACCATAAATAATCCAAGGATTTCAATCATTTTTCGATTGTCAAAAGTTTCCGAGTCACTAAAAAAGAGAGAATAAAAGACAGAGAAGATGGAACACTTGGCATGGGATGCAATTCCATTTGATTGTGATTGGGATAATAATGCATTATCCCTAAGTGCAGAAGAAGAAGAAATGATATGTAGCCTTTTGAATAAGGGCGTAAAATCGTTGCAAAAAGCCGAGACTCCGAACGAAATCGTCGCAAAAGAAGTAAAGGCGGCGGCGGCGGAGAAACAGTGCGTGGGAGTACGGAAGCGCGCGTGGGGAAAATACGCGGCGGAGATTCGAGATTCGACGAGGAATGGAATGAGAGTGTGGCTTGGAACCTTCGACAGCGCCGAAAAGGCGGCATTGGCTTACGACCAAGCCGCGTTCTTGATCCGAGGCCCCTCGACCTACATGAATTTCCCGTCGGAGAGAGTTCGGAAATCTCTGCAAGAAATGAAGTGCACTGGGAAAACTGGGTCGTCGCTGATTGATGCCCTAAAAGAAAGAAACAAGAAGAGAAGTAACAACTCTTCTAGATTTGATGGTACGAGGAGCAAAAGATCAAGAGTTGAGGAAAACAGTAATGTTGTGGTGCTTCAGGACTTGGGACCCGAGCTCTTGGATGAGCTTTTATCTCAGACTTCTAATTCTCTCTTAACTTCTCCAACATTTGATCCTTGATTCTCAATGCCACCTAGCCCTAGCCACCAAATATCTCTGTCCAATATGTATATGTATTTTATATATATATATAATTCAGTTCCCGTGCGGTGGGGTGTTTCCTGTGCAGTTGTGCGATGGCTTTAGGTGCATGATTTTCATGTGTGATTTGTATGCTTAAGGTGCGTGAACATAAAGTTTAAATTGCGTGATTTTCCTTCTTAAGATGCGTTGTTTTCCTTCTTAAGATGCGTGATATGTATGCTTAATAAGGTGCATAATATGTATGCTTAAGGTGCGTGAATGGTTGAAACTTAAGATGCGTCATTTTAAAACCTTAGGTGCGTGGTTTGTGTTTTTAAAGTGCGTGACTTGTGTACTTAAGGTGCGTTGTGTATGCACTTAAGGTGCGCAGTGTATTCTCAACTGAAGGTGCACCATTCAAAAACTTTAGGTGCGTTGTTTATGTTTTTAGCTTAAGTTGCGTGATTTGTGTACTTAAGGTGCGCCGTTTTAATGGCTAAGGTGAATACTGTACAATCGCACAGGAAGATATACTCACACTTGAACCCTTCTCTGTGTGTGTATTTGTAACACTGCATAGCGAGATAGGGCAAAACTCTTTGCCTCAAATTATTGTTTTATTTCGTTTTTGGGTGGAGTTGGTTGATTTACGTACAAATAACCAATATAATGAATACAAATGGAAAGTAACTTTGCAAGAAATGAAAATTTTTAAGAATGAGTTAATTCTATTTTTTTAAGTAAATTTATATGTGATAGTTTATTTTTAGTTATTTTTTATCAGAATATTATTCTTAATTTGGTCATAGTATTATTGTGACATGACCATTTTTATCCACATTCAATCAATAAATAGTTCAAATGGTGTATGTTAAATACAAAAAATGAATGAACTCTTCTAAGAATTTAGTCAAATTATTATGAAGCTGTATGAAAATGTACTAAATTTAATTTATTGTTTTTTGTCAAGTTAAAAAATGAGTTAGAAATACATTATAACGTTTCAAATTTCACTAAAATTGTCAAAACGGATAAAAGTTTTTTTTTTTTAATCATAATAAAAATCCCTTACAGTTAGAGTTGCAATTGTAATTAAAGATTAAGAATTTTGTTTGCAGATAGATTATTTTTTTTTTCTCACAAATAGCAAAATTTTCTCGCCCTATGCAGAATTGCATATAAACTCACAGGACATATAATAGTCTTCATGTGCACACAAGGATCTAATTCAGACCTTTCAAACATTCATGTTTGTAGTGAGATTTGAATATAATCTTTATACTACTGCCTCTCGTCATGATTTTAAGTCAAGCGACAAACCAACTACACTAAACGCATGCATGTAGTTGTTAATTAATTTAATTCTAGTTTCTGTTCCGTGAGTCTATGATCCTCTGTATTATATGTGGTTGTCTTTTCTGTGTTTACAGCGACTCCAAAAATATAAGCAAAGTACATAGAAACAACGTACGAAACCTTTTGTTGCCTTCAAGAATCAAGATATAAATAATTCATTCCAACGTGTCTAACAAACAGAAATACCCCAATTGGGCAATTGATATATAAAGAATGTGTGGTGATTAATAATTTTTCGAAAAAATTTTAGTTGACCAAATTAAAAATAATAATAATAATTTCAATATCTTTTAATTCTGTCTTATAATAATAATAATAATAATAATAATAATAATAATAATAATAATAATAATAATAATAATAATAATAATAATAATGTGTATTGAGAGGATAGTGTATTGAGAGGATAAATATTAAAAAAAAATAAATAAAAAAGAAGATAAAATAGAAAAAGGTGTGATACTCTGCCCAATGAATTCAAAGCGATGAGAGGAAACCTATGCTATTTGATCATATATCCGTAGGACAATAAAGCTTATTAATCCTCGTGGACACGTGGGCCAACAGCCGACGGAAACAGACAAAATACGAAGTATTATATTGCCCTAGCAGAACATAAATAGAAATTAATAAAAAAAAAAAAGAAAAAAAAAAAAAGAGATAACTATATTCTTAAAAACTAAAACTTTTGTTACAAATGTTAATTCATTTACATAATAAAACGAAATGAACGGAAATTATTATTCATGTCTGTAAAGATTAAAAATGAAATAAAATCTAAGTTAAGTAAAATATTACTCGTAAAATAATTCTTTATTTTTACATAAAATTAACAAAGTTGAGTTTATTTGACTAATATATACCAGACAAGATAAGATAAAATAGGATAAATGTAATAATACATATATAATATTCTAATTGATCTAGTATGAAATTGTTTCATGTAAATTACTTATTATATATTTTAAAAATAATTTTATTCTGACCAACATATAAAGGTATGTTGGTCACTTATAAGGTCAATAATGCCATACAGCTTTCCAGATTTGTGCTCCCTTTTCCTCTCCTTTCAACTTGACCTAAATCCATCTTCCCTCCATACATTCTTCTCAACTCTATCTTCAGTATATCCAACTCTACATTCTTTAGCTCATCAGAATATTCTCTCCAGATAGATTCTTCTTGGCTATATATATCTCCAATAGTTCGTGGTTTATCAGCCAAGAACAACAGCTACTAGATCGACTTCAACTTGCAGGTAATTAATTGACAAAAGTAATTTATTGATGCAATCTAGTTTTATGAAGCAAGTGAAAGTTCATGCGAAGGTTGTCGTTTAATTTGGTAAAGAAACGAAAATTGAATCCTAGGTTTACAACCTAGATAGGTTAGGTTAGAGCAGTGTCAATATCCATAAAAGATGAGAATTGAATTGAATTGAATAAATTTATTACTCTTTTTTGAAGAATAATTTTGGAGCTAGATCTGTGGTGTTCAACTTCAACTTTACTCATCCATGTATGCATCCTATGCCCGCAGTCTCTTTTTAATTGGTTAGAGAGCGTTTACTTTGTCATTATATATAAACACACATAATTTTATAATATAATCTGTTTAATTTAAGTATGTGGCAGCATGTGGTCACAAGGTTCTCTGTTATTGTTAATTTGTTTATTTTTGAAGTTGTCTGTTTAATATAATTAATGGCATATATCTAATTATTCAAATTCTCTATGTTTAGTAGGTATAGTGGCTATCTTAAGATTGATATTTGTTTCCTTGTATATCATTCATTATTCACCATATTTTTGTTATATATTTGATTTATTTTGTATCCTTTCAAGTTAATTAAAAGACAACGTTCTATTCTAAGTTCC
Organism: Ipomoea trifida; assembly: GCA_003576665.1. Classification (NCBI taxonomy): domain Eukaryota; kingdom Viridiplantae; phylum Streptophyta; class Magnoliopsida; order Solanales; family Convolvulaceae; genus Ipomoea; species Ipomoea trifida. The sequence continues at coordinate 23,225,730 of CP025648.1, read as the reverse complement.
AATATATGTGTGCGCGCACAAAAATTTGGTTAAAATTACATCAAAGTTTTAAATTTTAAAAGGTTTGTTCATATTTTTCAAGTAAAATAATCAAATAGTCACATCTACTGCAGCAAAATAATCAAATAATCAAATAGTCACATCATTCATTATTCACGATATTTTTGTTATATATTTAATTTATTTTGTATCTTTTAATTTCTAGTTAATTAAATGATAACGTCCAATCAAATTAGGTATGGATCAAATAACCCCCAATTATAGTCAAATCTTCTTTTGCATCTATATTCCGGCAATATTTCGATCTCTATTCTAAGTTTTGATTCATATAATAAACTCTGTATGCAAGTGTTCAAATCAATCAAGCTCTCTAGCTGAAGTGAAATCTAAGAGATTTCAAGTCCAACACTCAACAAATCAACAACCATCTTTCCATTGGAAGGAGTTGTGAGATCAATTAGCAAGGCGACTTTGTGGACGACGACCCTTTGCTAGGTTTGGTTGGATAGTGAAGAATTGAGCGACTTTGTGGCTGACCCCAATTTGAAGGACTATCACCAGTAGAAGCTAATGCTTCATTTTTATTACTTCATATTTGGAATAATACTTAGTGCGTGGAACCTCATTGGAGTTAAGGAAAAGAGTAGAGTAGAAAAGTTTTTGAACCACTATAAAAATTATTTGTGTCATTTACTTTACACATTTATTAGTCATTATCTTTCGAACTAACCACATACTTGACACGCGCACGATCACGCTATTCGTACAAAAATTAACTAATCATTTTAATTTACAAGCTAAAAGACTTCTACTTGCAAGAAACCCTGTTTTTAAGCTTTGTTTTAAAATTTCAATTTAGAAACTCAAGCTCACTTCTAGCTATTTTGAAAAGTTTGCTAAATGGTTAGAAAGTTTATGCATTTTTACTTGATTTCTTTATTTTATTAGACAAAAAAGACAGCAATCAGCAATTGTGACGTTTATCTTTCTTAATATCTTTGTTAAAGCAAATTGTTATGAGGTTTGAAAGTTTTTTGTTATTTAACACCGGTCACTTAATCAACATCCCTATTTTTTAAAGAATATTTATAGGCAATTCTTAACAGATAATTTTTTTTTAAATAATGTGAATTATTATTATTTGCTAATTTTTTAGGGAAATTATTATTTCTTATTATTTTCTTACATTGCACATTTGTTTAATTGTCCAAAATGCATTATTACAACTAGTTGGTGTGTGTGTGTGTGTGTATGTATATATATATATATAAAGGATGTGTTTGGTGACTAATTTCCAGAGAATTTTTAATTTTTTTTTCAACATTTTGGCTCATTGAGTGAATTAAAAAGTGTGCAATACAAAGTCATCTCACTAATTGCAAAAAAAAAAAAAAAAAAAAATTCTGGATAGTCAAAAAGAAGAGGACATATAACTGATTGTTCTAGCTTGCTTGGTTTCACATTTCTAGTGTAGTCCAAGCATGCATTGAAGTTATGGTACCTGACTGGTCTGTGACCAACTGAGCTGCTCATGCGGTATACTTAGTCACTTCCCAAATCGTTTCTAGGTGCATTTATCACTTCAATTCTCATCTTATTGGTCTTAACTTAAATCCTTAATTGTCTATACAAATTTATATTATGTAGTCAAGCTGTTTCACTTTTTAGATCAAAAAAATATACGCAGGGAGTCTATGTATTACAATTATATATAATTAATATTAACTAATTACCCAACGAAACATCTTGAATACTGTTGGGCGGCTCGAGACGTACATTCAGGCACTATAACACTAAGAAAATCATGTGTGATAGACCTGACAAAAAAAATATATGACAAGAATTGAACTCGTAACACTCTATCTTTCCTTTCAAGGATTCTATTTCAACTAATATTTCCAAGTCCTCAACATACTAATTTCCTTACCTCAATTTATTTAGTTCTTTTATATATTTAGAGGAGGATTCATGTAGAACATTTCTTACTCTAAAAAGTATGGACACATCTATATCCTCTAATTTGAGAAATCAAAGACTAAGATCTTACTATTACTAAATTTTAAGTTTTTACTAATTATAAAACAAAACCCGCTCCTAAAAATTTTCACTAATTATACAATTAACTTTTTCCTTTTACTTGAAAAAAAAAAAGAAAAAAAAAAAAAGAGATAACTATATTCTTAAAAACTAAAACTTTTGTTACAAATGTTAATTCATTTACATAATAAAACGAAATGAACGGAAATTATTATTCATGTCTGTAAAGATTAAAAATGAAATAAAATCTAAGTTAAGTAAAATATTACTCGTAAAATAATTCTTTATTTTTACATAAAATTAACAAAGTTGAGTTTATTTGACTAATATATACCAGACAAGATAAGATAAAATAGGATAAATGTAATAATACATATATAATATTCTAATTGATCTAGTATGAAATTGTTTCATGTAAATTACTTATTATATATTTTTAAAAATAATTTTATTCTGACCAACATATAAAGGTATGTTGGTCACTTATAAGGTCAATAATGCCATACAGCTTTCCAGATTTGTGCTCCCTTTTCCTCTCCTTTCAACTTGACCTAAATCCATCTTCCCTCCATACATTCTTCTCAACTCTATCTTCAGTATATCCAACTCTACATTCTTTAGCTCATCAGAATATTCTCTCCAGATAGATTCTTCTTGGCTATATATATCTCCAATAGTTCGTGGTTTATCAGCCAAGAACAACAGCTACTAGATCGACTTCAACTTGCAGGTAATTAATTGACAAAAGTAATTTATTGATGCAATCTAGTTTTATGAAGCAAGTGAAAGTTCATGCGAAGGTTGTCGTTTAATTTGGTAAAGAAACGAAAATTGAATCCTAGGTTTACAACCTAGATAGGTTAGGTTAGAGCAGTGTCAATATCCATAAAAGATGAGAATTGAATTGAATTGAATAAATTTATTACTCTTTTTTGAAGAATAATTTTGGAGCTAGATCTGTGGTGTTCAACTTCAACTTTACTCATCCATGTATGCATCCTATGCCCGCAGTCTCTTTTTAATTGGTTAGAGAGCGTTTACTTTGTCATTATATATAAACACACATAATTTTATAATATAATCTGTTTAATTTAAGTATGTGGCAGCATGTGGTCACAAGGTTCTCTGTTATTGTTAATTTGTTTATTTTTGAAGTTGTCTGTTTAATATAATTAATGGCATATATCTAATTATTCAAATTCTCTATGTTTAGTAGGTATAGTGGCTATCTTAAGATTGATATTTGTTTCCTTGTATATCATTCATTATTCACCATATTTTTGTTATATATTTGATTTATTTTGTATCTTTTAATTTCTAGTTAATTAAATGATAACGTCCAGTCAAATTAGGTATGGATCAAATAACCCCAATTATAGTCAAATCTTCTTATGCATCTATATTCCGGCAATATTTTGATCTCTATTCTAAGTTTTGATTCATATAATAAACTCTGTATGCAAGTGTTCAAATCAATCAAGCTCTCTGCTGAAGTGAAATCTAAGAGATTTCAAGTCCAACACTCAACAAATCAACAACCATCTTTCCATTGGAAGGAGTTGTGAGATCAATTAGCAAGGCGACTTTGTGGACGACGACCCTTTGCTAGGTTTGGTTGGATAGTGAAGAATTGAGCGACTTTGTGGCTGACCCCAATTTGAAGGACTATCACCAGTAGAAGCTAATGCTTCATTTTTATTACTTCATATTTGGAATAATACTTAGTGCGTGGAACCTCATTGGAGTTAAGGAAAAGAGTAGAGTAGAAAAGTTTTTGAACCACTATAAAAATTATTTGTGTCATTTACTTTACACATTTATTAGTCATTATCTTTCGAACTAACCACATACTTGACACGCGCACGATCACGCTATTCGTACAAAAATTAACTAATCATTTTAATTTACAAGCTAAAAGACTTCTACTTGCAAGAAACCCTGTTTTTAAGCTTTGTTTTAAAATTTCAATTTAGAAACTCAAGCTCACTTCTAGCTATTTTGAAAAGTTTGCTAAATGGTTAGAAAGTTTATGCATTTTTACTTGATTTCTTTATTTTATTAGACAAAAAGACAGCAATCAGCAATTGTGACGTTTATCTTTCTTAATATCTTTGTTAAAGCAAATTGTTATGAGGTTTGAAAGTTTTTTGTTATTTAACACCGGTCACTTAATCAACATCCCTATTTTTTAAAGAATATTTATAGGCAATTCTTAACAGATAATTTTTTTTTAAATAATGTGAATTATTATTATTTGCTAATTTTTTTAGGGAAATTATTATTTCTTATTATTTTCTTACATTGCACATTTGTTTAATTGTCCAAAATGCATTATTACAACTAGTTGGTGTGTGTGTGTGTGTGTATGTATATATATATATATAAAGGATGTGTTTGGTGACTAATTTCCAGAGAATTTTTTAATTTTTTTTTTCAACATTTTGGCTCATTGAGTGAATTAAAAAGTGTGCAATACAAAGTCATCTCACTAATTGCAAAAAAATAAAAAATAAAAAATTCTGGATAGTCAAAAAGAAGAGGACATATAACTGATTGTTCTAGCTTGCTTGGTTTCACATTTCTAGTGTAGTCCAAGCATGCATTGAAGTTATGGTACCTGACTGGTCTGTGACCAACTGAGCTGCTCATGCGGTATACTTAGTCACTTCCCAAATCGTTTCTAGGTGCATTTATCACTTCAATTCTCATCTTATTGGTCTTAACTTAAATCCTTAATTGTCTATACAAATTTATATTATGTAGTCAAGCTGTTTCACTTTTTAGATCAAAAAAATATACGCAGGGAGTCTATGTATTACAATTATATATAATTAATATTAACTAATTACCCAACGAAACATCTTGAATACTGTTGGGCGGCTCGAGACGTACATTCAGGCACTATAACACTAAGAAAATCATGTGTGATAGACCTGACAAAAAAAATATATTGACAAGAATTGAACTCGTAACACTCTATCTTTCCTTTCAAGGATTCTATTTCAACTAATATTTCCAAGTCCTCAACATACTAATTTCCTTACCTCAATTTATTTAGTTCTTTTATATATTTAGAGGAGGATTCATGGTAGAACATTTCTTACTCTAAAAAGTATGGACACATCTATATCCTCTAATTTGAGAAATCAAAGACTAAGATCTTACTATTACTAAATTTTAAGTTTTTACTAATTATAAAACAAAACCCGCTCCTAAAAATTTTCACTAATTATACAATTAACTTTTTCCTTTTACTTGCACCCAAAGACAAAAAAAAAAAAAAAAAAAAAAAAAAAAAAAAAAAAAAAAAAAAGCACTTACAAAAAATCAACAAAATGTCACTACATTTTTATAAAAATTTTCCTTTTAGGAAGTTGATCTGGACTAAATCAACGGTTGAGATTTGTGCTCATTTTTCACCTATGAGCTCCTTCACATTTGATCTTATAGTCTCTCTCTCTCTCTCTCTCTCACACACACACACATATATATATATATATATATATATATATATAATTCATGACGATGAGTTTGTCAATTCATGAACAATTAATGAATATAATGAATTTTATTGCTACGATAGGTTATAGGGTAGTCATTACGAGATAAATTTGAAAGAAAAAATAATTATTTTTTTTTCATTTTCTATATCCATAGTTTTGGTTTAAAAAATGCAAATGTTTTTTGATTGGTCTTGGATTCTCTACACTAATAATACGGAAATTATTGGACAACAATTTGAAGAGTTGAGTTATATTTCATCTTTAAATAAATAAATAAGCAGATAAAATAGAAAAGGTGTAGTACTCTGTCCAATGAATTGACACGGATGTATGAGGGGGAAACCTATGCAATATAATTACAATCCCACTTGGGAAAACTTAATCCTAGTGGACCATCACCAGCATAGCCGACGGAAACAGACAAATCTCAAGTGTTGCCCTAGACAATTCTTTATATAATAATAATAATATTAACACAATTATTATGATTGAAATAACTTAATATTCGTATGTGATAAGCTAATAAGGTATTACAAAATTAAAAGCTAATAACTCATTTTAGAGTTCTCATTATTTTCTTTTATCTTTTAGGTTACAAGAAAACTATATATTCATTGCCATTATTTTAGAGCTGACTAACTGAGTGTGCATTATGTAAACTCTATTCTTATATAATAACTCACAAATTTAACCACACAAGAGAGTTAACCTGCACAATCATGTTCGACCCACTCAACCATTCCTTCTTGGAGTTAGAGTTCTCTCATTCTGTTATAAATACTAACAATTGAATTAACTCATTTATATTTAATATTATATTATATGTTCATGAAGTAAAACAACGTTGTATGATATCAAACCCCCAATCTCATAATGTTTAAGGGACGAGATGCTGAACCATCACGCCAATCATGTTGGTTAATGACAACCGTTTCTATTAATTGAAGAAAATGACATCGTATTGGACCATAGTCCACATAGCTATGTGGACCATGTTCCACCGTATAGCAATTTGGTATTTGGGTTATGAGCATATAGTTCAGTATTTATGAACTTGAAAAATAATTCACAATAATATAAAATTTTATTAATTAGTGAAAATAACTCAAAATTTTATATTATGTGAGAATTATATCTAAACATTTAAATTTAGATAATTTAAAACTAACATTTTGCTTTCTATAACAACTACTATACCAATTATCATATAAATTATATGTATCTTGTAATAACAATTATGAAAAAAAGTCCAACATAGCTCAACTTTGTTGAATTGGTTTACAGCCCTGGGAGTCTGGGACCTTACTTAAAAAAGCAATAATACAATGTCATCAAATCATAAGGTATTTGACATTTAAAATTTAAATCATAAAATCATTTTTTAAATGCAATGCATCAAAATATCTACTTTTAAAAATTAGAAATAAACTCTCCAAAGAAAAGTTCTATATACATATAAAATTAGGCTGAAATTAACATATATTATAGTCTCCAACTAATATTTAAATAAGAAAAGTTGATTTTCTTTTTGTGTCAAATACTATAATAAGATATAATTTTCACAAAACATAAATATAATGCATGATAATATATTATCAAAATTTAAGAATTTAAATATAATTTTTATGAGGAATAAAGTTTTGATTTTCTTTCATTCTTACCTATAAACCTAATATGAACTATTGCAAAAATAAATAAATAAAATAAACAAAATTTTAAAATACTCGATGAAGAATTCCCAATTAACCTCTCTCCGTGAGTTCTTTTGGTACATATACCATACTTATTAAGTGCAAAGCATACATGCAGCCTACCAGCTAGGGTTGTGTTGCCCTTTCCTCTTATTCCAGCTTAATTAACCTAATTAAGCTAGCTTAGCCACCTCTTAATCCCTCTTCCCTCCACAGAATCTTCTTATCTCTTCCTTCAATCTAACCCTACATTCTTTTAATTTGCTTCTCGATCAAAATATTCTCTCCAGATCGATAGATTCTTCTTTGCTCTGATCTATATATCCCCAATAGTAGTTCCTGGTTTACCAGCTATGAAAAGCTTTTAATCCACTTCGATCAAGGTGCAGGTAATTATTACAGCAGTAATTATATCAAGATTAATTGATATATGCAAATTTCTCTACAATCCTTGTGTGATGAAGCAAGAAAGGCAAATAGAATTCTAAATCCAAAAAGCATAAGAGTAAATTTACTCTTCATTTAAAAACATTTTTTGAGTTAGATCTGTGATGATGATGATGAGCTAATAGAATGGTTTTGATCCCATCTTGTCTCTTATTGATTAGTTAGACAGCGTTTACTTTGTCATTTATATGCGTTGTTTTATAATATGACATGTATAATTTTATTATGTGACAGGTTAAGGTCATAAAGTTCTCTGTCATTGTTATTGTATTTATTGTTCAGTGTGTCGGTTCAATGAAATGATTTTGAAATTTTAAAATCTCTCTGATCTGTCTCTGAGCTGTAGTGTTATTTAACTTAATATTTATATTTCTTTTTCTAATACACCAGCATATTATTCATTATTTAAGATGACTCTATTATTTCATTTTTTGTCTTCGAGTTATTTAAAGAACAACTTTGGATCAAGGTATAGATGGAATCACTTCAATTTTGATCAAGTCTACTTAGTTGTTCCACTCTATATACATCTTCATTCCCAGCTCTATTCATGATTCCGGTTCATCTCTAAAAATGCTTCCCTTTTTAAAAAATAAAAAATAAATAAAAATTGATCTTTGCTTCTCTACACCTTCAATGGGTGGGGATTTTTTTTTTAACTAGTCAAATAAGACCACACATTAAAAAGCTCGAATCGAGACTTTTGGTTAAGTTGAAAAAAAACTTGTAATATCTCATTTATATTCCATGAGTAAGGAAAATATAATTAATTAAGAAAAAAGATTTAAAAAATTAAAAAGTAGTGCTATAACAAATTAATTACTCATATTGAAAGGGATCGAATTGAAGAAAACCTATGCAAGTACTAGGAAATGTGATCATAGGAGGCTAAGTCAATCCTCGTGCACCCGCCGACGGAAAGGTACAAAACCTAAAAAGGTGAGATGAAATGTGATAATTAAATTTAAGGTTGCCACTAATTATAAATGTTAAAAATTATTATTAAAAACAATTAAACTATTATAGAATACTTCTTTAATTATATATATAATAAGTTTACAAAATAACTACATAAATTAGTGTGTGTTGTATGTGCATATTGCTAAATTCATTCTTATAAAAATACAATTTACACAAATATAAAATATATATATATATAAAATGCTCGCAAAAGAAAATAATCTTTTAATATTATAATCTAATTTTCATTACAATAATCTACTTATCTACTTACAAATAAAGTAAAAATCACTTTGAAGAAAATAAATTTGTAATTTATTACTATCCAATTAAATTTCTTTAATTGTAAATTATAGATATTATTTACTTATTTTAATGTTGAAGTTTGTTGTAATACATAAAAAAATCGGCTGAGAACATTAAAGTAAAATAATTATTATAACATAAAAGATAACCATCAACCAAATAGGTTTATGTTGCATAAAGCTTTTGTTGAGTAGTTCAGTCTAACATAGACAATATCTGCTCAACATGATAATGCTAACGTTCTTGATTGGGATGGACTCAAACATAAAACCTTTTGTCTGAAATGGTAACAATGATATCATCATACCACTACTTGACAAATTGAATTGAAACTTTAATTACAACTTAAATAAGTTTAAATGTTTGTGTGAGTGGGTTTCTTACAAGGCATACATATAAGCGTTACATAGGGGTAGTATAGTGACTTCCATAATACATTACCCGGATCTCTCCTTCTAACGAGTTGTTCTCAAGAAGCCCATTATTGATGGGTTTATTATTCTAGTCTGAGCTAATACACGTTATGAGTGGGCTTATCCATCTAGTTTTGGCTAATAGACATGATAAGCCCATTTTAGTGCCACCCATGCTAGATTCAGCCCACTTGTGCAGGCCAGGCCTATCTAAAGTGCAGTTTTAATTGGGCCGTTGTTCGGCCATTGTTATACGGTGGACCATCTTGGATCAAGTTTCGTGTTTTGGTTCTTTAATTCATTTTATTGTGGTTCTTTGTTGGACTATTAATCATGAGACACTCATGTCATACTAATATATTATTTTCACATTAGACATAAAATTTTGCATATTGCACAAATGCATGTTATACTAATGTGTGTATATTAGGTGAAATAAATTTTTAAAAAATAACATTGCAATCAATAATTATTGGTATATGTACAACTTATCATATGCACCCGTCGTATATATCTACATGTCATTCGCACCTCTTTTCTGTCATTCTTTTTGTTTTTTACCCTAAAAAAAACGTCACATACAGCAGTACTGCCAGAAACCCCTTTGGTGCGTTGATAGAGTGTAATGATAAACAATTCTCAACTGCATAATTACAACTCATGAATAATGATTACTCCGTATTACATTGTGATTGTGGGACAAAAGACATCATGCCATATCCTAAATTGATATTTTTTAATTTATTATTTTAAATTGTATCTTTTTTTTTTTTTGAACACCTACTCATAACTCATGATTCAAAATTGTAGCTTTTTTATAAAAAAAAATAATAATAATAAAGTGAGTACTTGCTAACACCCTTTCGTGCTCTCGGCCGTATTTATTGCACTTAGTTTTTTAGAATCTTAGTATGATTTATTTTTCCGGTGTGATTTGCAGACTATTATATAATAATGAAGTTTATTGATACACACCATTGGGTAATGCTGGTATATATACTTTCCTCAATCACCCAAAAATAAAAATACATGTAATATTATTTTGTGAAGGAAAGACATAATATTATTTGATTTACTTCTTTACATCGTTAAATTTTGGACATGACTAATAATTTTTTTTTTATTGTTTTATTTTTTGCATGCTACATTAAATTGTACTCAGGAGATAATCGACCAGGTCTCGAGACGCGTCTCTCAAAAATGTTATTACATACTCATAATACTCTTAATCACATGTTTAAGCAATTCACACTTCAACAATAGCTTTTCAAAATTATGAAAGATTACCAGCATTAATCAACCAATTAAGAGTTAATATTAAGAAATGAACTAGCAATTCAAGTTGGCATTTTGGGCCATGTTCCCAAGCATCATCCAGCTCTGCTAGTGCTGTCATTGCCCACCCTCCATTCTTTCCAGTTTTGTAGGTCCTTCTAATCTCCTTCTCTCCATGCTATATACCTTACTCCCAAGGAAAAAAAAACTGCTTCTTTGGTTTTCCTACTTTTTTACAACATCAAAACCCTCCATTACTCAAAACAGCCTTAAAAAAATTATTGGGTACTGCTTTTTTCTGCTGTTTAGCCTTCAAGTACTTCTCTTTCTCCATAAAGACTCTACTTTTCGTCTCAAAATCCAATCTTTTTACCGAGATGAGAGTTCATCTTGGGCTAAAGCTTCCAGCTTTGGTGTTTCTTGGGATTCTTGGTTCACTGTTTGTAAATGCAGTGTCTCAAGCTGGCGAAAATGAGGATGCTTCTGTGATGTTGGCTATCAAGAAGAGCTTAAACCCACCCTTAGATATGGGGTGGTCCGGCGAGGATCCGTGCAAGTGGAACCATGTGGGTTGCTCAGATGAGAGGAGGGTTATCCGTATCCAAATCGGCCATAATAGCCTCCAAGGTACTTTACCTCCAGAGCTCTCTAAACTCACCCAACTTCAACGCTTAGAGCTCCAGTGGAACAATATTTCTGGGCCTTTGCCTAGCTTGAATGGGTTGAGTTCATTGAGAGTGTTAATGCTTAGCAACAATCAATTTACTTCAATTCCTGCTGATTTCTTTGTTGGCTTGTCTTCCTTGCAATCTGTTGAGATTGATAACAACCCTTTTGCTGCTTGGGAGCTCCCTGAGAGCCTTAGAAATGCCTCAACACTGCAAAATTTCTCAGCGAATTCGGCGAATTTATCAGGGGAAATTCCTGGGTTTTTGAACCCTGATGGGTTTCCTGGGCTGATAAACTTGCATTTGGCTTTTAATAGCTTGGAAGGAGAGCTTCCCCTGGGGTTTTCAGGAATGTCTATTGAGTCTTTGTGGTTAAATGGGCAGAAACTTAGCGGAGGAATTGATGTTTTGCAGAACATGACACTTTTAAAAGAGGTTTGGTTGCATTCCAATAGGTTTTCAGGCCCTTTGCCTGATTTTTCAGGTTTGAAGGCTTTGCAAGTGTTGAGTCTTAGGGATAATTCCTTTACAGGTCCTGTGCCCTTGTCTCTGCTGAGCCTTGGGTCCTTGAAGGTTGTTAATTTGACTAATAATTTACTTCAAGGGCCAACACCAAAGTTCGGAGACTCTGTTTCTGTTGATTTGACAAAAGATACTAATAGCTTTTGCTTGCCACAACCTGGTGATTGTGACCCTAGAGTAAATGCATTGATTTTGGTCGCAAAGTCTATGGAGTATCCGAGAAAGTTTGCCGAGAATTGGAAGGGGAATGAGCCCTGTGCAGATTGGTTCGGGATCACTTGTAGGAATGGGAATATCACTATTGTTAACTTTCAGAATATGGGACTTACTGGCACAATTTCTCCGGAATTTGCTTCACTTAAGTCCCTGCAAAGGTTAGTCCTTGCAGATAATAATCTAACCGGTAACATTCCTGAAGAGCTCACTAGTATTCCCGGGCTTACTGAGTTGGATGTGTCTAACAACCACCTCTATGGGAAAGTTCCAGCTTTTATGAGTAATGTGATTGTGAAGACCAATGGGAACCCTGATATTGGTAAGAATAAGAGTGAGGCTAATTCCCCGGGCAATTCTCCAGGTTCTCCAGGTTCTCCTAATTCTGGTCATGATGAGGGAGGAAGTTCAGAAAACTCTTCTAAGAAATCTAAGAATTTGATTGTTATTGTGGTTTCGGTGATTGGTGGCATTTTTGTGCTTTGCTTGATTGGGGTAGTGGCTTTGTGTGTGTACAAAAGAAAACAAAAGCATTTTAGTCGAGTGCTCAGCCCAAATGCCATGGTGATTCATCCCCGCCATTCTGGTTCTGATAACGATAGTGTGAAAATCACAGTTGCAGGGTCCAGTGTTAGTGTTGGTGCAGTTAGCGAAATTCATGCTGTTTCCACTGGTGAAACCGGGGACGTTCAAATGGGGGAAGCTGGGAATATGTTCATTTCAATTCAAGTCCTAAAGAACGTCACCGACAACTTTAGTGAAGACAACATATTAGGCCAAGGAGGTTTCGGGACTGTCTATAAGGGAGAGCTACACGATGGAACAAAGATTGCTGTGAAAAGAATGGAGTCGGGAGTTATAGCTGGGAAGGGGCTGACTGAGTTTAAATCTGAAATTTCTGTTCTGACAAAGGTTAGGCATAGGCACCTTGTTGCCCTACTCGGGTACTGTCTTGATGGGAACGAGAAACTTCTTGTGTATGAGTACATGCCTCAAGGGACTTTAAGTAGGCATCTTTTCAACTGGGCAGAGGAAGGGCTTAAGCCTCTCGAATGGACGAAAAGGTTGACAGTCGCATTAGACGTTGCTAGAGGAGTGGAGTATCTCCATACATTAGCACACCAAAGTTTCATTCACCGGGACCTAAAGCCTTCGAACATTCTTCTAGGGGACGATATGAGGGCTAAGGTGGCAGATTTTGGCCTCGTTAGACTTGCTCCTGAAGGGAAAGGCTCCATCGAGACCAGGATTGCTGGAACTTTTGGATATCTCGCTCCAGAGTATGCAGGTATATATGATTTTTAACTTTAATTACGCGTCAATAGCTTAGCCTGAACTTCAAACCATAGGTTATGCTAGTGATTCGAGAATATATCTGGTAGTTAAAGACAAGATGTTTAACAGAGCAAAGTTGAACATAAAGCTGTTGAGTATCCTTAAAATTGGTTTACATTATTTATGCTTAGTTGTTAGCCCTTTTCAACCCAACATATTCTTTCAATTTTTCTATTTGAAAAACACCACTGCTTCAGATGAAAATATTGCACTTTATGCTCAGACTAGAACTTCTTGTGATACTAATGTCAAGCGAGCTTAGATCAAAGTTCCTTGGAATGTTGGCTTCTAAAGCTCTTTAATTTCTATTTGTTTGCCAGTAACTGGGAGGGTAACTACGAAGGTTGATGTGTATAGTTTCGGTGTGATCTTGATGGAGCTGATCACGGGCAGGAAGGCTCTGGACGAGAGGCAACCCGAGGAGAGCATGCACCTCGTGACGTGGTTCAGGAGAATGCACCTAAACAAGGACACCTTCCGCAAGACAATTGACCCCGCTATTGATTTCAACGAAGAAGAAGTACTTTCGAGCATCAGCACTGTTGCTGAACTCGCTGGGCACTGCTGTGCAAGGGAGCCGTACCAAAGGCCTGACATGGGGCACGCTGTCAATGTTCTTTCTTCGTTGGTAGAGCTTTGGAAGCCATCGGAGCAGAACTCCGAGGATATATATGGTATTGACCTCGACATGTCTTTGCCTCAGGCTCTTAAGAAATGGCAGGCGTATGAAGGTACAAGCCACATGGACTCGACATCTTCGTCTTACATTCCGAGCTTGGACAATAGCCAGACGAGCATACCAGTTCGCCCGTATGGATTTGCAGAATCATTCACCTCTGCTGATGGCAGGTGATCGAGGATCAATGCCACAATTTGCCCTTGTAGCTCTCTGTAAGTTTATGTGATTATTTTGTTCTTTTCTTGTGTATGTTTTCTGAGAACCAAGAACTTAACTCAGTCTTGAAGTTTAGTGAGCCTTGTAATGTTTATTAAGAGTTTAGAATGGCCACTCATTATGCTTACTTATTAATCTATCTGCTGTTAAGAATGGTGACCTATTAGACCTCTCAATTGAACTAGATAATGGTGAATGAAACTTGGAAAATGATAGGACTGGACATCATTTCCACTGGACCACAGAACCCCTTTTATGCTTGCTGTGGTGATAAAAGCAGTGGTTGTAGGCTAAGCTAAACATGGCATTCAGAATAGCATTTGAGCCCACTCCTTTACTTTTAAAAGGAAGTACAGTGACGCCCCACAGGGCTAGCTCAAGTGGTAGACCACCTGACTTAAAGTCATCACTTCACCCGTAGGATGGGATTCTACTCCTCGGCTCTTGGATTCTCCAAGTATAGTGATGCCCCACAAGGCTAGCTCAAGTGGTAAACCACCTTACCTAAAGTCATCATTCCACCCGTAGGGTGAGATTCGACTCCTCGGCTCTTGAATTCTCCAAGTACAATGATGCCCCACAAGGCTAGTTTAAGTGGTAGACCACCTAACCTAAAGTCACCACTCCACCCATAGGGTGGGGTTCAACTCCTCGGCTCTTGGATTCTCCAAGTACAGTGATGTCCCATAAGACTAACTCAAGTGGTAGACCACCTGACCTAAAGTCACCAGTCCACCCGTAGGACAAGGTTCGACCCCTTGGTTCTTGGATTCTCCGAGTACAGGGATGCCCCACAGAGCTAGCTCAAGTGGTAGATTACCTGATCTAACGTCACTACCTCACTCGTAATCCATAGGATGGTGGTTTGAGTCCTCGGCTCATGGGTTGTCCAAGTTGACAGAAGTGTGGAGATGGATCCCTTGTGCGTAGGGTCAACGATAGGGACTGACAACGAAAAAATAAGGCAGTGATGTATTAGGCATTCAGCCATGCATTTTTCTTAGGTCACAAAATTTGGCAGGAAGGATTGTGGTTGAATTGGTTTTGGGAGTTGCATCACACGAGGTCGTTATCTCCACATGGTTGCACATGAAGGTATCATCATCATGATGTTCAAGTGCAGGCTGGAGAAATTTGGGAGAGCATTTGCATCGTCATCTGCATATGAAATGAACGAATTGAAGATAGATGATGATATATACTCTCTCCTATCTGGTAGAATGATCGCATGCCCTTTACGTGAAGCTAGCCACCTAGCAATTCTTCAAGATTTTGTAATTCCTGTGACTCTGTGAGACCGTGATCCTTATTTCTGAGATGATTCGGATTAGCTTCTAAAACTCATCTTTTTTCTTAAAAAAAAAAAAAAAAAAAAAGTACATATGAAATGAACAGAAATTAACTCTTAATTTTTGAAATGGAAATTGCATGGTTGAATTTACAATACCATATTCCGAGTAGAACTGGTCCAAGGCGCACGCGTATGCGCATATACATGTGCATGTACCCGCTAACTCATTGGACCACCCCTGCATGCATGCCTGTCAATGCTTCTATTCTTTGTCAAAAGGGATTATTTCAACTTTTTATTTTCAAAATAAAAACTATACTTTTAAATTAATTTCTTGATAAAGATAATTTTCACTGCCATTGCTTAACTCAAATTAGTACACATTTCATAGGTTGATGTAGGATTGGCCCATAAAAGAGGTGGCACAAAGTCCATATCTTGGCCCAAGTGTATTCGGCCTAACACAAGGTCATCCTGGCATAGTTTGGTCTATGTCATGAGGTCCAATCAACTCAGTTAATTTAGCTCGAAGATTAAGACTATTTGCATTCATAAAAATTTTAAATTCATATAACGTTGTTTCAAAATAAAATCCTAAATGATGTACTTTGTTGCCTACTAACCCACCCCATAGATATTTTCAGAACATTTATGGAACATTTTCCTCAATTTTGTCATTTTTTAAGATTATTTTCCAACAGGCCAGGGTGCAGGCCAGTTGTACATTATTGTTGAAAATCAGTGACAAACTGCACTGCATACATGCAGAGGGAAAAATGCACTCATTTATTCACATTAATGTCTGAGCGACGACTGACTCAACACCTCAAGCTTCAAGTCCACCATTCACAGCTCATTTGCATCATTTTCCCCGTTGTTATTAGTGCCCAAATTATATGTTATCTCAATAATTTTTTTTAATTATAAAGTATAGTTTTTACACTAGTTAATTAACTATTTAATCACCATTTAAAATTTTTGGTGATTCAACAACACTTAAGAAAAGGTTCAATTTGATACAAGATATCTAATATGATATAGATAATTAAACATTTAGTAGTAGTCAAAGGCTTTGTGGTCAAGCGACATAGCTGTGATCCTCTCAAGTAAGAGGTCACATGTTTGATCCCAATGGGGGTGTTACACTTGTAGTTGGCTCGAGACCAATGCTTTATTACGAAATGACAGAGGTGGATAATATTAATCTCAACACATTGTGGATATAGGGTTAGGAAGCAACCTAGGATAGCTAATGTGTTGGTTTAAATTTTGAGGGAATTAAAATATGGGGAAATTAATGTTGAAGGGACCGAGTAAAATAGCCACGTCCAAGGAATTGACGAGTCAGCCACAGACTGGGTCGAGTCAAAACTCGGTCCATTCTGATTTTTTGAACAGAACGAAATAAAATTATGAACACAATGACTCGAGACTTCAATTCTTTTGTTCAGACATTCAACGTTCAACGTTCAAATACTACAACGTACAAATCCCTTCTCCCCCTTCCATTCTACTTACTCCTTCTACTTCCATCTTAAGCTTTTGAAACTTTTCTCTTCAATCAATCCCTCTTTCCCCTTTTTACCCCTCGAATCTCATCATCATATATATATATATATATATATATATAGCAGATTAGATATATTCCAGACCAGAGCCATTACATTATATTGTACCAGAAACATTAATCTTTTGTAACATATATATATAGTTTTTGTCGAATAGAATCGAATAGAATGTTTATTTTTTCTAGGAGAATACTTGGAAGAGTTGGCCGGAAAAAGAAGGTTCTGAGGATAGGTTCTAGAAGGGAAATGATGACGCCAGCTCATTTTCTGTGTCCGATTTCCCTGGACTTGATGAAAGATCCGGTCACATTGTCCACCGGAATCTCGTACGACCGAGAGAATATCGAGAAGTGGTTGGGGAAGGGAACCGGACGTGTCCGGTGACGAATCAAGAGGTGACGTCATATGAGCTCATACCGAACCATGCGATAAGAAGGATGATTCAAGAGTGGTGCGTGGACAATAGGTCCCACGGAATTGAGAGGATTCCGACGCCGAGGATTCCGGTGAGCAATTACGAGGTGTCGGAGATGTGTGGGCGGTTGGAGGCGGCGACGGCGCGTGGGGATCACCGGGAGTGCGTGGAGTTGGTGGGGAGGATGAAGGGTTTGGCGAAGGAGAGCGAGAGGGATAAGAAATGTATAGTGGAGAGTGGGTCGGGTCGGGTTTTGGCGGCGTGTTTCCGGGCGTTTTCGGAGAGGTACGAGGTTGAGGATTTGTTGGATTTGTTGAAGGAAGTGTTGTCGGGGTTGAAGTGGATGTTTCCGTTGGGGGAAGAGAGCAAGTCAATGCTGGGATCTGAGCCGTCGTTACGTTGCATGGCGTGGATTTTGAAGGGTCAGGATTCATCCGCGAAAAGGAACGTAGTATTAGTTCTCAAAAAGCTGCTGTCTTTGGATCACACCTACGCTAACGTCCTAGCCCAGGTTGACGAGGATGTCCCCAAGGCTCTATTCGAGATGGTGAAATCCCCAAATTGCCCCTCCGCCAGGAAGGCTCCACTGGAAGTCCTGCACCGAATACTGACCTCATCTTCAGAAGCCAAGGGCAAATTGGTAAAAATGGGGTTACCATCTTTGGTTCTTGAAATTCTCGTGGATGCAGAGAAGGGAGTTGCAGAAAAGGCATTAGCAGTTGTTGATGGCCTCTGTGACAGTGAAGAAGGGAAGGGTAGCATTAGCACCCACCCATTGGCTATGGCGTTGTTAGTGAAGAAGATTATGAGGATTTCTGAGATGGGCACAGAGCTTTGCGTGTCAATTATGTGGAAGCTTCTGTGCAAAAGTGAAGATGAAAATCAAGTGATTGAAGCATTGGAACTTGGAGCTTTCCAGAAGCTTCTGGTTGTTCTTCAAGTTGGGTGTGGGGAAAATACAAAGGAAAGGGCTACAGAGTTGCTGAAATTGATGAATCTTTACCAGGATAGGGTGCAATGCTTGCATAATTCATCAGGTTTCAAGTATCTCAAAAAGTCATATTAATTGAGCCCTTAGATTTTGAGATTCAACCTTTTGAAAAAAAAATATTTCAGAATGACCGCGACAAAACAAACAAAAACCTTTCTCATGCCATATTCTTTTGTATTTAGATTAGGTCGGGGATTTATTACTTTTGTACATAGATACCATTATTATTATTATTATTATTATATATAATAGCATCATTTTGTAAAGCATGACAGAAACTGAAACTCACAAATCTATTACAATTCAAATGTGTGAACAAATTAAATCAAAGTTAACAAACAGAACTAAAGACACTATTAATGCGATGCATCTTCAGCTCGGAAGAGATCGATCTACAGACTATTACAGGCATAGGATACAATTGATAACTTCTATACACGTACGAGGAATATATAATGAATGAAGTCTCAATGCGTTTCACTGATCAAATACAACTTTTGACCATCATTGATCGTATCTACATCAATAATTTTACCTCCATCTTCGGTTAATATAAAAGAGCCCGAAGGGAGGCTCAGTTGCTCTGAACCTGTTTTGACAAGCTCTTCAACACTGCCAGGAACCCACAGGACAACACCGGGCTTTTTCACATCCTTGGACTCCTCGGGGTGAAATGGAAACACCGTGCACTTTTTGCGTGACATCTTGTTGTCTGTTATCAAACAAACAAACTGCTTTTAGCAAGCTTTGTGTAATATGATAACATTGGATACTTTGTGATGAAAAGATAACTAGTTTTGAGTATGGTTCATATGGTCATTGTATGTTTTTAACAATACCTTTGAGATCTTCCAAGCATCCAGCAGGGAGTTTAGACAGTTGGGCGGATTTTGCCTCGTTCAAAAGTTCAACCAGCTGTTTGTTTCCGGTTTTTATTGCTTCATCAACTGCAGTATTTCCCCATCTGTAAGACATTAAATGTTACAGAAAGTTTCAGCTGCTGATGATGACTATTATATTAGATAATGAGAGGTTATATCAAGAACCTAAAGTTTCTAAAGCATGGTGAGCCTCGGAAATTATATTCATTGATATAATGCTCTCATTGTATGAGTTTGAAACCAAATTCATGTAAATATTAATTGTGAGATCTTATTATAAGCAATAAATTAAAGAGTGATTTAATTTGCACCTGTCTTTTAGGAGAACTGAAGCATGAGCTTCCAAAAGCAAATTTGCCATTAAATATGAACCTTGAGAAGCAGCAACATGAAGTGGTGTCTGGTGGTTATAGTCTTTTGAGTTTGAATCAACACCATTAGATAATAATCTTCGCAGGAGATCAGAATCACCCCTTGTGACAACACTACTCAAGAAGCTACCAGCATTCTCAATCTTCAACGAGGCCCCTTCTTTAACAAGTAACGAAGCAACCCTGTCATGTCCATTCTTGATGGCTTCGAATAGGGGCGTATTTCCAAAGTTATCTATAAATATACAAACAGTTACTTTGAGTTCTTTTATGTAGCATAAAGGCTTCTAACAAGTTTTGAGCAGTAGCCACCAAAGAAATCTACCTTGAGCATCGAGATCAACACCTTCTCGTATAAGGTAAAGAGTCATCTCTTCATATCCTCTAGATGCAGCAAGGTGCTGGAGAAAAATGAGGATCTAATTAGGCAAAATTATTACACTGTTGGTTATCTTTACACACTTGAAATAAATTTCATAATTGGTAAGTTGCAAACTGATATGATAGGAAAGTTTAAGCCAATTTGCTAAGAAAAGCTAACCGAAAGAATAAATATGAAGGGGGAGGGAGAATTGAAGCTTGTTTTGATGTGTAAATTCATACCAGAGGTGATCTTCCATCATAATCTTTCTGTTTGGGATCAGCTCCAGCTCGAATAAGAGTTTTAAGCTGATTCAGATCACCGTGATAAGCAGCACAATTAACTTTCAGTGCAAGCTCAGCCTCTTGCTTCTCTATATGGAATGTGATATCTGATTCCAATTGCTTCAAACTGATTTTAGATTCTTTTACCTGCAGTTCAAAAGAGTCATGTCTAGAACACATAGTCCTCTAAGAGAAATGTGTAAAATATTTTAAGAATTGTTGGAATAACGTGGCACTTGTGCTTGCACACAAATACACACACACATACACACCTGTATTCTCATGTGTATGTATATACACATATACACGCACACGCATTTATATGTATGGATATATGTAGATTACCTCTAGTAAGTTAGTCAAGATTCTTCTCCCATCGTGAAAATAGATGTCAACAATATTGGAGAAGGACTGTTTATCAATCCGAAGGAGTCTGGATAGTTCACAAACACGAATAGTATATGGTTGAGGGATGTTGCAAAGGATGGAAACTTCTCCAAATGAGCTGTTAGGCTCCAAAAGGGCCACTGTCTCTTCTGTTCCATCTTTCCCAATGATAACTTCCTCCTGTACCAAAATGGAAAGCATTATTAACAAGATTTTCAAAAGTGTAAACTCTGAACCAAACAAAGCAGTAGTCATAATAGATCTGCATGCATACAATAATAATAGACAATCCATACAATAAAATAGGATTGTAATTGCAAAACCAGTAGAAAGAATAAAAGGAATATAAATCATATGCCACAATGACACCGAAAAAAAGGAGATGAGAAAGCATAAAAATAAAGGGACAGATACTAATTAAGAAGCAAGTATAGAGATAGGAGAAACACTCTACCAGCACACCATCACAGATAAAATAAAGTTGGTCAGTTGCATTCCCTAGTTCCATAATTACTTCTCCTGGGAGGAAAAATTCTTCGCAGACTTTAGTTACCTGTAAAACATGACAATTGTCCAAAATTAACAGTTGAGAGCATAGTTAATCTTATCAGAACAAATATTTGCAGCTGTTTCCTTATACGCGCCATGGTGTTAATGTCGTTGATTTATGCTATGTAGAAGTAACACACCATGGTTTTAATGTGATTGGTTTATGCTATTTCCTGATATGCCTTCAAAAAGAATTACCAATATAACAACTTACAATTTGACCAATAAATTCTGCAGAGCACCCCTTGAAGAGAGGAACATTTTCAATGTAAGACTGATACAGTGATTGAGAAATCTGCAAAAAGGTGGGGAATATTCACAATAAGGAAATGATAGTAGATGTTAGGATAATTAGAAAAATTGCAAAAAAAAACCGTTGCTAATTTATGTCAAATACAAAGAAAAAACTATGTAAAAAAGTGCATGACAAGGAAGGAGTTAAGATACATGTGAGGAGAAGTGAGAACAGTGAGCTTTGTACTCTGTTAAAATCAGTTTTATCATTTCATAAAGCTCATAACTTTCCCAAATTAATATTATGCCAACAACAGTATATAAGCCAAAAGCAAGTTGCAAGAAATTGTTTCTGTCTTGATACCTTAGCACGAATGGATATGGGCATATCTTGAAGAACAGCTGAATCAGTGTAATTACTTTCATACTGTAACCGCAAGTGACCTTTGATTTGACTACGTATAGACTTTCCAAGCCTATTTCTGTTCATATACTTCAGGAGATCAGTCATCTTATCCCGATATCTTTCAGTTTTGGATCCTTTAACAATCAGTGCTGTCATATTACCAATCAAATAAGCACCAAGGATCATGTCAAAAGAAACATAAATCATGACAAATATCATTTCTCTATTATTGACTGCATGTACATCTCCATAACCTGCATCAGGAAAAAAAAAAAAAAAAGAGTTAAGGTTCAGCAATAAATTGGAAAGGTATTTCGTGATGGTATAATTAAGAAGAGGATTAAAAAATCAACATGGATTTTTTACTAAACATGTTTTGTGTACTTGTCATAACTGAATCTAGAGAACTCTAGAAGTATAAGTATTCATTCTATTGATTCACTATATCTTCCTTGTACTGATTACAAATACTTCTTAATAGTCCTTCTAACAGTTTGCAACAAGTGAAATAACCAAAACTATCATGAGAGTTCATATAAAAACAACTAAGCAAACAAGACTTCAAAGGTAAAATATGATAAGATTTGAAAAAATGGACTTACCAACTGTTGCCATAGTGACAATGGCAAAATACATAGAACTGGTATAACGTGTCCAGAGGTCAATCTCTCTGAAGTGTGAGTAACTGTAGTCCCCCAATTTCAAACTCCCAATCCATGTATAGCCTTCCTTCTGTTCAGGCAGAGTAGTAGCTAAATAGTAAAAGATGCAGGCTGCTGTATGTGTGCAGTAGAGTTCTACAGTGATGAGTTTTATGATCCTAGTAAAGAGATAATTGATCCGAATATCTTTCTCAAGCTTCTGGAAGAAAGCAGTGACTCTTCGTGCCCGGCATAACCTAATCCATAAAAGGTATCTGACTTCCTCTTTCTCTCCAACAGCCTGGTTATTCCAAATTGAACTATGTGGGTAAAGAGCAGTCTTTTGAAAAGTACTTTTAGAATAATATGTGAGAAAATTCAAGGCAATGAAACAATTGCTACTGCAGCACCTGCTTGAGCTAAAGTTTTCAATTTTTCTTTACATGCACAATTACAAAGCATTTACTTGGTAAACTATTGAAGATGACTATAGATCTTAAGAGAGAATGTTTATGCTAACAGCACAAGATATAGTTCTCCAAACATGAACTGATTTTGTACTTGCAGGATGTGAAAGAAGATATCTACTGTCTCTAATGATCTATTAGTTTCCAATCCATCAAATGAAGTTTGTTTCAACTTTCAACAGTTGATAAGCTGACAGATCAATCAACTTCATATATCACTTGTTAGTTTTCATCTATTGTCTCTCATAGCCAAACAACTTGGGTTTGTTATCCTAGAGTGTGTGTGTGTATACATATAGAGAGAGAAAGAGTGACGAGGGAAACTCGCAACCACTACCAGAGGGTGTGCTAAACCCCGACTTGTAACTCTAGCTAGCAAATGACCACAAGAAGATAAATCAGTCTAGGTTGCTCATAACTGATCGACTCAAACGAAAAAGGCCAATAGGCCACTCACTCTGGGAGTTAAACTTGTAATCTTTTAGTTACCAAGTCAACAGTCTGACCAACTTCGCTAGTAGTATTTTTTTATGTACCATTAAGTTTGCAAGGACAAACAATTAGAGACACTACCTTCATATTAGACAAAATAGCTCATACCACAGTACATTATTTGTTTGAAAATGTAAATAGAAAGTTATGATGACTAGGGAGGGGGTTTGGAACAATGAATAATACCTTATAGATTATATCCCAAGGCATACAACTGAGCAAATCAATGACAAAATGAGACTTCAAATAGCTGCAATTAACAAAAATATAGAAAGATTAGTTAACCAAGTAGTTTTCGCTGGGTTCACTTTAATGTGCAGCATGGGAGTGAAATGAGAACTGACCGAAGGGCAATTGGAGAACGCTTATAAACCATCCGGTATGTCTGACTATCTCTATAGGCAACAAAAAATTGAACCACAATATCAACAAGGAAAACTATTTGACCACAAATGTCCAAGAAGAAGAGTTTTTCCGGCAATCCTCTGAAGAACCCAAACTCGAATGGTGTAAAGAAAGATGAGTAAATTGCCCATACCAAGATGAACTTTTCCCATGTGCGGTACCACCTGCGCAATTAATCAATCTTCACTATTCATGTTCACACGCAAACATGTACACAACACAACTAGTATTTAATTTGTTAAGGGTCTTATTTAATTAAATAAAATACTGAAATCATACAAAAGATAATGTTGATTGTGGATTATAAAATGCATTTTACTCATTGAAACAAATAATTCAAAATGTAAGGCTAGATAATATTAGACAATGCATTGTCAAAATCGAAACTTTTACTAAATGGAACAGTGGGCCTTGTGGCTTCTTATCTACATTGTATTTATCTATTCGACTAATAACAAATTAAATGTAGCACCAACTTCGAAGCCCCACTCTTACATCTTCTTACCGTTTGTAAAGTTGTAATAAAAATTTTGAAAGACTCAATAAGATTTGAAGTAGTGCCTCTTCCGCACAAAATAAAAGATTAAATAAAAGGTTGTCCACCCTGTATTTCCTAATTGTCCTTAACTTTATCATTCACAAAACAACAAATCATGATTTGACAAAAATATAAACATTAATAAAGTTAAAATTAAAATTTAAAAATAAAAATTAATGGCTAAAATTTTGTCATGGTCAATTAATCATGTGTAAATTGTAATCATTTAAACTCGACTAGTCTAATTGTATAGATACGGTTATGGTACAGACACATGTTTTGCCATTTGTAGTACATCATCCCAAATATTTTGTCGGGCCGGGGCGTGGGGACTCTTGGGTTGGAGATTCAAGCTTTCAATTGCTATGCCATGGATCTAGGTCCACCCAGGTCCATATTTAAAATTTTATAACTCTATGTTTATAACTCTATATTTACAATTACAAAACTCTATGTTCACAATTTCATAATTCTATATTCACAATTTAATAACTATATTCAATAGTATAACGCAATTTTTAAATCTATATAACAAAATTATAAATATAGAATTAAAAAATTGTTAATAGTAAGTAATATAATTGTGAATATAATATTTTAAAATTGTGAACATAATATTTTAAAATTGTGAACATGAATTTGGATTCACATTCCAACATAGAGCCAAGTTCATAGCATAATTTGCCTCAAGCTTTTGGGAAGAGTATTAGTTATCGCTAAATAGTAATGTCAAAATTTGAGCCTTTCCTAATTCCTAATCAGATTATCATCATCCACGATTCTACGAATCACACAAGTCAAAAATCATTATCCTCAAATTTATGTGGGCCCAGGATGCCACGTATCACCTTTGGCGGGAATAACGCTTATCCGCGATTTCAGATTAGAGCCCGAAGAATTACTGATTTTATAAGGACATTATTGCTACTATTTTTTTTTTACGGAGTAATTAATTTAAGAAAAATACTAATTACAGCATTTTATTTTTATTTAAGAAAATAATACTCTGTACGCCGTAGATGATTTTTTTTTTTTGGGTGTAAATGATTATTCTTTTACTTCATTTTGGACACCTGAAAATTAAATTACCATATTCTTTTAATTTATTACTCACTAGTCGTATTTAATTTTAAAAAAAATGTTACATGGACTTTCATTTTTACTCTCAACTTTTAATTTTTTTTGGACTTATCCAATTTTTATTTTTTATATTATGGAGTAAAATTTAGTGAGTAGAATTTAAGATTACATGTACTAAAATTTGTAATTTTATTTAGTTTATATGTATTAAAATAAGAGTAATTCTACATAGACTTCTAAATTCTACTCCCATTTTATACTTTCTATGGCCTGGCATGCCGATTGTTTAATTCAGTAGGAGGTCATGATGTTTATTTATTCATCTTTCTTTTTCCTCCAATCTAATTTGAACACGAGTGAAAGTAAAAGTTTGGAGTAAAAATTAGAGCCTCCATGAAGTATTTTTCTTAAAATAATCATGCGTAAATTGTAACCATTTAAACTCGACCGACTAGTCTAATCGCATAGCTACGGTTATGGTAACTTGCAGTTAGAGGCAGAACGCTAAATAAGCTTGTTAGTTGTTACCAGTTTTCTGGATGAATGACGAGTCCTTGCGAGAGGTCCTTGAGGCCATTGATGACTATCTGCCTGCTAAATTTTCGCCGAATTGACTCCAGTCCTAACTCGTTCTCCATTAACTTGAAACGGCTCCCACGGGTGGAGTTGATCTTATCTCTCAAGTCCACCACCTCATACTCCGACTCCTCGACGCCGTTCATCTCCTCCTCCGTCGTCGCCTCTCCTCTCCTCTTTGTCCCCATCTTACGGCGCCGCTGCTAAGTTTTCTCGCCGAAAAACTGAAATCGAACTTCAAAGTTTCAAAAATAAACAAAAATGGCGGTGCTGCAATAGAGATCGCGCTCCGGATAGAATGCGATCGGAGTGTATCTGTATTGATTGTTTAAACAGTGTTCTGGATTGGAATACAATTGTGGTGATTGTTTCTGTGGATTAAATGAAATTTGCTTTTATCTGAGAGAGAGATTTGGCCGTGGAAAGGATCACGAGAAAGCTAGAAACGATGAAAAAGGACCGGCGAGGACAATATGTGGCTCTACGCGTATCTAACTACCTACGCTTCTAGAGAGATGAAGAGAGGGAAAATGAAATGTGAAATGTGCAGAACAATAGGATTTGAAATGACTTCGATAACACCAGTATTTATAAGCAATTGAAATGCCTTCTATCATACTTCAATTCAATAATAATTAATACGATTGCTTTATTAATTTACTTCTTGATGATACCTTATCTTATACGGGGAAATTCATATAGAGTAAAATATATTTTTTTTTAAAAATTAAGGTTTTGAGTCTGTAATTCTGAAATCAGCAAGCTGAGAATTGCAACGGCCACTTGTTCTTGCTCACCTGCTTAAAATATATGCGTCGTTGCTGCATTTATCAGTCCTTTCAAGAGATAAATAATCCATTTGTGGTCACGGGGAATTGCATCTAACCACCTACAAATTAAATCACCAATCATTATGTCGTGGACTATAATATTCAAGATGAATTTTTAATATACATATTTATTTCTAGTATATTAAATATTTATTCATCGTACTAAATGTTCATTTTTAAGATTCATTTTTATAAGTGTATTACTTAAAAAATAAATTTATAATGCATTAAAAATGAATTTTTAGTATACTAAATTAATAATATACTTTGCAATGTGAATTATGATCTATAGTATGATTCCTCCCCCCTCCCAACAAAAAAAAAAAAAAAAAAAAAAAAAAAAAAAAAAAGAGACCACATTAATAGTAGAGAGAGATCGAGATGGGCACCACTAGTGAGTTAAGTAACCGTGTAACAAATAAACTCTAGTAACTTTAACACGTTCATAAAATTAAGTTTTTTTGTTAGACCATAAGGTATCCTAAGTGGCCCTAATTATAGGAGACACCTTTAAATCTGTATTATATTCAGACTAATTTTTGTTTGCACCGGACCAATTCGACCAATTAAGAAGCTAAGCGAAGTGTAAGGATTTTAACTCATAACCTCTCTTAAGGGATGAGAGTGCATGCTCACTCACGCCAACAAAGCTGGTTAGGGTTCATAAAATTAAGTTAATATCATTGTTAAAACTGTCAGTACCTAATGCAAAGGTGGATGTTCTCTTGAGTCTTGCCCTTCTTTGTCCATTATTGTCCATTATCGTTAGACTTTGCAAGGATTTCAATAATAAATTTGAAAGCCTCAAGCCATATAAACACATTATATAAGAAAAAAATTATCTATGTCCTTGTAATTTTCTAATTGATAAATTGATAGGGTTACATTATTTTTAGTCTTGTGTGTGGAGAAATATGAGCTGTTGATCTATTTCGGAAGGAAGATAAGTTCATTTAGGAAGCAATATCTTCCTGAAGGAAAGAAAGGTCTTCTTCCGGAAGGAAGCGTCATCTTCCAGATAGTATGAAATGACTCTTTGCACTCGTTAGTATAACCTTGTGCACTTGTAGTATGAAATTTATGCACCTGCAGTAGAGAAATTTTGCATTTGGAGTGTAAAATTTGTGTACTCTATGAACTTGTAGTATAAAACATGTGCACTTAAAGAACAAAACTACAGTAGACTTTATTCAAACAAAACAAAAAATAATAATTCTATATAGACTTGGTCGATTGCTGTCTAGGCTTAAAATTACATACTTGGCTTCGTAAATAACCGTACCGTAGCCTTGAAAATGAAAACAACACACCAATTAAGCCAAGCATGTTGTTGGTGGATCGGTTAGGTAGATCCAATGCTTTATTATTATAATGAAAACAGTTACATTGATTGAATATTTGATATTGTTAGATCAAATGTAACAATTCTATTAATCAATTTTTTTATTATGTAGCTCAGTAAAGTCACAAAAAAAATACTCTATTTCATTATGTGTTTGGTTAAATTAATGATACTTGACTCAAATTATATTTAGCATTTAAATTTTTGTAATATTAGTTTAGTGTTAATATATACAATTTATATATTACTATTATTAAACACAAAAAAAAAAAAAAAAAAAGAAGAACAAATTTTAAAATTATAAGAAAATGATAAAGAATAAACACAAGTAAAGATGTGTGGATACCATGGGAGGAGGTTTAAATGTCAAATTTAGCATCTTATTTCATGCAATTATTTAAAATGTAATGTTGGCTACTATGCAAATATAAGAAATAAAAATTATATATTTATTATTAGTTACGGAGTATAATTTTTGACATAATAATAAATGTTTGATATAACAAATTTAATAATCTTGTAAATATATGGTAGATGATTTAATAAAAGCTAAGGTTTGCCAAATGGCACATTTCGTATAAATCGGTATAATATACATTACATTGAAATTCAATTAATGTCGACTGGTTACAAGCAAACCATTCTAACGGCAGCTCGTTGATTGGAGAAAAAGTTACACTAGTTGTATTGGTTTGCCTAACGCACTTAGGGTTGAAATAACAATGTGATTCATATTTTAGATTGATGTTGTAGTATTACACGTTTAAGGTCAATTCAAATTCATTCCATTGATATTCATAATTTTAGACAAAAATTTTATGTTAGACAGTGACTTGGATGACCGAGTTAAATATCTTATCATTGAAACGTGACGTTAATTATTACGTAAGTATAAGAAAAATAAATTTGTGCATACAGTACCAGCTATACCCTTTTGATATAGTGATAAGTGCTTGATCATTACATCTTATTGTAAAAGGTTATGCGATAATACAATTAAAACGAAAAAATAACAAATTAAATGCAATAAACAAATTTTTATACAATAACAATTCAAAATTATATATGCGCTTTTATTTATTTTTGGAAGATTAAAAGTGATTGTAATAAATATATTTTCTCTAGTGAATAGAACTGTGCAGCGGATGTGATTGCCAAACTGACGACTAGGAGGAAGTGCGACTTGATTGAATTCCGTAACCCGTCGGAAGAGGTATGGATCTCATCGAGATTGATAGAGCCAAGATGGCTCTCTGAAAGTCGGAGTAGTTTTGCTTAGTTCGTCGGGTATTCCCTCACCCACCCCACCCCCCCCCCCTCCCATATATATATACACACACACACATATATATTATTCAAATTATTCTGCGCACTATTTCAATTAACACCATATTAATCTAAGTACTATTTTAATTAACACCACATTAATCTAAGTACTACTTGGCTAGCTTGACCCACCACGTATAAGGCAATAAGGCATTTAGTGGATCACATTAATAGCACACTATTACATATTAATTTCGCTGTGAATTTTTATAAGCCGCAATTGAGACAATAAAATAGGACGTACTATACAATAAGTATACAAATTGAACCACAAAAGACAAAGTGAAAATGGAAATCCTCGGAGGCACAAACCACTAATTCCCCCATTCCTCAAAGTTCCATTCTTTAATGGCCTGCCGGTGTTCAGTCCCACTTCATCTGCTCAAATCCTAAACCAGTGGCTATTTGCTACTCTCTAATCCACTTCACATTTCATTAATTAATGACTCTAAGTAGTAGTCCCAATATTAATGTTGCTCACCCACTCTTTCATTCATTGTGATATGATATGAGGTGTTTGTAGTGTTATGCAGCACTACTAGAACATATATAACCTAATACTACACCATATATTGGTGCATATACCTAATATATGGACCCAATATATCATACTATTAAATATTTGATAACTTCTCGAAAAGACATTCCAATGACAAGGCAAGGGTGATAGACCTATCTCCATCAATTTATAGACTTAGGAATCAAAATGCATATATAATATGAATAATGGTATTTAGGTGTTATTAAATGTTTTTGTTGAGGAGAATGCTATCAAGAGATCAAGAATGGAAACGAAAAGAAAGAAGAAGAAGAATTTACGATGTTCGGTAGAGAGTTTACGTTTACATTATACCATATTGCAGTGGCCTGGCAGCCCCAACCCACTCAACAAACTTGGTTTGGGTTCGAACTAGGGAGACAAATGGTGCCACACCATTCCATTCCACTGTACTCCACTACGTTCTACTACCGTTACTTTATTTTCATCAATTATTTTAAAAATTATTTTCGTCCAATCATTTATTACTTTTCAATCAATGAAAAGGAATTCAGTACTTGTTGGGGAAGAGTAATTTTTCCTCTCTATCCTAGCTTTCTTCACAAGAATGGTGTAACAATTTTTTATAAAGCATGTGGCACACATCGAAAGCTAAAAACATTTCTCTTTTGTATATCTTATGGTGATAGAATTATTGGTCACATTGAGTAATGTATTGTTATTGGATTTGAATTGTTTGTATTATTGTGTTAATATTTTGGTAAAAATAAAATTGTTGAAGTATTTGGTCCACTACAATATTAGGTGATTGGGAAAGCTCAAATAACTATATCAGTGCCCTAATTGGCTAATTTGACCTATTTTCAAAAAAAAAAAAAGAAAAAAAAAACTAATTTGACCTACTCTTCTTAGACTCTGCAAACTAAGAAATAGGTGAGGAAAGTAAGCAGACTAGCATGTGGGTTTAATGGGCTCAACATACCAATCAACGAATGTGTCGATTACAACAAATTTAGTATGATGTTCAGAAAGTTAATTGGCGAAGATTTGTGTTATAGGACGACAAAGTACAATAATAAAACAAAAGTAATCGTACGTATTCTGAATAAAGAGGCCGGATGTAACTCATATTCTTGAATGTATAGTAGTAAAATAGTGCCTTGAAGATCTATCATAGGGTTTACAATGGGATGGTTATTATTAATATTATTTTAAAATGAGGTTTTGATTCTGTGGAAGAGATTGGTAGAGTAATTTGTTAAAGTGAGTATCGTCGCGTATGGATGGTAGTATAAAATGGTAAATCGAGGATACAACGATTATGAGTATCATATCGTTCAAAATGTTTGAGGGGAATGGTTGTTTGTTTTCTAATATGGTGTTAGTCTAGTGCACAATTTGGCTAATTAAGGAACTATTGGCTATATTTTTTTGGTATAAGGAACTATTGGCTATATTTTTTGGTATAAGGTTGTGTTGGGAGAATGAATTTAGACAAGTTATATTGAGCTGAGAGTACAATGATTTTTTTTTTTTTTTTGGGGTTACTAAGGAGGAGGACAAGTCCCTGCTAGTCAACGCGCCTCTGGCATTTGATCAATAAGATAATTCGGACGATCTTCAAGAATTGTAGTCCCCTAAGCGCTAGTTTGCCCTAATACATATTTGTTTTTAATAGATTTATTATAGGTTGCGGTTGGGAGAGTCGAGTCCTGCAGCATCCTACCATTGAAATAAGACACTAACTGCTACGCAAGTATAAGAAAAATAAAATCGCGCATTCGTTACTAGCGAGCTATATGTTCATTTTTGTAGTAGTGTATACTTTTTGACGTAGTGATGGGCACTTGATCGATCATGTCATTTTTTTATACAAATTCGATCATTTTTTATGTAACATATATTTATTTTTAAAGTATTACGGAGTACAAGTCAAAATAAAGTTATAGTACACTTAAAATAAGCATACAATATACTAAAAATAAACTTATACCATAAGTTTATTTTTACTACGTAAACTCTGATCTGAACCATGGTAGAGGCATTGTTTTCTCTCAGCTTAGGCTATGGGTATTTGTTGTTTGTTACTCTTGGCATGCAAATGCAATTAGCTAGGATCGTCTGTCCTAAATTTATGTAATTAAATAGGACCGTCTGCATGGAATGAGGTTTAAAAAGAAAACAAAAATGGTGTTTGACAGCAAATCAAATGCGCTTCATGTCATCATACTTTATTCTTATTCAATTCTTCCAAATCCCACCACTAATATATTTAGCCAATAATCCTCGTCCCTCAGTTTCCTATTCCAATTATCTTCACTACTCTTATCATCTCCACAATGGGCTTCCAGTCGTCATCTTTCACCTATTGGGAAAATATATATATTTTTAATTTTTGTAGGTAATAATAATAATAATAATAATAATACAAATTTTTGTAATGTTTGATGACAAATATATCAAGCACAACTATATATGCTGACTATAGTACTACTAATATTTGATGTAACAAAAATATATACATATAATTTTTATTTGGTACTATATTATCAATGTGGTAAAAAAATTTGAATTATAGTAGTTGTTTAACGATCAATTTCAAATGGCGAGGACATATATATACATGCATGGTCGCGTGTATAATGAAGTGGATGGCTTCATAGATCGAACACACCCACCAAAGAACATGGGTGCTTCCTTTCAGTGGTTTCCTATCACAACACCATCACGTGATGTCTAAGTACAGAATGCATGCCCGATTGCCAACTCAAATTTGAAATTTCAATAATGCCAAGTACCCTAGCTTGTCTTCAATTATTTATTTAAAAAATTTGGAGAGATTTTATAACCCAAGTACCCAACCATGTGAAATTATATTTTTTGTCAATAGAATAATATTTTTATTTTTTTATTATTATTTATAAATATTGATTTTTTTTGGTCTATAATAGTCAGAATTTTTACTATTCAGTATTATAAAACTTTTTATGAATTAGTGATTGTTGTCTTCTTTAATTTATTACTCTGTATTAAATCAAATACTAACAGTTTCTGAAATGCAATATAATGCAGCTATAAATTATACAAGAAACTCAAACCTGGAAAACAGTTTTTAACAAGACAAATTAACTACCTTAATTTCTGAAATGCAATCTAATGCTCACTGTTACGTTATAAGATTGAAGAACAACGTAACCACACAATTAACATGCATGCATGCATATGCTCAAGGTTTCCAGAGAATGGTGGTCTCTGCAATCATGGAGGTAACAACGTAGGGATCCATGTTCGAAGCAGGCCTCCTGTCCTCGAAATACCCTTTGCCCTCTTTCTCTGTGTCCCGCCCAATCCGAATAGAGGCCCCGCGGTTCGCCACACCCTAAGAAAGGTACAACATTCGATGATAAAATTGGAACGATACATAGAAGATGAGTAAAATCGAGTTTGGAGAGAAAAGTACCCATGAGAAGGTGTTGATGTCGGCGGTCTCATGTTTTCCGGTAAGGCGACGCTCGTTTCCCTCACCATATGCGGCAATGTGATCTTTGTGTCTGAGTTTAAGTTTCTCAATAGCCTGCTTGATCACTTCTAGTCCACCATTATTCCTCATTGACTTGGTGCTGCAAAAAAAAGAAAACGAAAAAAACATAAAATTCATTGTCTGATCTGACCTCCAGTATATATGTATATGTATGCATTTTCTTCAATGTACCTGTAGTTTGTGTGAGCTCCAGCACCATTCCAATCACCCTGCGGATAAAAAAAAGAAATTCATATTCAAAGACTCAAATTTCCCTTACTTTCCAGTCTAACAAAAAACATGTAATATTCAAGAATCATATATGAACCAGAAAACTGTAAGCGAGCTCACCTGGATAGGTTTGGGGTCAAACGAGACTACAACGCCGGCGATCTCACCGATCCTCTGAAGCACACCAAAAATACTACACAGTAAGCCTGCCTAAGTGCCTAACCTAGCTGCGATTCTCTTTAACATGGGGAATATAATATAATATAATATAATATAATATAATATAATATAATATAATATAATATAATATAGTGTAATTGTATACCTCAAGAATATAGCGAGCTACCCATATTTCATCGCCGGCGGAGATGCCAACAGCAGGTCCAACTTGAAACTCCCACTGCATATATAATGTATCCATACAGAAAATATGAGACACGGTTTGATACTTTCCCATCAATTAAATTTTCAGAAAAATGTTTTCAATGGATTTTGGAGAAAATTTTTAAAACCTCTAATATATCATATCCTTGCCATATAAGAGATTTTTACACACAAAAAGGATAAATATGTAATTAAATAAAGTTGACAGATTCTAGTAAAAAGAATCTCACCCCATTAGGTGGGATTTACTTTCATTTATATGTGATTCCCATTGACCAAAATTCTCAAAAAAGTTCGATCTTTTGGGGCTACTCAATGCCCTTTAATGACCTATGAATGATGATCAAATATATATGATTGATGCAGAAAAACCAATATTTAGCATCAATAAGGAGTTCATCACATTAAATGTAACTCCCATGTATACTGTTACTATCAGAGCTGATTCGATCCTATCTGTGCCCATAATTTACTACCCAGGAATTGCAGTGTGTAAATAGTATACCTGGCCAGGCATGACTTCTCCATTAACGCCACTGATGTTAATCCCTGCATAAAGGCAGGCCTTGTAGTGTGAGTCAACAATCTCACGCCCATAAGCTTTGTCAGCGCCAGTTCCACAGTAATATGGTCCCTGAGGCCCTGGAAAACCTCCAATAGGCCATCCAACAGGCCACTTCACATCCTTTTGCAGGAGCGTGTACTCCTGCTCAATTCCATACCTGATTTTAAGCAAAACCAAAAATTATAACACAACACATATATGCATGCAGGATATAACACAATAATGCACGCAGCCTGAATTGTTACCAGGGCTCCTCCTTAACAACATCAGGGTGGCTGAAAACCTTGGCGGCCCCGTGGCGTTTGTTTGTTGGGATAGCCTCACCAGCGGGAGTGTAGGAATCACACATCACCTATACAACACTAAATGCGAATCAAATCCAGCGTGCCTTAGCTTGAAATTAAGACGACTCAATAATACAATAATCCACTCACCAAGATATTGTTGCCTCCCCTAAAAGGATCCTTGAAAATTGCCCGGGGACTGTTACGTTACAGATCAGATACCATCAAAATCAAATAGACTAATTAACCCCCACTGCACTATTACAAAAGTATGATTAGATTTAAAAAAAAAAAAAATCAAAACAACTTACTATAGAATCACTTCACTGTCATCTCCAAGGGCTTGTCCCGTGCTAGAGCCATCGTAGTTCCATTTTGGGAGCTTTGAGGGATCACTCACAGCTCCATCAAGAGTCTGTACGTTAAAACCTCAACTTAATTTCTTAACACCCTTCACATCAATCCATATATATAAGTTGGAAGCAGAAGTGGATCAACTCTGATCTAGCCAAGTTGAACAGGTTGTTGACTTAGTACGAATCGCAGGGCATGAGCGGCCTCTTGGCCTTATTATTAGTTTGAACCGATCTGTACAGTTAGTTTATCTCCTTATGGGTTTCTTTCGTTACTCAAAAGAAAATGGAAGTGGAAGAATGTAATACCCTTGCTTTGCTTCTGATATCCTTACCAGATCCACCTATCCTGTTCAAAAGGGCAATACATAATAAGATGTAAATGACGTGACGATGTTCAATATTGTATCATAAGATATGAGAACGAGACAATGAGAAGATCAGAGAAACAAAAAGCAAAAATGAATTCAAGAAAACAGATCAGATCCAAAATACATGCATCTATCAGAATATTCATGAGGGCGGACCAAAAGGAATCCTAGAAAAATTTAGAGCCGCCGCAAGAACATAGGAACAAACTAATGAGGGAATCGAAGAGAAACTCGCCAAATGTACTCGGCGATGATCTTATTAGTGGCGTCTTTGAGGTTAAGGTTGACGAGATCCGTAAGCAGCTGAGACATTTTCGATGGATTCTTCAATTCGTTCGATCAAATTCTAATTCAATGGATAACTTCGTGTATATGCAGATGATGATTCAAGGAGAGGTAATGGATGGCCGTTTTTATTATCTCCGATATCTGTATTTATTGTATAAAATTATTCGCAATTATTACGTTGTATCTTTTTTTGAATTAATTTCATTAAATTTATAGGTTACACTCCACTTTTTTTTCTTTTTCTAATATTATCGTGTCATGATCATTTTTGTCCTCCGTCAACAAATTGTTAAAATGTTGTTAAATACAATAACACTTTGATCTTTTTTATACAAAGTAGGTTGATCCCGCTATATTTTATGTTTATTTTTTTGAAAAAAAAAATCTATAATTAAAGACCAAAATGCTTTTGTATTTAATGTAATTAAACCGTTTTGTTGATAAAGAACGGCCAAATAGAAATGTTTGTATAAAAACGACTAAAAATAGACTACCATATATAAATTTAGGACAAAAAATGAATTTATCTTTCTTTTTTATTTCAAAATCTCAACAAACCAAAAGAAAAAACAGAAGACCACAACAACAACAACGTAACATAATTCAATAACTTTAAAAAAAAAAAAATTCAATTCATTAAATCATGGGAACAAATGTTCACAACAAAGATAGAGGAATGTCATGCCATTTCATATAGTTTAACATGAAATGTTTACAATTTTAAAACTCTATATTGGCAATTTAAAAATTTTATGTTTACAATTGTAAAACGCTATGTTTACAATTTTAAAACTCTAATTCACAATTTTGTTATTTAGATTCAAAAATTATGTTATACTATTGAATATAGAGTTATGAAATTGTGAACATAGAGTTTTGGAATTGTGAATATAAAATTATGAAATTGTGAACATAGAATTCAAAAATTATGAATATAAAGTTCAAAAATTATGAATATAGAATTTTAAAATTGTGAATATATAATACTAAAATTGTGAGCATGGACCTGGGTCCACTTCGTAAAGTGAACCTGGGTTCATGGCATAACAACCGCAGTGGGCTTTGGACAACCAAATAATGGGCTAATTTTGTAAGTAATCATGGCCCAAATAGTTTCAACGAGTTTCTAGGCCTTTCATTCAGTTTTTGCGTTTGGGCTTGAACTTCTTGACTCTTTGAGTAAGTATGCTCCAAAAAAGTAGCAAGAAAT
The DNA here is from genome assembly GCA_003576665.1 of Ipomoea trifida. Classification (NCBI taxonomy): domain Eukaryota; kingdom Viridiplantae; phylum Streptophyta; class Magnoliopsida; order Solanales; family Convolvulaceae; genus Ipomoea; species Ipomoea trifida. The sequence goes on along the minus strand of CP025648.1, from coordinate 23,188,325 downwards.
TGAAGAATAGTTATAACATATACCCGAGTCCATATTGTAAGGTGGACTTATCACAATTTACCTATTGAATGTTCACAATTCAAATTCTTCCATTAATCACAAAGCACCAACACATATAAAATGAAAACCATCAAAACCTTTTGTAACTTTCTTGAATCACAAGGAAACCTTTCATCATTTCTCATTTCAACTTTCCACAAATTCTTTCTTCTTTTTTTCTCAACATTATATTCTTGCTAAATTTTTATTTGCCTATCCTCTAAAAACAATACATTGCAGATCGAAGCCGGCCAGTTGACAACTTGAATGTGTCTCTATTCAGCCATTGATTTTGAAGTTTCATGTTAATTATTATACAAGCTCAATGATTGCTGTCTCTGGGAAAATATGGCTCAACTAGCTAATTTATTAAGTGATCCAACTTGAAAAAAATGCTAATGATGAAAAATTAATACAACTGAGCTTTCAGGGAGACTTGTTCAAATGATGCAAAAAAAGTAAATATTTTGTTTTTATTGTTTTATTTATGTTTGTTGTCTCGTTCTATATAGTTAATTAGGACATATTGACTTTTGAGACTTGTGGTTCCTCGTGGAGTAGGACAATTTAATGGTGACAATTTTTTGGACATATATTTTAAGGTATATTTCATTGGTTTTGTATCCCACCTGGCCACCTCATGTTAGATAAGGATGAAAACTTATGGGGTCAAAGTTATTACTCCATATTCTATAATAGAGAAGAGTGTATACTAGGTAAAAGGCAAAACCTCTCATCCCGCAGAAATATAGAAGAGTTAAATGATGATGATTTTGCAGTCTTTTAGGTGAGATGACCAGTATTTAGTGTTCACAAAGAGTCACCCTACACGAGGATAAAACTGTCATACTGCGACTGTCATGATTCAACCATACATCTTTTGATCCTTGGATAGGGTGCAACCTTTCACTTAGCGGTAACCAACTGAGTTACCATGCTTTAGATATATAAAGTTTATTTTTTAATTTTATTTCGAGCTGTGCATTTATATATATCTTCTTGCTAAAATTATAAAGACGTGTTCAGGTACACCTAGCTAGCTTCTTTTCTTAGATTTTTTTTTTTTTTTTTTTTACATATTATAAAGTTGTGATACTGATTTTTTTATATTGAAAAGAAATGACTAAAATGACATGTGAGCAGTTATTTTGAAACATAATTTCAGACAGGGTCCATTAGTGATTTCAATTGGTATGAGTAAGGAAAGGTTGTGAAGAGGTAGGCTAGACTTTGCTCCCATGCATTATTGTAAATGTAGGTGCTTTTACTTGTGACAAAAGGTATGATCGTCTCCACAAACCGACCCGAAAAGGCTGTGGAGGGATAGGGTAGACTTTGCTCCCACAATGTCGTTGGTGAGACTTAATTATTGGTCTCTTGTAACAAATTTCACTGATGTATACAGTTGAACTACCTATGCGGGCAATATTTTTACTTCTTGATCTAATAACAAGAAAATGTCTTGATTTTGCCGATTTCTGATTGAATTAACTCTTTTAATAACTTTGTTCTTAAAAATAAATAAATAAATAAAGATTTTATATAAAATGAATTTTATTCCTTAATAACATCAAGGCGTGACATGTTTCCAATTATGAGCAATAATTAACATCAAACTAGCTAGCATCATAAATTCATAAATCATAATCATTAGTGCATAGATTATACTTGACCAGTAGTTAATTATTATTAATTGATATATTTTATTTATGTAATTAATTATCAAGACCAAGTCAAGGACCTTGTAGTCCAGTGACATCAAACTCTTCCCTTTATACAGGAGGTGGTGGGTTCGAGGAGGCAATACTTACTCTTACTCTTGTGCTTCAATAGGTTGAGAAAGTGAGAAAGTAGTTATGAACAGATACTGCATTGTAATAGAGTTAATAGTATTAAAAAAAATAAAAAATTATCAAGACCAATTTCAAACCTTTTTGAGTACTATTGACTTTGTAGTCTGTAATATCATTAAAAATAAAATTTCAGTATGTTAAAAATGAAAATTTATTGATATTCACATTACAATGTGAATCGTGATCCACAAATTATAATGATACAATCATCACAAAGTATCACATTTGGGCGATTTTTTTCGTTAATTCCAATGGCTCGATTACATAATTTTCAGTTCAATTAACTAACTGAATTCTGCCCGGGTACAAATAGACAAGTATTTTAAGTGTTACGCCGCTAAAATTTTCAAATACAATGTTAGTTTGTCGGGTCGTTATTGCTCTTGTGCATGCACCGAGAGCAAGATGGCATTATTTATATATATTCAGACCAAAATTTTAAGGATTAATTTAATTAATGTTCTCAAATTAGTGCAGCAGGCCGTTGGAACCGGAAGCGCAAGATTTGGCGTATTTTAAATACCCGAAGAATCCGCCCCCTAACCAATCAAAACAGTACTCGTGTCTCCTTGGTTATTATTGTTATTATTATTAGAGTCATTTTCATTTTTGGTCCTACTGTTATTAGGGCATTGCCAATTTTAGTCCACTTCATTAATTTTTGTCACATTGCGGCCAATCTTATTTAGTCTTTACCACTTTTAGCCCACATTTAAATTTTTTGTTAAATAACCGTCCAAAACAGGGGTATTTTGGTCTTTTCATGCTTTGGTCATCTCCTTTATCCTTTGCAGAGGTTTTCCTTATACATTTTCATCCAATGAAGAGGTCCTGCGAAAGACATGGGTTTGTAATGTGGCTCACATGGCTTTCGTCGGACCTCTTCATTGGATGAAAATGTGTAAGGAAAACCACTGCAAAGGGTCAAGGAGATGACCAAAGCATTAAAAGACCAAAAATACACCTGTTTTGGATGGCCATTTGATGAAAATTTTAATGGTGGACTAAAAGTGGCAATGGCTAAATAATACTGGCCGCATTGTGGCAAAAATTAATGAAGTGGACTAAAATTGGCAATGCTCCAATAACAGTAAGACCAAAAATGGAAATGACTCTTATTATTATTAAAAATAATGTTCAAATAAACTCCCAAACTATACACGAATATACAAAAAAGTATGTAATTAAAAAAAAAAATTATAATTAAACCTCTAAACTATAAGTTATGGAATTAGATTTAGTTCGTATATTATTTGTGTCACTGCACTTTTTCGTGAAATGAATTTTTTCTTTTTTATTTTTATTTTTTATAAATGGATTGTCAAAATTTTAAGTACTTTTAGGGTGTGTTTAGTTCAAGTTATGCAATATATATAATATAATATAGGGAATTAAACGGTCAAATACACCCTTAAACTTTATGTCAGAAGTTAATAATGTCCTTAAACTTTTGAAAGTTACAATTAGACACATTAACAAATTAATTTAATACATCAAATCCCAAAACTCTAATAGTATCCTGCAATAGCAGGTCAATAATGCACCAGCGAAATTCCGACAACATTCTAACGAAGGCGCGACCTTTTCCGATGACCAAACTAGTTGTTGTCTTCGAAGAAGGCGACCAAACAAGTCGCTTTCTCCAGTTGACGAAGATGGCGACCAACTGATTAAACTAATGACAAAATTTAAAGATTAGATTAAACACAAAATTAAAATAATGATTAAATATTCAAAAAATGTCATTTTATTGGGATTTTTAAAGAGACAATTAAGCACGAATATTATTACATGATTTTTAATTTTCTTATGAACATGCATGAGTACGTTGATACCAATAACAATATTACAGAAGTGGATATGATCATATGACCAAGTAAAATACAATGGATAAAATAGAAAAACCAAGGGAAAATATGGCCATATTGTACGACGGAAAATTCAAGGCCACGACGTTTTCGTTTCCTTATGAAGAAAGGATTTTATTTAGAATGTTTTAATAGGCCGGGCATTTCACTTTGAGGGTGAATTATTTTTCACCATTTTAGTAGAAATGATTTGTATAAAAAGTTACTTTCCACGACTATAATCATCCCAAACATGTTAAATTGATTTAATTTTTATTGTATCAAATATATTACAGAGTAATACCCAATAGAACAAGCCTAGAGGGAGCAGAGGGAAGTGTGCCTTTGCCTATTATCTTCCACACATGTACTCTTGTTGTAGTTACTTAGAGAGTTTCAATCCATATTGGACCGATCAATAGATAGAATTGTGCTTGACTATTGTGTAACACAAATTAATCGAATTAGATAATCTAACAATAGATAGGAAGTGTGCTCAATATTAGATCTAGAGGTAGGATCAGATAGTCAAATATGTAGATATGTAAAAAGCACGTGTCTTTATGCAGTTCGGAATAACCACTTCTCCCAACTCGACAAAGGCCTGATCCACTATCATTTCGGGGAATTGAACCAAAGTTCTTCCGAAATTCTTCCCCACAAAGAGAGCTCACTTGTCATTTGAACTATCCATTGGGTTACAAAACTTTTTATTCTAGTTAAGTAATACCACAACCAAGTACAAACACTTAATTTAATATATAAGGACTTCTTAGACTATTTTTTGCCAATAATTAAACCAATAATAACCTAAATAAAAGTATAACATTTACAAGACTTGTAGTCCACTTAATAATACATTATCATCTCATAATCTTTGTTAGGTAGTGTAACTTCAAACCCCTATTCATGGTCTAATTAATGCTATTAGAAAACTAAACAAAGATCATGCATTTATTTGTACACTTAAAAAACATAAAAGAGAGAGAAAAAAAAAACTTTTTTTTTTTTAAATAAAAAAAAAACTCTTTAAAAAAAATAGAATAAAATTAAGCGCAATCATAGTTGCTCCAATCACTTAGTCCTGCCCCCACACAATTATTTTAGTCCCTAGCAAGAGATGGTCATATTTAAATAATTAATAATCTATTAAAAGAAGTTCTGTTCATGGAAAGTTTTGCTACATACAGACATACAGTACGCACATTTGAGACATGATTTTCACCTTTTTTTTTTAACATTGTTAACAAATACTCCGTATGTATACCATTTTAGTTTTGATGTTCAATTAACCTGGTATAATATTTTAAATTATGTTACACCTCATATTCTTTAAAATAAAATTGTGGGATGAAATTAAATTTGTAATTCTTTATCTAGAATTTAGAATCTAGAATTATTCTAACGATTGTAGAATAAGATAGCGTACATGTGCGAAATGACGAGGTCGACATAGACAAGAAAGAAGAAACCAAAGTGGAATAGAAGACCTTGGCAATAATACTTATAAGATCCAAGTGTAATTAGATTATGAGTTTATATTATCTAAAATCTAAATGATTAGTATAATGACATTATTCAGTTCAAGTCGCCATCACTAAAAAACTTAATCCTGAATCATTTGTGTATATCTAAAATGTACTTTTCAATATATTGAAATTAAAATTGTATACGTTACAAACTTATATACGTTTATTATCATTCGGACCGACATAAACCACTTGACATCACTAAATAAAAATGTAGCGGAGTAAAAGGATAAAAGACTGTAACGCACGTGGTAAGGCACCTTCATTAACGTCGGTTACAAAATTGAAAATTGCCTTCTACAGATGCCATTAACGGTATCTTCCATTCTGATAAGAAGAAAGCAGAGAACCCAAAGGCCGTTTCTTTCTTTCCCCTCCAATTTTTCCCTTTCTCCTTTGGTTTTTTGAGAGGGTTTTTCGCAGTTCACATTCCCCTCTTTTTTTCTTCTTTCTGTAAATTCCTCTTCTTTTTGTATTTATTTAATTTTCGCAGTTTGTGAGACAGAGTCACATGGAATTGGAAAACATGGTCGCTTTGGTTTCTCGTACCGGCCGGCATTTGCAGCGTTACGACAACGGTCGCCGTCAAGTCGTCGGGTATTATTTCTTCTCTTCGTTCCCCATATAAGAAACAGGGAATTTGTTGGTTTGTAATTATGCTGTTTGGGTGATTATGAATGTAATCAAGCATGTACAGATTTTCTGCTTTCTTTTATCTGTTTCTATTTCTCGCGTAAGAAGGGTTGACTTGTTAAAGTATGGTGATTGAACATTGGGGTCTAATTTTAACTTCCCAGTTCCAGATTAACGCCATAGTTGAGAGTATTTCTGCTCATTTTGGTCCTCATAATGTTTTGGTTTAGAAGATTTCTGATAGCTTTATCATCTTCAAAGATTTATGGGAAGAAAAGATTAATTACTCGCCTTTGTGTAATTATTATCACCTTAACTTTCCATGGCATATGTTAAAGATAAGTAAATTGGGATAGTTTCTTGGATTCATAATTGGAGAAATTGCGTGGACGTTAACACAACCAGATGAAAGATTGGTATTAGATAGGGCATCGCTGTCATGTGGTACGCCTCACAGTAGTGATTTTAGCAGCATCATTTACTTATTTTTAGCTGCACCGTTGACTTGGGAGTACTTTTAGAAATAATTGCAATTCAAATTAGAAACTTGAGAGGTTTAAAAAAAATAAAGATCAAAAGGTAGAGATGTGATATGTTCATCTTCTTGATTGTAATTTTGGTTGGGAGCTAAGCCTTTCTAAACTGCTTGTTTTAGAGTATTCTATTGTAGTTTTAGCCTAAATCATATTGTGGGGTTTTAAGCTTCTATTTATTATTGTGCCAGATGTATCCCTTACAGATACAAGGATAGGATTGATACGTCCCCGTTGAACGAGGATGCCTTTGAAGTTCTTGTTATTAGTCCGCAGAGAAAAGGCAAAGGGATGTTGTTTCCCAAGGTAATTATAATCAGTAATGTAAACTCGATGCTTGGTTGTGCTTAATGCTCTTTAGGCTTTAGTTTTGGGTTCGTATAAAAAATAAATGCTGAATATTGTGCAACGATGTGGGGAATTTCTCGGTTTACTTAAAAATCTGGGTGTGTTATGCCAGGGAGGCTGGGAAGCCGATGAAACAATTGAAGCTGCAGCACTGCGAGAGACTATCGAGGAAGCTGGGGTGCTAGGTGATATTGAGGTTAGTCTCCCGACCCTTTTCCTTGTATATTCCATGATCTCTTTGTGCTTCTTCACTTTCAACCCAACTTTATAAATCAGATTAAAACGTTAGGTTATCGTTTAACCTTATATGAGATTGTATCTGTCCAAGAAGAATGACTTTCTCCATAACCTTTGTATGCCCCGGCTTACTCTCTCTAGCCGGTTCTTTGTGTTTGTGTTGAAAAAGTATAAACCTTGTTGCTCGGGGAATTCGATTGCAGTGTAAACTGGGAACATGGAGCTTTGGAAGCAAGAGAAGTGGCAATGCCTGTGAAGGGCACATGTTTCCCATGCTGGTCAAAGAGCAACTCGATTGTTGGCCCGAGAAGAAAATTCGTCAAAGACACTGGGTACGCATAGCTTGGTGTAAAGTGTACACATAACTTCTACTTCTACTCGTACAACCAAACCAATAATTGATGAATAAATGAAATTGCAGATAAGTATCGGTGAAGCGAGGGAAGTGTGCGAGCAGGGATGGATGATGGAGGCCTTGGAATCACTAGCGAGTCGGCTAACAAGGCAAAGCAGCAGGCAGAGCAAAGCGGGCATATTTTCAGGCGTGGAGCGTAGCCAAGGGATGCTTATGCGGTTGAGGTGCGGGGGACAAATACTACCTCCTCCGCCACCGAGTTCTGCAGAAGAAGCATAGTCTTCTTGGAGTGTGATGAGAGAAGGGTAGAAGTTTCATTTGTGTATCTAAGCTAGGAAGATGATTGAGGTAAAGTAATGTGTATTTAAATGGCAAAATGTTTAAAGGTATGAAGGTTAGGTAATTGCAGCTCAAAAGGAGGAGTCCAACTTGAAGAAAATGGGAGTTTGTAGAGAGTAGGGGTAAACCAACCTAGTTTTTCTTTCATTCTCTGATAATTGGAGCCTATTACTACAACTTAGAGCTGAGAGCTGCTAATGTGTTTTGGAATTGGAAACAATTTCTTTTAAGTACAACTGCCATGCCATGAACTAATTAATTAAACTCCTTTGCTCTCTATCCATACTACATTGAATGTTGCATTGCATATAGCAGTTCACATCAACCGCTTAAATCTTGTCTTGTAATCCTAATTAGCAAATGATCAGCGGTTCAAACTAAGAAAGCTTAATCAAACTTGTAGCATTGCTGTTACCAAGTCAACAGTTTGAATAGTTTTGCTAAGGTTGTCCCATGTGTATTGTATTTTTTTGGGTGCCCAGGGTTTTCACCGTCGGTCACAGTGATTAATCACTGGCTCGCTGCATTGTAGGCACCTCTATTGAGTGGAACAGCTGGCGTAAAGCTGCACCCATATGTATTGTATTGTTGTGTATAAAAGTATACAAAAATCGTGTTTTTAATCCCGAATATTTCTAGGGTTTCAACATATTAAACTACACTTACATTTTCATAAATGAATGATGAATTGCCTACTACGAAGTAATATTTTTATGTTTAGAGAAAAATAAAATAAAAATGGGGGAAAAGAAAGGGAAGCTAAAAGTGTTATAGAACGTTCCGTGATAGTTTTGTTCTTCGTTAAATCTGAAATCCCTACATAATCTCTCAGATACCTCCTTCGTCTTCAACTTTACTGAGAAAACGCGATTGTACATCTAATCGAATCGGAGATTTATCAATGGCGTTGGAGTGGGTGGTGCTAGGCTACGCCGCCGGAGCAGAGGCTGTGATGTTGCTCCTGCTTACCATCCCGGGCCTCGATGCGCTACGCAAGGGGCTTATCACCGTAACTCGGAACCTGCTCAAGCCTTTCATGTCGATCGTCCCCTTTTGCCTCTTCCTGTTAATGGACATATACTGGAAGTACGAGAACCGGCCGACCTGTGAATCCGATTCCTGCTCCCCATCGGAGCACCTCCGCCACCAGAAATCCATCATGAAGTCCCAGCGCAACGCCCTCCTCATCGCCTCCGCCCTCATCTTCTACTGGCTCCTATACTCCGTCACCAGCCTCGTCGTCCGCGTCGAACAGCTTAACAATCGCATCGAGAAGTTGAGGAACCAGGACTGATTGATTGATTGATAGATCTGATGGTTGGATCGGTAAATTTTCAGATCGGATTAGCTCCTTTTTGGTTCCTGTTTGCTATATGGAATATGATAAGTTTACTGACTTGGCTTACTTTCCTTTGCTGCTTGTCCAGTTTTGAACGCTTTTATTTTGTTAATTGCAATGATGTTATATGATAGTTTAACGAGGTTAGTTTTCTATGCTAATATTTTGTTTTTGGCCTTATGTTTTTCCTATGGATTGTTTCTGATGACATTGTTGAGTGCTGCTAAATGCTAAATTGGGAATGATTGCTATTTGCTAAGTGTAAGCATAGCTTTCAATTTGCTAAGCTTACCTTTATATTGAAGATTTTTGTGGCAGGAAAAATTAAAAACAGAATGATCTTTTTTCTGTGGTTCTCACTCGGCATATGTTAAGTTGGTTGTTAAGCTTGAACGATACATGCAGTGAGGATTGAGAAACTGTGAATTGGGTAAATCCAGTTGTTAACCTTATGTGCTTTAATTAATGCTAGAATCGGCATGCATTTTCCATAAGAGGAAAATCCGTGTTCTGGCTGGCATTGCTCATTCTGAAGCTGTCAGCAAGCTGCCACTTGCTTTGTATAGGATACTTTGTTGTAACAGTTGGTAGTATAGCATTTGTTTAATCATGTTCAAATAGGAGTCTCTTGAGCATGGAATCCATGATTTGATAAATATGATGATAAATTAAATGGTGTCACTGATTCAGGTGTATAGAAATGTTGCAGACAACAATGGTGTGATCTTTTACATTAGTAAGTTATGATGTGAAATAGTTAAGTGCCAGAATTTGTATTTGATTTTCTCAGTTGTCCTAGTTGGTTCTTGGAACTATATGATTTCACAATAAACTTTGTTTCCCTTTCTTTAACGTTAAGGGGGTGTTTGGTGAATAGCTGTTAGTTGATTGGGTTAGTAGGTTTGACTAGTTGATAGCATTAGCTGATTGTAGAAAGATGCTTAGTAAATTAGCTGTCAGTTGATAGCTGATTACATGCAAAATGATTTTCTAAAAAAACTGATCGAAAAAGCTTTTTGAATTTTAGTATTTTGGAGCAATAAGCTGTTACAAATAGCTAATTAATCAAACACTTATATTGAGTTTTTAACCAAGTCAAACATCTAATAGTGATCAAATAAGCCTAAATTGGCTTATAAGCTTACTATGTTACCACACAGGGCCTAATTGTTCTTGAGTTTTTGCTATGGTTTATAAAAGAAAATGTGTATTTTGGGCACACATGCAGACATACGCTTTTCTTATTGCCTTGATGAATTGAATTCTAGTTCCTAATAGAGTTCACCTATGCATCTCGTCATCGTATATTGTTTTATGTGAGTGTTTTTGGGTTTAGAATGTTTGATAATCACACATTTGTGACTTGATGGTAAACTACTTTTGTCGAGACTCTTGAGTTTTTCTTATCTGCTTTGTTGATTCTTACATCTTGCATGAATTGTATGCATTCATTGATCAAACAGGTAGAACAATAGTCTGAAATGTCTGTTTCTATGAGTATGCAAACCAGTTACATGAGATGGTTTTCTTCCTTTTCTACAAGCTAAGGTATCTGGGCCTCTTTTTCTTGCATTAGTTAGATTCCTTAATTGTGTCGTTACACTAATGTGGATCATGCAGCCTACATTATAACTCCTTTAATGTGTCATTACTAGTATAGAAAATGTTTGTTCTGTGACATGGGCCGACACTAATATGGATTGTGCAGCCTACATTAGAACTGCTTGTTATAGATGTATCTTCTTCTTAACCTAAGAATTATTGTGGATTCCAAGGTTTTAAAAGGCGAAGGCGTGTCTTGAGGCGTTTTGTAATGTTGAGCTGAGACGTAAGCCTCAATTTTTATACAAAATATATTAATACAAAATATATTAATAAGCTGTGAACATTATTCATAAAATTTACCAAAATCTAAGATTAAAGTTTCATTAGCTAAAAGTCTCAAGGAAACACACCACAAAACATCAAGCATAATATAAGTCTAAACCAAACAAACACATAACAATTCAAGATTAAAGTAATAAACAAACAAGCATATCATAAATCACAATGAAACTTCATATGAAGAATCATTGTAGTCTATAGCTAATAGCCTCAAGATGTAACATTTATATGGCTTATTTTCTTGACTTTCATGAATTAGTTCAACACAATAGTTTCAAGCTGGATTTTTTTTTTTTTTTTTTCGCACCTGTAGTCACCCCAAGATTTCCTGAACCACTACTCGCAAAAAAATCGATGTATCCTCCATGTACTAGACGGATACTTTATATTCGAGTTTAAAATGAGTGAGTAGTTATGAAATTCTCGTGCCCAATAATTGATTTTGTATTTTTGTGTATACGAGCATGCAATGCATTAAATAGGCTTTGTGGTGATTTCGAGTACTATAGGAGTGGTGTTAAACAGGTTTTGAATTGGTACCGGTAATATTCATTTATGTTTGGGTATTTCTTAATGCATTATGATTCAAATTTGACAATGCCTAAACAGACTTATTATCATTTCTAATAACATGAGTAGAGTAAAAACATAAAATATTATATGTAGTTATAGTGGTATGGTGAATATATATATCGTATTACTAATAGTGGTGAATATATAGATCGTATTATTACTACTAATGGTTATGTTAAGATAATTACTCCGTAGTAGATATAGTTGATGATATAGTAGGTAGGTGGTGGACTGGTGGTAGATATATATTGGGCATGGAATCCATGAATTGACGAATACGATGATGAAAGAAAAATGGTTTTTAATTTCACTGGTTCAGGTGGATAGAAATGTGTAGACAATGGTGTGATCTTTTATATACATTAGTAAGCTATGATTGAAATACTGAAATTGCCAGAACGTGTATTTTATTTTGTCAGTTGTTAGTTTTTTTGTCAGTTGTTAGTTAGTTCTTGGAACTATATATATGATTTTGCACTAAACTTTGTTTCGCTTTCTTTAGCATTTTGTTTTTGAGTTTTGTCTATGGTTCATTAAAAAAAAAAAAGAAGAAGTGTATTTTGGGCAAACATGTTCTTTTCTTAGAGTTAATCACCATTTTGGTCTTTCAACTGTCTCTCAACTTTCAATGAAGTCTTTAGTTTTCAATTTCAACTAATTTGATTTTTAAATTGTTTAAAATTTAGTCAATTAAATCCTTTAAGGATCAAAATGGTGGTTTTCATATGCATTTTTAAAATTTTATTAATTTGGTCACTGAAAGGATTCAATTGACAAACTTTAAACAATTCGATGGCCAAATTAGTTAAAATTGAAAACTAGTAATTACATCAACAATTAAAAAATAATTGAGGGATCAAAATGTTGATTACTCCTTGCCTTAGTGAATTGAATTCTAGTTCCTAATAGAGTTCACCTATGATGGTTGTCTTCTTTTTTGCATTATTAGTTAGACTCCTTTAATGTGTCATTACTTATATAGAAAATGTTTGTTCTATGACATGGACCGACATTAATATGGTGCAGTGGCAGCCTACATTAAAACTACTTGTTATTATTGTATCTTCTTCAATTCTTAACCTAATAATACAATTTTCCTGGATTCCTCAATGGGTGCTTGTCACTTTGTGTTTAATGCCTTGTCTCTTGCAAGTTGTTAGATCAACCAAAATTTCAAGCAAGTTGGGCTTTGATGACAGGCTTGTTAAGGTTCATTATTATTATACTAAATGTTCATTTTTATTATATTGAAAGTTTATTATTGAAAAATTCTTTTTTATGTGTAAATAACCATTTTTAGATATACTACCATAAAGTAAACTTTTAGTATATTTAAAATATCTTTAAAAAATAAATATTTCTATGGTTCATATTACAATATCGTTAATTTTTCAGACCGCTCCAACAATATCTTTAATGGTGTAGATAAAGAAATTTTTTAATTTTATACATCAAAGTATAGAATTATCGAACGCTTATAGCTGATTGCACCCGGCTCATAGATCTTTTCCAAGTCATCAAGATTGTTCATGTGTATTGAGCAACCAGTGTGCCGACTTCCTTGCGAACTTGGGATAAGAGTCGTCCAGAGGTATTACGTTGTTGATCCATCCTCCTGATGAGATAAAAGATCTACTGCTCCATGATGCCTAGTGTGTGGCAACTAGTAAACGTCATTAATCATCGAAGGTCACCTCCCTTTCAAAAAAAGAAAAATAGAATTATCAAATTAAAATATTATTTTATGCACGGATCTAGAGTGCAAACATGTGATGATGTTTTTATAGAATATTAATTGAGAAAGCAAAGATATTAATGAAACAGATGAGACGTTTCTTTCCCTGTGGCCGACACATTTACTTTGCCCACATGGTGGCCCCAAACACCATATGTCCATATATACATATATTCAGTTTCTAAATTAAGTATGAGCCATTGAGCAACATGCGTTTTTGGGAAGTAAAATATAATATACATATCTTGTCAAAATCCATTTATGGGACCATTTACTTTATAGAAATTCTATAATATGTATTTTTTTCTTCATGAATCGACTACTTTTGACACATTATATAAGCACTGTACCTTATATTTATTTATCTACTTATTTATTTTATAATGCTCTCAATCACCATAATACGTAAAACTAATGTTGTGTATCCAACATGCATCACCTGTTTAAGCAACATCTATCTGAAGTATAAATTTAGTCACAACTTTTCAAAATTGTCACATTAAATTAGTCTTACAGTTTCCATTTTCAGTCATTTATTTGCATTCCGTGAACTTACCGTCAACTAGCTAGACATGACTGTGGTTCGATTCCAAAAAATGATAAATCGAAATCAAAACCCTTTAAAAAGGTTTCGGTTCAAATTTGAACCGCCAATTCGATTTGTTTTTCCTCCTTAAAAACTAGGCTTCTCTCTCTCTCTCTCAAGTTTGGAACGGGAACGGACCAGTTTTGAACCGAAGCTTTTTAGATTTCAATTCAATTACTATAGTGTCTGGTTCAATTCGAACCAAACCAACCAGATCCATAAGTAATATTGCGCAGTTCCATAAGTAATATTGAGAAGAGGGGTTGCTTATAGCCACAAGTACAATGTGATCTGAATGGCAACAATTGTCTATTTCTTCAAGTCGGACCCCATCGCATTAGGTATCTTAATTTAACTTTTAATCACTCAATTATCATAACAATGTCATATTTAGTCACTAACATTTAATTTTAACACATTGAACATGATTTAATTTAAAAAGAATTTGGTTGGGTGGCAATGATTGGAGTTGGATTGGTGGTCCCATTGCCAAATAAAGCATCATCTTCCATTTTATAAATTGAAAAATATATGGGCTCAAATCGTTGCGCGGGTTATCATATCGACGATCCTTTTGTACCATTTCACAGTGGTGGGGTTTTAGATCTTACAATTATATTGGCTTTGGATTATCCTAAACGTTTGGTCCCCATCCATCATCTCTCTGTATACCTGTCAATCTGCCAACCAACCAACCATACTTTATACAACATCATATATTTTTTTATAAAACATGCAAATTTTTACCGTGTTAAATAGTATCATGGCCTTTTGTATTACATAAAATTGTATGTTTTATTTTAATTGTGTCCCATAACACTCGTTATAATCAAACATATAATGTATAATTGTACTGAATAGAAAAAAAGTATAATCTAACTATATAATTGTAGTTACTACAAAAGGTACCAGGGTGAATTGGTACCTAGCATAGGAAAACACTTTCTTATGTGAGAACGAGGGAATAGGCACAGGTGCACAGAATCTACTACATAAATACACAAAATCTACTCTAGAGTCTCCACCGCTATCCGGGCATGCTTGAGAATAGATTGTGTACACTCATACTTTCAGAAACTTTTTATTCAGTGAAAAGGTTAATATTTTCGGGACAAGCTTGGGAAGGTATGCACTATTAATTTTGAATATTTTTAAAATGTATATTTTATAAAGTTACAAACTATACTTTACCAGATGAACATAAGAGAGAATATAATTTGTACATTATAATTTTATAGAATACACCATATTATAATTTCTATTATTAATGTTTTACAAACTACGGAGTATATTTTTGAAATTGAATCACGTGTGAGCAAACGTGTCTTTGCACGAGGGTTATTTTAATTTTAAAATTTCTGTTTCTAATAATAGTTGCCGGCGCTTTATCTTTGTTGTCTAGTGTTTTCAGAAATAAATTCTGCGTTGATGGAGGAGCTCTCATCTTCTTTCTCATCTTAAATCTCATTCCTAGTTTCTTTCAATTCCTCTAATCTTCTGAAACAAATATATATACTTCCATCGATCCATCCAGATCGCTATGGAACAGCGTTCTAAAAAGTGCAAGAAATTGATTGACCTCAACAAGGAATTTCACCCCCAAATTCCTTCAGGTATATATATATTTATATATATTATACGTTCTTCTTCTTCTTCCTCTTCTTCTTCTTCTTCTTCTTCTTCTTCTTCTTCTTCTTTGTGAATAAATTTTTACTGTTTCTTTGTCACAGTTGCCGCTAAGCAGAAATGGCAGCCATTTGGTCCATTTCCATGTGTGCTTCCTCCTCCTTTAGCACCACCGTCCACATACTCAGTTCCGGCGACGAAGAATCTTGTGTTTGGGGACTTACAGCCGTTCAGAGGAGCGTCTCCGACCACCGCTTCAGACGGAACTCCGGCGGCCAATGATTTGAAAACACTTCCCCTTCTTCCAACTTCTTCATGGTACGTATTATTAATCTCACTTCTTCTCTACTTTATAATATTTAATTTTATATTCATAAAACAATCCCTCCCATTTTATGTGTCTGGTTCAGTTAACGATTCTTTGACTAAAGTTATTTTTAATCCAGATTTTCATAATATTAAGTTTAGTATTAGTATGCAAAATTTATATATTTAGAAACTACACTATTAAACAAAAAAAAATTAAAAATAAGTAAGAAATACTAAAGAAAATAAACAAAGAAGAAATAGTGAGTTTCATCAATGAATAATAAGTAGGACAGAGTGAGTATTAAAAAGTTTTATTAATTTTTTTTATTTTTTAAATATTAGATACAATAATGTATGATGTTCTAAGTATTGTATCACATGTTGATAGTAACCCTACAGGAAAAAGAAAAAAAAGAAAAACATAATTGTGGACATTCCTTAAAAATCAACTAAATCTAAGCATGCATGTTTTACTAATGATAAATATAATATTAAAAATAAAATGATAATGCATGTTAAATCAATTTACTTGTTATGAATGAATATGTGTAATTATGAAACACAACCGGCCAATATATTATTGGTATTTTCTTAAAATGCATGATATCCCAATGGAATGGAAGGATCTGAGGATATATGTAATATAATTTGATTAAAATATATTTATTTATCTATTTATTAATTCATATTATATATATGCACATATAGGAAAAGGTGTGAGATCCCAAGTCATGAGGTTGCCCCTTCAACGATGACCATTTTTTATTCCGGTAGTGTTTCTGCTTTTCACGACATATCGCCGGAAAAGGTCCAAAATCCTATCCTTTCTCTTAACTCTCAAATACTCAAGTTAGTGCATGTTTAGTCCTTTTTTTTTTTTTTTGGTCTGAAACTATGAGATGAATAATGTTGAAAAATATATAGGTAGAGCTAGTTCTGGGCATGGCAGGCGGCATGAATGAGGTTATAGGCGGTGGAAGTGAAGAAATTGAAGGAAAGAGATGGAATCATCAAAATCCAACTTGTGTTTATGCCACAGATGAAACCACCACACCGCCATCGTCGTCTTCAGGGACTTTTTATCAAAGCTTTGCTCCAGGAGGTACTATACGTAACTATATATATATATATAATTTCTACTTTTATTATATTTATGTTTTTTCATTCCAAAAATAATATTTAAAATTTAGTATATAATATATATGCAGCAATAGCTATGGCTCGCAAAGCAACTTTGGCAAGATTTCTGGAGAAGCGCAAGCATAGGTATATTATTATTATGATTTATTTTACCTATCTGATCTGCATGCATTCTGTTCATCATCTCATCCTATTCAAAATATAACGTAGATTGATCCACAAGAAGACATACCTTGAAGATGGAAAAGTAGTACCTGATCTCTCTTTGTGATATTGAGATTTAATTTGATTGGTTGGTGAACAGCAAGAAGAAACAAGTTCTACATCAGGTTTGATTTGAAAAGCTAGCGGATCGGAAAATCGAAAGGAGAGCTATTATATTGTACCAATATATATATTATTTTATAATTTATTCATTATATATATATATATTTTTTCTATTCATATACTCCTAGTAATTCAAATAATTTTGTTTAGTTGATAAACCAATAATTTGTATGTTATTGTAGACGTACTAGATTAGGATTTAGGAGTACTGAAGATCTTTGGATTGATTACATAAAGTACCACGTCTACTCGTACTTTTTAAGTATATTTTTATCCAACAATATTATCACCGTGAGAGGGTGTTTGTTAATCAAGATTAATCAAGTTCAAACTTTCTTGAAAATTTGTGTAATCTTTGACTTAATAAAGTTTAAGTCAATAGAAATCACATTCATAATCAGATAAACATGATTGTATGTATGGAGAAGAAAAACAGGTAAATCCATCTAAGTTTCCTTCCTTTAACAAATTAAATGCAAAAATCACACCCCCCTTGTTTCTTTGAGTTTACATTATTATATTCTTGAACACTTTTTCCACCCACCGGTCATGTAACCTTAAGCAGTCGACGGTGGCGAGCAGAAGGCGCCGGCGCCGGAGCTGCGGCCGGGGAAGGAGCATTGGCGTCACCACTGTGAAGGGAGGCAAATATCTTGGCCGCCAGCACGGCGTTTGCAGCATCTGAAGGATGAAACGCATCCCAGAACACATATTCCGTTCTATTCTTGCACAGCCTTGAGTTCGGCAAACATAGCCCTCCCACGCTCGTGTCCACATTGCAACACGACGTATTCGATATCTTAAACCCTTCAAACAACAACAACAACAATAATAATAAAATCAAAAATCAAATTTTGATTGGGCCAACACTAAGCCAAGTTGGTCCGGCCAAGCTATTGATTTGATAATCCCGAGATTATAAGTTCAATTGGCTGTGCGAAGCCTTTTCAGTTGAGCTGGTCTACTATGGACAATCAGCTAGCCTTTCTGGTCTCAACTAATTAGTTATGAGACAGTGGCTATGAGTTTCCTGACTAAAAAAGATCAAATTTTGATTGAATATGAATGTGTTGCATAATCCAAACGATATGATATATATGGTTTACCATAAGTGGAGGGGTTTTCGATTAGATCCAACACGTCTTTATAAGTGTCTGCAAACATCATTTGTGCATGTGGGAGACGCTTATTTAGACCGCCCAAAAGATCTTCAACTCTGGAGTTAAAGTGCTGAACCCACAGATTCACTTGCTTCAAACACTCTCTGTTCTTTGATTTCACCCTCTGGGATGGAATGCATCCCAGCGGCCCCAAACCATGGAATATTATTTTCCTCGCTCCAAGTTCATGAAGCCTCTGTTACATTACAACAACAAAATCAACAAATTAACAAACTTTAATTAGACTAAGAACAAATATAACATAATGTCTCACATACAGTGAGCTGTTGGTCTAAGGTTGTCATCAAAAGCTCCACGAACTCGTCGTGACTGTATTGCTGCCCGTCTGCTAGAAACGGCTGCAAGAAGTTGTTTACATAGTCGTTGCTGCCAAGTCCGATGAAGTAAAGTGCTTCATTGCAATGCTTTTCTGCAGACTCATTTCCCAGCCTGGCCTTGATCACTTCCTTAGTCTTCTCGAAGTACTTTATCTGATCGTCGAATGTTAGTCTCTGAATCTGTTATATATATAGCATAACGTTGAGCATATAATATATAAACATAAATGTGCAATCCAACTATTAGCTTAGACTTTTAGTTCAGATGGAACACATGCTTCAATTCATAAGACTGAGACAGATTTATTACAAAATAAAGTCCAGTGTCATTCAGTATTCCAGCTCCACCAGATGCATAGTTCACTCCCTTCAAATGTGCCTCGTCGTTCGGCCCCAATGATAAGTATGGCGGGGGCGATGGAATCCCAAGCTTTTCAGCTATTAAAAAACAAAAAATTAGCACTGCAGATGGGGAAGAAAGAAAGAAAGAAAGAAATTGGAATATAATTTAATTTAAGCATTATTACATATTATGTCACCAATAGTCCTTCCATTGGTGAATCTCCCAGTAGCCACTCCCCCCTTATAGTCAATTCCATAGAAAGGAAAGTTTGATTTCGCGAGGGATTGCAGAAAGTTGTTGTTCCCCACTTCTGTCAGCGAGTCCCCGAACACATATGTCACAGCTGATGATGCTGCAGAAGACGGCGAAATTAGCAGCACTGCAACGCTTAAAACTGCTACAACTACTGATCTTAGAATTGCCATTTTTACTGTCTTTGGATTGTTATGTTAAGGCCTTAAGGGTGAGGAATTTATAGATAAATAATCAACAGATCACAGCTTGCTTGTAATGGTGATCTTCTTTCATCCGTTTTAAGTTTCATAGTCATAGCCCTTTTCTCCAAGTTTAAACATAGTAGGTGGGTGAAGATTTTAACAATTGTTGAGATTTTGGGAGGTTTCAGTGGATACTTCTTGTGCATGCAATGAATGTTATGTTTCTGGCAGTTGTGACTATGGAAGGGTCTTTCTTTCAGTTGGCCAACTCCTCTTCAGTAACTCTTTCAAGGGAAATTACTCCAAGCTTTAATTCATAGTACGTACTATGTTTGACTGACTACTAAAAACAAAGAGAAAATGTTGTTTTGTAATGTGAATATAAATGGAATATTTGATGACTTATTAACCTATGAATATGTGGGATATGATGATTATATTAGATTAACATCCTAAACAAGATTACATATTGTTTTCCAATAATTTGTACAAACAAGTGGAAAACAAAGCACATTATGCCTAGCTAAGTCAACTTAATTAGCACACTATGAATTAAAAGTTTCAAAGATTAAGGGTCCACGTAGTATTATGGACCCTGGATTGAAATGACGATGTACAGAATTCATACTCGTAAGACACAGAATTATACTCCCTCCGTCCCGAAAAGGTTGTCTCATTTGTTTTTTGCACGCTTTTTAAGAAATTAAAGTAAATGTAATGTGTTTTCCAATTATGCCCTTAACTTTTTCACTTTTGGAAATAAAAGCAATAAAGAAAGTAAAAGTCATAAGGGTAAATTAGGAAAAGTAGAATGATGGTGATGTTCAATTTTGGAAATATGACAACATTTTGGGACAAACTAAAAAGGAAAGTAAGACAGGTAAAATGAGACGAAGGGAGTATAAAGTAAGATACAAAAAATCATAACACAAGACAAATACACATATTATATGTTTACTTATTTTTCAAAAATGATTTGGGTACATAACTTGTGTTCATAGGCACAAAATTTCACAATACAAGCACAAAAATTTATAATATAAGACATAAAATTTGTTTCAAGTATGAAATTTAAACTCTCTCAAGCTACATAATTTTATAACACTATACAATTACTAATTTGTTTCAAGTATGAAATTTAAACTCTCTCAAGCTACAGAATTTATAATTTTATTTACTGCTGATCGTAAGGAATGGCTTGTTTTGCCTCCCATTTTTCTTTCTGATGTATTACGTTGTGACTATTGTTAAATGAAATTTGCTTTATTTCCAAAAAAAAACGTACAAAAACTCACAACATAAAACACATATACATACATTATGGTCTACAGTGCAGTGTAAATCCTGATCCATTATAAAGATCGTGAAGGGCTGAAGAGAGATTGGGCCTTCTTTTTAAAATATGGCCTGGGAAGAAGGAGATTAGGCCTTCTCCAGATTTTGAGAGTTTCCATTTATGGGCCTTGACAATTCTAGAACAAATTAAATTTCTTTTGTGAAGTAGAGACAGTCCATAGATGGAAGGATTATTATACCACGTACCATGATCTACGTACTACATTGTAAGGTTAATTAAATTATTCTTTTTCATGGAAGTTTTTATTATTATTATTATTAATTTTTATACAAATAAAATTAATATATAAAAATATATATTAAAATTTAATGCCTTAATAAAGCATGCTCGATATTTTTATTGTACAAATTCTTTACTATTTTATACTTCTTTAAATAACACACACCGTTAAATATATAAAACATTTGTACATTGTACTTACCAATTCTTTTTAATATAATTTTACACTTTACTAGTAATATGACATTTTTATTTTATGTGTCTGGTTCGGTTAACGAGACTTAACTAAAGTTATTTCTAATTCAATTTTTAATAATATTAAATTTAGTATTGATATAGAAAATGTATATATTTAGAAACTACATTTAAAGTACTATTAAACAAAAAAATGAAAATAATATGACAGATAAAATGTGATAAATGAATCTCCTAAGTTCGGATGCGGCGGGGCAAGCATTGCGTGTATACGCCGCTAACCATCGGGGCCTCGGGGCTCCTCCCACTCACAAAAAAAAATTGAAAATTCCTCCCACTCACAAAAAAAAAATTGAAAATTATTTTTTACCGATCTAAACAACTTAGATTGATTTTTTTTCGTTATGATCACAAAGCGAGCTTCACTCTATATGTACTTTTGGGTAGTAGTTACACGCTTTCTCTTAAATGAAAGGAAATTTGTTTTTGGGATTTGTCGTTACTCGTTACCAAGAGAAGCAATATAGCAAGCGAAGGTGGTTATGGTCAATAACTCACTATTTTGGGCATGTCCTATTTGAAGTTAGAAACAAAGTAGAGAAGAATACATTTAAATAGCCTTGCACGCAATCTATTTTTAGATTTTGTCTTCAAAATTATGCCACTGCACGATTCTTAACTTTACGTCATGTCGATTATAGTAATATCACTTGTTGTACTATACTATACATACATGATACACCGTTCGCAATTACGACAATCCAAGATTACGAAGCAACTTCATATTTTTGTTTTTATTAGAAAAACAAACAAATAAAACTATTCATCCATAACTTTTGCCTTTTTCCCTTAACTTTATGGAAAAGCAAATTCGAAATCATGGAAAGTCGCTCGAGTGCAATGTGGCAACAACTGCCAAGCATACAAAACATACATGACACTATAGAACAAAACTACTAGATCAACATACAGGGTTCACAGAATTGAAGCATACATGGATTGGATACAGTGAAACGAACAATCCGATCCGATCCGATCCAATCCAGAGGAAGCCTAGACATATAGTAATAGGTATAGTATAGGCGGCATATTAGCTAGAATGGGGTGGAATAGATTATAGATGATTCAAATCAAGGGCATTTTGGACGGCCTTCCTGAGTCTTCCAGTTGTTGTAGCAAGGACAGGTCTGCTTGTTGCCGTAAGTCCCCGGAGGAACGCAGAGGCAAGTAGCGCAGCATTTCTGGCAGAAGAACATGCACGGCTTCTTATGCGACGTCGCCGAGCAACGGTAAGTGCATCTCGGCTTACAATCTGTATGTTCATCACCACAAAAACTCAATCATTCAATTCAGACGCTATATATAATTTCGATCAGATCCAATAATAATGAATCTACACACTGTAGAAAGACAGATCGATCGAATTTGTACGCACCTTTTGGCCGAAGCCTGTTGTATCCCTGTTCAGAAAATCAATAATGTACGTACGTTAATATCGATACTCAACTCAGATCAGTTAATTAATTTCAAAACATTAAATAATAAAAGGTGATCTGATCTGATAATTACTTGGGCGACACTGGAGAAAGTAATCAGGACTAAGAAGAGTGAGAGGAGAAGAAAGGAAGTGGTTGAGTGGACTCGTGCTGCCGCCATTTCCGCCCTCTAGAAGCTGGATGGATATATTTGACTGTGAATTGAAGCTTTAATTAAGTATACTATGACCAGAGTGAGAAAGGGGCGGATATATATAAGAGTTACGTTGTTGGCCGGGGATATGAAACTAAAGAGGGAAAAGGTGCGGATTTCCGGGCGTGAAAACGGGAGGGCCGATCGGCGAGAAAAGTCCTTAATTGCCATCACGATAGATGGATGCGCTAAAAGCGGCGTGTCTGTTGTATGCTAATTTAATTTGTTGCCCCACCCCATGCATGTTTTTTTTAATTTTTTTGTTAGTACTATTGACTCGAGTCAATATCGCCTCTACTAAGACTCGAACCCACCATTCCTATGTGGAGTGCAATCGGGTGTATAACCGATTTTTTGATTTGCATGGCCCCGTACTAGTAAATAAGTGAGGCTCTATCAAAGTATAAATATACTGCGAATTGAAGAAAAATTGTAAAGAGAAAAATGTAAAAAAATCTAATTTTGAACCAATATAATCACAAATACATATTCTAATTATTAGGTCAGGACTGGATTAGGAGCCCCCAAAATTTTGAGACCCTGTGCGATTATACACCTTGCACGCCTTAAAATCCGGTCCTGACCGGGTGCCACTAGACCAAAGGCCTTTGGCCCACCCATGCATGTTAGTTTTTCATCTTTTTTGCTTTTCTTAAAAAAGTATACTCATTTCTGTAATATTACTTACTGATTTTCATCTTACCTTCTTTTTTTTTTTCTTTTTTTTTTTTTTGATACGTGACTTACGTCAAAAGAAAGAATCCAAGGGCACACCGAACACTACATTGTTTTTACTTCCAAGTCTTTTTTTTTTATTTTTTTTAATTTTTTTTTTCGGAACCGTTTCAATTTTAATGTAAGTGTAAGTGTATTTTAATGGCTTGTACGTTTTGAGTATGTATGTTATTGGATCTGATCTGAACATACAATCTATATTTATTTGTTTTTGATGCATGATTTGGTATGCTTGCTTGGTATTCCATGTGATCTGATGTTGAACACTTGAACACATCAATCATGGTTACTTATTAATGGTGGTAGAGGGCGTCTTGGTTGGATCTGGTTGGTTATATCTTATATATACGAAGCTTATGAGAATATATTGAATGCTAATTCAATTGCATATATATACTTGTATTCGTAAGGTGCTTTACACTACTTAACTTTTATATATTTTATAATTTTTGTAAAATAATACGGAGTAATAACTTAAATAGATTTTTGTTTTTGAGTAGTACCGATTCTGTTACAATGTAATATCTGTTCACATATACTTTATCAATCGACTGAAACACAAATAGTCAATATTATCTTTACTGGGACTTGATACCATGACCTTCTATTTGAAAGAACCGTCATTAGACTACAAGATTATTGACACATTATAAAAATAATAGGATTTTCTTTTCTAAAAAATAAAAAATCTCACACTACACATCCAATGATTGGGGGTAGACACTTAAATGATTGCGAGTTAACGTAAAGGTAATGCCTTCCATTAATTTTGTGCATTAAAGCTTCAACTCTCGCGGCTCCGACGCACCAACTAGCTTTTTTTTGGGGTAGTATTACAGGGTATAGTGTATAAATCAAATGAGGTAGCTTTAAGTGGCAAGTGATCTGTGACAACTCCAGTTGCTCTTATTTTTTGGTAAATCCACGCGATTGAATTCAATAATTTTATAGGGATTTATGTTTTAAGAGAAAATAGTATTGTTTGACTATTTATTATATTATACGAACTAATGATTTTAGTTTTTAAATGTTAATGTAAACATTATCCATCATTCCATCTTTTATAGAGTAATATTTTGTTTCCTCACCAATATAAATTGTTTTTTTTTTTTTGAGTAAAAAGAGATATCATTAATTAAGATCCAAGCTCAAAACGTGAGCAATGGAAGGAAAAGGGAGAGATAAACCGTCCATACAATCTGACATAGACAAGGCTTCCCTAGCTAAACAGTGGGCAACCTTGTTCGCAGATCGTTTAACAAACGAAAAGTTTAGATTTGAAAATCTAGAAGCAATAAGTCTAATATCATCAATAATAAGATCGAAATTAGAGGTTGATGCATGCGTATGGAGAATGCCATTGATAGCCTGTTGACAGTCGCTTTCAAGTAGAATATTATCAACGTTCAGATCTTTCATCCACGACAGAGCTTCTCGGATACCAAATGCTTCTGCCTCTGCTGGTTTGAAGGCACAGTTCCAGACGTCTTGCAGAGATGAGACTGCCCCCAGAATCACGAAGCACAAATCCAAAGCCCATCTTATGATTGCATTGATCCAAAGCTGCGTCAACATTGAGTTTAAGCGTTCCAGGAGGGGGTGGTGACTTGTAAGATGTCTTGCGAGTGATTTAATGAATTAAGATTTTATTCTAAAAAAAAAAAAAAAAACTAGCTTGTGAAAATTGAATAGTAACAAATGCTTTTTTTTTTTTTTCTTTTTCTAATAATTTTTTTTTAAGAAGACTTTTTCCAAAGGAGAGCACGTGAATATGGCCCACGGCCCACGGCGATCACTTTATTTTTTGTATCCAATTTATTTAATGCCCAACCGACAGCATTTTTTCATAATAATTTTATAACCGTTTCACATTAAATATATATAAGTTTTTTTTTTTTTTTTTGAAAAAATTATGCCGTGGACCCAGGTCCACCTTGCAAGGTGGATCTGGGTCCAAAATTACGTCGTTTTGTCTCCTTTTTTATTTTTATTATTATTATTTTTAATTAGTAAACACATTGCTGAATTAGAGTTGTTCAAAAATGTGTGAATGTAGAGGTTTCAAAGTGTGAATATAGAGTATAGAAATCATGAATGTAGACTTATGATTGTCTGAATGTAGAGTTGCCTAGAAATGTGTGAATGCAGAGGTTTCAAAGTGTGAATGTAGAGTATAGAAATCGTGAATGTAGAGTTATGCATGTGTGAATCTGTAATAGAGTTAAAAGTTCTAGTAACTTGTAGCCCTGTAATGTGTGAATGTGGAGTTCTTAAGTTGTGAATATAGAGTACAGTACCTGTGAATATAGAGTTTTGAATGTGTGAATGCATAACAGTGGTAATATAGTTACTAAACATATAATCATATAATGTGTTAATGTGCAGTTTACAAAGTGTGAATGTAAAGTATCATATAATCATGTAATATGTGAATGTAAAGTTTACAAAGTGTGAATGTAGAGTATAGTGTATGTGAATATAGACCCAGATCCACCTTGCAAGGTGGACATGGGTTCACGGCATAACAATCCAAGGATATATAAGAAGTGAATATAATAGTTATACAATATTAAATGAACATTGGGCCAAGAGGCCCGTCAGAAGGTATTGTTTGTCTGACTTTAAGGCAAAAATTTGGTTAACAGGCCCATCAGAAGGTCAGAAATTGTTTGACTTAAGCAAAGGTCTCGAAATCGAACCTTAAAAATACAATTTTTTTTTTGAATACTGCTAACTCTAGCACAATGCAGTATTGTTGATTGAAGCACAAGAGTCAGTGTTGACTCCACCAAGGCTCGAACCCACCATCTCCCGTATAAAGGGAAGTGTTTGATGCCACTGGACTACAAGGTCCTTGGCAAAATACAATTATTTTAAAATGTATAAAAGAGTATTTTGTATTTTTTAGATTTTATTCGGCATAAACATGATTAGTTGAAGAAGCATGTGGTCAAAAATTTGGTCAAGAAGAAGATATGACTCCAATGAACTAAAGACCAAGACCCTATATAACTATTATTAATGGTGCATTAAAGGGGATCTGGCTAAAAATAAGAAGAGAGAGCATTTTTTTTATTACTATCAACTATGTCACAATGTAGTATCTGTTCATAGCTACTTTTTCAACCAAATGAAACACAAAGGGTCAATATTGCCTCCACTGAAGTTTGAAGCCACCCCTCTCACGTGGGGGGTGCAACCGGGTGCCACTAGACCGGCCACAAAGTCTTTGGCAAGAAGAGAGAGCATTTGAAAGCAATTTGCTTAGAAATTGGGAAGAGTCAAGAGACAAACCACCAAATACCAAATACCCCTTATTTCATAGTCTATTGGTCCTTATATAGGCCTAAAATATTGATCGACTACAAGAAATTTGACCCGAACTGTTTGACCATGACCCGATTACAAAGCGAGGGTAAGGACCGTAAAGGTAGGTCAAACTCGGGGAATATTCCCTATTAATTTTCATCCATATTGCTAAAAAAGAGACATGCTTGGAAAGTGTAGTGTGGAAGGAATGTTTGCATTTTTATTGCGGTTGAATTTTAATGGTTTGAATTAGACAACAATTCTTATATGGAGTAGGGTTCTCATGGGAGTCGGATCATGCGTCGTTTTTTAAAAATTACATATGATTCGTTGATCTGGACACGTGGACGACTGTGGATCGTTCTTATTTCTCTCCTAGGCACCCGTTCTCATTAGAGCGCGCGCGCCCCTATATATATATACATACATATATATATATATATATATACATATATATATATATATATATATATATATATATATATATATATATATATATATATATTCATTTATTTATTTATATACGCATATATGGAAAGTGTATTAATTAAAGGACGTGTTTGGTAATAGAATAATTTTTTTGGTGATAGTTTTTAACGTGCATGAGGTGCGTCTCCCCATATATGGAAAGGATATTAATTATTGGACGTGTTTTGGTGTTTGAATAATTATTTTTTTCAAAAGGGAAATGAAAATGAGAGAAAACAAAATAGAGAAATTAACAAAGCAGGCTATTGGTCTTTTAATTTCATTAACGCATATGTTAAACTTAACTTGTACTCTTTAAAAATTATAGTTAACCAAAAGGTGGTAATGAAAATTTTCATCTTTTCCCTTTCACCCTTAAAATTATATCAAAATTTTCGATTTATTAGTTACAATAATGAACTCATACCACTGATCCCTATTGCACCAATTTTTTACAACGGGGTGAAGTATTAATCTACATTTCTAGTAATAAGTTGTGTAGTTTAAGTGCAATTTTTTAATAGGCTTGACGAAATGGCCGAAAATATAATGCTACTTTGTTGATAATCAAGGGGCTATAAGTTAAGAACTAAATTTGCTATTTCTTTATAACTTGAGGACTAAAAATACAATTCTTCCTTAAATTAATTTCTAAATTTAGTTATTTAACAGATTAGATATATTTATGAAAACTTTTATCCTACTTCTTCAACCACATTTTACGGTTATATTTACTATATATTGACAAACGTAACAAATCCTTTATTATTCTTTGTTTAATTTTTTTTAGTAATTTTTAATTTATTTTTTTAAAATCTATGAGTATTTTTAAAACATTTTGTAAATAAATAATTTTGTATATTAATAATAAATGAAAAATTAAATTATAAAGAATTTTAGTCAACCTAATTATTACCATGCATATAAACAAGGATGGAGAGAATATTTAGTTAAGAATTTGATCACAAACCTACGAGCTTTCCTTTCTTCTCTACTTACCGTAAACTTAACTTCCATCTGTTCACGTCCACATTTGACGAATCAAATCAAATTCCATAAAACTCACAAACATATATAAACATAATTCCCAGGATATATATTGTTTTTCATCTGATTTTCTCCAGCAAACACACATCTATCATATCGAAGCAACAAGCCATTCATGGCGGGTATGCATCGTATACTAGTTTTTTTTTTTTGGTTTTGTTTTGTTTTGTTTTGTTTTTGTTTTTGTTTTTTTTGATTTCCCTTCATTATTATTACCATTTGGCCTTGATGCAGACCGTACAAGTTGTAGATGGCAATGGTATTTGCGAACGGTAATTTTTTTTGCTCAGTTTTTCCTGTTGCCGGCAGCCCAGTTTGGGGTATTGTCAAGGGAAGCTTTGCCAGGAGTCCAATTGGATATACAGAAAAGCTATGTAAATATAATCTTCTTCTTCTTCTTTTTTTATTTTTTTATTTTTATTTTTATTTTTAATTTTACTTTTATGTGGTTAATATAATGCCCGGTTTAATTTTTGTACCAACCGCATCAAACCCCCAATGCTTATTAGGAGGACAACGGTCCACACATTTGTGTGGATCATTGCATAAATATGATACATTATTTTTATGCATAATGATACAGTACTAATTTCTATACATAGGATCATTATTTTTTTTTATACTTCATGTTTATTATATTTGAATATGCACAAAACAAGATGAAAACAGTTTGGGGATTCATTATTTATATGCATAATGTTTAATATTTGTGTGTATAGTGTTCATTATTTGAGAATGTACAAACTAAATGTAGTTCTAGGCTCATTTTTGTTAAATGTCTTATTTCTTTGTAGAGCTGTCACATCACATTTCCTATGATACGGAGTATTAAGTAAATCTAGATTCACTTTTTGTATGCATAAAATTCACTATTTATTTGATGCATGGTTCATTGTAAAATTTGGCCACCAAATCATGTTATTCAAATGGACTTTGTAGCTGAAGGATATTATTAGTGTATTAAATTAAAATTTAGACAAATGTATCATGTGATTCCAAACCAAACCTAATTCTACTAACTACGTTGAATTCATATGATGTTTGCTTTCATGCACCCTTTACAGGCAGTGATGAGTAATGGCATCCTTGAAGTCAATATGACAGTCCCAGAAGGTTTTGTGACAGGGGTATCGTACCTAGGGATTCAAAATTTACTCAATACAGACAACACATTTAACAATAGAGGATTTTGGAGTATTACGTGGGTCAATCCAGAGAATGATATACAGATGGACAAGTAAAACATTCGATTCATTATTACTTTTGATCTTCTTTTACTAGGACAGGGTAAAAGAAAAGAAAATTTTAATTTATGCTCTCCAGGTTGGAGGGTACAAGCTTCAAAGTCATAACACAAACTGAAGATCAAGTAGAGGTTTCGTTTACAAGAAAGTGGGATGGTTCTCAAACTCAACCTCGGTTAAATGTTGACCACAGGTACAATCTAACAGTTATTTGTTTTTTTAACTAACTGGTTCAAATCAAGAAAGCTAATTGATTAATATTTTGATTACACTCTGTGCGTGTTTTCTATTTTATACTCGATTTGTAACATGTTACAATTGTTAAATTTACAATTTATGATGTACCAGAGTTATAATGTTGCGGGGCTTGTCGGGCTTCTACACGTACTCTATATTTGAGCGATTAAAAGGATGGCCTGCCCTGACTTTAGGAGAGAACAGGATTGTCTACAAACTTAACACAGATACGTAAGACTTTGCACAAATATCTTGACTAGTACATTAATCAGTTGCATTTGAACTTTATTATATATCAGTTGAGCTCGGTCCAATCTTAAAAAAATTGAGACATATGAAACAAAAATGTGTTGCAATGCATTAGGTTTGATTTCATGGCTATCTCGAATGGGAGGCAGAGGATGATGCCAAGAGATGAGGATCGTAAAACTGGGCAGAAACTTGATTACGCAGAAGCTGTTCTCTTGACAAATCCAATTGATCCATCTATGAAAGGAGAGGTTGATTATATTACCCAGATCGAAGCTGTTTTCTTGATTGTTTTTGGATAATCATTGTGATTATTATAAGATTATTGTATATATGTTGTTGAATATTGTATCATTGTATGCATATATATATATATATATGCAGGTTGATGACAAGTACTTCTATGCAAAAGATAGTAAAGACATTAAGGTTCATGGGTGGGTTTCTACTAAACATGATCCCCCACTAGGATTTTGGATGATAAGTCCAACCATGGAGGCTCGTGTCGGTGGTCCTTTCAAGACAGATTTATCGTCTCATTGCGGCCCGACGTTACTCTCTGTGAGTACTTAGAAATTAAAAAAAGCTAATAGTGTTGAACATATAATATATAAATATAAATGTGCAATCCAATTACTAGCTTTTTAGTTTAGATGGAGCACATACTTCAATTAAGAGAGAATTGAATTGAAGCTATATATATATCATATGCATTTCCTTAGCTAGCTTCATGAATTGAATGCCATTTCTTGACCAAATTGCAGAAGTTTGGCGGTAGGCATTTTGCTGGGAAGGAATTAGATTCTAAGTTTCAACATGGAGAGCCATGGAAAAAGGTTTTTGGTCCTGAATTTGTGTATCTCAACAAAGATGCTTCTGCTAAGAATGATCCTTCTCTACTCTGGAATGATGCAGTGAAAAGGGTACTTAGATTTCACTATTTTGATCGATCTTTAATTTCAATCTGTGTTACGTTTCACTCGATCAAATAATGTAACTTTAGTATTTCTTCAAGAAATTAAACTACATACTCATCTAACCATACAGAGGAATCAAGAAGTTGAAAACTGGCCATATGATTTTCCAACTTCCAAGGACTACGTCAAATCTCAGCAAAGAGGAACTGTCAGAGGTCGATTACTTGTTCATGATTGGTAACTTTAATTTCTCATCTCTTACTAGCTAGCTTAATTATTTGGTTACATATATCCCCAGTCTTGACTAAACCTCTTAAACTAAATTGAAAGACGTGTTTTGTCTCTTAAAGTTTTGAAAGTGTCTAGTGTCTCTTCAGGTTTGCCGATAAACAACCAGTTCCAGCATCAAATGCTTACGTGGGATTGGCCCTGCCGGGTGAACCTGGAGCTTGGCAAAGAGAAACTAAGGTGTTGAATTTTTATTTTGTTTTCTTTTTGAGTGACGAGAGAAACACACCGCCATTATTTGAAGATGTGCATTGAGTAAGCCCTGCCTTATGACCCTAGCACGTAAAGGATTAATCATCATAGATTACCCATGGCTGACCGACTCAAACCAATTAAGAAGACCAATAGGCCACTCCCATTTTTTTTTTGAGTACCACTGACTCTGTTACAATGTAGTATATGTTCATAGCTACTTTCTCAACCTACTGAAACACAAAGAGTCGAACCCAGAGTCTAAATCGGGACACCGGGTGCCATTAGGCCACTCCCATTGAGAGTTGAATTTGTAACCTTATGATTATCCAGTCAATAATCTGACCAACTTGGCAGGTGTTGCCCCAACAAGGTGTTGAATTTACAGAGACAATTCAATATGTTGCTGTATGTATCTAGTAAAAGTTTAAGTAACATGTTTTGAAGATTTTCTTTTATTTTATAGGGATATCAATTCTGGACAGAAACAGATAAAGATGGGAACTTCTTCATCAAAAAAGTAATAGTGGGGACTTATGCTCTATATGCAACAGTTCCAGGGAGGATTGGGACCTACAAAAATGATAAGCCTGTCAACATTGAACCAGGTCCTATATATGTTCTTCACCCCGCCACCAACGTAAAGGTTTTCAAATTTCCTAGAAACAATTTAATTTGTTACTTAACATTAATAATTTTTCCAGGTTCTGAAATTGAACTGGGAGATTTAGTGTATAAACCTCCAAGAAATGGAGCTACACTTTGGGATATAGGTGTTGCAGACCGTACAGCTGCTGAATTTTTCATCCCAAAACCCGATCCCAAGTACAAAATCTACCCGTTCAAAGATCAACCGGAAAATAGGTAAGAGCTTATAACTTCTTTCAAGATTCTTACGAAATTCTACATCACAACAAGAATGTGTCTTACCGTTATTCAAGCAATTTCTTGAAGGTTTAGAGAATATGGCCTATGGAAACGCTATGCAGATTTGTACCCTGATCGAGATCTTGTCTTCACTGTTGGAAGTAGTGATTACGCTAAAGACTGGTTTTTTGCTCATGTCACCAGGTATATATATATATTGGCAACAAAAATATCAACTTCTCCATATTTGAGACTAGTGAGTTATGGGCAAATTATACCTGACCCTAGTCCAAAAAAAAACCATTAACACATACTGTACCTCTAGTTGACAGTTTATGTACCTGTAGCTATTCAGTGATTATCAAGTTATTTGTTTAGATGTATAGAAACGGTTAACTGTAGGTAGGTACAGAATTTTTGTGTTAGAGTTCATAATGCAGTATAAATTCTGGTTCGTGGTATAACATATGTAGTGAGTTGGAGTGGGCCGTGTAGACCTAACTCGCATCACTATCTCTATTAGAAATGGGCTCAAATTGGCTTTTGAATTTTATGCAGAGAACTTGCAAATGGGACATATGAGGACACCACAAGACAAATTGTATTTAAGCTTGAAAATGTAAATACAACCTCATATTACACACTCCGATTGGCACTGGCAGCAGTCCACTTAGCAGATGTACAAGTACGTACAGTCTCCATCTATACTGACATTATATATATTGACACTACATAAGCTATAAGTTAGCTGACACGGACTAAAGTTATGTTTTTTTGTTTTTTTTTTAAAGTTACGTTTCAATAAGAGAGATGCAGAACTACCCCATTTCTCGACAGGGATTATAGGCGGAGACAACGCTGTAGCGAGACACGGGATTCATGGGCTGTATTGGCTCTTCAGTTTCAGGGTAAGTGGATCATGGCTTGTGCCAGGAAACAACACAATATTTCTGACACATGTAGGAGGTTCCACTTCTTGGAGAGGTGCCATGTATGACTATATAAGGTTCGAAGGTCCTGACCAGTTAAAGGTTTCTATGTAATATATGTAACATTATTCACTAACGATTATACCATGCGCCGGGCATGATACAAGCTAAATCGGCAACATTATCGTACCATTTGGGCAGCTAGGACTGATGGGAGTATGGGACTTCAACCACCGCCCAAATTAAACATTATTATATGTTCCGGCGTTCCGCATTATACGATGATGATAAATCTGTAGCCAGAAATTTATTTTATATTCATAATTATTTTGTACTATAAATAAATATTTTGTATACCATCTTTTTAATATTGATTTAATTTAAAAAGTAGTTGGATATTTTTACGTACACCAAATTCCGTAGTAATTCTTTAACTTATTCCCTGGAGTACACTCTTTTTCTTGCCTTTGGCTTTTCTTTTTCTTATCCTTTCTCAATGAAAACAAAGTCACTTTTTTATTTTCCATTGTTTCTTGGTATAATTACATTCTTATAAAATTTCAATAATTTCTCAAGCGCTAAATATTAAAAATAATTTTTTAATTAAAAAAACCCTTAAAATATTGCCCATAAAAGTAAAATACTCATTAATTGTGCCTAATTATGGTTAAACTTGGAATTTAGAGGAAATTGGTTTTCAACTACTTAGATTAAAAGATCATTGTATGGGTTTAATTACTATATTGTCACCATTGATATGTTGTAGTTACTTTCTTAGGGAATCAACTTTTTTTACTTTTGATCTACTCCTTTATTCCATGGTGGCCTCAGCTTCTAATGTGTTTATGTTTAAAAAAAAAGTTTTGATTTGATGAACTTTCAAGACACTTCTTTTGAATTCTTTCTTATACTCCAATTTATAAAACCTTGTAGCATTTTTTGTGCTATAATGTATTTTGTGTTAATCTCATCATATGCTGTTCTAGTAATTGCTTTCTTTGTCAAAATTAAACATCTGAATATGGACTTTAAATCTTTAATCTTGTATTTTAGTTTTTGTAACTTTTATTTCTAAGTAACTAAAGATCCAATCTTATGTAACCCAATGGGGTAGCTCAAGTGGCAAATGAGCTCTCTTTGTGGGGAGGAATTCCGGAAGAACTCGGGTTTGATTCTCATAAGTGACAATTCCCCCTGGGCCAGCTCCTGTGCCTCTCGGAGCGAACGGACGGAGAATGACCCCGTGATCCAATAATATAATTTAAAAAAAAACATTTTCCCCCCACAAATAGTGCGAGAATAAAAAGAAATATTACTTTTATATTTTAACAAAAAATTATATATATCACGTGAAATAATCTCACACAATATATTTAAACTTAGATGGTACGTATACATGTAATTGACAAATATGGCAAACATATGGGTCAAATTGCATATTGAAGGGAGCTAATTTTATAACGCAATTCACCCAAAACAATTTTATAATTTTTTCTTTTAAATTTTAGCTAATTATTTTAATTTATGTAACTTCAATTATTTAAAAAAAAAAAAAACCATGTCGTACTTCGTAACTAATACGTTACGTCGTACTAATTTAAGTAATATTTGACTCACGACGTACAGTTTATAATATGGGGTATGTGGTCCTCGATCGGCGTCATTGGCGGCACAGCTCACGGCTCATGGTCGACAACTGTCCCAAGTAGTTGTTGCAGTGGGATCTATTACGTACGAGTTTTAGTACATGTACTTCTAAATTTTACTCAATCACCTTTACTTCCTTATGTGAAAAATAAGAATTGAATATTTTCATCATGTAAGTTCGGGTCTATATCAAATGTTTGTAACAGGAGTATAAATTGGGAGTATGAAATGGAAGTCCAGGTACTATTTTTCATTACGTACAGCTGATTGACTCAAGTTAGTAGATTGACTCAAGTAGTCAAGTATGACAAAAATAAAAATATCATAATTTTTTTTTGTCCAAATATAATGCATAATAATTCAATAAAGAAAAAAAAGAATTCAAAATTAATTTAAATTTGACATTTTTATACATATTTAAATACAAAATTATTAAAATTATTTAGTTTGAACTGGTCAGTTATAAGCAATCTAAATTAGTTTACCTTATTATGATTTTTTATTGCCTATAGTCACAAGGTGAGTTTCACGTATAGTGCATTTTTAAATAGTAATTGTTGTTTTTCACGTAAATCAAAGTAAATTGATCTATTTCACCTTTATGTTATCTTTAAAAAAAAATCATTTTGGTTGATTATATTACATTATACTGATCAGTTAATATTACTATTCTCTTTTAAAGGTTTTTTTTTTCATTAGTTTTTCAATCACTCACCTCGAAAGTCGCATCACATCCAACACAACATGTGTGTATTAGTTAAAATGCATGAATTTTTTCGGTTTTCTCCCCATGATTAGTTCCTATATATAGTTCCAAAAGTGAAAAATACATGTTCACGTTATCCCCAAAGTTTCCCCCATTATAGTCCACTTTTAGTGGTGTGAGTGATGAAAAGATTTTTAAGTATATTGAAGATACGGCCAAAGGCCTTGTGGTCAAGTGGCATCTGGTCTACACTCTTATGTAGAAGGGAGTGGGGTCGAGCCTCAGTTCAGTCAACTGTTGACAAGTATATTGAAGATACGAAAAATGAATAATTTTGATATTTAAGGGTACGGATTTTAAAATTAGAAATATGATAAATTAAAAATAAAAAAACAGAATGATTTTGTCATTACAGTAAAAGATGTAATTTTTAAGAGTTAAATTTATCGGATGTCCCTTGTCATTGGTGACCATTCTAAATTTAGTCCAAACTATTGTTTTTGTCATTTAACACCTAAAATTGTCATATTTTGGACAATTTTTGTCCTTCTGATGAATTTTCTGGTGAAGCCTTATTTTATGCAAGGGTATTTTCGTCTTTTCAATATTTTTAAATTTTGTTAAAGTATTACATTTATGATATATAGTAGTGTTAATTCTACCAAACGTCACATGTCTTTTGTGGCAATTTCAAATTTAGTCATAGATCATACTATCATTTAACATCCTAGACAATTACTTTTTGGACACTTTTGCTAAACGGTCTGCGAACAAAGTTGCCCACTTACTTGCTCGGGAAGCTTTGCTCAAGTCGGACTGTATGGACTGTTTTGTAGTCTCTTTCCCTTCTACTGTTCTTGCCAGCTTTGGATGTTGACTATATTATTAATACATTGAAGTTCTCCTTTAAAAAAATTATTTTTTGCACACTTTTAGTCATTCTCATGACTTTTTCTATTTTTAGTAAGGGCATTTTTGTCTCTTCATTTTTTTTTTTGTTATTTTACTGATTTCAACCGGTTTAATTGGTTTAGAACTTTACTAAAACCAGTTAAAAAATATGGTTACTAAAAATCAGACGTTACCTACATGTAGTTGCGGAGATTTTTATTTTTATTTTTTTTTCCATTAGAAGCCATTAACATAAAAGGAAAAAAAGTAATGCATTAAATTGACAATCATTCTTTAAATTTTATAACAAGTGTTAAAGATATTTGAGTAATTTTAAAAGGATTACCTAAATTAAAAAGAAAAAAAGTTCTTCAATGAACATTTATTATCAATTCACTTTACTATATTGTAAGGGTAATTCTATTTGCACCACCCAAAATTCTATTTACACCACCATTTAATAGGTTTGATAGCTTTATAGGTGGTGTAAATAGAATTTGCTAAAAAAAAAAAAAAAAAAAAAAAAGAAAAAACAAAGGAAAAAAAAAGACTTTTTTTTTGTCATTGAAAAATACCCTTTTTCTAAAATATGGTTTCATAAAATTTAAAAAAAAAAAAAAAAAAAAAAAAAAAAAAAAAGTCATCGAAAGTGTCCAAAATATGATAGTCCTAGGTGTTAAAGGGAAAAAAATAATTGTCTAAGACTAAATTTGAAAATGATACAAAACTCATTGGAAAATATTGAAGAGTCGAAAATACCGAAAAATTCTTCAGAAGGAATCGAACCGTAGTTCTCCTAAAATTCTTCTCCACAAAGGAAATTCACTTGCCATTTGAGCTATTGCATTGGATATATTCATTTGTATCTTCAATATCCTTAAAAATCTTTTCATCACACTCACACCACTAAATTTGGACTATAATTGGGAAAACTTTAGGATAACGTGAACATGTAATTTTCACTTTTGGAACTATATATAGGAACTAATCATGGGGGGAAAAGTGGAAAACCGAAAAAAATTCATGCATTTTAATTTTTAACTAATACACACATGTTGTGTTGGATGTGAATATGTGATGCGACTTTCGAGGTGAGTGATTGAAAAACTAATGAAAAAAAAAAAACCTTTAAAAGAGAATAGTAATATTAACTGATCAGTATAATGTAATATAATCAACCAAAATGATTTTTTTTTTAAAGATAACATAAAGGTGAAATAGATCAATTTACTTTGATTTACGTGAAAAACAACAATTACTATTTAAAAATGCACTATACGTGAAACTCACCTTGTGACTATAGGCAATAAAAAATCATAATAAGGTAAACTAATTTAGATTGCTTATAACTGACCCGTTCAAACTAAATAATTTTAATAATTTTGTATTTAAATATGTATAAAAATGTCAAATTTAAATTAATTTTGAATTCTTTTTTTTTCTTTATTGAATTATTATGCATTATATTTGGACAAAAAAAATTATTATATTTTTATTTTTGTCATACTTGACTACTTGAGTCAATCTACTAACTTGAGTCAATCAGCTGTACGTAATGAAAAATATTACTTGGACTCCCATTTCATACTCCAACTTATACAGTTATACTCCTGTCACAAACATTTGATATAGACCCGAACTTACATGATGAAAATATTCAATTCTTATTTTTCACATCAGGAAGTAAAGGTGATTGAGTAAAATTTAGAGCAAATACCAATTTTGGTCCCACGACTATTAGCAAAATGACAATTTTGGTCCACATGTTTCATTTTTACCAATTTGGTCACACGACTATTGTTTAGTACCAATTTTGGTCCCACGACTACTGTTTTAGTGCCAAAAATAATCGCGCCGGTCACCTATCCGTTTAAAACGTGCCGAAATCTAAAATTTTTGAAGGTATTTTCGTGAATTTCAACTCAATATCCCAAATTTGAGCATGGATAAAGAGATTTAAGCCCTAAGATCGATCACAATTCACAATTCTCCTCCTCAAATTAAGGTAAAATGAGGAGGAAAATTGCGAATTTTGATCGATTTTAGGACTTAAATCCATTTATTCATACTCAAATTAAGATATTAAGTTGAAAATGATGAAAATACGCTTAACAATTTTAGATTTTTGCACGTTTTAAACGGATGGGTGACCGACACGATAAATTTTGATACTAAAACAATAGTCGTGGATGAAAATTGGTACTAAAACAATAGTCGTGGGACCAAAATTGGTAGAAATGAAACATGTGGACCAAAATTGTCATTTTGCTAATAGTCGTGGGACCAAAATTGGTATTTGCTCGTAAAATTTAGAAGTACATGTACTAGAACTCGATCCCACTGCAACAACTACTTGGGACAGTTGTCGACCATGGGCCGTGAGCTGTGCGCCAATGACGCCGATCGAGGACCACATACCCCATATTATAAACTGTACGTCGTGAGTCAAATATTACTTAAATTAGTACGACGTAACGTATTAGTTACGAAGTACGACATGTTTTTTTTTTTTTTGTTAAATAATTGAAGTTACATAAATTAAAATAATTCGCTAAAATTTAAAAGAAAAAGTATAAAATTGTTTTGAGTAAATTGCGTTATAAAATGAGCTCCCTTCAACATACAATTTGACCCATATGTTTGCCATATTTGTCAATTACATGTATACGTACCATATAAGTTTAAGTATAGACATTTGAATATGTTTTGTGTGAGATTATTTCACGTGATATATATAATTTTTTTAGTTAAAATACAAGGGTAATATTTTTTTTATTCACGCGCTAATTATAAGAGACAAATGTTTATATATATATATGATCGGATCTTTAGTTCCTTAAAAATAGAAATTACAAAAACTCAAATAAAAGATTAAAGATTTAAAGTCCATATTCAAATGTTTAATTTTGACATCAATTACTAGAACAACATATGATGAGATTAACACAAAATACATTATAGCACAAAAAATGCTACAAGGTTTTATAAATTGGAGTATAAGAAAGAATTCAAAAGAAGTGTCTTGAAAGTTCATCAAATCAAAACTTTTTTTTTAACATAAACACATTAGAAGCTGAGGCCACCATGGAATAAAAGAGTAGATCAAAAGTAAAAAAGTTGATTCCTAAAAAAATAACAACATAAAGTAATTAAAGGCATACAATGATCTTTTAATCTAAGTAGTTGAAAACCAATTTCTCTAAATTCCAAGTTTAACCATATATAATTAGGCACAATTAATGAGCATTTTACTTTTGTGGGCAATATTTTAAAGGTTTTTTTATTAAAAAATTATTTTTAATATTTAGCGCTTGAGAAATTATTGAAATTTTATAAGAATGTAATTATACCAAGAAACAATGGAAAAAAAAAAAAAAAGTGACTTTGTTTTCATTGAGAAAGGATAAGAAAAAGAAAAGCCAAAGGGAAGAAAAAGAGTGTACTCCAGGGAATAAGTTAAAGAATTATTACGGAATTTGGTGTACGTAAAAATATCCAACTACTTTTTAAATTAAATCAATATTTTAAAAAAAATGGTATACAAAATATTTATTTATAGTACAAATATGAATATAAAATAAATTTCTGGCTACAGATTTATCATCATCGTATATGCGGAACATATAATAATGTTTAATTTGGGCGGTGGTTGAAGTCCATCAGTCCTAGCTGCCCAAATGGTACGATGTTGCCGATTTAGCTTGTATCATGCCCGGCGCATGGTATAATCGTTAGTGAATAATGTTACATATATTACATAGAAACCTTTAACTGGTCAGGACCTTCGAACCTTATATAGTCATACATGGCACCTCTCCAAGAAGTGGAACCTCCTACATGTGTCAGAAATATTGTGTTGTTTCCTGGCACAAGCCATGATCCACTTACCCTGAAACTGAAGAGCCAATACAGCCCATGAATCCCGTGTCTCGCTACAGCGTTGTCTCCGCCTATAATCCCTGTCGAGAAATGGGGTAGTTCTGCATCTCTCTTATTGAAACGTAACTTTAAAAAAAACAAAAAAACATAACTTTAGTCCGTGTCAGCTAACTTATAGCTTATGTAGTGTCAATATATATAATGTCAGTATAGATGGAGACTGTACGTACTTGTACATCTGCTAAGTGGACTGCTGCCAGTGCCAATCGGAGTGTGTAATATGAGGTTGTATTTACATTTTCAAGCTTAAATACAATTTGTCTTGTGGTGTCCTCATATGTCCCATTTGCAAGTTCTCTGCATAAAATTCAAAAGCCAATTTGAGCCCATTTCTAATAGAGATAGTGATGCGAGTTAGGTCTACACGCCCACTCCAACTCACTACATATGTTATACCACGAACCAGAATTTATACTGCATTATGAACTCTAACACAAAAATTCTGTACTACCTACAGTTAACCGTTTCTATACATCTAAACAAATAACTTGATAATCACTGAATAGCTACAGGTACATAAACTGTCAACTAGAGGTACAGTATGTGTTAATGTTTTTTTTGGACTAGGGTCAGGTATAATTTGCCATAACTCACTAGTCTCAAATATGGAGAAGTTGATATTTTTGTTCCAATATATATATATACCTGGTGACATGAGCAAAAAACCAGTCTTTAGCGTAATCACTACTTCAACAGTGAAGACAAGATCTCGATCAGGGTACAATCTGCATAGCGTTTCCACAGCCATATTCTCTAAACCTTCAAGAAATTGCTTGAATAACGGTAAGACACATTCTTGTTGTGATGTAGAATTTCGTAAGAATCTTGAAATAAGTTATAAGCTCTTACCTGTTTTCCGGTTGATCTTTGAACGGGTAGATTTTGTACTTGGATCGGGTTTGGATGAAAAATTCAGCAGCTGTACGT